>JAQPPZ010002593.1:0-1200000 GCA_028583015.1 Wollemia nobilis
TCTAAGGGCTGCCCTGGGGGCTGTGTTTGTCAAAGCGATTAGTGTTTGCAGTCACATAATCAGATTGGTGCTATTTTGGTGTCTACACTAACGTCATTATGATTCTTGTCATGAAATCACGATGCTTTAGTCTGCAAGGCCTTCCTCACTGCTCTTGTCATGAAATCGTGACACATTTGCTTTTGCTGACATCATCAGCAACTCTGTCGTGAAATTGCGACACTTCTTGCTTCTTCAACCTTTCCTCGGTTTGCACTAGCAAAAAAGGAACATGTCATGAAATTGCGATGCTTTTGTTGCCTTAAGCACTTTTCTGCCAACTACTCATGAAACTGGAACATGTCACGAAATCATGATGCTTTCGCTGCCTTAAGCTCTTTTCTGCCAACTGCTCATGAAACTGGAACATGTCACGAAATCGCGATGCTTTCACTTCCTTCAGCTCTTTTTTGCCAATTGCTCACGAAACTGGAACATGTCACGAAATCACGACGCTTTCTACATCCGTACAACTTCATTGAAACTTGTCGCAAAATCGTGACACTTCCTGCAACTCAACTCTGCCAACTCAACTTGTCACGAAATCGTGATAGTTTTGCTTGAACTTTCTCTCTCCTCAAACATGTTGCGAAATCATGACAGTTTTGCCACTTTGCCTCTACCTTCCAACATGTCACGAAATCACGATAGTTTTGCCAGTGCTTTCTCTCTCCTCAAACATGTGAAATTGCGACAATTTTTCCAGCAGCCTGCAACCTTTTTCTAACTTATCTTTTTCTAGATTTTTGGCAACTGGGCTACTCTGATTTTCTTGGAGACTTACTAACCAGCTAAAACCTTCAACAAAACACATACTTAGACAACTAATCAAATTGCTTCAAGAACTCCTTGACATCAAAGACAACAACTACCAAGAGCTTCTTTGACATCAATGACAACAACTAAACTTGAGCAAAGGCAATGTACTCAAGATACCCAAAATTGCCAACAATCTCCCCCTTTGTCATTGATGGCAACCCTTAAAAAACATATCTCAAGAGTAAAAACTGAAACAACTGATCCAAAAACTGAGAATCTGCATTTGAAGTTTTTGATCCCCTTGACTTGAAGCTCTTCTCTTCACTTGAAGCACTCCCCCTTACTCATATATCTCTCCCTTTGTCATCAATGGCAAAGGGTTACCTTTGGGGCTCGGGACTAAGAAAGAGCCTCTTTGCTTGGTCCCTCCCCCACCTCCTGATGAGGTGATTAACCTTGAGGTGAGATTACAACTCTCAATTTCTCCCTTAGATACTCAAATGTATCTCTTGGAAGGGGTTTGGTGAAGATATCTGCAATCTGCTCTTTAGTGGGTACATACTCTAGCTTGACCTACTTCTCTTGCACTTTCTCCCTTAGAAAATGATATTTGATAGAAATGTGCTTTGTCCTTGAGTGCATTACCATATTTTTAGAGATACTTATGGCACTTGAATTATCACCAAGAATAGGGATAGGTTGTTCATGCTTGACTTTGAAATCCTCCAAGGTTGTTTTCATCCATAAAACCTGAGTGCACCCAGCCACTGTAGCTATGTACTCATCTTCTGCTGTAGATAAGGAAATTGAAGGTCGTTTCTTACTCAAAGAAAGAAACCAGACTCTTTCCCGTAAAGAATGCTCCACCACTAGTGCTTTTTCTATCATCAATACTGCCTGCCCAATCTGCATCTGTATAGGATGTGAGGGTGAAATCATCACCTTTGGGATACCAAAGACCAAACTCCACAGTGTCCTTCAAATATCTAAATATCCTCTTGAATGCTATAACATGAGATTCTTTTGGAGCTTCCTGAAATCTTACTACTAATCTAACAGCCTGCATGATATCCGGTCTGGTAGCTGTACTGTATAGTAAACTGCCAATCATAGATCTGTACAATTTCTGATCTGTCGCTGGAGATTCATCATCCTTACTCAGATTACACCCTATAATAATTGGAGTACATACGGATTTGGTGTCCATCATCCCAAATTTTTTTAACATCTCTTTGATATACTTTTCTTGAGAGAGAAATATACCATCTTTTGATTGTGCAATCTACAGTCCTAAAATGAATGACAGCTCTCCAATCATAGACATCTCAAATTCCTTTTGCATGGTGTTAGCAAAAACTTTGCACATCTGAGTATTATTTCCCTCAAAAATAATGTCATCGACATAGACAACTATGATAATCATATCATCACCTTTATTCTTAATGTACAAGTTGCTATCTGCCATGCCTTTCCTGTATCCTTGTTCATAAATATACCCGTCAAGTCTTGAGTACCAAGCCCTGGGTGCTTGCTTTAACCCATATAGTGCCTTTTTTAGTTTACACACATAGTCTGGCTGTTCTGAGAGAGACACACCTTCTGGCTGTTCTATATAGACTTCTTCATCCAACACCCCATTTAGAAAAGCAGATTTTACATCCATTTGAAACACTTTGAAATATTTGAAACTAGACAGGGCCAAAAACATTCTGATCGCTTCAAGATGAGCAACATGCGCAAACGTCTCTTCGAAATCAACACCTTCGACTTGAGCATACCCTTTACAGACTAACCTGGCTTTTTTCCTGACAATATTTCCATCCTCATTAAGTTTATTTTTGAATACCCATTTTGTGCCAATGACATTCTTGTTCTTAGGTCTTGGAACCAAATCCCAAGTTTCACTTTTCTCTATTTGATTTAGCTCTTCATCCATTGCTTTTACCCAAAAATCATCTGTACATGCTTCACTAAATTTTTTTGGCTCAATATGAGATAACAATGAAACATTCACAGATTCATGTGAAGGAATGACTCTTCTTCTTGTTTGCCTTCTATTTGGATCACCAATGATCAAGTCTTTGGGATGATGTTTCTGAACATACCATGAAGGAGTTTTGGAAAGCAATCGTTGTCTTTCCTCTTCTTCATCCGACACTTCTCTCGAATTCTTCTTGACAGATTCCATCACCGAGTTCCTTGACCGGTTCTATTATCCCTGTATTTTCATCTATTGTTACATTTATGCTCTCTACAACTATATGAGTTCTTTTGTTGAAGCATCTGTAGGCCTTACTTTTGCTGGAATATCCAAGAAAAATTCCCTCATCACACCTAGGATCAAAATTACCTAGATTTTGATCTTCTCTTCTGATGAAGCACTTACTCCCGAACACTTTAAAGTGTTTAACTGTAGATGGTCTTCCTTTCCACAGCTCATAGGGAGTTTTATGATGATTGACTCTGATTTGGGCCCTGGTAATGATGTGGACTGCTGTATTTACTGCTTCTCTCCAAAAACCATCTGAAAGCTTTGACTCATCTAACATTGCTCTAGCCATATTTTAATAGTTCTATTTTTTCTTTCAACTACTCCATTTTGTTGAGGAGTTCTTGCTGTTGAATATTCTCTTTTGATTCCGTGTTGTTCACAGTATTTCACAAATTCATTTGAAGTGAACTCTCCTCCTCTATCTGATCTTAAGCATTTGATTCTCTTGTCGATCTCATTTTCAATCATTTCTTTAAAAACTTTAAATTTTTCAAAAGCTTCAGATTTTTCTTTGAGAAAAGTAACCCAAGTCATTCTTGAGTAATCATCTATAAACAACATGAAATAACTATCTCCTTGAATGCTCTGAGTTCTAGTGGGGCCACATAAATCAGTATGAATAAGATCCAGGGGTTTGGAAGATGTATACCCTTTTGATTTGAAACTAGTTTTGGTCTGTTTACCATGTTGACAAGGATCGCAAATGATGTTTTGGGGCCTTTTTATTCTAGGCAAGTCTCTAACTGCTTCCTTGTTACTAATATTGACCAGATTATCAAAACTCAAATGTCCCAATCTTTTGTGCCACAACCAACTCTCATCTTCTTGAGTTAGAAGGCATTTTTCTCTTTTTATCTCACTCAGCATGTAAAGATTGTTTGGAGTCCTTGTAGCCCTAGCAATAAGTTTTACATTTGATTCTTTACTTATCTCACATCTATCTGAAAAGAAAGATACTATGTGCCCTTGATCACAAAGTTGACTCACACTAAGCAGATTATGTCTTAGCCTTTCTACATAAAGCACATTTTCTATTTTGGATTTCCCATCCAAACTAAGAGTCCCTTTACAATAGATCTTGGCGGACCTGTTATCTCCAAAACTGACTGTTCCTCTGTTTGCTTCTTTAAAAGACAAAAAAATTTCCTTTTCACTAGTCATATGTTTTGAATAGCCACTATCAAGATACCATTTTTCTACTTTGTCTTGAGCATGAAAAGCATTTTGAACTATCATTGACTTAGATTTTATCTCATTCCTCCTTTTTGAGAACTCAAAACTAAATTTATCCAAACTGCACATCCTTGCTATATGCCCAAAATTCTTGCACTTGTAACACATGATATTTTTATTCATAAGAGGTGCAAATGAGTTAACATTTTTCTTACTATGACTCTTCAGAGATTTATTGCAATGCATAGCTATGTGACCAAATTTTTTACAAGAAAAACAATATCCATGAAAGGTTTTATGTAACCTATTTTGATACCTTGGAAGATTGTTCTTTTTGCGATCAACTGGAATCCATTGCTCTTTAGAGTGAAGATTGTTCTTGCTTGAAGATCCTTTTTCATGAATGGTGATGCCATCCTTATTTTCACACGGAATATTCTACCTGAGAGTTGACTGTTCTAACTTCACTCTAAGAGACATTAACTCTCCTAGTTTCTCACAATCATCTACCTTTCCTTTTAGAACCTCTATTAGAAATTGTTCAATCTTCTTCCCTTCTTCAGCTAGAATTTTGAAATCTATAACACTTTGAGCCAATTCTGATCTTGTTATCTCTTTTTATTGACAATGCTGCTTGAGGACATAATTCTCTTCCCTGATTTTCTCAAGCTTTCTCAAGGCCAAGAAGAATTCACTCTTGATATCGAATTCAACCTTTTTTGAATTTATATGTTCCTCTGTTAGATCCTTCTCCAAGCTATTAGGCTTTTTCTGGAGAGACCTACTCTGATACCAATTGAATAACATGAATTTATACTGAGAGGGGGGGGTGAACAGTATAAGATTTAACCATTTAATAATTTTAATTTTAGATAGCAGTCGCATCAACATAATATTAAACAAGACAGAAAGCATCACACATAAAAGACCCATTTAACGTGGTTCACCCAAGGTGGGCTACTCCACGAACAAAACTTTCCTCTAAAAAGTTATATCAAAATCCTCTGGTAATCCTTCCCAATTACAATGTTTATGATCCTCGACTCAAAGGAGACACCTTCCCATAATTTTGCTTTATTGGTGATCCTCTAGAAGACCTCTATCTCTTTTGCCCTTAGCAAGTGGAACTCTATCCACAGAAGACACCTGTCTTCCTTGCTCTGGCTGGAGATTTTTGTCCTCAACTCTGTCACTACAAAGTTGGTCCTCTTATCTGCACCAAACACAGTCCTTTGGTCTGGAACAATTTGTCCTCTACCTCTGTTCTTTTCTAAACTTGTTTGAAAAACAACTTTTCACTGTCTGCACAACTATAGCAGCACAGTCTTCTCAAATTACAGCAGCACTATCTTCTCAGCTTCTACGAAAACATAGTAGTGCAATATTTGCAAAATGTAGCAGCACTATCTTCTCAACTTAGCTTCTGCTCTGTTGCATATCCACCGTAGCAAAATCTTCGCACACTCTGCTTTCTTTACACAGTATGTGTAAATACTGTAGCACTCGATCACACCACAACTTATGCGCCTATGTGCAGCCACAACAGCACCCTCTTCGAGCCATCTGCTTCTCCTCGATCGAACTTCTTCCTACACTCTCCTTCTGTGAAAGTCACACTACGAAACACACACTTCGATCGATTCGATATGACTACTCTTTGCGCACAGTAGACTTCACTTGCACAAGTTTGACCCACACACACACTTCTAGAAACTCAAAAATAGACCTCCCTTTACAACAACAATTCATTATCAAATTCATGATCTTAGTCGATTGTATATCCTTAAAACAATCATTGGCTGCACAACCTTACACTTTGTCGACAAAGGTTAACTCCATCGGCTTCAACCGCATTTGCTATTCTATAGCTTTTCTAGCGCAAAACTCAAACATGTCATGATATCGCTATGCCTTTGTCTGTCGTACACCTTGTATCACTTGCTGTCATGAAATTGTGACACTACTACCTGTCGTGCGCCTTCTTTGGTTTGTTGTCATGAAATCGTGACACTACAACCTACCGTACACTTTCGCTAGCTTGCTGTCACAAAATTGTGACATTGCAGTCTGCCTTACGCCTTGCTTGAGCCTATTGTTGTGAAATCATGACACTCCCTAAATTTGCTAACATCATCATGATTCTTGTCGTGAAATTGTGACGCTTTAGTCTGCAAGGCCTTCCTTGTTGCTCTTGTCGTGAAATCACGACACATTTGCTTTTGCTAACGTCATCATGATTCTTGTCACAAAATCATGACGCTTTAGTCTGCAAGGCCTTCCTCACTGCTCTTGTCAAAAAATCGTGACACATTTGCTTTTACTAACGTCATCAACAACTCTGTCATGAAATCACAACACTTCTTGCTTCTTCAACCTTTCCTCGGTTTGCACTAGCAAAAAAGGAACATGTCATGAAATCGCGACGCTTTTGCTGCCTTAAGCACTTTTTTGCCAACTGCTCACAAAACTAGAACATGTCACAAAATTGCGATGCTTTCACTGCCTTAAGCTCTTTTCTGCCAACTGCTTGCAAAACTGGAACATGTCATGAAATCGCGATGCTTTCACTGCCTTAAGCTCTTTTCTATCAACTGCTCACGAAATTGGAACATGTTGCGAAATCACGACGCTTTCTGCATCCATACAAATTCATTGAAACTTGTCACAAAATCGCGACACTTCCTGTAACTCAACTCTACCAACTCAACTCGTTCCAAAATCTCGACAGTTTTGCCTGAAATTTCTCTCTCCTCAAACATGTCACGAAATCATGACAGTTTTTCCAGCTTTGCCTCTGCCTTCCAGCATGTCGCAAAATCATGACAGTTTTGCCAAAACTTTCTCTCTCCTCAAACATGTCATGAAATCGTGACATTTTTTCCAGCAGCCTCCAACCTTTTTCTAACTTATCTTTTTTTGGATTTTTGGCAACTAGGCTACTTTGATTTTCTTGGAGACTTACTGACCAGCTAAAACCTTCAACAAAACACATACTTAGACAACTAATCAAATTACTTCAAGAACTCCTTGACATCAAAGACAACAACTACCAAGAGCTTCTTTGACATCAATGACAACAACTAAACTTGAGCAAAGGCAATGTACTCGAGATACACAAAATTGCCAACAAAGTAGTCCATAATTACTAAGATCACGTGGTCCCACAGAGGCTGAAGCGCCTTGCCCCTAAAGCGATTATGCTCTTTGGGTAAAAAATCCCCTTTATCTAGAAAATACCCCAGTTCCATTAACAGGGAATGTCCATATCTATTATGACAGTTTAATCTAGGGGGATACCTATGACATGAGCTGCAAGTTCTTTGTCTATCTTAAAGACCATATTACCAACCCTAACCATACCCTCACACCATGAGAAAGATAACCACTTGGAGAGCAAAATATTATGATCGTGGAACTTTATTAAACACACTAGAAGCCCACCTCGATGTAGGATCACAACAACCTCCTCATCTACAACCAATAAAGCCAACTCTAAATGGATCTTCACGTTTAATGGTATCTATTTTGAACTCTTTTGCCTCCCCATCACTTCAACCTCTCCATTCTACACCTAGACTCCATGAAGAATGAAAGATCCTGGAGTCTCATGATCATAACCGCTATAAAATCTAGAGAGGTTTCACATAAAAAACTTGCACATAAGTCAAGGATGACTATTGTAATGGAGCAACAAAATTGTGAGCACCAACCACCATATGAAATGAAGAACTATGCCCTAGGTATAAACTTCCACTGGAAAAAGAACAACACGATCCAATTTGATATTATGAAGAGTACTATTCAAAACCAATAGGGTTCACTGAGGTCAAATTGATAAACTATTAATAGCATATGCATTTTATATTGAAGACCTTGAAAAGCATGTAATGGAGAAAGTATTTCCAACAAATAAAAACAAATCCAAATGACATGAAAAATATATTATTATGTTATTAATATTATTTTTAAAGGATCTAAGCATAAATTTAAGTGAAATTGTGATCAAAGAGTGTGGCCATTCCTCGCAGGAACAACTAAGCCTGGAATCACAAAAACCTAAATTGACCCATCAAATCTACTCAAAACTTAACCAAAATTTAACACAAGACTAATCTAATTATTTAGAATTTATATATGGTTAAATTGCATCAAAAATTTTAGCCATTTGGTTGCCATCCTTGGCAGGTGCAACTAGGACTGTTAGTCATCCTTGGTAGGGATGATCCCCAAATTAGGTGGTTTTTACTACCAATTCTAAGGGGATTTGAATTAGAATACTTATAAATGTACTATCATATTTGATAAAATTACTCTAATATTTGATAGGTTTTAGAATGGATTTGGTGTATTGTGGTATGCCCCTAAAAACACCTTTGAATGAAGAGGTTTTGAAGGAAAATACTTGGGCAAATGTTTGAAGAACACAAGCTTATACTGAGAGGGGGGGTGAATAGTATAAGACCTATTTTTAATTTTTTCTTTATAGTTCAAAATAGTAAAGCAATATACCTAAAGCAATATCAAACCAATGCACAATATCATCCACAAAGTGACACCAATTTTAACGTGGTTCACCCAGAATGGCTGGGCTACGTCCGCAAAAATTTTATTTAAAAGTTATCTCAAAGTTCTTTAGGAATCCTTCCCAATTACAAAGTTTATGAGCCTCGGCCCAAAGGAGATACCTTCCCCCAATCAGAATTTATGAGCCTCTGCTCAAAGGAGATACTTTCCCCCAATCAAAATTTATGAGCCTCTGCTGAAAGGAGATACCTTCCCCTCTGCTCTAGAAATAATCCCTCAGAAGATCAATTGCCTCTACCTCTTGCAAGAACATGGAACTCCTTTCCACCGAAGACCTCCTATCCTTAATGCTTAGCCTAAGAGACCTCTGCCTTCTATGATCACATCCACAGCAGCTCAACAACCTGTACCAAACTCAGTCAATCGGTCTAGTACAAGTCTTCCTCTGTTTGTCAGATCTATCCAACTCTTGAACAAATCAATCCTCTGCATACAAGCCTTCTCAAATACTTGCCAACTATCATCAAGTTCTTCTCATAGAACCAATGCACATCTATCCTCAAGTTTTCTGATAGAACTATCAAATTCAGCTCACAAGTCCTTTGCTAGGACCTATCCAAATCTGCTCACAAGTCTCCACTGGAACCTGTCCAAAAATTGCTCATAGGTCCCCACCGAAACCTGTCCAAAACTTATCACAAGTTCCCACTGGAACCTGTCCAAAAACTGCTCACAAGTCCCCACTAGAACCTGTCCAAAAACTCAGCAAGCTCACCAAGAAAAACTTTTTTAGTAGGAAATCACAAAGTGAATTGTTAGAGACCCAATGTGATTTGTCAAACTCATAGAAGTATAAAAAGAATTGTTAGAGACTCAATATGTTCTATATTCAAATCCCAATCTCAAAACTCAACTCAAATCAAATTAGCTCAATCTCAATCTCAAATCTGAAAACTCAACTCAATATCTGAAATGGATAGGATAGAATGTTTTCTTTCAAGAACATGAAACCCCAACAATTGCCAACTATGCAAAGAATCACATAACAATGATACTCATGTTCTTTTCACCATAAATTAGGGTTTCAACAACAATGCTCATCAAACAAGGTTTAGTCAACCAACACCATTCAACTCAACATCAACCTTGAAGCATTCAACCAATCATCACAAGAAAAGGAAACAAGTAGAAATCCTTTTCCCTCCAAATATATTTGAACAAAATAGCCACCAACACAATATCACCAAATGTAAAGAATAACATGCTCAAATCAACTCGATGGAGTAAACCCAATATCATGAATCAAGTAAAGCAATAACTTGATCAAACAACATTTATGGAAGCAACTCAACCATCAAACTCAAAACAGCAAACCAAGGGTTCCACCAACTCAATGCAAGTAGCAAGACTCACAAACATAAACCCTAGTGCACAATGCTTCCAGTACCTCAAACCAGAATTATGCATTCACCAAAACTCTCTCTAAGGATAACAATGCATAAGAAGTCTTCAACAAACCAGAAAATAGGATTTACACCCAACCAAAGGAAACCTAGTTGAAAACCTTTTCACTCCAACCTTATTTCATAAAACATATACCAATCATACTCATAAGGAAAATGTGCCCATACCTTTTTGGAGTAGAAGAAAATTTATCCTTAAAGCTGTCACCACACACAACCCTCAAACTTCCAAAAAAGTTAGGGTTAGAACCAAGATAAATGAGCATATATAAAAAACTTTCCTTAATACACCTTTAGCTTCTCTTCTTTAAAAACAACCACCAAAGAAGCCAAAAAACACAACAACCAAAACTTACACCTTATATCTCCATTTTTAAATTTAGCATAGCAAAAGACTAATCTCAAAAATACAACCAAAGAAATATCCCCTTATTTATCCTATGTCTTTTAAAAAATGCTAAACAATGCCAAAAATCATATCAATAAAATAATCACACCTTATATTGGTTGCCCTTGAAGAATCCGAAATTTGTGGCACAAAACACATTTTAATAAAAACATGACTAATCCATGCACAGCTCCCTCTGTGGGGATAAAAATGAAGACCTCCACCTATGCAAGGCCCAAACGCATCCTTCGCTGCCACTAGCCCACAAGGGGCTTACAAAGTCCAAGACGGACTTCCTTCCACATAAACGGTCAAGCTTTTCGAAAGCTTTTCAAACCACGAGCTCTCCTCTTTTGTAGCATAAACAGAACATTCGATCGTAGCCAAACCAATTAATTGCCTTCAATTTTCCAAGTAGGTTTAACCTTAGGAACCTTCTCATATTTATAGTCCATATGTGGACTTTAGAACACATCGACTGCAAAGAAAAGTAATTTCGAATTTAATCGAAATTTGCTTTCTAAAGGGTTTAAAAACCCTTAAAGTATTTTTAATAAATTAAAAATAATTTCTCCCTTAATTAATTAAATAATTAATTAATTAAAACCTTGAAGGGTTTTAAATAATAAAATAAATAATAAAGAGAACCTCCATTGGTTTTAATAAAAACCATTGCCAATGGAATCTCTCCGGATTCTCTTAAAAATATTCTCTTGGAATCTTCCACCTTTGAAGCCAACACATCCTCTTAACATTAATGTCATTTCCTTTTAACATCAATGACAACTCATAGACAAGAAGCTAGGATCTCAAACCCAAAATTGCCAACAATCTCCCCCTTTGTCATTGATGGCAAACCATGCTTCTCAACAACATAGAAAATCAACATGAACAACTCCCCCTGTCTTGAGGCTCTCCCCCTTACTCATATCTCTCCCCCTTTTTCATCAATGGCAAAGGGTCACCTTTGGGGCTTGGGACTAAGAATGAGCCTCTTAGCTTAGTCCCTCCCCCACCTCCTGTTGAGGTGTTTAATTCTAGGGTGGGAGTAAAACTCCCAATAGGCACTGATCATCATCAGTGTCTATAGTTGCCTTACCATGTCTTCTCTTGTTCTCCTTGTCCATATTCCTATTTTTGTTCCTGTCACTGCTCCTGTTCTTATTATCATTCCTGTTCTTATCCATGCCTTGATCCTTGGACCTGATCATGCCACTATTCTTGTTCCTGTATTCTAGAATTTTAGCTCTACATTGTCTGATTGTGTGACCTTCATTGTTGCACTTGAAACACTTGACGATGTTGTTTCTCTGAGGTAAACCTGATCTTTGAATCCACCAGTTTTGACCAAACCTATTCTAGCCAAACCTATTCCTATTATTTGCCTTGCAATAAATTGCCTTGTGCCCAAACTGTTGACAAGAGTAGCAATACCCTTGAAAGAAACTAGCACTTCTAAAATTTTCATTTACCTTCATCACTTGAGCCATGCAATGTGAAGCCATGTGACCAAACCTATGACAAGCAAAACATCTACCTTGAAACTTTCCTTTATTTGACCTCTTGGGTCCTGAAAACTTCTTCTCATTTTGAATTCTGTTTTCTATTTCTGTGCATCTATCATTCAAGGACTCATGATCTGAAATACTTTCCTTATCAAAACTCTCTTCCTTTTGGAGTCTCTTACTAGACTCTCCAACTTGTTCCTTGTGTGGCTTAACAAAACCAAGGCCTGTTTTATCTATTGTTTTTCTTTGACCTTGATGAGTGACTTAACATTTTTGGAGCTATCTTGAAACCTGTAAAGCTTATCCTTGTACTCTTTAGTTTCCTCTTTCAAATAAGCCATTTTCTGTTCTAACTCACTATACTCAAGAACCTTAGACTCTAACTCATCCTTGAGTTATTGTGTCTTAGCTATCGAGAAGTCAATACTTTCTATAAGATCATCTCTCTCCATACAACATTCATCTAACTTATCCTTGAGTCTAGCATTCTTCTTTCTTTCCTTTTCCAAAACACTAAGAGCACTAATAAGTTCACTTTAAAGATCCTTTATTTGATTTCCTTTTGAATCATCAAAGCCTTTTTCAGATTTCTTATCACTAGAGGTGCTACCCTTTTCAAAAACCATACATGCATCTTCCTTATAGTTTTCTGAAGCATCCTCATACATACTAGAAACCAAATCATTATTTGTGCAATCATCCTCAAGGTGACCAAAATTTCCACATCTAAGACATTTCATGATAATGAATCTATGTTTTGGTTCTTCCTCTTCTTCTGATATGAACAACATCTCATTTTCATTATCACTTGAAGAACTTTCACTATCACTACTAGAACACTTACTTTCTTTGTCTAGGTAGAAACTCTTCTTGTGCTTGTGAGAATACCTCTTTCCTTGATTGTTGTGCTCATCTTTGTTTTTCCTGTGATGCTTGTGCTTTTCAGAATCCTTGCTCTTAGAATCATGTTTATCTTCATCACTTTCATTCTTGGGAACAAGACAGCTTAGTAGCATAATGACCAAACTTTCCACAATTGAAACATCTAATATTTTTCATACTTTTGTGCTTTCTAGAGAACTTGCCTTTCTTGCTGTAATATGCCTCTTCATCACTAGAAGACTCATCACTATCTTGAAGTCGTTTACCCTTGGATTCCTTGGTAGCCTTGAAAGTCGCCTCTTTCTTGACATCAACCTTCACTTGAGTTCTCAACTCAAATGCTGCAAGTATACTATGGAGCTCATCCTTTTTCAACTTATCCAAATATTTAGCTTCCTCAATAGCAGAAATATTTTCACTAAATATATTAGGAAGAGATCTTAAAATCTTATCACAAACATCATTTTCAGCAAGCTCAAGACCTAAGTCTTTCATGGAGTTAACAACCTCATCCATACGAAGCATGTAGTCACTAATATTTTAATCATCATTCATCTTGAGTTGTTCAAACATACCTTTGAAGTGTCTCAACTTGGCCTTTCTAACATTTGCATCACCTGTATGAACCACCTTCAACTGTTTCCACATTTCACTAGCTGTCTTGCAGTGAATCACTTTGGTGAGATCTGCTTTCTGTAAGACTTTTAGGATTGCATTCATTGCTTTTGAATTGCTATGATGTAGGATCCTTTCTTCTTTAGTATTAGGACCATGTTCAGGAATAGTGTACTCATCTTCAATCACTTCCCATACCTCATTACCAAGTGCCATTAGATGAACCTTCATCCTTGCACTCCAAAGACCAAAATCTGACCCATCAAGAATAGGTGCTGCATTGCCACTTGAATAATCCATTGTGTTCTTTACTAGCTTTTCCTTCAAGCTGTTAAACTTTTTGAAGGAACCTGCTATGATACCAATTGAAGAACACAAGCTTATATTGAGAGAGGGGGGTGAATAGTATAAGACCTCTTTTTACTTTTTCCTTTATACTTAAAAATAGTAAAGCAATATACCCAAAGCAATATCAAAGCAATGCACAATATCATCCATAAAGTGACACCAATTTTAACGTGGTTCACCCAGAATGGTTGGGCTACGTCCACAAAACTTTTCTCTAAAAGTTATCTCAAAGTTCTTTGGGAATCCTTCCCAATTACAAAGTTTATGAGCCTTGGCCCAAAGGATATACCTTCCCCAATAAAAATTTATGAGCCTCTGCTCAAAGGAGATACCTTCCCCTAATCAGAATTTATGAGCCTCTACTCAAAGGAGATACCTTCCCCTATGCTCTGGAAATAATCCCTCAGAAGATCAACTGCATCTACCTCTTGCCAGCACGTGGAACTCCTTTCCATCGAAGACCTCCTGTCCTCAATGCTTAGCCTAAGAGACCTTTGCCTTCTATGATCACATCCACAACAGCTCAACAACCTGTACCAAACATAGTCAATCGGTCTAGTACAAGTCTTCCTCTATCTGTTAGATCTGTCCAACTCTTGAACAAATCAATCCTCTGCATACAAGCCTTCTCAAAGACTTGCCAATTGTCCTCAGGTTCTTCTCATAGAACCAATGCACCTCTGTCCTCAAGTTCTCTGATAGAACTATCAAACTCAACTCATAAGTCCTCTGCTAGGACCTGTCCAAATCTGCTCACAAGTCCCCACCGAAACCTATCCAAAAAATATTCACAAGTCCCCACCGAAACCTGTACAAAATTGCTCACAAGTTCCCACTGGAACCTGTCCAAAAACTACTCACAAGTCCCCACTAGAACCTATCCAAAAACTCAGCAAGCTCACCAAGAAAAACTTTCTTAGTAGGAAATCATAATGTGAATTGTTAGAGACCCAATGTGATTTTTCAAACTCATAGAAGCATAAAGAGAATTGTTAGAGACTCAATATGTTCTATACTCAAATCCCAATCTCAAAACTCAACTCAAATCAACTCAGCTCAATCTCAATCTCAAATATGAAAACTCAACTCAATATCTAAAATGGATAGGATAGAATGTTTTCTTTCAAGAACATGAAACCCCAACAATTGCCAACTATGCAAATAATCACATAACAATGATACTCATGTTCTTTTCACCATCAATTAGGGTTTCAAAAACAATGCTCATCAAACAAGGTTTAGTCAACCAACACCATTCAACTCAACATCAAACTTGAAGCATTCAACCAATCATCACAAGAAAAGGAAACAAGTATAAATCCTTTTCCCTCCAAAGATATTTGAACAAAACAGCCACCAACACAATATCACCAAATGTAAAGAATAACTTTTTTAAATCAACTCAATGGAGTAAGCCCAATATCATGAATCAAGTAAAGAAATAACTTGATCAAACAACCTCTATGGAAGCAACTCAACCATCAAACTCAAAATAGCCAACCAGGGTTCCACCAACTCAATGCGAGTAGCAAGACTCACAAACATAAAACCTAGTGCATAATGATTCCACTATCTCAAACCAGAATTATGCATTCACCAAAACTCTCATCAAGGACAACAATGCATAAGAAGTCTTCAACAAACCAGAAAATAGGATTTACACCCAACCAAAGGAAACCTAGTTGAAAACCTTTTCACTCCAACCTTATTTCAGAAAACATACACCAATCATACTCATAAGGAAAATGTGCCCATACCTTTTTGGAGTAGAAGAAAATTGATCCTTAAAGCTGTCACCACACACAACCCTCAACTTCAAACCAAGTTAAGGTTAGAACCAAGATAAATGAGCATATATAAAAACTTTCCTTAATACACCTTTTAGCTTCTCTTCTTTAAAAAAAACCACCAAAGAAGCCAAAAAACACAACAACAAAAACTTACACCTTATATCTCCATTTTTAAATTTAGCATAGCAAAAGACTAATCTCAAAAATACAACCAAAGAAATATCCCCTTATTTCTCCTATATCTTTTTAAACAATGCTAAACAATGCCAAAAATCATATCAAGAAAATAATCACACCTTATATTGGCTGCCCTTGAAGAATCCAAAATTTGCGACACAAAACACGTTTTATTAAAAACGTGACTAATCCATGCACAGCTCCCTTCGCGAGGATCGAAATGTAGACCTCCACCTATGCAAGGCCCAAATGTAGCATTCATTTCCACTAGCCCACAAGGAGCTTATGAAGTCAAAGACGGACTTCCTTCCACATAAACGGTCAAGCTTTTCAAAAGTTTTTCAAACCACGAGCTCTCCTCTTTCGCAGCGTAAACAGAACATTCGATTGCAGCGAAACCAATTAATTGCCTTCAATTTTCCAAGTAGGTTTAACCTTAGGCTCATATTTATAGTATATACGTGGAATTTAGAACAAGTCGACTGCAAAGAAAAGTAATTTCGAATTTAATCGAACTTTGCTTTCTAAAGGGTTTAAAAACCCTTAAAGTATTTTTAATAAATTAAAAATAATTTCTCCCTTAATTAATTAAATAATTAGTTAATTAAAACCTTTAAGGGTTTTAAATAATAATTAAATAAATAATAAAGAGAACCTCCATTGGTTTTAATAAAAACCATTGCCAATGGAATCTCTCCGGATTCTCTTAAAAAGATTCTCTTGGAATCTTCCACCTTTGAAGCCAACACATCCTCTTAAAATTAATGTCATTTCCTTTTGACATCAATGACAACTCATAGACAAGAAGCTAGGATCTCAAACCCAAAATTGCCAACAATGTTGAGGACAAATGTGAGCAGCACTTCGTGAGAAATTCTTGTTATTATATCTTTCTGAAATCGGGCATGAGAACCTTAATTTATATCCAAATTAGAGAAAATGTGCAAAGGAACAAGTTCTGACATTGCTAAAAATATTTGTTCAACTCTAAACCCAAGTCCTTTCATGGAGTTAACAACCTCATCCACACAAAGTAGATATGTAGCAATATTTTCTTCATCCTTCATATTTAGGTCTTCAAATGTTTTCTTGTGATTTAGCAATTTTTCCATATTGAAAATTTTTTCTCCCTCACATATACCTTTCAACTTATCCCAAATCTCTTTTGCTGATGTACAATGCATTTTACAAAATCTGTTTTATGTAAGCCATTTAAAATTCCATTCATGGCCTTT
The DNA here is from genome assembly GCA_028583015.1 of Wollemia nobilis. NCBI lineage: Eukaryota > Viridiplantae > Streptophyta > Pinopsida > Araucariales > Araucariaceae > Wollemia > Wollemia nobilis. The sequence goes on from JAQPPZ010002593.1 coordinate 17,174, forward strand.
GAATTATTCAGTTGTAGGAGCTTACCATATTTATTTGTAGGTGGAATAGCTGGCGGTATGTACCCATCCTCAACTACTTGCCATATATCATTTCCTAGTGCCATTAGGAAAATATTCATTCTCACACTCCAAAATGCATAATTGTTCCCATCAAACAATGGTGTTTTATTTATTGAGGATCCACTTTGAGAATCCATTTGTGTTCCTATAATATTTTTCTTCAAGTTGTTAAATCTTTTTTGAAGGAACCTACTTTTATACCAATTGAAGAACACAAGCTTATACTGAGAGGGGGGTGAACAATATAAGACCACTTTTTATTTTTCTTTCTCAAGTAATAGTGTGCAATATATCAATGGAAATATCAACAACAATAATAAAAATAATTCATAAATCACCACACATAATAGAGACACCAATTTAATGTGGTTCACCCAATGTGGGCTACTCTATGGAGAAAATATTTCACTAAAATTTTCTCAACAAATATATTAATAATCCTTCCTTATTACAATGTTTATGGATCTATACCCAAAGGAGACACCAATACCCTAATCAAGTTCATGGATACCTATTCGTAGGAGACACCAATCCCATCAACTGGTTTATGTATCTCTATCCATATGAGAACTCCTTATCCTCTGCTCTGGCTAGTGATCCTCTAGAATACTACCTCCACCACACTAGCTTATGGATCTCTCTCCATTGAATACCTTTGTCCTCAATCAAAAGTCATATCCTCACTACGCTGGCTAATGGAACTCTATCCACTAGAGACTATTGTCCTCTACACTATCACCTCCAAAGGTTGCTCTCAGCTCTATCTCAAATATACACTAAATATAGTCCTTAATTCTAGCACAAATATGCTCAATATCTGTCTTAAATCTGCACTAAACACAGTCCTTCAGTCTAGAAAAAATTTGCTCAATATCTATTTCAAATCTGCACTAAAAATAGTCCTTCAGTCTAGCACAAATATGCTCTACTATATTTGCTCCAATCCTTAACACACAACTTGAATAAATCAACAATCCAATCCAACACTGCTCAACAAGTCTTCACTAAGACTTGTTCTAAATCTATAGTGTAAGCTTCCACAAAATCTCACACAAATATGTCCAAAAGTATTTGCCAAGACTTACCTCAAACCTTCTTGTAAGCTTCCATAAAATCTCACACAAATCTATCATTAAGCTCTCACAAAAACTTAACTTTGTCCTTAAGTCCCTTCTAGGACTTACTCAAATCTATACACTAGCTTCCACAAAAGCTTTTCCAAATCAAGTGCAAAACTTGCATACAAAGGTCATCTTAAATTCTTTCAAAAAAAATCTTCAATATCATAAATAAGTTTCACTCAAAATATCGGTTAACCCACATAAACATATAGATAATGATTAGAGACTCAATATGTTTCATACTCACAAAACACTCAATCACTTTCAAACTTTCCTTCAAATCAATTCAGAAATAAAGAATAATTTGTTTCACAGAACTCCAACTTTCACTCCAATACATTCAATCAAAAATGCTCATCCAACTTCACTCAACCATTCACTCAATGAAACATAACTTGCTTACAAACCCCAACCAAGTGTTTCACATTACTTCCAATAAATCACACTATGAATCTCAACCCTTGACTCAAGATAATTCCAAATTCACATAACAATGATACTCATGATATTTTACAAATCCTAGTTCAAGATAGTTCTCAACTTCACATAACAATGATACTCATGATCTTTCACAAAACCTAATTCAATATAGTTCTCAACTTCACATAACAATGATACTCATGATCTTTCACAAACCCTAATCATGCACATGGAAGCTTACTCAAATATTTCCAACAATTCTTATCAAACAATCTCACATAACAACTTTGCATTTCACAACGTCCAACCCAACAATATTTCACTCACATGAAAGATGTGCCCATACCTTTTTTTTATTTATGAATATTTAACCTCAAAATCTATCTCAATCACAATCAACCTATTTTACAATCTCAATGATTAGATATAAAAAATATTCACTCAATTATTTCCCTCAAAATTATTTAACCATACAAAATAATCAAGACTCAAGTACACCTTATTATCTCCAAAGTTATCAAAAATATTTCTCAACATATAGAAATTAATTTTTCTTTGTCAACTCCAAATTAATCAATTTATAGAAGACCTAGTACTTTCACAATCACTTTAAAAACTCTCAATGATAAATTTCAACCTATAAGAATTAATCCCTTGATTAACCCTTATTACTCCAACCTCAATTTAATTTTCAAATAACAAAATAATATAACATATAAAATACCCTTAGATATACAACCCTTATTTAATTTTTCAAAGCATAAAATAATGTAAAATATTAAATACCTTATGAATCCCTACTTTCCAAGGTGGTACCTAAAATCACGTCCACTTAAAGCACTCCAAAAAATTGGCGCTATTAAAAAGAAAATAAAAAATTTAATGCATACCTTGTACCTTGGCCCACGTGCAAAATGGATAGCACTAGCCTTAGCTACACTTTGAACCTGTGACCTCGTTGCTATCGTTGTGCTCTAGCTGAAGCTAGGTAGTCATTGGGTCAAATTTCCACACAAGCCTAAATACTTAGGCACTCTTCCTTGTTGCCTTAGAATTTTTGGTGAACGTAAAAACTCAACACTTTGCCTTACCAAAATGAATGTGCAAGGATTTGAAACCTCAACCTGTGCCTTTCAAATTTATTAATTCTTCCTTGGTTACCAAATGCACTAACCAGTGCTTTGGGTATGAAATAAACGTACCACGTGCATTTAAACCTGTGCATGCCATCCAAATATTTTAATCACACGAAATCCTTTCTTCCTCACAACAAATAGCGCATGATTTTATTTTACTTTTTGGTTATCAAATTATGCATGGATGACTTAATTAAAATATTAAGTCCCATCTATATACACTTTTTCTTATGCCCTTTGATTTCAGCATTTTATTTAAAAATTCAAATTTAAAAATTACTTTATAATATTTAACTTTGGTGCCCAAATTATTTTTAAATCTAAATTTTAACCTTTAGGTAAAAATATTTAAATTTAAATAAATTAAATTAAACATTTTGCAAACTTCTCAAAGGGTGTTTTGAGGAATAAATTATTTTTAATTACTCCTTGGACCTGTTCTCTTCATCTCAACATGTAACCTAGAATATTATAATATTATAATATTAAATATTATAATATTAATATTTCCTTTTAATCCTACTTATTATTCCTTGGGTCTTCAACCTTTTAAGCCTCGTTAGGCATATAATATTAAAAATAAATATTTTATCCTATTCTTTTAAATATCTTCCTTGCCTTTTGGAAAAACCACCTGGTGACATTAATGATGACGAAACTTAACCAACAAATACTTGACAACTCTTGACATCAGTGACAACAAATATTGCTCATATTTCTAAAAAAAACATCCCTAGACGGTCTACGACCATCTAGGTCAACATAAAATGCTCCAAATGTATCTCTAAGCCATTTTATTACCCTAAAACATTCCTAGGTGGTCTATGATCGTCTAGGTCACCTCAAAATGCCCCAAAGGCATCTATAAGCCCTTTGGTCACCCTAAAACGCTCCTAGGAAGTCTACGATTGTCTAGGTCACCCCAAAATGCCCCAAAGGTATCTATAAGCTCTTTGGTCATCCTAAAACACTTTTAGGTGGTCTAAGACCATCTACGCCACCCCAAAATGCCCCAAATATATCTATAAACCCGTTGGTCACCCTAAAATGCTCCTAGGTGATCTACAACTGTCTAGGTCACCCCAAAATGCCCAAAAGGCATCTATAAGCCCTTTGATCACCCTAAAATTCTCCTATGTGGTCTATGACCATATAGGTCACCCCAAAATGCTTCAAAGATATCTATAAGCTCTTTGGTCACCTTAAAATATTCCTAGGTGGTCTACGACCATCTATGTCATCCCAAAATACCCCAAAGGTTTCTATAAGTTCCTTGGTCACCCTAAAATTTTCCTAGATAATCTACGACCCTATAGGTCACCCCAAAATTCCCAAAAGGCATCTATAATACCATTTTGTCACCCTAAAACAATCCTAGATAGTCTATGAAAATATAGGTCACCCAAAAAGTCCCAATGGAAACCATTACGCTTATTGATCAACCTGTATATACAAATATATATCAAAAATATAAAAACATCATTAAAATCTCAAAACCATAAAAATATTGCTTTATTGCACTTCACATCATTTGTATTACAACATCACTTGCATTAGGCGTACACCATTTCCTTATGCATTGCTAGAAATTGATCATACATGTCTAGAACCAGGTTTGTATTATAGGCATCTGTTAAATTCACCATTATCATATGTCAATGTTACCACTTATTTACATTACATGTATCATTTACATTTACACTCCATATTGTATGTATGTTTCCCATCACTTAGCCATTATTTATAAGACATAGTTAGGTTTTTTGGTCACTTAGCAAAATCTAGTTTTCTTTTCAAATTTTGTAGAAAACTATCATGATTTTTAGAAGGTAGAATCCTACATAGATTATACCTTGTATACGTCAAAATTCCAACACATTTTTACATTAATAAATCCAAATTTAGTATAAGGAAATATGAAACCTACAAGTGGTATAGGTTACCTTAAGAATTTTTGTTATCTCTCTCATCTCCTTGTGCGAATGGTTCAAAGATGTTGAGAATTGAAAAAAGTAAACGTTCCTCCTTACCCAAAATTATTAAAATCCCTTGCTTCACATCAAATTGGGGCAAGTATCCAAAGAGAAAAATAAATAGTGATTATTATCACTTCACAATATGCAAAAGAAATAGTGATTTTTACCATTATAAAAAGTAAAAAAAATAGTGGTTCTCACCACTACCAAAATGCCTTAAAAAGTTCAAATTTAAAATAAAAGAAGGGAGTTTTGAACTTGAATCCCTAGAATTCTCAACATTATAGAACCATAAGGTGATCCTCATTACAGGTTGGGTGGCATCATGCCTACTTGGTAATGATGGTATCCTTACACATGATGATATGTCTATCAACTAAGCAACTTGTTTTTGTATAGACCAATGTTTACATACGAATGAGCTAGATTTTGGTAGCCTGTATTACCTAGTGGTCTAATCCAACTAAGTACAAAACTCAGGATAATGATACTCATACAGGGAACCCTAGTAAAGATGGTCTGCATAAATTTTGTTTGGCACTAGGGTAACTTTATGCGTTATTATAATAATAAACTCACATGCATACACAGGGATATTGACTATCTTGGTTATCTTAGAAACTTTATACTTTGTTAAAAAGACTTGTGTAGTTACTATACAACTTTTTATTAGGTAACTAGAGTATTTGAGTCTCCTAAAATTCCCAAACATATCATTAACATTATATTATTCATATCATTTCATATCATACCATGACATGTTTGTTTGTGTACATATTCGCAAGCCATTACATAGTGTCATTATAACATTAAAATAATGAATAAATGAATTATGTATAGTCTATGGTGCTAGCATCTAATGTGTCAACTAGTAATCATAATACATCATACAAATTAAACAAATCATCCATTTCATTATGCATTTACAAATATACATATCATCAAATCACATCATAGAAAAAATACATGCATCCATGTTAGACATCCATCATAACATCATAAAGCAAATATAAGCATTGCATATACCATAAAGCAATAAGAAAACATGATGATAACAAAAAAATCATATATATATATATATATATATATGAGTTTTTTGTTATCATCATGTGTTATTATATGAAACCAAAAGCTATATCGTCATCCATAAACTGCCCGTAGGCTACAATAAATTGGGTCCTCAGACCTCATAAGTCCTAAAATATCAAAAAGAGCCATAGATTCCTACAAACCATGGTCATGTAGGACTGATGCTATGAATCTTACCCCTACCCTCAATCAGAGTCCACTTTGAATTGCTAAATCTGCTACCACCTACCTTGTCTTACCTCAGTGCAAAGCTAGGAGGCCCCATCTATGTAGAAGACTATCCTATACCACTACTTTGACTTTGGTGTGACCCAATGGTATATAAATGGTCTTGTATGCACCCCCTAAGATGCACTATCTCATACTCCAACTTGTTAGTATAAGTTCACTCCTATAGGCAACGAGTCTGGTAGGTTCCCACTAAGGACTGCAGTTGTGCCACCTCCTCCTATAGCCTGTCCACCTCACCACTACTAGATCCATCATATATAGGGATTCATGCTCCAACCTATGCCTGAAGTGTAGCTATAAATTCTACCTACCTATCCATATTATCCCAAATCATATCTCTCTCCTATTGACCTCTGATAAGCTCACCCTACAACTAAGTAATCATAGTATATTGAGCTTCTAGGTGTGCCTATATCCCTTGATCATCAAAGTTGGCCTCACCCAAGTCACCCTACAGATTCCCTAAGTCAAGGAGATTTTGCCAATTATCTTCTACATGATTATGCACATATCGCTTACCTCCCTCTCCCTCATCATCATCTAGAGGCTCATCCTAACCCTCCTCCTCTAGAGCATCCCTAGGTGCCTCCTCTACCACTTTGGCTACATTGCCTTATTGTGGTCCCTATCCTTACCACTACCATATCACCCACAAAGCATCATAATCCTTTGTAATACCAAAATTTATCTAGATCTAATATATCTACCACAATATCTGACTCCCCTCCCAATGCTTTGAATGTAGACCAACTAAGAGTCTTCTCATCCCAACAACGTTGATAGATCATTGACTCACTAGGAAACCCCTAGTGTATCCCAAACTATCGTAAGACTTTATCATAAGGGAAGTACTGTCACTCAATATTGTGTCACCAAACTAGGCATCTACCTCGCCTCACTTAGCATAGCTATGTATCAGCCTCAGCCCATACTGAACAATCTCTATAAAATATCTAGGTAATATCCTCTACCATGAGTTGTGCAAAGGAATCTGCTTAGTGCTCAACCTTACCTACAAATAAATGCCTCTAAATTATCTCTTGGTCCCACTATCATAGTATATCGTAGCCTATATCCCTATCATTAAGCTCTTCTTAGGTCATCCAAGGTAGTTCTTATGGTTGATCCATGATAATGTGCTACCATACCCAAACCTATGGTAGGAAGCTTCACCCTAAGCACTTTTTCCCATGGGAGTGGATCTCATATAACTCGTAATATAGGTGTGCCAATAATATTGGAACCCAAGCCATCACTATAGTCTACTCCTAAGTACACTCCACAAGTGCAAATACCAACTCTATAAGGTTCCAAGGGAACCTGACTCTTGATGAGTCTATCAGTAGCATGTTGGAGATAAAAGTCATCAATAAATCATTTCTAAAACCCAATACATCAGCCCCAAACCATGAATCTATCAATATTACTCCATTTACTATGCCTTTCACTATTTCCTCCCAACGTCCCCTAAAGTATCTCTTCATCACTACATCTCTACGGTCTCGATGAGTGGATTTGATAAGGTGCCCCTCTATCAAATTGTATAGTATCTAATAGAAATCATCTAAAGTCATCATAATATCTCCTATAGGTAAATTAAAAGTGTTATTGCAAGGATCCAAAAGTTCTATCAAGGTAGTCAAGTAGGCACGGTCGCCCACCATGGGCTCTAACCGCATCACATGCTTAAGGTTAATGGCATCAAGCCATTGCCACTCCTCCTCTATAAAAATTTCCCCAGTGACATGAAAGAGATTTAAAACTCAATAAAAAATCTTCACCACCTAATATATCTAACTAAGTTTAAAAAATGAACTCAAAATACATCAAAAAAAGTCCAAAATTACCCAAAAAAAGACCCTTTTTACCCTAGTTTTATGACCGTCCCACCAAGGGACGGTCCCCAATTTGGAAGCCGTCCCACATAGGGATATCAAGAAATGGATATCCCACCCAGGTATGACCACCATTGTTCATCCCACCTAGGGATGACCACCAATGGTCATCCCACCCAAGGATGGCCAACAAAAATGGCTAAAATGGGGTCATTTTGCTCCCTAAAATAACCCTAAAATGCAATAAAATAGCAAAATAACACCTAATTAATGCATATAAACTATAAATAAATTCTTTCATTCCTATATTTCACTATTATTATGGTTATTTAACTAGCATGTAGTGTGTTTTATGGAAAAAGCACCAAAAATTAACATTTTACATTAAATAAAGAAAGCAAGGAAAATGCAGTGCACACTTGTCTCACACCAGCTTCGCCGCTTGAATATTCATATTTCTAGATCATAATTATTATGTGTTACTATTATAAGTGCTATAAGTCATAAAATCATCTCTCTCCTCTTCACCTCTCAAGTTTTCCAAGTCTAGAATGTAAATTGAGCTCATTTTCCTCATTTTGGGCTTATATAGCCTTCAAAAAACCATGGCTAACCCTTGGTGGGATAGTCATATAATTTTATGAATGTACCACCCTAGTATTTTCATAAACTATGCATCCATACCAACTAGGGATGGCCATCAAAAAATATTAAAAGAATAGCTAAAAAAGTTCAAAAATAAGGCAAAAAACCCACCAAAAATAGGTCTAAAATGGTTCAAATTAACAAGGGATCAAGATTAAATCCAAAGTATTCATGGATGATCTAAAAAGTATTTATTTCACTTCCCAATAATTCTATTCAAATATTATTTATTTCACTCCCACCGTGATCACCACTGAAGAAGAGAAAACAACGACACACCTAGATGGTTTAAATCGAAATGAAATCTAACGTTTATGAGCAAGCATGCAAAGGAAAGGTGCAAAAGATGTAAAATATTGAAATGAAAAATAAAGTGCAATAAAATAGGGGGGTTTATTCTTGTATTTATAGATTCATCAATTACATATTACAATACATTCCCTTTGAGGGCTTATCATTTTGATACATTTTGAATTACAAGTTACAAGGGATCAAGTCCCTTCATGAGCTGAAAGGCATGTTTCAATGTTCTTCTCACAACCCACACTTGAGATCTAATCTTGGGATTATTGTACTATTCTTCTTATCTCCTCCCTAATTCCTATAATACCTGCACCTACACATAAAATATTAAAAATTGTTAATAGCATGTGTTTTATATTGAAAACCTTGAAAAGCATGTGATGGAGAAAGTAAAACTTATTTGCAACAAATCAAAACAACTCAAAATGACATGAAAATATAATATGATGTTATTAATATTATTTTTTAAGGATTTGAGCATAAATTTAAGTGAAATTGTGATTAGAGAGTGTGGTCATTCTTGGCGAGAACAACTAAGCCTGTAATCACAAAAATCTAAATTAACCCATCAAATCTACTCAAAACTTAACCAAAATTTAACAAAAGACTAATATAATGATTTAGAATTTATATATAGTGAAATTTCATAAAAAATGTTAGCCATTTGGTTGCCATCCTTGGCAAGTGCAACTAGGACTATTAGTCATCCGTGGTAGGGATGATCCCCAAACTAGGTGGTTTTTACCACCAATTCTAAGGGGATTTGGCTTAGAATACTTCTAAATGTGCTATAATAAGATTTGATAAAATAACTCTTAAATTTGACAGGTTTTCAAATGGATTTTGTGTATTTTGGGATGCCCCTAAAAGAAGCTTTGAATTGAGAGGTTTTCAAGGAAAATACTTGGGCAAATGTTTAGGACAAATGTGAGCAGCACTTTGGGAGAAATGCTTGTTATTATATCTTTCTAAAATTGGGTGTGAGAAACTTAATTTATAGAAAAATTAGAGAAAATGTGCAAAGAAAAAAGTTATGGCATGATGCCACTTGTCCATTCCCTTGCCATGCATAGGAGGGAAGATGCCTTCCATTTGGAGCCTCCAATTTGCAAGACTTGATGCTTATGACAACCTCCCAATCAATTTTGGATTATTGGTTAGGGTAAATGGTAGTAATGTATTGCCATTTATCCACCACTTTAACTTTTAAGGGGTCTAGAGCATGGCCGTCCCACCAGAAAAGGATGTGTATGGCACTCCCTGGGTGGGATGGCCACCAACTACGACCGTCCCTAGGTGGGATGATCATGGTTATATACCCCAAAACTTCCCAATAGTGGTTTAAACCATCCTAAATGTGTTTTGGAGCCCTAATTAACCCTTGAGGGTTACCCAATGGCGCCATATGATATCAATAAGAGTGGCACATAATAGTATTTTCTGATTTACATGATTTTAGTCTACTCTTGATAAGAGATTATTTCCATGTATTGTTGCTGCCACATTAGCCAAGGAGGGATGGGAGTATATTTAAGAGGATTTCCAAATAAATTACCAAGTTAGAATGGTAAAGTTGTTGACCATGAAGAAAGAGTTTAATTTTCTAAAGATGAAAGAGGTTAACAATGTGGATAACTATTTTTTAGAGTGAAGGATGTGGTGAACAAGACAGATACCCTTGGAGAGACCTTGAAGAAATATATAGTTGTGAAGAAGTGAGATATACTACCCCTAAATGGAATCATGCTATAATAATTTTCTTAGGAGAGTAAAGATTTATCTACACTTAGATTTGATTGTCTAGTTGATTCTCTTATGTCACATGAGGAAAGACTAAGATAAACCAGTAAAGAAAATAAGGAGAATAATTTTAATTCTAAATTATAAATTTATGAGAATGATGAAGTTTTTTCAAGAACATGGAAGAGGAAGAAATCAAATTCACTCAAGAGACAGAGGAGTAAGAGGAAAATGAGTTGTTGTTGTTGGAAAATGATATGGAAGGGCTGATAAAAAAATTTGAATGCTACAATTGTCATAAAATGGGCCACATTGCATGGTATTATATATTTAAGACCACAAATGGAGATATAATAGATCATTATGTATGTTAGAATGAAGCTACATAAGGTAATTTTTTTTAACTACTGACATGGCTAAAAAAACTAGTCAAGAAGTTTGGTATCTAGATTTTAGTTGTTCTAACCATATGACTAGAAAGAAAGAGTTGTTTGATGATGTGAATAATAATTTCAAGATGAAGATCATTCTTTGGAATAATAATTCTTTGGATGTGGCTGCACAAGGCACAATGGAGGTCGATACTAAAGAAGGTACAAAGAAAATTCATGATATGTACTATGCTCCCAACTTGAAGAATACTTTTTTGAGTGTTGGAGTTGTAGAAAAAACAATAAAGTTATGTTTGATAACAATGAATATATCATTTAAGATAAGAATAATAGGAATTGTATGGTTACCATTATTCATTTTGCAAAGAACTAGATATTTCTTTTGAATTTTAGAGGAAAATACAGTATGAACGTAGCACATATGGCACTTGAAAATAATAATTAGCTTTGGTATTTCAAATTTGAACACTTGAATTTTAAAATTATAGAATTTTTGTCTTCAAAAGACATGGTAAATGCACTACCTAAGGTTGGAGGGCTCAAGGGTGTGTGTGAAGTAGGTGTGATTGGAAAGAATGCAATTAAGGAGTTTCCAAAATAGAAAGAATGGTGGGCATCATACGTACTCCAACTTGTACATTTTTATACTTGTGGATCTATGCAAACACAAAGTTTGGGTAAGTCTTCATAGTTTCTCACATTCATTGGTGACTTTTCAAGTGTTGAGTGTACTTTTTGAAACATGAGGATAAATATTTTGGCATGTTAAATATTTTGAAAGCATTGGTTGAGAATAAAAGTTAATATAAAATAGAGTTTTTGAGAACTGACCATGGAGGAGAATTTTGTTCAAATGAGTTCAATGATTTTTGTAAAAAATATGGCTTCAAGAGGCACCTCACTAACTCCTATACACCACAACAAAATGGAGTAGCTAAGATAAAAATAGAACCATTGTAGAAATGACAAGAATAATCTTGAAGACAAGAGGTTTGAGTAATTCTTATTGGTATTATGTAGTTGATGTGGAAATGTATATTATTAATAGATGCTCCACAAGAGCACTACACAAGAAGACTCCACATTAAGAATGGTATGACACTAAACCCACTGTAAGTTATTGGAAAGTTTTTAGTTGTCTTGCATATGCACATGTGAATTATGAAGTGAGAAATAAGTTGGACCCATGCATTATTGTGGGATATTCTAAAACAAGTAAGGCATATAGACTGTATAATCCAAAAAATCATAAGTTTGCAGTCTATAGAGATGTAATTTTTGATGAATGGAGAGTTTACAATCATAAAAAATATGCAAAAAAAATATATTATGTTGAAGAATATAATACAATTGAGGGACAACCTTCAAATGTTCCTTCTACTCCTCCAAGCCCACCTAGTAACCCATCAACAAATTTAAAGGAGAGTATACCAAGTTCAAGCACAAGTAGTTCATCACAAGTAGTTCATCTACAAGTCCCACCAAGAATAAAAATAAAGAAAAGAGAATACTCAAAGCACATCTAGCCAACCAAATGAAGTACAAGAACTTTCAAATGAGGTTAACAAGAATTCAATTACAATAATTGGACCAAGTTATTTCAATATTTGAAAAGCTTGCAATATATGGTGCTGATGAAGAAGAACTAAAATGTGAGTTGGTGAGCTTGTACTAATGATGTTTGTGTACAAGCAATGAAAGAAGAAATCGAGTCCATTGAAAAAATTTCACTTGGGAACTTGTGGAATTGCCCAAGGAGAAGATGATTATTGGATCCAAGTGGGTCTACAAAATAAATTTTAGCAGTGATGGAAGCATGGAAACATACAAAGTGTAGACTCCATACCTTAACACTCTATAAAACCCATCCACATTGTATAACCTAACTCCTGCATAATAAAATAATATACCTAAGGTCTAACTTAGGTGTATTTTCCTGCACATTAATCTATTTTCTAGATTTTGTAAAATATGGAAAATTCCCCTAGGATACCTTGTCTCTCCACTTGACAAGTGTCCTAACCACCACTACCCCCCTTACCACATCTCACACACCTCACTCCACTCCCACCTACCCACATGCCACAACTCCACCTAAGTGAGCCACTCTAAGTGACTCACTCTAAATACCTAGGATAGGTGGCTGCCTAGTCTCTACCACTTGGCAGCACTAGCTTATGACCTATCCTCACCCTCCATATCCAAAAATTCTATAAATTCTCCACCATTTAATCAAGAAAAAGAGGATTTAAGATACACTTTCACACTACCAAAATCATGTTAAGAGCATTCTCGAAGACCAAGTCATCGAAGGTAAGGATTGTCATCCTAAGCCCTTCTACCACTCAGTCCCAAATGAAACCCTACATTTGCACAGTCACAAATGCAGTGCTACAGGTGCACAAACATGACCCTACATTTGACCAACCATAAAGGCAACCCTAAATTTTCACAAATACTATCTTGCATTTGCACAAGAGTAGATCAATCACATTCAGACCCAAATTAGATAGGTAAAACACAATAGGTTTGGTTTTTTTTTTTTCTTCTCTTGTACATAATTTTGAGTTCTACAAGCATTTCAATTTAGAGTTTCATAGCTTTCCTTTGTATCAAAATGGACCTCACATAGTGGAGTACATTCATATGCTATTGATCCCTTTATTGTTTGCAAGCATATGTGTGTAGGTGATAGTTTCTTGAAATTTGTTGAAGCAAGGATGGCTTGTGAGGATACCCAAGCCCATCCATCATATTTATTGGATCAAAGAATATCATTAACACCCATCATTATTTTAATCTGCAAAAGTAGTATTTTTCTCCTTTTTACCCATTATACCCTAAAAAAGTAGGCAAAATATTATTGTAATCATACCCCTACACACTTGAGGTAAATCATTGTGAAAATAAGACCAAGGCTTTATTGAAATTGCTTGTTAATTATTTCAATGGTTAGATGTAATAATTATTGCTACAAAATCTGGCAATCATAGTGGGACTCCCAAAGGGTTCTATTTTGTATTTCCTTGCAATTTTTAGGTTTTTGATCTATGTCTATTTGCTAGTTGTAGGTTTTTGGATCTTTATTGCACGAATATTAAAAAATCACCCTCAAGAGTTTCAAAGACTATTTTGACTATTTCTAGCCTTGTGCAAATGTAGACCTACATTTAGAGGCTATGTAAACACAACCCTGCATTTGTGCAAATGTAGCCCTATGTTTGGGAGCCTATGCAAATGCAACCTTAAATTTGGAAAGCTATAAAAGAGAGCTTAATGACTCTAAGCTAGTGGTCTAGACCCTTTTTATTTAAGGCTCACATTTGCTTCCAAAATATTTTTTTCTATTTTTATATTGATGTCAAAAAATACCCATTGAATTAGAAGTGCACACTAGAGTAGAATATTTTGTGAAAAATTTATAAGTCTTTTATAAACATTTTGAAAGCATCAAATTAAAGTCACATTTTAAAATGAATTTCCTATTTTTAAAATTGCAAAAGGCATATTATCTACATCTAGGGTTGATTTTGCAACCTTAAGTGCATTTTAGGTCATATTAGGGATTCTTATTTGCCTTATTTTGTTTTTGACACACAATTAGAAATGTAGACCTACGTTTGACCAATACCAAATGCAACCCTATTTTTGACCAAATGCAACCCTGTATTTGACCAAATACAAACCTACATTTGATCAGTCCCAAATGTAGCCCTACATTTGGCCTTGTGACTTAGATTCATTTAGGACCTTTTTGAAGCCTTATATATACATCTTAATTCAAAATTTTATTTTTTTTCTATTATTTTGAGTGTTGTATGTATTCTATATGTCTCTGATTGCATTTTTAGGTAATAAAGTTCAAAGTAAATTGTAGCTTGCATTATTAGGGTTAGCTTTATACTTGTTTCATAAAAAATTACAAAATAAAAACAAAACCCCCCACACACATGCACAATCATAATTATGCACCTCTACATTGACAAGTGCACGAAAAATCTCCTAAACAAGTTGGACTTCATAACCAACCATCAGTAGAGCCCTAGAAAAGGTATATTTAGTATGATAATCACTTGGATTTCATCACCAAGAGGCTAGTCACTCTTGAGATTAGCTCAAGGTAATCTTAGGTTAGACATCCTTTTACCACATGCCTAAATATTTAGTGGATCGTAGTTGTTGTTATTGTCCAAGAACACCCAAGTGTGAAGTGAAAATTATATTTTTATTGGTAGCAAGACTTAGAAAGTGCAACCTCTTTCAAGAGGTAATTTTGATTCCTTGGGTTACACCCATTGCCAAGCGTTCATCTTGGATGCTTTATTAGTCATTAACGATTAATCCTTCATCAAAGGTATGGGTTCAGACACACCTTTTTAGATTCTACTTTGCCACCTACCTATCATAGTTTCTAGGCCTAGGTAACATAAAACACACCAAAACTCAAAAACAAAAAAAATCATTAAATTTTAAAAAATGAAAGGAACAAAAATCAATAAAAATAAAAATAAAATTTGCAAAAATAAAGGAAAAAAAAACATTTTTTATCTTGTGTAGTTGTGTGTTTTCTCATAGCATATATTTCACATTTACCACACACATACCCTTCACATTCACCACTTCATTGCATCCCTAACTCGTGGTATTGACCTAGATTCAAGCCAAAGATTTTGCCAACACCCAAATCCAATTGCCTCCATCCATGGAGAATTATGCTCGGGTTACCCATACATTAGCCACTTTGATAGCAAAGTAAAGGGTATATCACAAGCCATCCCTATGGACCTATCCATTGGGTATTCCCATTATGCACATGTTGGTCCAAAATCTGCCACAGGAAAGGATTTTACAAGTGCACCCTAGACCCGGCCAACATTGAAAGGCTGGAAGCAAGAAATGGCTTCTAGACCAATCTCCAGAGTGGGCTGGTTCCCTTCACTATTCTAAACTTGGTTAAGATAAGGGTTACTGGAAAGAAATTGAAAAGGTTACAGAAAGAAATGGGAAATATGGCCACAAGCCGAAGTGATGGGATCGGAAAATAGCAAATAGGAAACTTCAAGTGCAGCAACAACAAGTAATAAAAGTCACTAACTTAACTTCCACACGATGCATACAGAAAATCCTCCAAAATCACATTCCAGGAATTTATACTCTTACGGAAATATTCAAATCCAATATGTAGAATTTAAATGTAACAGCCATGAAGACATACAAATGCTATTAGAAATGCAACACGAATAGAAAGGAAATCACCAATGCAACCGCTTGAAAACTTAGAAGCCAATCCTTTATTCCTGCAGTGAACTTCCAGTCTCTAGCAGAGAATTTTCCAACCCTTTCAAATGAAGCTTACATTGGTTTTTATAGAGGTCCGTCCTCTTTGCAGCATTAAATATTTGCCACCATCCTTCTCGTGATCTACAATATGTGATGGAAATTAAGCACATGATCCCCTTAATTGTAGCCTCGAGGAAACAAAAATTAAATACAATTAGACATCAACGATCTCCTACATTAAATCGGTCTCTGGACATGTGCATGAAAACTATTGAATTAATCCATGAAAATCAGCCTCGAACACATGAAATCTGCAATTTTGGTGGCCTGGGCGCTTCTCCAACCTCGACCACTTTGGAAATCCACATTACATTAAATTCGGGTCAGCATTAAATCCTTGGAAATCGAGAAAAACCCCTCGGGCCATTCATACTGCACTTGGCGGGAAACTGCGCAGGTCGCGAAAACGCGACGGGTCGCGAAATCACGACATATTCTGACTCCGTACGCTTTGACCACCTTTGACCCACGAAAACGGAACATGTAGCGATATCGCTACATGTTTCGGGCACTTTGTACGGTCTTGTGAAGGGGCCGCAAAAATGATACAACCTTTTTCTCTGCAAGACCTTTTCAAAAATGCAGCACAGCGCTGCCATTTTACTCCTTAGACTTTCTCTACACCTATCATTCAGCGCATCGCTGCAATATTTGTACTTAGTCTCTTTGCAACCAACAACATTGCAAAAATACTACAACCTTCACCTTCGACTTCCTTTCAACAAATTACCCCATGCAAATGAAACGTGGTAATCTTAGAAACAAAACATCTTGTGACTGTGGAACTTGCAGCGCGTCACTGTCACTTTTGTTTAGACTCCCTTTGTGACTGACGATCCGTGACTTTGCAACATTGCAGTGCATCACTGCAACCTTTTAGACCTCAAGCCTTTGAACCGCCCTTGTCACAAAAATGCTATGGGTAGCGCGTTGCTGCAACTTTCCCATGGCTTCCACTTCTTAACAAACATGCAGTGAATCGCTACAGCTTTTAACCTTGAGTCTTCGAAGCCAAACATTGCACGAAAATGAGACGTCGGCGCATCGCCGCAATGTTAACTTTGTGTCTTCAGCAGAACTTTTTGTCACGATTTTGTGACATTTTGTCGCTCTCACTCCTTTGCTTTTTTCAAACCGCAAAAACAGAACACGTCGCGATATCACGACAGTTCTCTTTGGCTGCATGCATTGACTGCGTTGACCATGATTTCATGACATGTCAGCGAATCGCTGCAGTTTCTGGACTTAGTCATTTTTTGCTCATTTTTCTCCTTTTTGCCCCAAAACTGCATCAAATCCTGTAAAAAAAAACGTTGGATTTGCAACAACATAAACATTAGGCTTCAATCAATGAAAATCAATGTGGAAAAAATGCCAACATTCTTGGCGGCTCACGGGGTATACAGCTTGCTATATGCAAGAATCCAGGCCTAAATCCATTGGGCACAGAGTCATAAAAACTTAAAGTCAGGTGCCGAGATACATTGCAATGGACTGCTGCAAAACTTCTCTGCTGCTAAAGAGCTGGAACTAGAAGAACCTGCATAGAAATGATTATGAAATAAATGGAGTGGGATGGATAGTGGAGTGAGCTCTTGCGATTGCACAAGCAGTGACTGCAATGGAATGATTATAATAATGAAATGATGGAGTGAGAAAGTGATGTAGTAGAACAACAACAGAATGCTGTTGTACTGCCATCTAAAATGGAAATGAAATGAAAATGAATGAACTGATGAATGGAAACGAATATATGAAGACTGTGGAATGAAAATAAACTAGATTGTAAGTAAATGCAGTAATGACAAAACTCAGAGGACAGGGATGAGAAGGAACGGGAAAAGACAGAAAAGGGGAAAGAAACAACAACTGTGGCTTACTCTTTTTACTACTGCAAAAGAAAAATAAGAAGAAAGAAAACGACGAAGAAAGGAAATAAAGGAAATGGGGAAGGGAAAAGAAGAATTTTCTGATAACCACTAACTGCTGGGAAAGGAAAAGACAAAAGAAAAACAAACACCTACGGCTCGCAAGCAACAAGAACCAAGGTGACAGAATAAAAAGTAAAACAACAATATATATATATATATATATATATATATATATATATTTGTTTCTTTTCTATTTTTTTTTGTTTTTTGTTTTTATACTATATACAATAGTTCACGACATGATTGGCATGTCGCCACCAGACACCCAGTCTCAGAAAGTTATCCGATAAATCTGTAGTGTCCCGACCAGATCTGATCATACTTGAGTCGGTCTTTGAAATTGGGATGGCTTCTGCCTAAAGTTCTCCATGTTTCAGACATGGGCAAGTTATCATGCATGCCAGTACCCACACAATTGACAAATAATGCAGCAAAGAAATTTACCATATGACGGGCTCCCGTAGATACCCATTGTAGTAATGACTGAAGCCAATCCCACCATCTTGAAGGGTTCTCTGATTGTGGACTAAGAACAGGTTCCTCCAACTCTTGGATCTGATCACAAAAATTGTCCAGCAATAGTCCTTTCTCCAGGGTCTCTTCAGACTCTACCTGTTGATCTGACATATTTAACAGGTTCTGACTAAATGCTTGTGTGTCGTGCCCTGGGATACAAACAGGGTGCAAATATGTGACCTCCTTGTGCTCAGGTTCTGCCACTTGAATCTGTTCTTCTTCTTCGCTTATATCCTTTGGATCCATATCCTTATGAAAACTACAAGCAACCATATTGTTCATTGCCAGGAAAGTTCTTGCATATTCCAATCCTTGGCTTTGGATGAGATCTGTCCCTTGAGCTCCACACAACTGCATCTTAGGTTTCTGCTCAGTATAAGGGATCTGGCATGAAAAAGACTACATAGGGTAGACAGGAGCAACAACTACCGAAGAAAGTGATGGAGTTTCTTCCCACGGTAATTTCCTTGATAAGAGCAAAAGTTGTTCTGCTCACACTGCTTCTTCAAAGATTTGCGGGAACCTTTGTTCACCTGATTGCAGCAAGAGGAGGCCTATGTCAGAATGGAAAGATTGAACATAGAAGAGGTGGGCTTGGGTGGGTGATGGACAGATCTTCTCTGGAATTCTCTTCCAGCTTCTGCTGAATCAGACATTAAAATCCGTGATGCTCTCTTGAGGTGCTCGCTTGATGTACATTAAAAACTAATAGAGATCCAAAGAACTGTAAAATGGATCTTCGTCAAATATTTTGATTAGTGCTCCCACTAGATCATCCCATGAGCTGATGCTTTGACGCCTGAGCAGTATGTACCACTGCAATGCCCTTCCTTCCAAAGACTGAACCAGAAGTCTGATCATGATATCCTCATGATTTATGACATGGATCATTGACAAAGTAGCAATGTCTTCAACATGCTCCAGAGCCATGCCTTTGGTACCATAATATTTTGCTAGGGCCTTCAGGGCACCTTCAGGAATTTCATGTCGGATTTGGAGATTCAGAGGGCCAGGATCATCCCATCTAGGAAAAACCCTCACCTTTGTGGCAATGGTGTGTGGGATCATGGCTATCGCCATTAAGTTAGAGTCACCAGATGAACATTTTTTTAACTTGAAAAAGGCAGGCGTCCACGATCAAAAAATTTGGATCTTCAACTCAGCAAAGTCGCCAAATAAACTTACAAATCTCTGCTATGAGGTCAAGACAGCTCATCAAATCTTGGTCCCACTGGGCGTGCCAAAAACTGTTGGTCCAAAATCTGCCACAGGAAAGGATTTTACAAGTGCACCCTAGACCTGGCCAACATTGAAAGGCTGGAAGCAAGAAATGGCTTCCAGACCAATCTCCAGAGTGGGCTGGTTCCCTTCACTATTCTAAACTTGGTTAAGATAAGGGTTACTGGAAAGAAATTGAAAAGGTTACAGAAAGAAATGGGAAATATGGCCACAGGCCGAAGTGATGGGATCAGAAAATAGCAGCAGGAAACTTCAAGTGCAGCAACAAGCAATAAAAGTCACTAACTTAACTTCCACACGATGCATACAGAAAATCCTCCAAAATCACATTCCAAGAATTTATACTCTTACGGCAATATTCAAATCCAATATGTAGAATTTAAATGTAACAGCCATGAAGACATACAAATGCTATTAGAAATGCAACACGAACAGAAAGGAAATCACCAATGCAACCGCTTGAAAAATTAGAAGCCAATCCTTTATTCCTGTAGTGAACTTCCAGTCTCTAGCAGAGAATTTTCCAACCCTTTCAAATGAAGCTTACATTGGTTTTTATAGAGGTCTGTCCTCTTTGCAGCATTAAATATTTGCCACCATCCTTCTCGTGATCTACAATATGTGACGAAAATTAAGCACACGATCCCCTCAATTGCAGCCTCGAGGAAACAAAAATTAAATACAATTAGACATCAACGGTCTCCTACATTAAATCGGTCTCTGAACATGTGCATGAAAACCGTTGAATTAATCCATGAACATCAGCCTCGAACGCATGAAATCTACAATTTTGGTGGCCTGGGCGCTTCTCCAACCTCGACCGCTTTGGAAATCCACATTACATTAAATTTGGGTCAGCATTAAATCCTTGGAAATCGAGAAAAACACCTCGGGCCATTCATACTGCACTTGGCGGGAAACTGCATAGGTCGCGAAAACGTGACGGGTCGTGAAATCGTGACATATTCTGACTCCGTACGCTTTGACTACCTTTGACCCACAAAAACGGAACATGTAGCGATATCGCTACATGTTTCGGGCACTTTTTACGATCTTGTGAAGGGGCCGCGAAAATGATACAACCTTTTTCTCTGCAAGACCTTTTCAAAAATGTAGCGCAGCGCTGCCATTTTACTCCTTAGACTTTCTCTGCACCTATCATGCAGCGCATCGCTGCAATATTTGTACTTAGTCTTTTTGCAACCAACAGCATTGCAAAAATACTACAACCTTCACCTTCGACTTCCTTTCAACAAATTGCCCCGTGCAAATGAAACGTGGTAATCTTAGAAACAAAACATCTTGTGACTGTGGAACTTGCAGCGCGTCGCTGTCACTTTTGTTTAGACTCCCTTTGTGACCGACGATCCGTGACTTTGCAACATTGCAGCGCATCGCTGCAACCTTTTAGCCCTCAAGCCTTTGAACCGCCCTTGTCGCGAAAATGCTACGGGTAGCGCGTCGCTGCAACTTTCCCATGGCTTCCACTTCTTAACAAACATGCAGTGAATCACTGCAGCTTTTAACCTTGAGTCTTCGAAGCCAAACACCGCGCGAAAATGAGACGTCGGTGCATCGCTGCAATGTTAACTTTGTGTCTTCGACAGAACTTTTTGTCGCGATTTCATGACATTTTGTCGCTCTCACTCCTTTGCTTTTTTCAAACCGCGAAAACAGAACACGTCGCGATATCGCGACAGTTCTCTTTGGCTACATGCATTGACCGCGTTGACCGCGATTTCGCGACATGTCAGCGAATCGCTGCAGTTTCTGGACTTAGTCATTTTTTGCTCATTTTTCTCCTTTTTGCCCCAAAACTGCATCAAAGCCTGTAAAAAAAAATGTTGGATTTGCAACAACATAAACATTAGGCTTCAATCAATGAAAATCAATGTGGCAAAAATGCCAACAACACCCTTATAAGATCTCGATATATGCAAAGAGCTATTCAAACATCTATTCTATAAATCTCTCACCTATCCCTAAATCTAGTCTTCCCAATCCTACCTGCTATAACCATTCCATGTCAATCCATTCCAACATTCCATCAAGAACCTACCTATTCACATCCCCAACACACAAAAAATATCTTCATCAAACCCCTTTTTGAATCCACCACCATGACTATGAGCCAAATCCATCAACCATCATCCAATCAACACATATCCATGCCATCCACCCATAACATCATCTACTCCAATCTTCTCTATGAAGCACAAGATAGTGTTGCTTTGTAGGTGCCAGCATCGATTCCACCCAAATCACTACCTTTTTTTGATCCTATACAACATATCATATTTTTCTCGATCATGATTCCATTTGCCACCTACCCTCCACCAACATCCATCGATGTTGCCACCACCCATCATGTTTAATATTCTACAACTCATTTGACCATCATGCCTACATCAAAAATTACTATTCAATAAGATTTATAATATTTGTAGCAATTTCTTACTAGTAGTGGTAATCAAGGCATTCAACCCATTTCAAAACATCATTCATAGGTTGCAAACTTCAATCATCCACCAACATCAACCCAACACACATTCTTCACACAAGATCCATCATGGGTATCATGGCCACCCACTATAACCATAACCACACATCTACTCCAAAACATGTATGTTGTATCACCAACACAACATACCATCATTCCACCATCCCCTCATCAGCAAACTCTAACTCATCAACAATAATAATTCCATAACCAATTCCACAAAAATATTCAACACCATCAAATACCAAAAAAATTCAATCCATTAGCCAATAAAAACAATATTTCATCAACCCAATTCATCATGTAGTAAACTCACCCAACCTACGCACAATGAGAAAACCAAGGCTTTCAATCACCATTGGAAGATCCTAAATTTTAGTTTTTGTAGAATCAAATTGACACGTCATGCAAATTCCTAGAATGTTATATCAAAAATCCACTCTATGATAGTTAGCCAATCACCCCATTCATACATTGGTACCATAACCAATCTATCTGATATATTTCACAATACCAAAGTTTGATAAGTTCAAAGAGGATGAGGATCTCCAAGCGCATGCAATCATGTTCATCAATGCATGCTTTAGAATACAAGAGAATGGTATAACCATTTGCCACACCATAGTATCTATACTTTTGAACAATTAGTGGATAAATTCCAAGAGCATTTCTCTTTAAATGTTAGAAAGAAAACCACATTGATTGACCTATTCAACTTACACCAATTGAAGATGAGTCGATTTATAATTTTAGAAACTATTGGATGGTAGTTATCACTAAGTTGCCATTCACCCTCCCTATGAAGGAAATCACAAGAATGTTAATGAGGATTTTTTCAAAACCCATATCCTTTCTCTTATAATTGCAACAATATATAACATTCAAAGAAGCCCTCGTCCAAGCCTAAGTCATCAAACAAATTAAAATCCAAGAGGGTGAGATAAAGCTTAAAAATAAGGAATGGAAGAATAATAATTCAAGGGGGAATAACCAAAGCCAGTATAAACCTGGATAGATGAACCAAGTGGTCTTGAGTGTGCCTCAACCATAGAATCAATATCTCAAGTCCAATACCAACAACCCCCAACACAACAACAAGCATATCAAGTAGTATCACCCCCACCTCAAATGCAAAATTAGGACAACACTACAAGAAACCATCAACATCGATAGTATAATATATTGGCTTGCAATTACACTTCACTTCTTGAGCCCATATCCACCATCTTACAATAGTTGTATGAGGCACAAATTATTACACTACCACAAATAAAAGGTGAATACCCCAACAAACCATGTGGTAGGTCATACAAGGAGTACCAATATTACACTATTCAATGTTATAAAGGTAATGAAATTAGTGATTACTAATCATTCAAACACATCATGCAAGATATAATTGACAAGGGGACTATCAAGATTGATAACCCTTTAGCACATAAAAACTAAAACCTTGGAATTTATCAAATACCACTTCCTCATTGTGATTCAACACAACAAACAACTAGGGCATCAAATTATATAGTTCCCTCCAATTAAGTCAACCACATACACAATGCTCAACAATACCAAGGTTTTTTAGGTGTTATCCATGAAGTTATCTAAGGTCAGAAAATTGCAAACCAAGCATAGCAATTGAATGACCCAATGCAAATGACACTCCCTAACATGGTACCAACAACAACTATACCTCTAAAAACTAATCATGTCTCCAAATACTAAGTAATTAACCTAAATCATGCTTCTTCCTTCACCTCATATCATTTTTCTATCAGACCCCATCATCCAAAAATTATTCATTATATTAATCAGGTTCGGTCCCATCACATCACCCACATAATCAATTCTTCATTCACCCAACCTTCACAAAGGGGGTTAGGCCTCCACATCACAAATTCAACCACCCAAATCCTCATCAACATCTATAATTATTTATCCTCTCCCATAATACATCCCTCCAATTTTATAAGCATCCATTGTCACACCATCTCATCCTGAGCCTCAAATCACTAGTCGCTCGACTAATTCAGACCCTCCTCTACCTCCACCATCAAATGTATCATAGATAGATCTAACTATCTATGAGGAACCATTGCAACATATGCTATTTCCCCAACCTAAGTCATAGGTCTCTCTTGACACCTCCATATCTATCCACACTTTAACCATTGTTGTACCTATGTAAGTTGCAGGTCATATTGCCAACCCAAGTATTGGTGAGTACATTGTTTAGAACATTGCAATAACCACACCTAGCATCTAGAATATTAAATATTACAGTCACCCATGCAACCTACCCTTTGCTATTGGTGTAGTTTATAATATGGGTTCAATGCCTAATCGAATATATTTTATGTATGGAGGATTCGATTCTTCATTCGATCCACTTCCTCTTCATGAACCCAAACAAAAATTGTGTGCTAACATCGATTATTTGTCCAACCTAGATTTCTTGATATAATATTTTTGATGGGTTAAATAGTAGGGATATGGTTTAGGATGACATGAATAGGGTATCCATGACATCTTTGAACCTCAACTATCGAGAGACACATGGTCACTCTGGATTGGGATACAAGTCAAAATCCTCTTCAACCTCCTTTGAGGAAGCATTTCAATAACTCAATATTGATCCCAAAGAGGATAGTCAAGAGTATGAGGAGAGAAATTATAGTAAGAATGAATAAATAGATCCTAAGTTTGTGTCTCTTGTGTATGATGATTTTCTAAAAAATGTGACGACACGTTCCCATAATAAACTCTATTATTTATGATGACTTAGGAGGATTTCAATGATAAATTTGACATACTATTAATCACATATAACAACTTTGAAGAAGATTCAACCCCCATTGTACTCATAACTAATGAATATTAGTTTTACCTTTACATGTTTCCTATCCATCGACCCACATTTCACCTGCTCCTTTTGCTAGAGCGAGCTAAGCCACCTGACGAACCACCACTGCCACCTTGGCTAACATGATGCACATTATATATATGGTTTTAAAAAACCCAAAAATAAGTACATCGTAGCTTAGACTTAGATTGTATTTTGCACATCCATTCATGCATTCATAACTCATATACATTCCATGATCATTTCCTTGAACATTACATTTGTGTATCCCTATCATCTGCATTCATACATGTTGCTTGTCATATTGGTTATCATTCAATTAGTTTGGATAATTGTTAGTCCATTGAGTCTTGTTGCCTTAATCAGGGGTAACTTCATCCTAGTATTGGTTTCATTCCACCATCCACCACCATACCAAAAAAAATAAACAAAATGATGAATAAAAAACATAGAAATAAATCCCATGGCACGTTATCTCTTTGGTAGTCTCTGGTTTGAGGAATATCTAGGTGTTTTTAGTCACTTAGCCACTCCTAGTGTTTTAGGCAACCTCCATTGAATGTCAAACAATCCTTAGGTGTTGCAAGTTATTCCTAGCTAAATTAGGTTTCCTCTTGGACCATGAACATTATCACACATTAATCACATTGTGATGTCTTGGAATGATGAATTTATGTGTAGCTATTGCCATAGATAAAATTACTTTTATTGCTCATCCTATCATGTGCATGGTCTAAAAGGTTGAGAATTGACAGAAGGACAAGTTTTTCCTGTCCTCCCCAAAAAAACCCTTTGCTGCTCTACAAAACAAGCATAACCCCAAAAAATCAATAAAATTTCTTTGCTCCTCTACAATGAGTAAGTCCCAAAAAAAACAATAAAATCCCTTTGCTCCTTAATAAAATAAGAAAAATCCAAAAAATTAAAAATCACATTTGCTCCTCAATAAAACAAAAAAATTTTCCAAAAATAAAATTCCTCAAATTCCCAAAATACCCCCCCCTCCAAAAAAAAAAAAAAGGGAAAAGAGCTTGGATCCCTAGAATTCTTAATTTTTGACAACCATGGCATGGTCTCCATCATCAACAATGGGCTATAGATATCAAACTGGTAGTGGATTAGTCTTATGCATGGTAACATGTCTATCACGTTATTGACTTTATTTTATACAAACCTATATATGCTCATAGATGAGCTAGCTTATTGGCATATGTTACAATTGATTATTCTACCCATGCTCATAATGAGCAATAAAAATTCATGGCACACATAGTTGTTTCTTGAGAGACTAGACTCCACTAGGACACTTGTAGTATCTCCTATATTTACAAGATTAATAGATGAGTTTATTTGAGATCACTAGGATGTTTGAGTCTTTGGAAAATAACTCTAGATCATTTATCCCTAAGACAAATAATTTGATAAGTGAACCTACATTTCATACCACCATTGCATTGTCACACATGTATCATAGTCCATTTCATCCTTCAACATATGGTAAAATGAGTACTACTATATTGGTACCCTTGATTAACCAATAAAGATAGTCTACTAAGCAACGGTCCATAATATTCTTGAATG
The DNA here is from genome assembly GCA_028583015.1 of Wollemia nobilis. NCBI lineage: Eukaryota > Viridiplantae > Streptophyta > Pinopsida > Araucariales > Araucariaceae > Wollemia > Wollemia nobilis. The sequence continues at coordinate 44,089 of JAQPPZ010002593.1, forward strand.
ATAGTCAATTAAGCATAAATCCTTATCATATAATATGCATTTCATCTATATTATACTCATACCATAATATGTTCAACCACAAGGTTTTAAGTTCATGCTCTTTACCTCACTCTATCAAAATTCAAAAGGCTCCAAAGAAACTAAAATCCTTTGGTTACTTTCAATCCAAAAGGTTCTAAAGGAGATGCTCCTTTGGTCACTTTCAATCCAAGAGGCTCTAAAGGAGACACCCCTTTGGTCAATTCAATTCAAAATACTCCAAAGGAGACACCCCTTTTGTCAATTCAATTTAAAATGTGCCAAAGGAGATAAATCTTTGGTCAATTCAATTCAAAATGCTCCAAAGGAGATGCCTCTTTGGTCAATTCAATTCAAAAGGCTCTAGAGGAGACATCTCTTTGATCAATTCAGTTCAAAATGCTCCAAAGGAGATGCTACTTTGGTCAATTTAGTTCAAAAGGTTCCAAAAGAGATGCTCCTTTGGTAAATTTAGTGCAAAATTCTCCAAAGGAACAAAACCACTTTGGTCACATTCAATCCAAAATGCTCCAAAGGAGGCAAACCCATTTGGTCAAATCGGTTCAAAATTATCTAAAATATTCACCCATATTTGGTCACTTTCAATTAAAAAGGATCCATAGGCACTAAACCCTTCTAGTCAACATTTCGAATATATTATTTCCTACAATAGCTTAGGATTTGCTTTTCAATCATAGATTAGCTAGCCTAGATCCTTGAGTTAACCTTGTATCTAGTTATTTACTCTAGCCACCTGGAAGTTGCAGTGATTGGTTATCCATGCAATTCAATAGGATGGGTAAATTACCATAAGGAAAAAAAGAAATAAAAACACCCCGAACCATACCAAAATTCTCAAAAAAATTATAAAATGATCAAATCAATCCATCCATAAATCCTAGATATCATACAATCTCATCTTGTCCTAAATTTGATCAATTTGGTAACTCAATTTTGGAATGTGATTGATTTTAAGAAAATTTTATCAAGGCTATCATCAAACTCTCTCCACTAGGTCACAAAAATAAAAATCTCTCACAAATTTCAAATTTGTATGCACCATGCCATTATACAAGTTTGACATGCGATGACTGCAACTAAGGTTCCGAATTGACTTGCACCTTCAAACAATTCTAGTATCATATGCATACCCACATTGGCTGGTCTACCTACCTGGATTTAATCTCCACCCTCCATAACATTTTAATCTTGATCACATAAATTGTGTTGTTGAAACCCTAACATGCCCTAGGGAAGATTATAAATAGGATTTATTTTTATGGCTCAACTCCTAAGTTTTTCCTAAGTTTTCATTGAGTTTTTTGAGCCTTAAGAAATCTAAGCAATCCACAACCTAAGCTTTCAGAAGTCCTCTTTTGCATACCTCACCTTCACCTACACATCTGCCATTGTAGCCCTTGCCCAAAGCAGATCTACTTTTGTAGACCTTGCCTCAACCCTTGAATGCCTCAATGCTACCCCAGAGTGCCACTATGCTACTCATGAGTGCCTCTAGATGGTTTCCATCATCCCCGAGTACCCACGGGTGTTTCAATATACCATCGAGTGCCCTTGCACATTTCAAACTCTAGGCCTATAGACCAACGAATCCTCAGGTGTCGCTAGGGCATCTGCATACTTGGTTTCCTGCAATGATGACAACGCAAATTCACAAAGTGATAAGTTTACAAGGTAAATCTTCCATTATTGTGTTTATTTCATTATTTCTATATTTTCCCATAGAATTTCTATTTGATAGCTAGGGTTTTTATTGATTTATAAGGGTCTCACACAGTGGAGCCCTCACAGTTATTACTAACCCTCTTTTATCATTTTTTATGTATAGATCTGGAGATATATAGGCATTGGACAATTGTTTAAGCTGGAGTGGTCTGATCAATGGATATCTAAAGCCCACTCATTTCTTTTAGGAGCAAGAACAAAATATGAAGACACCACAAGCATTGTTGGCTAGAATTTCGGAGAACCCTAGCATATTGTATTAATTATATCAAAATAAATAGTGTAAATCCCTATTTTGGGCCACATTTGATTGTATTGACGTCCATCGACATTATTAATATAATATCTATTTTATTGTGCAATCTCATATATCATTGTTTGTTCATTTTCTGTTATCTATATTTGGTGTTTCATTTTCGTCTTCAGAAAACCAATATAGGTTACTAGTCATATGGTGGTTGGCACCTGAATCAATATACCAATAATTATCTTCATACTCAAATTTTTGTTCTAATTGAACTTTTGGTGTTTCATTTTATCTTCGAATATGTTTGTGGTAATATATTTTTTTATTTTGAAAATATCTCTTCATGAAGTTTGTCTCTTTAGAAATATATAATTTTGTAAAATACCTTTTTGAAACACTCATTATATTTCAACAATAATTATTTTGCAATTTTTTTTTTCACACAATTTTTTTCTTCAATATTAATTAATTTATTTATTTTGGTGTAGCATTTCTTATTACTCCAAAATTTAATAAATCTTCTTCAATATTTAAATCTTTAACTTTTCATCTCTTTCAATAATTATAAATATATTTTCTTCAAATAATAATTAATTTTCCTTTGTAGAAATTCTTTTAACTCCAAAATTGATCTTTTTCTTCTTCTTCAATAATTTTTTATTTCTTAAATAATAAAATCTCTTTCTTCAAATCTATTTCAATTTTTCAATATTCAACTTAGTATCATTAATTTCTTTCTTCAATATTTTTTCTTCTTCTCCAAATTATTTCTTTTCTTCAACTTTAATTAATTTTCCATTTCTCAATTCTTTTCTACAAATTAATTCTTCTAACTTTAATATAGCATATTTACTTTCAATAATTTCAAACTTCTTAATCTATTCTTCATTGTAGCCTTTTTAGCTCACTTCAAGTAAACCTTAATAAAACAAATCTTCCTTCCAAATGCACATAAATATTTTAAAAGTTGATAATTACCTTTCCAAACTTCTTTCTCAACTTTGGCCTTTCATGTTTTCTGCTTTATGGTCTATTCTTGGTCATTAACCAACTAAATGTACTCTATCTATGCCTAGGTTTCACACACAATATCCCACACTTTATGTTCACTAATAATTCTATGTCCTATTAATATTATCATTATTTTCTTCTAATCATTAGCCATTTCACTACACTTGGGTGTTTCACTTCTATAGAATTAAATACCATATATGTGTCTAACTTTACTATATGTTAGCCTTTTGAACTTATTGGAGCCATCTCCCTTTCTCATGTCTAACTCAAATATGTGTCTACATTTACTATATGTTAGCCTTTTGAACATTATTACCACCTGGTTTCTTAACTTTGGGATCTTGATAATGACTTCTCTAGGTTCTTTGGTTTCTCTTTGATGCTATCTAGATTCTAACATGAGATCCTCCAATGCATGCTCCACTCTCCTCTTCACATTTTGTCTCATGTGTTGCTATTTCTTCTCACTTTCTACACTAGATATTCTCCAAAATGACATTCGTTTCATCCAGACCTACAACTTTTCTCTATTGAATTCTTTCAGCCTTAACTCTTTTTAGCACAACTTCTCTCCTCACTGCTCACATTCGAGCTTCTATATACTGAAATATTTAAATTAAATTAAATTATCAATATAATACTAACATTAATGTTGCAAGTTACCAAAAATTTTCTACACTCATATTCTCCAGAATGACATTGGTTTCATCCAAATCTACAAATTTTCTCTGTTGACTTCTCTCAGCCTTGACTCTTTTTAGCATAGCTTCTCTACTCATAGATTCCAGTTCCACTAACATTTATTTCTTCTCCTCTCACAAATCTTTCTCACCTTCCAAACACTCCAAATGTGGCTTAACTACCATTTTTAGCAAACCAACAATATTTTCCATAGGATCTCACAATATATCAAATATTCATACAATGACATTTCAATCCATAATAACAATGAACAATGGCTCATATAATATATTATTGATAAATATATATCTACTTAAGCAATGTAATACAATGTAATACTCAACTTATTTCAAAATTCATTACAATGCTTTATCTTCAGAAAACACATAGATATGAGACTCTTCACATTCCCAAGGCTCTTGACCTTTCTACTTTTCACAAACTATTCATCTCCTCAAACACAAAGGAAATCTTACACTTCATATTTCTCATATAATATTAAATATACTATTGTCTTTACATATCCACATAAAGACTCTCAGAAGTCCATGCTTACTAACATGACACTTCACCTACATAAATTTAGACTTATTAACGTAACTTTACACTTACATGACATCTCACTTATATAACTCGATACTTATTTATATGACACCTACTGTATATTGAAATATTAATCATACTTTAAATTAAATTATTAATATAATACTGACATTAATATTACAAGTTACCAAATAATATAATACTTTCAACAAATATATTTATAATAGAAGGCAACATAACATAATTTATGAATCACTGATTGAATTTCAACTACCACTGAATCTGAAGATGCAATTGATTCTTCTACGTTATTTTAAAATATTCATTGAATCTTCAACTACCACTGAATCTAAATTATTGATTGTTGCTTGTTTACTGCCCCAAGCAGGAGCGTGATTGTCTTTGTCAATGATTCTTTGAATGCATGTCGTTTTCCTTAATTGGGTGTGTGATTGTTGATTGGTGACTAAGTGTGACTACCCCCTCAAGCGACAAATCGATGAGAGAATGACCTTCGTGAGAGAAGCGAAGAGTCGCTTGACCCAAAGGAAACACCAATAAAAGAAGGTGGATTGGCCAGCTGCCTCGATGGCAGTGGCCTTCTGGTAACTTTTCTTACCTTCTATCAAGTTTTGAAGCAATTTGGATTCACTGTATTCACTGTTTCAGGCAAATATTTACATGCATATTTCGTTAGTTTTAGGGAGAAAATGCTTTTCATTTGCAGCAGGTGCTACTGACGTCTTGGTCATTTCTTTGTTCACAGGAGAAGCAGCAGAGGCGAAGAAATCATTGACATCAGCGACGGCATCATCTTGGCCCGCCCATTGCAATCGTGGGCACGCGGAAAGAGGAATCATTCAACGATTGTAATCAAACTCTATTTGCGCTCCTAGCCCCTGAAAAGGGAGGAGACATCATTGTAACAGAGATCAAGGGAAATTAATGAAAGGGCTGTGTTTTCTCTATTTGATTGTGTCTCTTCCAATGTGTTTCTTTTTTGTTTCGTGCAATTTACATTTCTAGGACTTAAGCGTACTTAATTTTGAATGCAATCGCACTTGGTGTTTCCTTTGACCGGAATCTCGTGCTTTCAATTATTGAAAGCATGAGATTCCGGTCAAAGGAAACACCAAGTGCGATTGCATTCAGGTCAAAACCTTATCGCAACCCAGATGTCCCTTTTTGGGAAGCGCTGCGGGTGACGCAGTGCTGAGCATAAATAGATAACCAAAGCACTAATGATTAGGGTTTCTTGGTAACCTAACCAACTTTTGATGCCCCAAGTATGGAAAGGGCATGCATTCTTGAATCCTTGCTTCTGATGAGCTAAGGAATTTGATTTCAAGTATTAACCTGTTTTGGTGAGGTGTGACTTGAACTTAGACATTGATCAGTCATGAACAAGTGAAGGGCATTTTTATCCTCAGGGGGAACCTTGTGTTCATGATTCATGAAATGCCAAGTGTTTGATTGATTTGATTGTTGCTTGTTTACTACCCCAAGCAGGAGCGTGATTGTCTTTGTCAATGATTCTTTGAATGCATGTCGTTTTCCTTAATTGGGTGTGTGATTGTTGATTGGTGACTAAGTGTGACTACCCCCTCAAGCGACGAATCGATGATGGAATGACCTTCGTGAGAGAAGCGACGAGTCACTTGACCCAAGATGACTTGTGCAAGGTTGCCTTTAGAGGGTTTACCGTTAAGCGTGTGCAATTTTTCCAACATATGGACCTATTTTTGGTGGGTGTTAACCCTTTTGGTGATGTCATAATGAGGTGAAATCGTCGAAAACTTATTTCCCGTGGAGCGGTCCGGCTATGATAGCCTTCTTGGGGAACTAGGAGAGCGATAATTTGGACCTCGACATCTATTTTCTTTGCCTAGAGGTTAAGTGCATGAGCACTTATGCCCGGCTATGTTTTTGCTATGTTTTTTTTGAATTTTGTACTGTTTTTGTTGTTTTTGTGACACCATTTGGTGATTGAATTGTCGGCAATCCGTCCTCCCGTGGAGCGGTCCGGCTATGGTAGCCTTCTTCGGGAGGAGGATAGTGACAATGCAAACCCCGACATCAATTTTGCTATGCCAAGAGTTTAAGTGCAAGAGTACTTGTGTCTGGCAATGTTTATTGCTTGTTTTGTGTTGCATTTTTTGTTGTTTTGTTGTTTTGTTGTTTTTTGTGACACCATTTTGAGATTAAATTGTCAAAATATGTCTTCCCGTGGAGCAATCCGGCTATGGTAGCCTTCTTAGGGAGTAGGATAGTGATAATTTGTGACCTTGATGTCGATTTTGTATGCCCATGTTGTTAGTTGCATTTGCAATCCTGTCAGGCAGTTTTATTGTCTGTTTTTAGTGCATTTTTAGTCATTTTTCTTAATTTTTTTTGTGTTGGCCTGAATTCGTCCCTGGGTGGGACGAATTCCAACTGGAGAATTCGTCCCTGGGTGGGACGAGCGCTGATCAGAGTGCTCATCCCAGTCAAGGATGAATTCCAGTGCAAAGGGCCTATTTAAGGGCCAAAACTTGATTTTGGGCTCATTTGTGTCATTTTTTTCTTGCGATTTTGGAGCTCTGGGAGGAGGAGGTAATTCTGCGAAGCGAAGCGCTGCTGGAATTCTCTCTGCCATCATGAGTGCACAAACTGGTTTGAGCGGCGGAGCCGAGGCGAGACCTGTAAGTGACCCTAGGGTTTATTTTGCTTTAACTTAATGCATTGTTTTTGTGTTGCGCTTTTCAAAACTTTAAGATTTTTGTGATTTTTTTGTTTAACAACTAAGGTTAGAAACCCTAGAACTGAAAATTTGATCTGTTTTATTTATTTATTTTTATTTTTTTTGTTTGCTCACAGGTTTTTAGGATCCGGTACCATGTACCCGCTGCCTTTACTGAGGCGCGGTTGGCCTTGACCGATGATGATTGGGAATGGCTTGATGCCCTTGGGCTCAAGTAGGTGGCTCGACTAGAGCCTGTGGTTTCAGATCAGGCCTATCTGATGGCCTTGATCAAGCTTTGGGATCCGCGGACCAATACTTTCCATCTCTCGACAGGGGAGATGACTGTGACTCTTGAGGACGTCTATCGGTTGCTTTGGATTCCGATAGATGGTCTGCCTATTAGGACATCTTCGTTTGATCAGCGGACTGCTATACTTACAAGATGTTTTGGGCATGGGGGGGAGCTGGGTGTAGCAGACCCAGTGGAGACAGCTGAAGTGGATTGCCAGCCGGCGGGATTTTGGTTGGTCGGGTGGAAGGAGAGGGGGTGTTAGGAGTGAGGCACGCATTCTCGATGGGCCTCATTTCTAACATTCTTCTCCTTGATTCGTCGAGCGCGAGGTTCCCGTGGAACTCGCTTGGATTTGGTGTGGCAGTTGGTAGAGTGCCCGATAGAGGCACCGTTGATTCTGAGATGGGGATAGACTTTGTTGGCACAGCTTTACGGGGAGCTGTACGGGGTCCGTTGTCGATAGCGGAAGGGTGTCAGTTTTAGCTTTCGTTGCGATGTTGGGGTTGGCAGCACATAGCTGTTGAGAGGCCTACCGGGTTACCGTGGATGACTCGGGCGGTGATGGAGGATGAGGAGATTGGTTATGTGGCTTTGTGGCGACGGTCTACGGAGCAGGGGCAGAGTCGACGATGGGCAGGTGCCGTTGAGCATTACGTTGATGCCTTTTCACAGCTCACTCCAGGGGAGGTGTTTTAGCGTCCCTATCGGGACTGTCCAGCCTGGCCTGAGGCTGGAGAGTGGCTTCGACGGGTATGAAGGGAGCGATGGTTGACTGGGCGACACGGGACGGAGCATGAGTTCTTTCCATATCACCGGGTTACACGACAGTTTGGGGTGCGCCAGGGGTTTCCTGGTGAACCCGTAGGCTATCGGCGTCGAGGAGATGAGAGGGATCTGGAGTCACCGGTCCTCGTGCCATTGGGAAAGGAGTCAGATGCGGTGATTGAGGTGTTGGATGTGGATGACATAGGTACTACCACTAAGTATGACTCGTGGTGGGTTTTGCGGCGCTGGAGAGGTGAGGGTCCACTGGGAGGCACGGAGGCGGCAGTGGAGGATGCTGAGGCGGCAGGGGGTGATTGGGGAGGGCCGTTGGATGATGCAGACATGGTAGATGTGGGAGATGAGGATGTGGACTTGGGTGTTCTAGAGCAGCCGGACATGCAGGATGTGGAGGAGCATTTGGAGCCTGAGCAGGCTACTGTCCCCGCGAGTCCTATGCGTCCGACAGTTACAAAGGAGGTGGGGTCGGATGTAGGCGGTGAGGTTGCACGGCTTACAGAGCTACTACGGATGCGGGATCTGGAGAGGGATCTTCTGTGGGCTCAGTTGGCAGAGCGGGATAGAGTTTTGGTGCAACACGATGATGCATTGTCTATCTATCATCGGTGGGAGGCAGAGTGGTGTCTGTAATGGATAGACTTGGAGAGGGAGGTCATCCGCCTTGGCGGGCGGCTCCCTGAGCCTTCGATCAACAGATCTTCTCGATGGACGAGGGATAGTCTAACTGAGCAGTCAACATCATCTCGTCGCAGGCGGTTAGATGAGGGGGGTGGTAGTAGGCATGATGCGGGGGCTAGCAGTAGCCGCCCTGCAGGGTCCCATAGGACCCACACCACGGGGGGTAGTTCCCGTCACACCGATCCTACGTGATCATGGTGGCCGACGCCTTAGGTTGGGTTTTGGATATGATTGTGGGGTCTGAGGACCGGTTCTGTAGCCTGCGGGCATATTTTTGATGATATATATATATATATACCAGTTTTATTTTTGGATTTGTACATGTGATTATGTGATTGATTTTTGTTATGCATGTTTATTTATTTTGATGAATGCAGATGTTTTGATGAATGCAAATGTTTTAGATGTCTATGTGATATGCAAATTAAAATGGATGAATGATATATGTGATTATGGCACCATTATTGTTTAAGAAGCTCATTATTTACATGGTTTTCATTTTTTGTATTTTCTGATGGTATCATAAAGATGATAAGTAGCGCAGATGGTTTTGAAATGAATGTAAGGTTTTCTGAGATTCAGACAGTTTTATCTCACTATCCATGACTGTACTTTATCTTACAAGACTTTTGAACAAGGTATGAATCGGACCTGTTTTTGACCAAGTTATTTAACATCCCTGTGTGTGCAATTGAGTTCATTTAGTGGTATTTGTTAGGATACCGCCAGTGCCAGATGGGCTTTCAACCGAACCTGTACTGAGGATCACCTAATTAGCTCCACGAATTCCTTTGTTGTATGTACTAAGATTAGTCTGCGATGTAATCCAAGATGTCATAAGCTAGCTCATCCACATGCAAACATTGATATGTACGCAAGTTAATGTGACAGATATATCGTCATGCGGGAGGCTTACTTCTGTTACCGATAGGCTATCAACCAAATTGGTACTGAAGATTGCCTTATGACCTATAGAATGCTGAGAGTTCCAGGGATTCAAGGTCAACTCCCTTATTTTTTTCAATTGTATTGGGATACTTGCTCTTTTGAGTGATAAGATCACTATTTATTTTGATTTTTTTTTTTTTTTTTTTTTTTTTGAGCAAGGGATTTGGGGATATGTAGTGATGAAAATCACTGTTGTTTGTTTTTGATGTGTGCACTATATTTGTCAAATTTGGAGTTTTGACATTTTGCAAATTTTTATGTTTTGCAACTTTTGAGAACTTTAGGGATTCTTAGGGAATTGGGTAGGGAGGATGCTTGTCCTTTTGCCAACTCTCAGCATTCTAGGGGTCATTCGCACAGGGGGATGAGCAAGATAACCGTTTTTCTTATGGTGACCTAGATTATTTTACAGGTTTCGTCTTTCGTTCACACAATTTTGGGAATTTTAGTGTTTTGATTTGTGTTGGGATGTTACGTAACAAGGTGTATTTCAAGTATGACTCTACCTTCGTAAAATCTTTTCGACTTGGTACACTACATGGCTAACGAGGAAAATGATGACTGAATCACTGAAACTCTTGGTACATTCCTAGACCACTGACTGTTGTGTGGTAAAAGTTATGCTTGTTGTTTTTGTTTTTTTTGTGAATTCGAGTATGCCTAGAATTTATATGCAAATCTTTGTTGTTTTGTTTTTGTTGAATTTCTTGATTTGTTTGACCAAGAGATTGCGATAATCCTTGGAGCTTTTTGGGTTGACCAAGAGATTGCGATAATCCTTGGAGCTTTTTGGTGACCAAGAGATTGCGATAATCCTTGGAGCTTTTTGGGTTGACCAAGAGATTGCGATAATCCTTGGAGCTTTTTGTATTGACCAAGAGATTGCGATAATCCTTGGAGCTTTTTGGGTTGACCAAGAGATTGCGATAATACTTGGAGCTTTTTAGGTGACCAAGAGATTGCGATAATCCTTGGAGCTTTTTGGGTTGACCAAGAGATTGTGATAATCCTTGGAGCTTTTTGGGTGACCAAGAGATTGCGATAATCCTTGGAGCTTTTTGGGTTGACCAAGAATTTGTGATAATCCTTGGAGCTTTTTGGGTGACCAAGAGATTGCGATAATCCTTGGAGATTTTTGTTTGTTTGTTGTTGTTTTTTTTTTTTTTTTTGGTACATGGCTTTCTTAGATATGAAATGGTCGCAAATGACTGATATTCAAGGGTTCTGTTTCCTTGATACCGTCAAGAGAAGCTAGCCTGTATGTTCCCGGTCCTATTTTGCTATCAATGACATAAGGACCTAGCCAATTTGCCATGAATTTGTCCCTCATATGGGACGGAAAATTAGAGTTTTGTTGGTTTTCCTTCAGAACCAGATCACCAACCCGAAAGTCTCTTAGGTGAACTTTCATGTTGTAAGCTCTCTTAAGCCGCTCTTGATAGATACGTAAGTGCTCGAGAGCATTAACGCGTCTTTCGTCGAGCAACGTAAGTTGGTCTAACCGGGCCTACCGTGCAGTGTCATCATCGATGAATTCCTGCATTGATATGCGGAGGGAAGGAATTTCCAAATCGAGAGGTATTACTGCCTCTGAGCCATACACTAGTGAAAACGGAGTTGCCGCAGTGGGCGTCTGAATGATAGTGTGATAAGCCCAAAGGGCAAGTGGGATTTGTATGTGCCAATCCTTATGACTGTCTGCGACGGTATTTTTAAGGATGGCGACTAGCATTTTGTTTGATGCCTCTGCTTGCCCATTTGCTTTCGGATAATAGGGTGTTGAAAAGTCGTGCTGAATTTTGTACTTTGTGGTTAAAGCACGCACGTCTTTGTTCTTGAATGATGGCCCATTATCCGAGATCATTTTGGATGGAATACCAAAACGACATATGATGTAATGCAAAATGAACTCCGCAATGCGGGGTCCTGTCGTAGAGGTTAACGAAATTGCTTCCACCCATTTGGTAAAATATTTTGTGGCCGTTATGATAAACGTGTGACGGCCTGATGATGCAGGGGAGATATTTTCGATTAGATCGAGGCCCCACTACAAAAATGGCCAAGCAGACTGGACTGTCTGTAGGGCCTGGGAAGGTGCGTGCATTAAATTTGCATGATGTTGACATTTTACGTACCTCTTGACATACGCGCAGCAATCTCGCTCTAAAGATGGCCAATAATAGCCCATGTGAAGAATCCGCTTTGCAATGGCCATACCACTGAAGTGGCCGCCACATGTACCGTCATGCGCTTGGGTGACTGCCCAAGTGGACTCTTGCTGGTCCAAGCAACGAAGAAGAATTTCGTCGTAGCTGCGACGATACAAAATGTCTCCTATCAAGACATATTTTGCCGCTTTCTGTTTGAATGTTCATTTTGCGGCTTGCGTCAATCCAAAGGGTAGATTACCTAACTTGAGGTAGTCTCTTATGGGTAAATACTAGTCTTGTTGATCGGATACCTCGATAGTTTGAACAACCAATCCCTTATGGAGTTCTTCCCTAACAAATGCTGATTGGGATAGAACTTGTAAAAATAGCGTTGTGTTGCTATTAATGGGAGTGGGGGAGAACAAAGACCCCCAGTTGGCATGTTTCAAATAGTCTCGGATTCGAACGAACTTATCCAAAGATGGTTCGATCTGGATCATGTGGATTCCTGGCGTCAAGTCTGAGCTTGCACGCTCCATCGCGGGTTGCGATAAGGTTTTGACCTGAATGGTTGTTATATCACCAAAAATGTCTTGCGGGATTAGTGACCCTAAGGAGGCCATTGTGTCCGCAAAATGATTCGATGATCGAGGGAGTGCCTCGATGTCATACCACTCAAGTTTTGCCAGGAATTTATCCACGAGGGCTTTATAAGCCTTCAGAATTGGGCATTTGCATTGATATACCCCTTTGACTTGATTGACGATTAACAGCGAATCACCAAAGATGTTCGGTCTTTTGATGTTCATGGCGATTGCTGTTTGAAGACCTAGGAGCAAGGCTTCATATTCTGCATTGTTGTTGGTGCACTGGAAGTTTAATTTAAATGACAAGGGCATTGGAGCACCCTGCGGTGTGAAGAATACAATTCCTGCGCCACCACATTGCTCGCATTTAGAACCATCGAAAAATAAGGTTATGTCGGCCTGAGACTCAAGCTCTTCAGAATATGGCGATTCTGAGACATGGAAGACCTCATCATAGGGTAGTTCTATGACTAGAGGCTGATCGTCTTCAAGAGGAGCCTCCGCTAGTTGATCGGCTATGACTTGTCCTTTTATAGATTTTTGCCCAATAAACTCAATGTCAAATTCCGTCAACAACATGATCCATTTCGCCGTGCGGCTACTATGATAAGTACGACTCATCATGTATCGCAATGGATTCTCCTTAGACACAACATACGTAGTGTTTCTCAGCATGTAGTGGCGTAGCCTTTTGGTAGCAAACACCACTGCTAGCGAGTTTTTCAACGTATGCATAGTTAAGTTCGTAACCCGACCAGGGTGCGACTAAGATAATAAGTAGCCTGTTCTTTGTGAAGTTCATTCTTCGGGCTAGCATTGCACCCAGTGCCACCTCGATAGCTGAGATGTATAAGTAGAACGTCACACCTGGTCTAGGCAGTGCCAATACTGGCGACGAAGCCAAGTATTTTTTGATTTCATCAAAGGCTGACTGGCACTCGTCATCCCAATGAAATGTGACCCCATTATGCAATAGTTTGTTCATTGGTCAACATTTGTCAGATAATTGCGCTATGAAGCGTTTAATCGACGCAACCTTTCCTTGCAGAATTCTGAGCTGCTTGATAGTGGTTGGGGGAGCCATTTCAAGGATTGCCTTGACTTTGTTTGGGTCCACTTCGATGCCTCTTTTGGAGACTATAAAACCCAAGAGTTTTCCGGATGTGACGCCGAACACGCACTTCTTGGGATTCGACTTGACCTTATGCTCTATGAGGCGATCGAGAATCTTGCTTAAGTCACCGAGATGATCTGAGCGCAAGAGAGACTTGGCTAACAAATCATCCATGTAATATTCCAAAGTTTTGTGCATGTAATCATGGAAGATATAAGTCATAGCACGTTGGTATGTAGCGCCAACGTTTTTAAGGCCAAAAGGCATGACCTTATAACAAAATGTCCCCCAAGGCGTTGTGAATGCTGTTTTGAGTTGGTCTTCAGGATTGATACGAATTTGATTGTATCCTAAGAAATCGTCCATTAGGGAGAGCATTTCGTGACCTGCTGTAGCGTCTACCAATGCGTCGATGCTTGGCAAGGGGAAATCATCCTTAGGACTCGCTTTGTTTAGGTCTCGAAAGTCGGTGCATATGTGAATCCTCCTGTAGGGCTTCTTGACGGGAACCATGTTGGACAACCATGGCGGATAATCCATGCAGATGACAAATTGGGCATCCAACAGCTTTTGTAATTCATCTTTCACCATCAAGGCCACTGTTGGGTGCATTTTTCTTAGTTTTTGCTTTACAGGCTTGATTTTCGGATCAAGCGTTAAGTTGTGCATGACTAGTTGCGGGTCTAGTCCTGGAATATCTTTGTATGACCATGCAAAAACTTCCTTCTTCTCTTTGAGAAGGGCAATATATTCGGCTTGCTCTTCGGGGGAAAGGCTTACCCCTAGCTTGAGAATCCTTGGATTCATTGGATTTGTGCCGATGTCTACGTCAGTCGTCTCTTCGACTGACATGTGAGATCCGTCCTCCAACTGATGTGGAGTTGGGATTAAATGGATATCATCAGCTAAGTTAAGATCTGCGTTTGGGACCTCGGGTCCCTCTTCAGCTTGAAAAATATCTTGAGTTGTCCTTGGGGTAAAATGAAGCATTTCACCGAAAGGCCAATGACTACGATGGTGACAATGGTGAATTGACACGATCCCAGTCAATGGCATCCATGTTTAGATGCAATGACCGAGATGGATCGGTTGGATTGCGGATGGGTGTGGTAAAATCAATGGAGATCATGTGGATGGAATGAATTTGGTCTCCAGAACCACGAGTGTGATGACTTGATTCTTTTAGCTGTTCCCTATACTCTGGATCTGGCTCTATGGGAATAGGCATGAATGGATCCTCTCTAGGTGCAAATTCATCTCTATGTGTGAAAAGGAAGGCGGGGTCTTCCCTCGGTACTATTGTCCTGATGGGATCTTGAGGTGGACGATGCTCATCTTGAATTTGGAGCCATAGGCCTAACACTTGGTCCCACCTTGTTGGGTCTACATGCCATTCATGTCCTAATCATATACCCATTTGTCCCATTAGATCTTCATGTGTTAGAGCACGGTGATGTCATCGCGCATGTCTGAGATAATCCATTTCAGTTTCGTCTTCTGAATCGCTTTCATAGATCCAAAATTGTTCATCCTCTTCAGCATCCGTTGCTTGCGACATTGAGGATTCTTCCTGTTCCAGTGAATTAATCTAGTCCCATTGTGGTTGTTCCACTCTTAGTGGAGGGACCTGATTCTTTTGAGACTATGTTATTTCGTCTGGAACCTCTAAGGGGAACAGTTTCAAAAAAATGTCTGGAAGTCGTTGTTGTTCTCTTTGATGATTTATCTCTGAACTTCCACCTCTCTCTAGCAAAGGAGAGGGATTATTGTTGTTACCAGGGGTGTTTGTAGACCATGGGAGATAATCCCCCAATGTGTATTCTATGTTTGGATTGGCGTACGGGTCTTGTGCCAATCCCCCCATGTTGCCTATTTCTAGGCCTTGCATATTTTCAACCAAGATGTCTAATGGCAGGGGGATGGTTGAACCCTACCCCTGACTTGTCATATGGCATCTGATACCTTGGTTGGCAAAGGATCCGCATCCCTTGCTCATATCTACCTAGCCCATACCCATGCCAATTGCATTGTTCAAGATATTTTAGGGCAAATTCTGGGTTCGACAGATAATTGATGTTTTCGACGAAAGGGTCTTCATCTGTTTCCTTTTGTTCGCATGGTTCAGAACCATGATCAAGGCCCCCATACACAAAATTCATTTGGTTCGGTGGGTAGCCTAGAGGGACGATTGTTCCAATGGGAAGGCAAGGTCTTCCCATGTCTTGTACTGACTCCAGTGTGGGGGTTGCCACAACATTTTGCACTATGTACTCTCCCAGGCCTGGACTGGCCATCTCAACAGTGATTGTTGATGATTGGGTAGGAGGAAACGGTAGTCCTTACTAATTCCATTCCATGTTTGGTTGTTCAGGAATCTTGGTTTCCGTTGCGTTGGGCACTTCCTCTGTTGATATTGCTGAGATCGTGGGCAACCCCTCTTCTAGAGGCTTAACCTCCTCCATGATTTGCTTTCCCTTGTCCTTCTGTTGGGCCACGATAGGTGGCGTTGATGATGAAGGAGCCGATGATGAAGTCTCACCTGGCTAGGATTTTGCCTTGTTGGCCACCAGTGGTACTTGCGATATCGGACCCTGTTTAGATGGATTTAATTGAAAATCCAAATGCGTTGATGGGAGGGTCGATTGAGGTATAAATTGTATCGCATTGCAATACTTGAAGGGCTCTAAGTCCATTGGGACTACATGTATTTGCCCTTCATAGGCGTACTTAAAGCCCTGGTGTGCGATCGAGGGGACACACTTCATGTCCCTGATCCAAGGCCGCCCTAGCAGTATGTTATAAGCCATTTCGCCTTCCAGCACATGGCACAGTGTGGGTATTGAATTTTGTCCTACCTGTATAGGTAGAACAATCGTGCCGACTGTCGAGCAAATTGCATCGTTAAAATCTCGCAGTGTGTACGTGGAAGCTGTGATGTGAGAGGCTGGCAGTTTTAAATGTTTCAATGCTGCAGTGGTTATAATTTTACTGGACGAGCCAGTATCTATCAGCACTCTCTTGTACGGGATCTCGTTGACCCGTGCGATAACGTGCAGGGGTGGATCCGGCATGTCATTTGATATCATTTTGACCTCATTTTCTTTGAATGTGATGACAGGCTCCGTACATTATTTCACATGTCCCACGAAGGCGTTGAAAGAATTTGCTTCGTGGGGTTGTACTTCAATGGCTTTTAAAATGTCCATAAGAGCTTCTCTATGTGGAGCTGATTTTTGAATAAGCTCGTAGATGGACAACCTAGCCAACGTGGTCCGCAAACTCTGCGTGAGTTTGGTTTGTATCGTGACCTCAGGTCTAGGCGGAGGTAACTGCGTTGGGCGTTGTTGAGGCTGCGATGTCGACGGAACTTCCCTCGAAGGTACCTCGGGGATAACTGCTGGGTATTTTCTGTTCCTTGTTACAATGCTAATCATTCCCAAAAATCCTTGCGCGGGAAGATCTTGTTGCACCTTGTTAATTTGGAGCGGTTTTGTTTGCGCCTCGTGGGCAGGCAAGGGGTCCTTGAATACCCCCATTTGTTGGTTGTTAGGTGCGATGGGGTTGTCCACGAACAATGTTCTGTTGTCGATAAAATCCTGGACTAGTTCTTTGAATTTATAGCACCCATTTAGGTCATGTACTCTGCGCCTATGGAATCTGCAATACAATTCCTCCCTATACCCCCTAGGCTTGGGAACGTTAGGGTCAAAAATTTGGATTTTTGACAGAGTAACTAAATTTGCTGCTGATAAGCGGTCAAATAAGGAGTCCCTAGACTCCGCATACGAGGTGAATTATTGCCTAGGGCGACGCTGCTGATACTGCTCATGTCTTCTATTATCTCTTTCGTAAGCAGGAGGCACTGCCTGGTAGTTAGCCTTTTGAGGCTACGTTTCTTGTATAGGCGTAGGGACATTTATCGCAACTTGGTTGACTGCAGCGTTTTGTGGTTGCGTTGTCCCAGTTTTAGTGGTTTTATTCCACTCTTTCTTCTTAGGCTTTGCAATTGCGCCTTCACCTATCTTAATCTCTTCTATGACTCTGGCTTGCGCCAAAGCTTCTTCTAAGCTGTCGTATTGTCGCAGCAACAATATACCAGAGATTGATTTTAAACAACTTTTCATGAACATTTATGTGAGGTCCGACATGGGAGGACGGTAGGGTAACTTAGAAAGCAAAGCTCTCCATCGGTTCCCATACGCTGCCATTGTTTCCTCCTCAAATTGTTTAAGGCTAGCAAGATCACTAAGTGATGCCTTCTTCCTTGTGTTGAAGGTGAAACGTTCAAGAAACACATCTACTAGCTGATCTAAGATGCTTATGTTGTGTTTGGGCAGCTGTGTGAACCAATCCGAGGCAGGGCCTACGAATGTGGTTATGAATTTTCTAAGCAATAATGCGTCATTATCTTGAATGCCAAAGCATTGGCTTAGAAATCATGTAACATGTTCCTGTGCATCCTCTTCACCTTTAAAAACTACCAATTGAGGCAACTTAAAGTGTTTGGGATAAAGAGGTGTAGGCACTAAGGGATGCACCAGATTATTGCGGAGTAGATGTAATGTGGGTTTTTGATGCCCAGCAGCTTTTGTCTCCACCGACTCTAAATGCTCCAATAGCGCTTGGTATGCATCGAAAGATTTTATTTCTTCCTCTCTTGTTCGCTCTTGTTGCAAGTTACGGTAAACTGGAGGCCTATGGAGGGGTGGCCGAATGGCATCCTTCCTTCCTTGATGGGGAGTTTCAATATATTCCTCTTCTGGTTCATACTCCTCGTAAAATTCTTGGGGAGTCTCAGGGCGAAACCTATGACCTTGATCAAGTTCCTACTGAAGGTACCCATCATTGTTTCGAGGATTTGCCTCTCTCTCGAATCTATGGGGTCTTGGAGGCAGAGCTTGACGAGGTCGTGGAGACCTATCCTGCACCAACGGATTATGCCTCTCATACTGTTCAGCTCTTTGGATGCGAGGGGTTGGCCCCCTCTCAGGTATTTCATAGCGTAACTCATTCGCTTCGCATTGCATGCGCTCTTTATCCAAGCGGTATTGATACTCTATCTCTTGCTGACTTTGTTTAAGCCGCATGATTTGGGCTTGACGGGTGGTATATCTGGCGACAACCGGGTCAATTTTATCTACCCTATTTTGTTCAGAAGGTTCAAATGTTCCTCCTATGGGTTTACCTCGATTTTGATGCTCTAAAATCTCAAGGGGTCGCTTCCCTCTGTCGAGGTAGGCAGTATGCGCTCGAGGTTCTGGCCTCAAGGGGTGATCATGATATCCTGCTGGTGCGGAAATACAAGGTTCTCACATTGTTTGTTGTTGTCCTTGAGGAATGCGATGATCTTCTTCATATTCCCTTTCACGGGTGTAAATGGGATGGGTGGAGTTAGGTCACACTATGTAAGGAGCCCTGTGCTCCGGATTTGGTCTCTCTGTTCTGATGATAGGTAAAGAAGGGACGCCATATCCACGTTGCCCCTCCAAATGGACAGTGTGCCTGTTTAGCGCTTCATCGCGCGGTGGCCACTCATGCCTAGCTTCAAGAGGTGATTCTCTATTTAGGTCAAGGTCTACATGTAAGGCATCTTCCCGAAAGGGGCTGATTTGAATAGGCATACCCCATCGAGGATTCTGAATTGGATTCTTTTGTAGGTTAGACCGATAAGGCGATATAACCAAATCCTCAGGACTGAAGTGAAGGCAACTTGTGCCTGCTTTTTGTGTACCTTCCGAAGTTTCTGCCCTTGATTGGGCTTGACTGCGGGTGTACACCATTGCGGTGCTTCTATGCTATCTAAATAAGTTTTTATCTCGTTTTATGATTTTCTTTTTTTTTTTGTCTACACTAAGCAGAATTAAACACACACATTCACAAAACCATGATTATCTCTTTTAAGGATTCTTGGTGTGCCCTAAACTGGTTTAGTGCATTTTGATGTTTTGTTTTGTTTTTGTATGTTTTGTAGAACATTTAAATGCATCATGTAGGCTCTTATAACTCCAAAAAGGTCGCCCCTTCAATATACCAGCCAGGCCGATATACCAACCTCTCTATATACCCGCCCTTACGAGAGGGAGACTATAGGTACGTGAGAGCAGAAGGTACAGGTACATAGGCAGTACGGAAGGGGGATTGTCCTGTTAATGGCACCTACCATAGAAAACTTATCCTCGCGCGCATGGGAATCACCCCAGCTACGCTCGGTCTGTCTTCGTCAGGATTTACGCCTAACAACAGTTGACAATCGAGAAATGGATGCAAATCAAGCCAAGGTGGTGATTAAATCCACCAATGGTCTTGATCAAGGGCTGGGGTCTTACGACCAGCTCCTTGGTTTAAAGTTGTTTCGTGATGTGTGTGGGATTCGTTTTATCCAACAAAAATGAAACTAGCATACATGACTTTCCCTAATGCAATGCAGGATTAAATGAAAACAATTAACGAAACAGAAATAGAAACAAAAAAATTTAACAGAGATAATAAAAATCCCTACCTCTTCTCTGCCTGCTCCTATTGTCTCTGAATTTCTGCTCTGAAAATCCATAGACAGGAATTCGTCCCTCTGGGAGATGAATTGCAGAACGGAATTCGTCCCTCCCAGAGACGAATTTGAATTCGTCTCAGGGTCAGACGAATTCCAGAAAAGAATTCGTCCCTGTTAGAGACGAATAGCAGTCTGCAAAAAAAGATGTACTTGTCAAGCACAAACACAAAAATTTAATTAGTTTCTATGATTTTAAAAACAAGGGAACAGGGTCCCACTGTGATCGCCACTGAAAGCACGAGATTCCGATCAAAGGAAACACCAAGTGCGATTGCATTCAAAATTAAGTACGCTTAAGTCCTAGAAATGTAAATTGCACAAAACGGAAAAGAAACACATTGGAAGAGACACAATCAAATAGAGAAAACACAGCCCTTTCATTAATTTCCATTGATCTCTGTTACAATGATGTCTCCTCCCTTTTCAGGGGCTAGGAGCACAAATAGAGTTTGATTACAATCGCTGAATGATTCCTCTTTCCGCGTGCCCACGATTGCAATGGGCGGGCCAAGATGATGTCGCCGCTGATGTCAATGAGTTCTTCGCCTCTGCTGCTTCTCCTGCGAACAAAGAAATGACCAAGATGTCAGTAGCACCTGCTGCAAATGAAAAGCGTTCTCCCTAAAACTAACGAAATATGCATGTAAATATTTGCCTGAAATAGTGAATACAGTGAATCCAAATTGCTTCAAAACTTGACAGAAGGTAAGAAAAGTTACCAGAAGGCCACTGCCACCGAGGCAGCTGGCCAATCCACCTTCAACTGGAATTCATCCTTGAGCAGGATGAATTCTGACTGTAATTCGTCCTTGGGTGGGACGAATTCTTCTGTGTTGAAGAAATCCACCTGTTGCTGCTCCAATGTCAGATCCCGAGACTTGCAAAACGCCTGCAAACAGGGGGGTTATGTAATTGGGGCCATTTTGGGACGACCCAGATGGTCGGATTTTCCCAATTTGGCCTCCACCCTCGAGAATTTGACCTTGACACCTGCAAGTTAGCGAAACGACAAAGCAATACAAAACATCCTAAAATTTGACCCAAAAGTTACAAAATTGCAATTATGGACTAATCAGACCTAGTAACACAGAATGCAATCTAAAAAATAATCTAAAATACTCAAAACTAAAAATAGGACTTGGGAGGTGCGGGGGTGCCCAAGTGGGCCTCCCACCGTTGGCCCTCGATTTTGGAACCAATCCACCAGGGATGGGCCCAAAACCTTTTAGGATTTGGGGGTCGGCGAATTGGTAGGTTCAGGTGTCCATGCGTCGGATTTGGGTAAGGTTCGAGCTTCCAAAGGCCACCCAACAACCTCCCTTGCAAAAGAGATTGGTGGATGTGGGAAGGTTAACCAAGAGGGATGCAAGCGGGTCTTCAATTCGGCAGCACTTCGTTGCTTGAAAACTCCTTCAACCTGTATCTTTTGGGTGAGAAAAGTCCCACCTTTTATAGACCCAAGGTGTCTCTTTTGGGAGGGAAGCACCAATGCCATGTGTTGGCCATAGACGCCATGTGGCAGTCTTGTCTTCCCATGATGGAGGGGAGTCCTCCATTGACTTGAACTTTGATAAATGCTTTTTGTAACAGTCCTCTAACGGCCCCCTCTGTCCACTTACACATGCGTGCAAGGCAGGAGCCCTTAACTGACTGTTCTGGGCTGCCACTTGGCACCATTTGTCTTTTTGCCCGTTAAGCTTGGAATTCGTCCCACCCAGGGACGGATTTAGAATTCGTCCCGGGGTGGGACGGATTCTATTTTGAATTCGTCCCGGGGGTGAGACGAGTACTCGGGCAAAGTTTCCAAGTGTGCCAAATTGCTTCTTGACCTTACAAAATTGCTATGAAAGTGGTTAAGACCACTGTTTAACCTCTGAGGGCTGCCATGGGGGCTGTGTTTGTCAAAGCGATCAGTGTTTGCAGTCACATAATCGGATTGGTGCTGTTTTGGTGTCTACATTATAAAATATATATAATCTGATATTAACTCACCGTCAACTAAACCATCATACCAAACTCTAAATAGCACCTAAGCCTATAGTATAACATCTAAAACAAATTGTTAAAATATCCATTAGTCTTAAATGAAACTGATAATTCTAACTGTTTTGTTTTACACTGCAGTCTTGTTCAGTATTTTCTCATGACAATGACTACTTAAAGGATGGAGGAAAAACGAGCTTGGTTTGCTATCATTGATAGAAAGATCTTTTGTTTCTAACTGTTTTGTTTTACGCTGCAGTCCTGTTCAGTATTTTCTCATGACAATGACTACTTATCGCTCCATAGAGTAAACACGGGTTCAGTCTTTTCTCATGACAATTGACTAGTTATTACGCCATACAATAATCAAGTGACCAAGAGAGTAGTTGAAATGTGGTCTAAAATGGTGGATCCAATTGTCTAAAAGAATACTTCTTTGGCGGTATTCAAATTTCGCCAAGCATGTCAACCTCTATACTGAAGATAGACGGTTCTGAATTTGTCGTTTGGGTGAATATATCCCATCTCTTTACTATGGTTTTCTTTCGCCAATTCATGATGCGTTACATCATTTTCTCTGATGGCTCAGACAATGGTCTCAGAAAACTGAAGAACGGGGCGTTTGGTCTCTACGAGTCTTGTTTACAGAAGCGTCTTGAACAGCTTCCTTAGTTTCCATGATGTTCTTGCACCACTTCATCTCCTCGAACCCCTCTTCATGAGGGGGGTTACTGGAATCTATTTTGGAGGCCAGGGAATGCAAGTAGAATGATGTGAACGAGTATGTATACCGCTGTAAAACTCTAAGCTCTTTTGTTTATTTATTTCCTTTGCAGTGGAGACATGAACCTTCAACGACAAACAAAGCAAAGGATAAACATACCGCTCTTACATATTTTGTTGTTCTTCTTGTCAGATTCAACTATTCTTTTTCAGACACCTTGGGAAGAGAAAGAATACCAAGGATTTTTAAAGAAGCTCAACCAAAGGGCTTTGTTCTAGGAAATTTTCTGATCTAGGTGTGTATATTTCTTCTATAAACAAGTTTGATCAGAATAGTCTAAAAATATAAAATAAAGAAAATTACTAGATCTTCAGCTATAAGGTGGTAGATTGCAATTTCGATTCAAACGTAAATACAAATCATACAAATTCCAAATCGAAATCCCAACACTGTAATTTAAAGCAGATGCCGTAAGATTAGACAATTTTCTTGGGTATACTGTTTCTTCTACTTTATAAAAAGTCTATTGCATCTTAGTTTTGTTCTTTTAAGGTTTCAAATTGTTGTTTATCCTTGTAACTACAAGTGTTCGTTACAATTTTTTCAATTATTGATTATCCATTATCCATTAAAGGTTTCACGGGCATTCATTGAGGGTTTTGCTCCGTAAAGGTAAAGATATGGATAGGTATCTTTATTTCTCGCATGGCACATGCCATAATACCCGTCACGTCATAACATGCATTTCCTTGTACTCAAATCTTTTTCCGTTTAATTTATTCAATTTGGTAAGCAATAAAGAGTCGTCATGGTTATTATAATTCATTACTAAGGTAATGAGGTTTTCAGGTCCTCAATCCCTTACATTTAGTTAGCAAAAAGTATTACAATATGGTGCAGTAAAATGTTTAAAACCAAACTACTAATATGAGCTGAATATTAGGATATAACAAGTTGTTCAAAATAAACTAAAAAACCCTTAGAAACGAAATGCTTTTACTCGAGATATTACTAACATAATACACAATCCAAACATAATAGTAAAACCATAATAGACACAGACAACACTATAGGACAAAACAACCCAACACCAAAACAAGACAATAAGATCATAATAGTAGCATAATTCAAAAGAAACTTAGACAAGTCATTCTAGATAATTGAGGGTGTCCAACATATCCTTTGATCCGACTTGTGCAACTTCATTCTGTAAGCATGGCAGATATATGAGAATCAAGTGACTAGTTCATTATGTGTATTCACCTCCTATTTCTCCAACATGTGTTAATTCCTTCCTTTAGTACCAATTTCATCATAGCTAGAGGAAACTCCACATACCATTCATATTTTTCCTAAGTCCAAATCCCAAAGTCACCATCCAATTTATTGTTTGATTTCTTTTACATTAGATATGTTGTATTTTCACCTACCTAAGCTTCTCCAAATTTAATTGACTCTCCAAAATTAGTTTAGCAATAGAACAACCGGTCTTATGTTCCTCCTTTATATCCTTGATAATGTTTAATGAGTCTCCTTCCATTATGTCATTCATAGCCCCTATTTGTAAATTATACTTAGCCCCCAACAATAAGGCTTTAGCCTCTACAAAGTCGTTTATCTGATTTCTCAATGGCTCAAAATAGGTTAGTAGGATAGTGTATTTATCATCTCTTATAACTCCTCCTGCACTAGCAGTATCAAGATTATCTTTAGCTACCCCATCAAAATTTAACTTTATCCAATATTTCATAGGAGCTTCCCATTTGATCTCTACCCTATATGGTTTGGAGAAAATAGGTAGAGAACAAATGTATAAATGCCAACCTTTGAAAACGTCCTACTCCTAGATAGAAATATTCTCCTAATAATATTTTATGATTTTAATATTTTCAACCAATGCATTGCCAATATAGGTCCCAAATGAGGAGGTATTGATTCTCATATCTTTAAAAGTCTAATTATTGTGTTATCTCTAGACCTCCCAAAGTAGGTATGGAAGATAAAGTTTCCATAGGTGTATAGAAGATAAAGTTTCTATAGGTCCCCTAAATGCTTACTTTTATAGGGTGATATCCATTGAAGACACACATTAGCCACATTATCCAAGAAAGAGTAGGATATCTTAAATTTTATTAGAAGAAGATTAATTTCATAAGCAAACTCACACCCAATAAAGATGTGATGAGTAGTTTTAGCCTCTTTCTCAAAAAGAGCACGTCTACTAACAACGTTGAAGCCCCTTTTATACAAATTATCAATATTCAATTTTTTATTTTGATCAACAACAAAAAATTATTGTTAATTTATGAATAAATATTTTAACCCAAATCCAACCCAATCCATCCTTGTCAATCACAAAGTATCCAATTTTCACTGTATATAGGCCTTTACTATCCTTGCTCCAAATCATCAAGTCACTCCCACCTATAGGGTTAGTGGGATACATCCTCAATAGGTCCATCAAGGATTTTTGAGCTTTGGATTGGGTTTCATTTAGACTTGCCATATTTATAGCTTTCTTGTTTCATGTCCACACTTTGAAATCCAAAAATACCTTAACATTTCTTCCAAAGGATTTTATAGTTTCTAGCTTTAGGTTATTAAATTTTGGGTCACATTGAAGAGGGATATCCTTCAGCTAGATATCATCTAAAATTCCACTCTTTCTCCATTCCCTAAGCACTATCTAATCTCTTTCCTTAAAAGGGCCTTACAATTCATTAAGCTATTCCATAAAGTGAAACCTCTTGGAAGATCTTCTAAATTGAAGAAGTCTTGTCTATCTTTCATGTATTTAGTTGTAAGGATTTTGACCAAGCTCAACTAATTGTTATTTAGTAGTTTCCAACCCATATTACCAAGAAGGACTGCATTCATCCCCTTTAGTCATTTGAAAACCAAACCTTCATACTCTTTCTTGGAGCATACCTAATCCAAGCCACTAGAGGTTGTCAATTCTTATCTTCAAATATTGACTAAAGGAAGGTTCGTTAGATTTGGTCCAGTTCATTCCTGATCTTGGCTAAAATTTTAAATATAGGTATAAAGCACATAAAAATACTTTGTAAGGTTGACTAAACTAGCTACACCTTCCTAGCCTAGCTTAAGAGGCTACCTCTTCACCCTTTCAATTTATTTGTGAACCTAGCAATAATTTTATTCTAGAGTTTTGATTTCATTCGAACTTTGAAAAGTGGCATGTTTAAGTAGGTGGTAGGAAGATCACCTACTTCAAACCCAAAAATTTAAGAGACTCTTCTTTACCTTATCTTAGGGGTATTGATAAAGTAAATTTTACTCTATGTAAATTTTACTTTCTATCTTACCTTCTGTTCATACTTTTTTAATATAAGTTTAAGTTCATGTGCTTAGAGAAATAAATATTTGGAAACTATTATAGTGTCATCAACAAATTATTGACGTGACACCACATTGGGTATTAATACTAGCTTGAATTCCCTAGCCTTCCATCATTTACTATTGTAGTATTTCTATAACCAAGAGCATTTGCTAAGATGATGAATATAAAAGGAGACAGTGCATCACCTTTTGTAACCCTCTCTTACAACCAAAATATCCTATTACAGCACCATTCACTAAAATAGATAACCTAATAGCATAGATGCAACTGAAGACCAAGTCCATCTAATCATTATAAAACCTAAATTTTCTCATAATCTTATCCAAAAACTCCCAAGAAACCTAATCATAGGCTTTATCCATATGTAATTTTAAAATAATTTTTACCTCTTCACTTTTAACCATAGAATGGATGACCTTATAGATAGTTATAATTCTATCCAAAATTTGGTGGCATCTCAAAAACCCACCTTGTTTGTTGTCAATGATGAAGGAAAATATGGTCTTTAGATGATTTTCCAAGATCTTTATAAGAATAATAATGTATTGCATAAACTTATTAGGAATAATAATGTGTACTTTAGTCACATTAGGATAATGTTAGAGTTGACCACTAGTGGTTAGTCACTTGGTCAATATGTGTTCACATGTTGACAACATTATGGATATGATTTTTGTGTGAGATATTTCTTCTTGTTGACAAGTGTTATCATCCTATCTCATTTTATCTTCATATTTGTATTATATACACACATGTAATACATGAAGATATGTACCAAGTTTCTTTATCCAAGCTATGCCTATTTTCTATTAACCTCCATTGGAGTTCTTGTTCCTCATTATAGTTTATTACATGATATTTGAGTTTACCTATTTGTTAGTTGTGTTGCCATTTTTTTGTGATCTTGGGAGATCCCAACATATGGTATAAGAGCCCTTTCTTATGGGGCTAGAGTATTTAGCTCTATTCTTATGGAGTGTTTAGTCGTAGGATTAGATTTATTTTAGAGAGTATGATCTCACCATGCGTGGTGATAAAAATCAGACCAATACTCTCTAGCATGCAAAAGAAGACATATTTTGAGCTCTTCCTAGAATATCCTCTTCACTCACAATAATTTGTTGAGCCTATGAATGAAAAACAGTGATCTGATATTGTATATGTATATTCATATAGTACACAATGGCATTTATTCATCTCCTTTGAAAGCATGAAATCACTTTCAACCTAGTTTGCTTTAGCTAGTGAGTCCTATAGCATGTTGTATACAAAACTATCCAACTTGTACGTAAACTATATTAAATGCACATAATTTTGCATGGCTTTTTTTCACATCGTCCAACCTCAAATACTAACTAGGCGTTAGTAGTGGGGTGTGATGTTCTAGCTCCAATTTGAGTTTCATATACATCCTCACCACCTATTGTTTTCATTAATTGTCAATGTGCCTTTCTAGAAAGTGTTCATGCACTTATCTAATGTACTTCTTATTCTAAATATTTAGATAAAAAATTACATGCATTCACAATTACAACTCCAGCATTGATTACTTCTAGTGCAATCAGATCCTTAGAGGGATAATGTCTAACACCTAGTTCCTTTTTGCCTTTTTTTTCCTATCCATGGTTTTTTCATCCTTTAAAGCGCAATGTATTTTACCTCATGCTATCCCTCAATAGTTTACCCACAAATGTCAATGTACCCAACCACTTTTCATATTATATTAATGAGTTTGGGCTACACATTGACATTTTCTACCATTCATTCTCCAGAAAATTGGATGGCTTATTCTACTAAGCATCCATATTTGAAACTCCATTATATATCCATAAGGCAACAAACCTAGTTGAATTTAAAGGGAAAATAGTTATGACTTTGTAAAAATATCTTTGGAAGAGATTATTGCATGGAATATTTTATGTTATGTGCCAAAGGTATAATTTATTCTGCTTGGAGGATGTGCATCTCTCCCCATGTAAATTTATATTTCTCTATGTGGGATGAAAAAATTTCTTTCATAACATCAATGCATGCATCCATTGATCTATAATATCTATGAGATCAAAATGATTCATTGATAAAATTCATGCAACAATTAATGTGTTAAAATTTTAGGTTAAGGATTTCAGATCATAGCCATTTGCAGCTTATCCATATCATATTTAGCATCAAAAAAATGTGTAAGTGCCCAAAGCTATAGCTTGTGACATGTTGGAATCATATGGAAGCCAAATCAAATATGTAAATTTTACCATTTTTTCTCCTAACTATAATCATAATTGCTACCTATGGTCCTACTTCCTATTTTTTTTTTTATTGGCATCAATTTGTGGATCTCATAAAAAAAGTGGTAATAGTAACATGTGTGTGGAAATATGATTATTCCCTAATCTTAATATGGATGCCTAGAGCACTCCAAGGACATATGGCCCCTACCTAAGGGTTTATTGTGTAAAAGCAACAAGATATTTTGACCAAAATTCCTACCTAGAGTGTGTTCATTGTTCTACTATAGCTATGTCTGATGCCACAAAAAATACTAGATAATTTATTGCAATCGATATTGGCTTCAACCGTTGTGACCCCTACTACACCTCTAGAGCCCATTTTCATTAAACTGAGTAGACACCAGATCCTATAGAAAATATTTCCTGATAAAAAATAAAATATGGGACTCTATGCATTGTGGTATTTGTTTTGAAGTTTCTCTCCGTGCAAGGCATGTAAAGATGATATTCCACATTCATTGGATTATATGATTAATATGCCTAGATATTCTACACATATCCATTCACCTTTATTGGAACCAACTATGAAAGGACACCTCCACTTTTTTGTGAGCCTATTACAAATTTAATTTTGGTATTGGCTAACTACACCCATGTGGCCAATTTTTGTAGATATTTAAAGGCCAATTATTTTAACTATGTGGTATGTGGAAAACAAGCTTTCCAAACAATGATGCAATAACACATCCTGATATCTATAGGTTCAACATCACCAAGAAGTATGTCCTCTGGGTATTGTATATGGTGAAGGACACTATGAGGTAAATGAATCAGTGTGTAAAGGAGAGGAAAAATCCTAGACCAGTATATTATAATTTATCATTTATCTCCATTTGGTGCATTTCAAAGTAAAATATGAAATAGTTTTAAAGTTTTTTTCAACATTTAAAGGCTTATTGAAACATTTTTTTCATCGTACTTGGAGAAATTATTTTGTCAAATTTTAGGAGCTTGTATTTGGCACTCTTTGCCATATTTTTTTATGCAAAGATAATCTTTCTTTATTTATTTAGGGGATGATTAAGTCATATTTAGTCATTATATTTTACTTGGAGGTCTTGTAATTAAACACATTATACATGTATGTATTATTATTGTCTTTAGAGGTATTCTACTTGGCTTGGAGGCATTCCTATTGTACAACATTATCTTTTGGAGGCACTACTTGGGGTTATTTTTAGCTAACTTTCTTAATAATATCATCATCACAAGGGGTGATTTAGGTCCATTTGTCCTTTGCCTATGGAGTCCTTTATTGTGGCATTGACTTAGTCAAATTTTACTTGGATATCATTACTTGTGTTTGCATTTCATCTATTTGAGGGTTATGCTTGTTCTTATTTCATATTGTGATCAAGTGCAACTCCATTCAAACTTATGCAGTTGACATTCTATTTGATAAATAAGTTGTAAAATTCTTTTCAAAAGCAAGCAAGCAAGCATATTTTGTAATAAGTAAATATTTCCTTATTATATACAACATTGCATCATCACATAATTATATAATTTACACTCCACTTCTTACTTTGGTAGGTTAGCCTAGGTCAATTGTGCATAAGTTTGTGTTTTATTTTCCACTATTGGAACCACATATTGGTTCAGAGTGGAAGAGCTAGGCAAACCCTCCACACCTAGTATGGGTCTTAAGTAATGTATATTAGACTCATTTTAAGGGCCTCATTCATAGAACCTATGTCCCTAGTCAGATCCTTGGATGAGATCACTCCACACTTATTCATCTATATAAGTTAAGTCTTTGAGTTTCACATATTGTATAGAATTCACTAATTATATAATTTTCATCATCATCATGACATTGATATATTTACTCAATGGACTCACATAGAAACTTGAGGGAGCTGATTCATTTACCAATTAAAAATTTGAAATGGAATATATATTAATCATGAATGTTATGTTGGATTATGTAGAAGATAGAAATTAGGATGAAGATCCTTTGATACCTCCTGAAGATGTTTTTATTGAGGTATTATTTGAGAATAATTCTAATATAGTTTTGAGTTTAGTCAAGTTATCCATTGGTATTTCATCTACATAAATAGCAAGGGTTTCTATCACACCAAAAGAATCTTTGAATTCAATCATAGTTGTTCATTGATAGACTAGACTCCACTAGGACACTTGTAGTATCTCCTATATTTACAAGATTAATAAATGAGCTTATTTGAGATCAGGATGTTTGAGTCTTAAAACAACTCTACATTCTTTATACCTAAGACAAACAATTTGATAAGTGAACCTACATTTCATACCACCATCACATTTTCACACATGTATCATAGTCCATTTCATTCTTCAACATATGGTCAAATGATTACTACTATATTGGTACCCTTGATTAAGCAACAAAGACAAAGTCTGCTAAGCAATGGTCCATAATATTCTTGAATGATAGTCAATTAAGCATCAATAATTATCATCTAATATGCATTTCATCTATATTCTACTCATATAATCACATGTTCAACCACAAGATTTTAAGGTCATGCTCTTTACCTCACTCTATCAAAATTCAAAAGTCTCCAAAGAAACTAAAATCCTTTGGTTACTTTGAATCCAAAAGGTTCTAAAGGAGATGCTCCTTTGGTCATTTTCAATCCAAAAGGCTCTAAAGGAGACACCCATTTGGTAAATTCAATTCAAAATACTCCAAAGGAGACACCCCTTTGGTCAATTCAATTTAAAATTTACCAAAGGAGATAAATCTTTGGTCAATTCAATTAAAAAGGCTCTAAATAAGATGCCTCTTTGGTCATTTCAATTCAAAAGGCTCTAGAGGAGACATCCATTTGGTCAATTCAGTTCAAAATGCTCCAAAGGAGATGCCCCTTTGGTCAATTTAGTTCAAAAGGTTTCAAAAGAGAGGCTCCTTTGGTTAATTTAGTGCAAAATGCTCCAAAGGAACAAAACCACTTTGGTCACATTCAATCCAAAATTCTACAAAGGAGGCAAACCCATTTGGTCAAATCAGTTCAAAATTATCTAAAAGAGACACCCATCTTTGGTAACTTTCAATTAAAAAGTATCCAAAGGCACTAAAACCTTCTAGTCAACATCTAGAATAGCTTTTTCTTTCCTACAATAGCTTAGGATTTGCTTTTCAATCATAGATTAGCTAGCCTAGATCCTTGAGTGAACCTTGTATCTAGTGATTTACTCTAGCCACCTAGAATTTGTAGTGATTGGTTATCCATGCAATTCAATAGGATGGGTAAATTACCATAAGGAAAAAAAGTAATAAAAGCACCCTGAAACATACCAAAATGCTCAAACAATTTACAAAATCATCAAATCAATCCATCAATGAATCCTAGATATCATACAATCTCATATTGTCCTAAATTTGATCAAGTTGGTAACTCAATTTTGGAATGTGATTGAGTTAAAAAAAAAAATCTCAAGGCTATCATCAAAATCTCTCAACTAGGTCACAAAAATTAAAATCTCTCACAATTTGCAAATTTGTATGCACCATGCCATTATACAGGTTTGACATGCAATGACTGCAACTGAGGTGTCGAATTGACTTGCACCTTCAAACAATTCTAATATCAAATGCATACCCACATTGGCTGGTCCACTTGCCCAGATTTAATCTCCACCCTCCATCATGTTTTAATCTTGATCAAACAAATTGTGTTGTTGAAACCCTAATGTGCACTAGGGAAGATTATAAATAGGATTTATTTTTATGGCTCAAATCCTAAGTTTTCCCTAAGTTTTTCTTGAGTTTTTTGAGTCCCAAGAAATCTAAGCAATCCATGACCTAAGATTTCAGAAGTCCTCTTTTGCATCCCTCACCTTCACCTCCAAATCTACCATTGTAGCCCTTGCCAAAAGCAGATCTACTTTTGTAGACCTTGCCTCAACCCTTGGAAGCCTCAATACTACCCCCGAGTGCCCCTATGCTAATCTTGAGTTCCTCTAGACGATTTCCATCATCCTCAAGTACCCATGGGTGTTTCAAGCTACCATCAAGTGCCCACGTACATTTTAAACTCTAGGCCTATAGACCAGTGAACCCTCAGGTGTCACTAGGGCATATGCATACATGTTTTCCTACAATGATGACAACGACAAATCAAAAAGTGATAAGTTTACATGGTAAATCTTCCATTATTGTATTTATTTAATTATTTCTATATTTTCTCGTAGAATTTCTATTTGATAGATAGGTTTTTTATTGATTCTTGAGGGTATCACATAATGGAGTCCTCACAGTTATTACTAACCCTCTTTTATCATTTTTTGTGTGCAGATCTGGAGATATATAGGTATTGGACAGTTTTTTAAGCTGGAGTGGTCCGATCAATGGATATCTAAATCCCACTCATTTATTTTAGGTGCAAGAACGAGCTTTGAAGACACCACAAGCATTATTTTCTAGGATTTCAGAGAACCCTAGCATATTGTATTAATTATATCAAAATAAATAGTGTAAATACCTATTTTAGGGCACATTTGATTGTATTGACATCCACCGACATTAATAATATAAGATCTATTTTATTGTGCAATCTCCTATATTATTGTTTGTTCATTTTCTGTTATCTATATTTGGTGTTTCATTTTCATCTTCAAAAAACCAATATAGGTTAATAGTCATATGGTGGTTGGCACCTGAATAAATATACCGATATTTATCTTCATACTAAGTTTTTTATTCTAATTGAATTTTTGGTGTTTCATTTTATCTTAGAATATGTTTGTGGTAATAATTTTTTTGCTTTTGAAAATATCTCTTCATGAAGTTTGTCTCTTTAGAAATATATGATTTTGTAAAATACCTTTTTGAAACACTCATCTTTCAACAATAATTATTTTGTAATTCTTTTGTTCACACTATTTTTTTCTTCAATATTAATTAATTTATTTATTTTGGTGTAGCATTTCTTATTACTCCAAAATTTAATAAATATTCTTCAATATTTAAATCTTTAAATTTTTCATCTCTTTCAATAATTATAAATATATTTTCTTCAAATAATAATTAATTTTCCTTTGTAGAAATCCTTTTAACTCCAAAATTGATCTTTTTCTTCTTCTTCAATAATTTTCTATTTTTTCAGTAATAAAATCTCTTTCTTGAACTCTAATTAAATTTTTCAATATTCAACTTAGTATCATTAATTTATTTCTTCAATATTTGTTGTTCTTCTTCAAATTATTTGTTTTCTTCAACTTTAATTAATTTTTTTTCTCCTTCATTAATTAATTTTCCCTTTCTCAATTCTTTTCTACAAATTAATTCTTCTAACTTTAATATATCATATTTCCTTTCAATAATTTCAAACTTCTTAATCTATTCTTCATTGTAGCCTTTTTAGCTCACTTCAAGTAAACCTTAATAAAACAAAGCTTCCTTCCAAATGCATATAAATATTTTAAAAGTTGATAATTACCTTTCCAAACTTCTTTCTTAACTTTGACCTTTCTTATTTTCTGCTTTATGGTCTATTCTTGGTCATTAACCAACTAAATGCACTCTATCTATGCCTAACTGATATAGCTAAAGAGAAGGTAGATAAGCTGAAACAACAAGTTGAAATCCCACACTTTATGTTTACTAAACAATCTTTGTCCTATTAATATTATCATTATTTTTTGATAAAAATTAGCCATTTCACTACATTTGGGTGTTTCACTTATATAGAATGAAATGCCATATATGTGCCTAAATTTACTATATGTTAGCCTTTTGAACTCATTGGAGCCATCTCTCTTTCTCACATCTAACTCATATATGTGTCTACATTTACTATATGTTAGCCTTTTGAACATTATTACAACCTGGTTTCTTAACTTGGGGATCTTGGCAATGAACTCTCTAGGTTCTTTGGTTTCTCTTTGATTCTATCTATATTCTAACATGGGATACTCCAATGCATGCTCTACTCTCCTCTTCACATTTCGTCTCATGTTTTGCTATTTCTTCTTACTTTCTACACTATTCTTTAGAATGACATTGGTTTCATCCAGACCTACAACTTTTCTCTATTGAATTCTCTCAGACTTGACTCTTTTTAGTATAACTTCTCTCCTCACTGCTCACATTTGAGCTTCTATATACTGAAATATTTAAATTAAATTAAATTATTAATATAATACTAATATTAATGTTGCAAGTTACCAAAAATTTTCTACACTCATATTATCCATAATGACATTGGTTTCATCCAAATCTACAACTTTTCTCTCTTGACTTCTCTCAGCCTTGACTCTATTTAGCATAGCTTCTCTACTCATAGATTTTGGTTCCACTAACAATTCTTTCTTCTCCTCTGACAACTCTTTCTCACCTTCTCCCAAACACTCCAAATGTGGCTCAGATACCATTTTTAGCAAACCAACAATATTTTCCATAGGATCTCACAATAAATCAAATATTCATACAATGGCATTTCAATCCATAATAACAATGAACAATGAATCATATAATATATTATTGATAAATATATATCTACTTAAGCAATGCAATACAGTGTAATAATCAGCTTATTTGAAAATTCATTACAATGCTTTATCTTCAAAAACTACATAAATATGAGACTCTTCTCATTCCCAAGACTCTTGACCTTTCTACTTTTCACAAACTATTCATCTCCTCAAACACATAGGAGATCTTACACTTCATATTTCTCATATAATAATAAATATAATATTGTCTTTACATATCCACATAAAGACTCTCAAAAGTCCATGCTTACTAACATGACACTTCACTTACATAAATTCACACTTATTAGCGTAATTTTACACTTACTTGACATCTCACTTATATTACTACATATTTATATGACACTTAATCATAGTTTAAATTAAATTATTAATATAATACTAACGCAAGTTACCAAATAATATAATACTTTTAACAAATATATTTTTAATAGAAGGCAACATAATTTATGAATCAATGATTAAATTTCAATTACCACTGAATCTGAAGATTCAATTGATTCTTCTACGTTATTTTAAAATATGAATATTTTGTATTATTATGCAAGCTGTAATTTTACTATATGAACATGAGCAGGCAAAGAATTTACATTGAAACATAAAATTCTTACGAACTCAATAATTTTAGGTCTTACAGGTCAGATTAATCAATTGTATTATACAACCTAATTTTGTAAATGCAGACATCTTCTTGGAAGTTTCATTTTGCCTTGTAAAAACAGTCAACGTATTTGTTAAAAGAAAGAAGAAATCGACAGCCCTTAAATTATGAAGACAGCCGCACCGTACGGAGTATAATATTGCAAGAACTCTAGACTTAGAAATGAAAATAAAATAAAACACATCATAAATCACCATCAAAATAGTGGAACAGATAAGCACTCAATTTATTTTGATTTTAACTCACTGTCAACTAAACCATCATATTAAACCCTAAATAACAATTAAAACTATAATACAACTTTTAAAATAAATTTATAAAATATCTATAATATATATATGATATTAACTCACTGTCAACTAAACCATCATACCAAACTCTAAATAGCACCTAAACCTATAGTACAACATCTAAAATAAATTTATAAAATGTCTATTAGTCTTAAATTAATAAATAATTCTCCTAACTATTTTGTTCTACACTGCAGTCTTGTTCAGTATTTTCTCATGACAATGACTACTTATCGCTCCATAGAGTAAACAAGGGTTCAGTCTTTTCTCATGACGATTGACTAGTTATCACGCCATACATTAATCAAGTGACCAAGAGAGTAGTTGAAATGTGGTCTAAAATAGTGGATCCAATCGTCTAAAAGAATACTACTTTGGTGGTATTCAAATTTCGCCAAGCAAGTCAACCTCTATACTGAAGATAGACGGTTCTGAATTTATCGTTTGGGTGAATAGATCCCATCTCTTTACTATGGTTTTCTTTCGCCAATTCATGATGCGTTACATCATTTTCTCTGATGGGTCAGACAATGGTCTCAGAAAATCGAAGAACGGGGCGTTTGGTTCTACGAGTCTTGTTTACAGAAGCGTCTTGAACATTTTCCATAGTTTCCATGATGTTCTGGCACCACTTCATCTCCTCGAACCCCTCTTCATGAGGGGGGTTACTGGAATCTATTTTGGAGGCCAGGGAATGCAAGTAGAATGATGTGAACGAGTATGTATACCGCTGTAAAAATCTAAGCTCTTTTGTTTATTTATTTCCTTCGCAGTGGAGACATGAAGCTTCAACGACAAACAAAGCAAAGGATAAACATACCGCTCTTACATATTTTGTTGTTCTTCTTGTCAGATTCAACTATTCTTTTACATACACCTGGGGAAGAGAAAGAATACCAAGGATTTTTAAAGAAGCTCAACCAAAGGGCTTTGCTCTAGGAAATTTTCTGATCTAGGTGTGTATATTTCTTCTATAAACAAGTTTGATTAGGAATTGTCTTTGACGTTTATTTTTTCTTTTTCAACTGATGATCAGAATAGTCTAAAAATATAAAATAAAGAAAATTACTAGAACTTCAGCTATAAGGTGGTAGATTGCAATTTCGGTTCAAACGTAAATACAAATCAAACAAATTCCAAATCGAAATCCCAACACTGCAATTTAAAGCAGATGCCATATGATTAGACAATTTTCTTGGGTATATTGTTTCTTCTACTTTATAAAAAGTCTATTGCATCTTAGTTTTGTTCTTTTAAGGTTTCAAATTGTTGTTTATCATTGTAACTACAAATATTCGTTGCAATTTTTTTAATTATTGATTATCCATTATCCATCAAAGGTTTCACGGGCATTCATTGAGGGTTTTGCTCCGTAAAGGTAAAGATATGAATAGGTATCTTTTTTTCTCGCATGGCACATGCCATAATACCCGTCACGTCATAACATGCATTTCCTTGTACTCAAGTCTTTTTCCGTTTATTTTATTTAATTTGGTAAGCAATAAAGAGTCGTCATGGTTATTATAATTCATTACTAAGGTAATGAGGTTTTCAGGTCCTCAAACCCTTACATCTAGCTTAGCAAAAAGTATTACAATATGGTGTAGTAAACTGTCTAAAACCAAACTACTAATATCAGCTGAACATTAGGATATAACAAGTTGTTCAACTTAAATTAAATTACCTTTAGAAACAAAATGCTTTTACTCGAGATATTACTAACACAATACATAATCCAAACATAATAGTAAAACCATAATAGACACACAATACTACATGACAAAACAAACCAACACCAAAACAAGACAATAAGATCATAATAGTAGCATAATACAAAAGAAACTTAGCCAAGCCATTCTAGATAATTGAGGGTGTCCAACATATCCTTTGATATGACTTGTGCAACTTCATTCTGTAAGCATGGCAGATATGTCATATGAGAATCAAGTGACTAGTTCATTGGGTCTATTCACCTCCTATTGCTCCAACAGGTGTTCATCCCTTGGATGATCCTTTAGTGCCAATTCCATCAGAGCTAGAGGGAACTCCATATACCATTCATATTTTTTCCTAAGTCCAACTCCCAAATTCACCATCCAATTTGTTGTTTGATTTCCTTCACATTAGATATGTTGTATTTTCACCTACCTAAGCTTCTCCAAATTTAGTTGACTCTCCAAAATTAGTTTAGCAATAGAACAACCGGTCTTATGTTCCTCCTTTATATCCTTGATGATGTTTAATGAGTCTCCTTCAATTATCACATTCGTATCCCCTATTTGTAAAATATACTTAGTTCCCAACAATAAGGCTCTAGCCTCTACAAAGTGGTTTATCTGATTTTTCAATGGCTCAAAATAGGTTTGTAGGATGGTGTATTTCTCATCTCTTATAACTCCTCCTACACTAGTAGTATCAATATTATCTTTAGCTACCCCATCAAAATTTAACTTTATCCAATATTTCAGAGGAGCTTCCCATTTGATCTCTTCCCTATAATTTTTGGAGCAAATAGGTCGAGAACAAATGTCTAAATACCAAACTTTTAAAAACTTCTACTCCTAGATAGAAATATTCTCCTAATAATATTTTATGATTTTAATATTTTCAACTAATGCATTGCCAATATAGGTCCCAACTGAGGAGGTATTGCTTCTCTTATCTTTAAAATTCTAATTATTGTGTTATCTCTAGACCTCCTAAAGTAGGTATGGAAGATAAAGTTTCCATAGGTGTATAGAAGATAAAGTTTCCATAGGTCCCCTAAATGCTTACTTTTGTAGGGTGATATCCACTGAAGACACACATTAGCCACATTATCCAAGAAAGAGTAGGATATCTTAAATTTGATTAGAAGAAGACTAATTACTTCATAAGAAAACTCACACCCAATAAAGAGATGATGAGTGGTTTTAGCCTCTTTCTCATAAAGAGCACATCTATTGACAATGTTGAAGCCCCTTTTACACAAATTATCAATAGTCAATATTTTATTTTGATCAAAAAAAAAATCATGGTTAATTTATGAATAAATATTTTAACCCAAATCCAACCCTATCCATCCTTGTCAATCACAGAGTATCAATTTGTCACTACATATAGGCCTTTATTATCCTTGCTCCAAATCATCAAGTCACTTCCACCTATAGGCTTAGTGGGAGACATCCTCAATAGGTCCATCAAGGATTTTTGAGCTTTGGATTGGGTTTCATTTAGACTTACCATATTTATACCTTTCTAGTGCCATCTCCCCTCTTTGAAATCCAAAAATTCCTTAACCTTTCTTCCAAAGGCTTTTATAGTTTTTAGCTTTAGGGTGTTTAATTTTGGATCACACTCAAGAGGGATCTCCTTCAGCTAGATATCCTTCTAAAATTCCACTCTTTCTCCATTCCCTATGCGCCATTTGATCCCTTTCCTCAAAAGGGCCTTGCAATTCATCAAGCTATTCCATAAAGTGGACCCTCTTGAAAGATCTTCTAAATTGAATAAGTCTTGTCTGTATTTCATGTATTTAGTTTTAAGGATTTTGAACAAGCTCAACTAATTGTTCTTTAGTAGTTTCCAACCCATATTACCAATAAGGACCTCATTCATCCCATTTAGTCATTTAAAAACCAAACCTTCATACTATTTCTTGGAGCATACCTAATCCAAGCCACTAGAGGTAGTCAATTCTTATCCTCAAATATTGACTAAAGGAAGGATCATTAGATTTGATCTAGTTCATTCCTGATCTTGGCTAAAATTTGAAATATAGGTATAAAGCACATAAGAATACTTTTTAAGGTTGACTAAACTAGCTACACCTTCCTAGCCTAGCTTAAGATGCTACCTCTTCACCCTATCAATTTCTTTGTCAACCTAGCAATCATTTGATCTAGAGTTTTGATTTCATTCAAACTTTGAAAAGTGGCATGTTTAAGTAGGTGGTAGGAATATCACCTACTTCATTCCCAAAAATTCAAGAGATCCTTATTTACCTTATCTTAGGGGTATTGATAAAGTAAATTTTACTCTTTTTAAATTTTACTTTCTATCTTACCTCCTGTTCATACTTTGTCAAGATAAGTTTAAGTTCATGTGCTTAGAGGACTAAATATTTGGAAACTATTATAGTGTCATCAACAAATTATTGACATGACACCACATTGGGTTTTGACACTAGCTTGAATCCCCTAGCCTTCCATCATTTACTATTGTAGTAATTCTATAACCAAGAGCATTTTCTAGGATGATGAATATAAAAGGAGACAGTGCATCACCTTTTTGTAACCCTCTCTTACAACCAAACGATCCTATTATTGCACCATTCACTAAAATAGAAAACCTAATAACACAGATGCAATTAAAGACCAAGTCCATCCAATCATTATAAAACCTATTTTTTCTCATAATCTTAGCCAAAAACTCCCAAGAATCCTGATCATAGGCTTTATCCATATGTAATTTTAAAATAATTCTTACCTCTTCACTTTTAACCATAGAATGGATGACCTTATAGATAGTTATAATTCTTTCCAAAATTTGGTGGCATCTCACAAACCCACCTTGTTTGTTGTCAACGATGAAGGAAAACATGGTCTTTAGATGATTTTTCAAGATATTTGTAAGAATAATAATGTATTGCACAAAATTATTAGTAATAATAATGTGTACTTTAGTCACATTAGGATAATGTTAGAGTTGACCACTAGTGGTTGGTCACTTGGTCAATATGTGTTCACATGTTGAAAACATCATGGATAAGATTTGTGTGTGAGATATTTCTTCTTGTTGACAAGTGTTATCATGCTATATCATTTTATCTTCATATTTGTATTATATACACACATGTAATACATGAAGATATGTACCAAGTTTCTTTATCCAAGCTATGCCTATTTTCCATTAGCCTCCATTGGAGTTGTTGTTCCTCATTATAGTTTATTACCTCATGTTTGAGTTTATCTATATGTTAATTATGTTACTATTTTTTTGTGATCCTCGGAGATCCAAACATATGGTATAAGAGCCCTTTCTTATGGGGCTAGAGTTTTTAGCTCTATTCTTGTGGAGTGTTTAGTCTTAGGATTAGATTTCCTATAGAGAGTATGATCTCACCATGCATGGTGATAAAAATCATACCAATACTCTCTAGTATGCAAAAGAAGACATATTTTTGAGCTCTTCCAAGAATATTGTATATGTATATTCATCTAGTACACAATGGGATTTCTTCATCTCCTTTGAAAGCATGAAATCACTTTCAACCTAGTTTGCTTTAGGTGGTATGTCCTATAGCATGTTGTATACAAAACTATCCAACTTGTACCTAAACTATCTTAAATGCACATAATTTTGCATGGCTTTTTTTCACATCATTCAACCTCAAATACTAATTAGGCGTTAGTAGTGGGGTGTGATGTTCTAGCTCCAATTTTAGTTGCATATACATCCTCACCACCTGTTGTTTTTGTTAATGGTCAATGTGCCTTTCTATTAGAAGTAACTTTAAGATGAACAAATATGAGATACCTATTATTGATAAAAATGGTTATAATATATAAGCATAAGCCTATATTCAACACATGACAGTTGTCAAGAGAAACTGACAAGTGTCAAGGTGAAGGCATAGTGCACTTTAACTCTAACATTCCCCCTTAAAGTGCACTATCCTAACTAAAGAAGAAACAAAACAAGTCAACATTAGGTAACATTCCCCCTTAATGTTGACTTATCTAAAAGCAACCTATCATCCTCATTTATTGTTGATTTGGTCTAGGCTCGTGCTCTTTGTGCTTGGCTCTCCAACTATGAATAATGCTAGATTCACTATGTATACATCTTGGTCTGTTGCCTCAGGGTCAACCACTTCCATGGGTCTGTTGCCACTGGGTCAACCGTCTAAGTGCCTCAGGGTCATCATGGGTGCCTCAGGGTCAACCACTTCTGGGTCTGTTGCCTCTGTAGGTCATCCTCAGAGGATGTTGCCTCTCATAGGTCACTGACTAGATCCACCATGAATATCAAGTCCCTTCTCATGGTGAACTCAATATAGAAGGTGTTGATCTCTGTTGAAAATGCACCTTAATACAAAAGAAATACGAGCCATGAAATACAATAAAATTGAGCCTTAGAATCCAAGTGTGGAGGAGAAGAAGAAAGAAGAATAGAAGAGAATCTTCTGAAGTGTCTTCGTCTATAGTCTTCAGAAGTAGATATGAAAAATCTTCGAATAGAGTCTAGGGTGTCTATGTATGTAGTCCCTAGAATAAGTGTCCTTATGGTAGTCACCTCATCTTACCGAAATGCATGGGTAACCAGCCGCTGCATCCACCAAGTAGAAAGAGGTGAATACTAGATACTAGGTTCACTTACAAGTACCTTGGGAGTGTCGGGTTCAACCAAGAGTGCACTCCAAGGTAGAAATATTTGAGGCTAAAAAACTTAATTGAAACAGCCTCAAAATGACAATATGACACCATTATTGTGTCTGTCACAGAAAAACATTTCTAATGACTATAAATACCCCTATATTCCACCATCAAAAGGGCCTTCATCATGTGGGAAAACAACTGCATGCCTATCTAGGCAGCAATTTAACCTCAAAAATAAAATATTCCTGGCATCGCACTGTGGCAAAATTAAAAAATAGACTACAATTTTCAATTTTCCCTCACAGGGAAATTACATGGGCCATAAAGTTTTTATCGGCCAGGCTAGTCCAACCACCCACCTCCAAATTCATGATCTTTACAATATTGTTATATCTCATTACAAAATTGACCACAACTGACTTTCACTGCAGTATGTTCTGTCGGAGTTATTAAGTCTAGAACACCATGGACGAGAGGAGAGATAAATTTCTACCATAAAAGCAGCACCCATGTTCTCACTTAGCCAGTCCTTTAACAAACACTCTTAGATGTTTTACTCCTCGCAACGCCTATCGTCCTCACGATCGACAGAGCCACACCATCACCTACTGGTGGAGTGCAGACCGGGAAGAGCTTGGCGGGTGTTACCAGCCACACGTGATGACAGAGCTGGGAGAAATGGTGAAGGCACCACTAGACCACCACTACGAAGCCATGGGGCTACTCCATCCATAGCTCAAGCAGTGCTACCGTAGCTGTGCAGTGGTGGGCAACATCGACATCCTCATCTGGAAGGCACAGGGCACCCTGATCGACTCCAATGATATGGTGATCCGCCTCAACAACACTCGCACCACCAGTTTCAAGCATAACGTGGGCACCAAGACCACGTTGGACTTTGTGAACAGTAACAACACTGAGACTTCATCTTGTTTTTCTATCAAAAAATTGAAATTACCCAACTAGCACTGGACGTCTTGTAGAGAGTCATCGAAGCTCTACTTAGCATCCTGTCCATTAACAACATGTTAAGCACCAGATTTGGAGTTGTTAAATGGAACCATAGATCCAAAAATCATGGGCGTCACGAGCACTAATTTCAGCCACTTTATTTATTAACACACCAATTGGAGGAGACTAAATGACGTGTAACATGCCCTCATTTCGGTACGTGCAGCGTGTAGGCCAAGTTAAAAAATAAACACATAGAACACAGGAGGAGGCGTTATGATTTGGACCTATCCACACAGCTACAAAAAACATAAGTATTGAAGAGTGCCGCTCTCAACTATGTTATCGCCAGGTCGACCAGGAAGCCATTTTCTATGAACGCAAGCAATTTCACTATTCTTAGCCATTAACAGTGTCGGTGATGGACATCGAGATCATCATGGGTTTCGATGTCATTTTCAATGATGATGAAGCTGAAGACGGTGCTGCTGCTCTGCCTGCAAATGCCGCTGGCCCCCTCGTAAGCTTTGACACTAAATTTGACCGTAGAAGCTAAAACTCAATAATGAACAAATGCAGAGAATAGTGCCTAGTTTTTACGCATTGAGAGAGTGCTACACGCCACGACAACGTCATCATCGAGAACACCAAGGGTGAATAATCTAGCCTCGAGCATGATTTATTTGTTGGTTTTCATCGGATTTAATAGTGGCGAGGTTGAAGAGGCTGGAGGAAGCCTGGTTCTCCTCCTCCTCGTGATCCATGTACTCGGGTGACATGTATCCAAAGATCTCCCTCCCTACCGGAGATACGATGCTGTGTCTGTGATGGAACCCCTCAGGCACCACCTCGCTGTTTTGTCTCCCACACATTGAGATAGCCACCCGACAATGGCCATCAAAGAACAAGCAGTCTAAATCCTCTGCTAAAATATTTGCTAGCACCCATTCACATCGTCACTGTTCGCACAGCAGTTATATCTGTGACAAAAACTTTCAGTTAGCGTCTCTCTGACACCGAGTTAATGGCCTCGCCCACCAGGCAGTAAGGCCGACGACGTGAACCAGGCATTCGTCGCATCCGCAAACATTTCCTCCCTTTGAGGAATATTTCCATTCTGATGCGCATGTTTTCGATCGCGATAACAATTCGACTGCCAGTTTATTGTATCTTTTTGCGGGCCCAAAAAAAAACTACAAGAAATCTTCAGGAGGGATACAATCACTTCCTGTTTC
Organism: Wollemia nobilis; assembly: GCA_028583015.1. NCBI lineage: Eukaryota > Viridiplantae > Streptophyta > Pinopsida > Araucariales > Araucariaceae > Wollemia > Wollemia nobilis. The sequence continues at coordinate 88,488 of JAQPPZ010002593.1, forward strand.
TCTTCTACTCCCTTGTGCTTTCTCAGGTGACCACGCACCTCCATCTCACAAATTGTTGCCTCCACGTAACGGCTAGAAAATAAAATACAATCACGATTTTTAACAAGAAATTTAGGCATTTTAACAAAATCCTATGGTCGCCATCCTAAAACCTCGACAGACGATCATTCTCTGTAAAACACAGCCCTCGCCTCCATATTTCGTCGAATTCGACCACCTAAATTACCAAAATCCAATCAACATCTTGCTCAAATCTGATAGCTGCAAAAAAAAATTCTTGAACTTAAAAATTCTTACCATCTGGTTTCTAATTTCTGATCCATCAAATGATAGAGAGCATACTCCCTCGGTAAAAAAAAATAAAAAATAGGGAAAAGAAAAAAATCAGAGGAGGGAATGGGGGAGGGAGGATTTCCATGAGGGAAATATCCCCTCAAGGGTTTCACAGGGTAGGGAAAACCTACTCTGATACCAAATGTTAGAGGTAACTTTAAGATGATCAAAGATGAGATACCTATTATTGATACAAATGGTTACAATATATAGGCATAAGCCTATATTCAACACATGACACTTGTCAAGAGAATGACACTTGTCAAGAGAAAATGACAAGTGTCAAGGTGATGGCATAGTGCACTTTAACTCTAACACTTTCTAGAAATGTTCATGCATTTATCTACTGCACTACTTATTCTAAATATTTAGATAAAAAATTACAAGCATTCACAATTACAACTCCAACATTGATTACTTCTAGTGCAATCAACTCCTTAGAGGGATAATGTCTAACACCTAGTTCCTTGTTACCCTTTTTTTTTCCTATCCATGGTTTTTCATCCCTTAAAGCATAATGTACTTTACCTCATGCTATCCCTCTATAGTTTACCCACAAATGTAAATATCCCCAACCACTTTTTATATTATATTAATGTGTTTGGGCTACACATTGATATTGTCTACCATCCATTCTCTAGAAAATTGAATGGCTTATCCTACTAAGCATCCATATTTGAAACTCCATTATCTATCCATAAGGAAACAAATCTAGTTGAATTTGAAGGGAAAATAGTTATGACTTTGCAAACATCTCTTTAGAAAATATTATTGCATGGAATATTTTATGTTATGTGCCAAAGGTATAAGTTACTCTTCTTGGAGTATGTCCATATCTCCCCATGTAAATTTCTATTTCTCTATGTGGGATGAACAACATTTCTTTCATAACATAAATGCATGCATCCATTGATCTAGAAGATCTATGAGATCAAAATGCTTCATTGATAAAATTCATGCAACAATGAATGTGTTAAAATTTTAGGTTAAGGCTTTCAGATCATAGCCATTTGCAGCTTATCCATATCATATTTAGCATCAAAAAAATATGTAAGATCTCAAAGCTATAGCTTGTGACATGTTTGAATCATATGGAAGCCAACTCAAATATGTAAATTTTACCATTTTTTCTTCTAACTACAATCACAATTGCTACCTATGGTCCTACCTCCTATTTTTGTTTTGTATGTTGGCATCAATTTTTGGATATCATAAACAAAGTGGTAATAGTAACATGTGGGTGCAAATATGATTATTAATTAATGTTAATATGGATTCCTAGAGCACTTCAAAGACATATGTCCCCTACCTATGGGTTTATTGTGTAAAAGCAACAAGATATTTTGACCAAAATTCCTACCTAGAGTGTGTTCATTGCTCTATTATAGCTATGGCTGATGCCACAAAAAATCCTAGTCAATTTATTGCAATCGATATTGGCTTCAACCGTTGTGACCCCCACTACACCTCTAGAGCCCATTTTCATTAAACTGAGTAGACACTATATCCTATAGATAATGTTTCCTAATAAATATAAAATATGGGACTCTATGCAAATTGGTATTTATTTTGAAGTTTTTGTCCATGCAAGGCATGTAAATATGATATTTCACATTCATTGGATTATATGATCAATATGCCTAGATATTCTGCACATATCCATTCACCTTTATTGGAACCATCTATGAAAGGATGCCTCCATTTTTTTGTGAGCCTATTACAAATTTAATTTTGGCATTGGATAAGTACACCCATGTGGCCAATAATTGTAGATATTTAAAGGCAACTTATTTTAACTATGTTGTATGTGGGAAACAAGATTTTCAAAAAATGATGCTACAACACATCCTGATATCTATAGGTTCAACATCACCAAGAAGCATGTCCTCAGGGTATTGTATATGGTGAAGGACACTATGAGGTAAATGAATCAGTGTGTAAAGGAGAGGGAAAATCCTAGACCAGTATATTTTTTATAATTTATCATTTATCTCCATTTGGTGTATTTCAAAGTAAAATATGAAATAGTTTTAACGTTATTTTCAACATTTCAAGGCTTATTGTAAGCTATTGAAAACTTTTTTCATCGTACTTGGAGAAATTATTGTGTCAAATTTTATGAGCTTGTATTTGGCACCCTTTTCCATATTTTGTTATGCAAAGAGAAGCTTTCTTTATGTCTTTAGGTGATGATTAAGTCAAATTTAGCCATTATATTTTACTTGGAGGTCTTGTAATTAAACACATTATACATGGATGTATTATTATTGTCTTTAGATGCATTGTACTTGTCTTGGAGGCATTGCTATTGTACAACATTATATTTTGGAGGCACTACTTGGGACTATTTTTAGCTAACTTTCTTAATAATATCATCATCACAATGGGTGATTTAGGTCCATTTGTCCTTTGCCTATGGAGTCCTTTATTGTGGCATTGACTTAGTCAAATTTTACTTGGATATCATTACTTGTGTTTGCATTTCATCTATTTGAGGGTTATGCTTGTTCTTATTTCATATTGTGATCAAGTGCAACTCCATTCAAACTTATGCAGTTGACATTCTATTTGATAAATAAGTTGTAAAATTCTTTTCAAAAGCAAGCAAGCAAGCATATTTTGTAATAAGTAAATATTTCCTTATTATATACAACATTGCATCATCACATAATTATATAATTTACCCTCCACTTCTTACTTTGGTAGGTTAGCCTAGGTCACTTGTGCATAAGTCTGTGTTTTCTTTTCCACAATTGGAACCACATATTGGTTCAGAGTGGAAGAGCTAGGCAAACCCTCCACACCTAGTATGAGTCTTAAGTAATGTATATTATACTCTTTTTAAGGATCTCATTATTAGAACCTATGTCCCTAGTCAGATCCTTGTATGAGCTCCCTCCACACTTATTCATCTATATAATTATAAGTCTTTGAGTTTCACATATTGTATAGAATTCACTAATTATATAATTTTCATCATCATGATGGCATTGATACCTTTACTCAATGGACTCATATAGAAACTTGAGGGAGCTAATTAATTTACCAATTAAAATTTTGAGATGGAATATATCTTAATCATGAATGTTATGTTGGATTATGTAGAAGATAGAAATAAGGATGAAGATCCTTTGATACCTCCTGACGATGTTTTTATTGAGGTATTATTTGAGTTGATACCCTTAATATATTTATTAATTTTGGATATGAATTTGCACTTCCTATTGAAGGTGTAGGTGAAACATCACTTGCTTTACATAGTGGAAACAATGTCAACACCATTTATGTATTGTATGTACTTGGTCTAAAAATGAGTCTACATTCCATTAGATAGCTTACAGATAAAGACTACAATGTCCTTTTCACCAAGGAAAACTTTTACATACAAGAACAACATGGATATATCAAAGTCATTTGGGTTAAAAGGATTGTCCCTATTGCCTCCTTACCAAATACATAGCTCAACAATATTTGCATGCAACTCCTACTTTCTCTTTGGAGTATATGTTCCATGAGATAATAGGTCATCCTAACTTTCAAAATCTTTAGATGATGTATGGAATGGGATTAGTTAATGGAATTCATCAATATAAAGAGTCTAAATATTATTGTGAACCATGTGTTATTACAAAAAATCATAAACAACCTTTTGTGTTAGGAAAGTATTGTTTATCCAAAAATTCATTATAGCTAGTGCATTTAGACATTTGTGGGCAAATGTCTATAACTCTTGTTATGGGGATAAGTATTTATCTCCTTAATTTATTACTATAGAAAAAAACTATGGGTGTATTTAATTCAGTATAAATAGAAATCCCTTGACACATTCAAGGAGTTAAAGACCCTTGTTGAAAAAGAAAGTGGCTATTAGATTTCCACTTTGAGGGCTAATAATTGTGGAGAATATATTTCCAAAAAAAAAATAGCATTTGTGAGATTAATGGGATAAGGAGACATTTCACAACCCCTTATACCTCTCAATAAAATGAATTGGTTGAAATGATAAATTGGACCCTCTAAAATAGGGCAAAGTCTATGACAGTTGTTGTTACATTGCCAAACACATTTTTAGCAATAAACACTTCTTACTACTACATACTTGACCAATCAGTCCTACACTAAGGTATTGCATGGTATTATACCAAAATAATTATAGACTAGAATAAATCCCTATGTGGTTCATTTCAAAGTATTTGTATGTGATTCCTATGCTCACATCCCTTTTTAGAAAAGAGGAAATTTTGATAACAAGATCTAAAAATGCATCTTTGTTGGCTATAGTAAAAGTTCTAAAGCATATAAATTTTATGAAACTATTGTCAAAAGGATATTTATCTCTATGGATATCACTTTCAATGAGTATCCCTCATCAAGTCCTCCTCTGATGGCCCTTGAATTTCATCCAAATCCTAAAATAGTCACTCCTTTGGCACACACTATCTCATCTAATACTTTCCCTTCATTCACACATCAAAGCCTTCCTCAACATAATTCCCTCCCCAATAATTATCCATTCCCTTCTAATCCTCCTACATCTAATTATAATTCCACCTCATAAAGTCCTTTACCTATTTGGGTCCAATCTACCATTGATGCTGCTCAAAACCAATTGTCCACTTATCAAAATAAAAGCCCATATACCCTATGATCCTAAGTGAATTATGCTCTCATGGATAAGGGTCTTATCCAATCAAAACCTACTAGTATTAAATAAGCATTTGGTGATGATAAATGGATTTGTTCCATGGAATAATAATTGAATTCCATTGAATGGAATCACACATGATATTTAGTTAATTTAGCCCTAGGAAAATTCACTATTGGCACAAAAGGGATATACAAGGAAAAATATAAATCATGTGGCTCTTTAAATTAATACAACGCTCAATTAGTAGCCAAAATATATAAACAAAAATAAGGAATTGATTATGATAAGATCGTTTTCCCTTTGGCAAAGATGAATACAATTTGCATTGTTATCACTTTAGCCACCCAAAAAAATTGGACTATATTATATATGGATGCAAAAAGTGCCTTCCTCAATGGTGAGTTGCATGAATAAGTGTTTATTGATCAATCACTAGGGTACACAGTAAAATTCCAAGAAGAAAAATCCCCATATTTAATAAATTCCTATATGGTTTCAAGCAAGCACCATAGGTTTGGTATGCCAAGATTAAGTCCTATTTTATAAACCTTGGTTTCACTAGATTTGTAGTAGAATAAACTCTTTATGTGAAGCATTGTGTCCACCACATCATCTTGGTGATATTATATGTGGATGATCTTCTTATTATAGGTGATGACACAAATGGAATATGGTTACTCAAAGAGGACTTGTGTAGAACATTTTAAATGAATGACTTAGGCCTAGTTCACTATTGCTTAGGCATAGAAGTATGGTAATAGCCTATTAAAATATTCATATCCCAAGCTAAATATATTCACTCTATCTTGGATAGGTTTCACATATTAGAATTTAAATCCTCCCTCATCCTCATGGAAACTTGATTAAAATTGGTTAATAGTGTGATGAATAAAGGGTTTATGGTACCATTTATAGGCAACTAGTTGAAATTTTAATTTATTTAACTTCAACTATACTAGATATTTCCTATTGTGTTGTCCTTGTTTCTATATTTATGCAATATTCCAAAAAGAACCATTGGATAGAAGCTAAAAGTGTTTTGAAATACCTCAAAGGGACCCTTAATATTGATCTCATGTACATAGCACATGGAAATTTTCATTGATAGGGTACACAAATTTAGATTGGGCTAGTTGCCTTAAATTCAAAAAATATACTTTTGGTTATTAAATTTAGTTGGATCAAGGTACCATTTTGTGGAGCACCAAGAAACAAAGTAATGTTTCCTTGTATATAGAAAAAATGGATTCTAAGTTAGTGGTTGTGACAAATAATTTGTTTGTCTAAGATAGCTACTTCAAGATGTTGGGCTAACCATGGAGGGTCCAACATGCATATATTGTGACAACCAAAGTGTCATTAAAATTGCCAAAAATCCTATCTTCCATGCTGAGACAAAGCATATTGATATTGATCATAAATTCATTAGATACATGGTCCAAGACAATATTTTACACATGGAGTATGTACCCACTTAAGATCAAGTGGCTCACGTCTTGATCAGGTCACTTGGACTTCACATGTTTTCAAAGTTTAGAAAAATGTTCTACATATATTGTAATGAGATTTAACATTAAAGGGAGACATATGTAATGTTGAATTATTTTTGTATTCAAGAAAGTACACATTAAGGGGGGATTTTAGGAATAATAATGTGTAATTTAGTCACATTAGAATAATGTTAGAATTTACCACTAGAGCTTAGTCACATGGTCATTATGGATTCACATGTTGGTAACATTATGGATAGGGTTTATTTGTGAAATATTTCCTCATGTTGACAAGTTTTATCATCCTATCTCATATTATATTCATATTTGTATTATATACACATATAATACATGAATATATGTATCAAGTTTCTTAAGCTAAACTATGCTTATTTTACATTAGCCTCCATTGGAGTTTGTGTGCCTCATTGTTGTTTATTATCTCATGTTTGAGTTTACATCCTTGTCAATTGTGTTGCTAGATTTTTTTGTGATCCTAGGAGATCCAAAAACAAAATGTAGTTCAAATATTCTTAAAGTCTCTTGCACTATCAATCTTGGTGACTAGGGCCAAAAATTTGAACTAACATCCATAAGAATCTGGTGAGAAACTTGTACTTCTTTAATGGCTTCCACAAGATCAGATACTACAATTTTCTACAAGTGTTGAAATAAGGAAACAAGGAATCTATCTAGACCTAGAGATTTGTCCCCTCACAACTAAAAAACTACCTTCTTGATATCTTCTTTAGAGAAGGGGCTAAGAAGGTAAGTATTGAGGTCCTCATTGATCATATTTGGGATATTCTTGAGTAGAGATTTTTCCTTCTTTGGTTCCCTAATATCAAAAACCTCCAATCACTCTTCAAAGAAACCCAATACATTTTCTCTTATTTCATTAAGCTTATCAATGACAACTCCATATCTTTTAATTATTTCTTTGATCTTGTTATAGATTCGATGGTAGAGGATAGATACATGAAAAAACTTTGTATTCTTGTTCCCCTCTTCTAGCCAATGAATTCTTGACTTTTCCATCCAATAGATTTCCTGACAAGAAAGTACAATGTGATACTCTAAAAGAAGCTCTCATTTCCTAAATTTGATGTCTTCAATCAGGATCTCCCAAGTGATTTTATTTTCAATATCTAATAACTCCATGTGAATTGAAATCCTTTTAATTCTATATCCATCAATTCATTAGCATTTATGAAGTTCCTAAAATATCACATGCCTTCTAAAGGGATTCAAGATCCCTATTTTTTGTTTTAAGAATTTAGAGGTAATTGTAAATCCCTCACTAAGATTCATGAGATCCCTTTGAATATAGTTCTCATCTAGCTAAGATAATTACATAATTACCTTATAATAGCAACTATATTTGGGGCATACACATTGGTTAGAATCAAATTTTCCTTAGACTCTAGGTTATGATAGAAATTATGGTGAACCATATTAAACTAACCACTATCCTCCCTTCAATTTTTTCTATTATTCCATAGACATAATACACCTCGAAAGAGCCCTTAGCCTTACAAAATACCAAATCTGCAACTTTCCAAAGATTTTATTTTTATTCTTTCCACTTTTATTTTATCTAGCTTAGTCTCCTACAAAATTAGCAAATAAATATTGTGTTCTCTTCTAATACCATACACCAAACAATGCTTGGAAGGGGCATTATGGCCCCTTATGTTCCAAGACAAAAATATCATCTTTTATTCTTAGTGGGATACTTTTCCCTCAAAATTTTAAAATTGTCTATGATCCATTGGCTACTTCCTAGGTTATTCAATTTTGCTTAACTACTATTGTGGAAGGTCTACCAAAGCCTCTTTTTGGAACTACATCCACCATATTTTCAAAATGACTTTGAGTGACTAATTTCTAAGCTAAACTCTCATGGTTTATCCCTTTTAACCCATATTTACCAGGAGGATGATCTCCACTATATTTTGAGCTTTATTAGATTTAGGAAACTCTAATCCTTTAGGGTCTAAGATTACTAAATGTGGGGTTATGCATAATGATGAATATTCACAAATTGGGTGAATATTAGGATTTCTAAAATTGGAAATTGGCAATATGAGGACCCTCAATGTCGGCCCATTCACATGAAATTTTTGGGACCAAGTTTTTATTAGGATCAATTTTCCACAATATATATCCGATCATAGGTATATTTATACTTTTTGGAAATATATTTTAAATCTTGATCTAATGGTAGTGTTTTTATGAAATTATAAGGTAATTTAATAGGTCAAAAGTTACCCTAAATATGATCTTATTTTTTAGGGCTTCAAATTATCCAGATTTTGGTGTGAAGATGATTGATTTTATTTACGTAGAATTCACCTTGATTTTTATTAGGATTCACCATTTTTTTACAAGTACATTTTGAGTCCAACCCCTTATGCATAACCTTAACTGAATATTACCTAGCAGAATGGGGATGGATCAAAGTTGACATTAAGGAGGTCACCAAGCTATGCATTTGTTCAACATTTTTATCAACAACATTTAAAATAGAAAAATAATTGGAAAGAGGAATAGTTTCTTTGTCCAATAAATATTGTACTTGGAGAATTACCTCTAAATTCATAGGGTAAATTTTTCCTTCTTTTAGTCGTTCTTTATCTTTCTAATTTTGTTTTTGTAGACTACTTTTTTTTAAGAGAAAAAACCCAGGAGTCTCACCCGACCCTACCTGCACCAACATTATCAATTGGATTTTGGATACCCAATTCAACTTTTTGGTAGGATGGAGATTTGAACCCAAGAACTCCCTCGGAGGATTGCCCTCTCCTCTCCAATTCACCTACAACACCTAGGTATTTTTTTCCACTACTAATTCCTTCTATAACTTTAGCATTACCTTATTTAAATGGCACATCAGGTGTCATATTCTCTCCTATTTTTTACCACACCCATATTCTATTGCTTTGGGATTTATTTATGTAGTTAAAGGAATGAAAACTTTGATACTCTACTTTATGGCATAAACCACATTTTACCACCATGTGTTTCAATTCAATCAACTTATTACATGATCCAAAAATAGAGACCACAATTATAAATTTATATATTTCTTAGCTTAAAATGACATTCATGTACAGTCTTACATGAGGCATACGTGTATGAGCAAGAGTAGCAAGATCCAAAACTACCAGTTGCCTTATATTTATAGCTATTCTAATGAGTATTTGTACATACCAAAATGAATTGGCAAGCCTAGAAGGTAGACCCAAATAGGTGCCAAATTAAACCCCTAAGAGAAAGGGTCAAAGTTAGGACACCATATCCTCAAGAAGAGACCCTTGTGTCGAAAAAACCATTGTCCTCATAAAATCCTATCACTATCCATGGGATAAGTTAGTTTCACCTATAAAATTCTTCTAGGGATGGCGATAATCTCCATATGTTCGATGGGCTTCCATTTCTCCTAGGACCACTTCTTGATAGTGTCAAGTTTAGGCCTAACACCAATGAATTTCCCCACTAGAGACATATTTCCTTGATCAACAACCAAGTCTTCTAGATCATCTAGAACTACTAGCTCCTCATTCATTGGTTGGATATTAAAGTAACCCTCGTGAAGGTTATTCTTTCCATAGAGGATATTTACCGATGAATGGATCCCTAGTTCAAAAGGTCTAGGATAATCCTTGTCTATTTCCTCTAGAGCATCAACATCTTAGGGCCCCTTGACCTCTACATCACTACTACTACCCTATCCTCCTATGAAACCCTATAAACCTATTTAGATCTCCTATTCTACATAGTCCATTGCAAACCTTATGATAAGGGCTTGTTATAGTGGGAATATTTATAGACTTTAATTTCTTTGTTATCCTTATTATCCATATAATATTTTTTAGATTATATTAAATTATTTTTTACATGCTAATGTACGCACATGGTACCTTCATGGCACATATTGTAATTAATAGATTAGGGCTAAGTCATAGTTTAGAGTATGAGTTATAGTTCCCCTTTCTATGTAAGTGTGTATGTGAAAAATGCACAAGTGTCATGTGAATTAGTGTGCAAGTTTAGGTTGAGTCTATATACACAAGTGTCTTAGGTTAGAGTATGCAAAATTAAGTGTAAGAGTCATGTGTTCATCAGATATGCAAGTGTCAAGTAGAGAAGCCAGGTGTTATGAGTCTTGGTATATGTAAAGAAATAGTCAAGTATCCAAAGATTCATTCTACTATGGCTATATAGTACTCCATAGAGAAGCATGAAGTATCAAGTATCAATATCACATTATAGAGAGAAGTATCAAGTATCATATTTGTAAGATAAAGAGGAGTAATAAATATTGCATACATTTTGAGCAATTAATATTGTAAGTTGTTCTACATGCTTTGTACATGTATTATTTAGACTATTTACATTTATATTACTGCTTATTAGTGAATGCTACTTGATATATTATAAGCCTTGATATACACATTAATTTTCTCATATTACTCTACTCGTATCATTATTTTGACCTTATTGAATTATGTTTGCATTATATTTGATCTTGTGATATTCAACCTGTGATATTTCTGGTAGTGTTAAGGTTTAAAAATCCATCAATCTCTATAACTTTTTTTAAAATATTTCATATTGAATAAAACTAATTTAGATTAAATCTTACATTGACTCAGAGAGTTAGATTTTTTTCCTTCTTGTTCTTCATCCTTGACTTAGATTTTAAAATTATTTTAAAATTATTTCTTGTCAATTTGATAAGTGAGTCATTAATATTATAATTAGCTCACAAAATAGTAAATTTAAAATAATTCCATGAGTTATAGAGTATTATGAATAAGTTGTGTAAGTATTTTTGTTCATTTTATTTGAATTATATTTAATTATGGTTTGAAGTATATAATTTTATGCTTATCTTATAAATGTATATTGATATATTTTAAAGCTAGACCATTTTATCTAGGAAACATACCATATAATTATTTATATATATGACTCACTTACAATTTTATCATTTATAACATTGTTTCATTTTTTAAAAACCCTATTCCATAGATTTTATTTTATTGTTAAATTGTGTTAGGATTTTTAATATGAATTCTTTAATAAGTAGCCCAAGGAGTTTATAAATAATAACATTGAAGAAGAGTGTAACAAAACAATAATTTTTAATTGAACATTAAAATGGACAAGAACTTTGAATGTATTGAGTTGATAACAACCATAGGAACCAAAGCCTAAATAATCTTTGCAATGATTTTTATACATTAGGGACCAAAATAAAGACTCATTATGGCTTTTATAAGAATTGGCAATTTAACATGGTAATAGGCCTTATCAAAGAAAGGTCACAAATAAAAAATTCTACCTAGATTGAGAGGCCCACTCCAATGTCTCCCAAATTAAGACCAATTTATTGAGAATGAAATAACCTCTAAGGAAGTACAATTATGTTGATCTGATAATGTCTTAGAGAACAAGAACAATTCTATTCACTAATTCCATAGTAATGATCTTATACATAATGTTCAATAGGATAACTGGAAATTATCCATGTATGGTTTCCTAATTATTACTTTTAGGAACTATCTTGATGAGGTCATGGTTATTTATAGGGCAAAAAAAGCTAAAATATTATATTTATTTCAAAAACATGACCATATAATCCTTGAGCATTGGCCATATTTTTAGGATGAACTTAATAGGAAGGTCATCAAAGCCTAGGCCTTTCTAAGGCCCATATAAAAGAACACTCTTTTCATAGCTTTAATATTAAGATAAAATTTATAAGTAGTCACTATGGAAATCTTGTTAAGAACCTATATTTAGACTATATCCTCATTACCTCAAAAGATAAATTTAAAGTTATTAAGAATTATAGGCCTAAATTAAGCTTCAATGATAGTACACAAAATACCTCTAATTTATACAATTATTTCTCTTCTATGATTCTATCTCAAGTAGATAAAATAAATGTTATCCCTAATAAGTAATCCATATCCTTACACCTTGATCACAACATATTTCAGACTCACACAAATGATTTTTAACATTAATAACCTCTAATTACATTTTTTAGAAGTGAGGCTAAATTTTTTAAAAAATAAAACAATCCCAAGATAAAACAAAAGGATCACTCTTTCCTTCTATGGTCTCTAACTAATATTTTCTAAAACATTATGAAAACACACACAATGGTCTATATTTATCACTAATTACACCTTCCAAACATCATTATCCAAGGGATGTTGTTAGACATTCCAAAGCACATTAAACTTGAATGGAAGGTTAACTAAACAACCTTAGATGACAAATCTAACACATTCATAGAAATAGGATAATGATTATAGATCATAGCCAAAAGACCATACAAAACAAAATTAGAGTTAGTATAAGATAGGGGTAACACAAAGGAAGAGAAACATCACCTATATATGTTACTACATATATTCTTCCTATATACCATCTGAACTATTTCCAACCTTGGTCAATCTTACATACCTAAATGATGCAGGAGCATCCAGCAAAAGGCAAAATACCGCAAAGAAGAGAAAGTGTCACGATATCGCGACATGTCGACAAAGAAGAAAATGTGTTGTGATATCACGACATGTCGCATTTTCACGACCAAAAGATAAGAAAAGGAACCAGGAGAAAAGTGTCGCGATATAGTGACATGTCACATTTTCATGACCAAAAGCTGAGATGAGGCGCAAGAGAGAAAAGTGTCGCGATATCGCGACATGTCACATTTTCGCGACAAGAAGACAAGAGGAGGCACAAGAGAGAAAAGTGTCGTGATATCATGACATGTCACATTTTTGCGACCAAAGGACGAGAGAAGGCACAAAGGAGAAAAAGTGTCACGATATCGTGACATGTCGCATTTTCATGACTCAAGAAGGAGAGAGAAGGCACGGAGCAAAAATGTCACGATTTCGTGACATGTCACAAAATTGTGATCAAAATAGGAGAGAGAGGGCGTCCGAGGAAAATGTCATGAAATCGTGACATGTCATGAAGTCACGACATGTCACGAAATCATGACATGTCACAAAATCATGATCGAAAGATGACAGGAAAGGCCAAAGAAGAAAATATCATGATTTTGCAACATGTCACAAAATCACGACCGAAGGAGCAAAATGAAAGCAAGGAAGGAAACTGTCGTGATATCATGACATGTCATGATTTCACGACCCGAAGCAGAGAGCGAAAGTGAAAGGCAAAGCTATCATGATATCATGACATGTTGTGATTTCATGACCTGAAGCAAAGATAGAAAGTAGAAGACAAAGTTTTCGTGATATCACGACATGTCACGATTTTGTGACCCAAAATAGAGAGAGAAAGCAGAGAGCAAAGCTGTCGTGATATCGTGACATGTCATGATTTTGTGACCCGAAGAGGTGAGAAGGAAGCAGAAAGGAAGAATGTCACGATATCACGACATGTCATGATTTTACGACCCAAAGAGGTGAGAAGGAAGCAGAAAGGAAGAATGTCACGATATCATGACATGTCACAATTTTGTGACCCGAGAGGCGAGGAGGAGGCAGAAAGGAAAGATGTCATGATATCATGACATGTCACAATTTTGCGACCAAAAATGAGAAAGAAGAGCTGGAAAGGAAAGATGTCATGATATCACGACATGTCATGATTTCATGACCTGAAGAAGAGAAAGGTAGCGAGGAAGAAAGATGTCATGATATCGCGACACACTGTTGGTTCACGATTCGAGAAGGCATGTGTTACCATATGATGTTTCCTGAGGTAGTCAAAGGCCTCATTAATGCATGATTTCTTTCCCGGTAAGCTTGCTAAGCATGGCAGCCACTCGACTACTGTGCCCAGAGGTCAGAGACATTCAGAAGGCTCATCAATGCGTGTTTCTACAGCTAACCAGGTGGTAGTTGCCATTTAAGATAAAAATATGTGAAGGTTCAGTGAGGAAAGGGAGGAGGAGCCAAGTTTTGAGATCAAGAGGAGGTATAGTTCTTGAGTGGTGAGTAGATTGCCGAAAGGGAGGCAGCTTGCACCAGGAAAAGAAAACTACACCTACGGGCTAGTGTTGTAATTGGTTCTTCCAGTTGTTTAATGAAAAAAAAAAATTATGGTATTAAGGTGTGAGAAAAATTGGTTCCTACATCAATGTATCAGAGCTAGAGTTCTTGAGTGTGTAAATAGATCAACAAAAGTGAGGCAGTTTGCACCAGGATCTATGGAAGGGTTGTGAGAAGAGAGTGAAGAAGAATGCCTCCATGAAGAAACCATGGTGGTGGAAGAAATATGGTGCCAGTAGAAGATTTCAAAGCTTTGTAGAGGCAAGTTCAGGCCCTGCAAGAGGAGCTGCATAGAGGGCTTGAACCTAGAGGAGAAGAAGGAAGTGAAGATGAATTTGATGAAGAAGAGGACCAGTTTGAGGAAGAAGAAGAGGTTGTAGATCCTGTACAAGCCAGGTTATACATAGCCATCTCCCAGATTGGAAAGAAACCAAAGATGGAGGTTTCTACGTATTCTAGAAATCTTGATCCAGAGGAGTTGATTGACTGGATCAATGATTTGGAAGAATACTTTGAGTATGAGGAGGTTGAAGATCCTGATAGGGTCAGATTTGCTAA
Source organism: Wollemia nobilis (assembly GCA_028583015.1). Lineage (NCBI taxonomy): Eukaryota > Viridiplantae > Streptophyta > Pinopsida > Araucariales > Araucariaceae > Wollemia > Wollemia nobilis. The sequence continues at coordinate 103,565 of JAQPPZ010002593.1, forward strand.
GACCAAGCTGAAGGGTCATGCTAGCATCTGGTGGAAGGGAGTACAGCTGGAAAGAAATAAAATAGGAAAGGAGAGAATAACCAGATGGGATAGAATAGTAGAGAAGTTGAAGAGACAATTTATTCCTGTAGATTATGAATTGGATTTGTTAAGGAAAATGCAAAGTTTGAGACAGTCAAGTAAAACTGTCAAAGAATACATAAAGGAGTTTTATAAGATCTCCATAAGAACTGGCCATTCAAAGGCTAATAAGGAGAATGTGGCACGTTACATCAATGGGTTGAGAACCAGTATTCAAGAAGAGTTGAGTCTGGTTAGGATGAGCACCATTAAGGATTCTGACCAATTTGCTCTAAAAGTTGAAGAGAAGCTAAATAGAAGGTTTGAGGGTAAACAAAGAGGAAGAGGTCATGGAGAAAGGACTAGTGGAAGAATAGATGGAGGAAGAGATGAGAAGAAAGAAAAAGCTAGCAGTAGTCAGGATCAAAATGGAGATAATGATTACATATCCCATGGTCAGAACAACTACCAAAGAGGAAGAGGTAGATCTGGATGTGGATATGGAAGAGGAGGATTTCATGGAACCTGTTTCCACTATGGAAAAGAAGAGCATCGAGCATATGTGTTTCCACAACACCGATAAAGGATGAATAAGAGACCTAAGGGTCCTGCCAGAGCTATTGTAGCAGATGAAGGTGCTGAATTAGAACATTCTGAGGAGGCAAAGAGAGGAGAAGTTATGGTCATAAGGAGGACCCTATTGAATGAGGAGAAAGGATCAGACCAAAGGAGGAGCCTGTTCTGCACAAGGTGCAAGTGTTCAAGAAAGGTCTATAATGTTATTATAGATAATGGTAGTACTGATAACTTAGTCTTTGAAGAAATGGTTACTAAGTTACAACTAGAGAGGAGGAGACACCCGCATCCATATCGGATTGTGTGGTTACAGAAGGACCATAGGGCATTGGTCAGTGAATAGTCCTTAGTCAAGTTCAATATTGGGAGATACCAGGATGAGGTCCTGTGTGATGTTTTACCTATGGATGCTTGCCATATGCTATTGGGAAGGCCATGGCAGTTTGATCATCGTGTAGTCCATGATGGACATGCCAACACTTACTCCCTAAAAAATGAAGGAGTGCGCCATAAACTAAAGCCACTGAATGGGATGGATGAAAAGAGGTTGCTAACAACAATGAGAGTGGAAGTTGTGGAGTTTGAAGAACTTAAGGGTTTGAATCCTGAAGACCCAGATTTTACTGAAGCTTGGAGAGCTTGTACAGCCCCAGTTAAAAGGAAGATGAAAAAATAGTACAGAAGTGAAGGTCACTTCTCAATCCACCGCAGTTGTCTGATGCAAGAGCATCCAGCAAAAGGCAAAATACCACAAAGAAGAGAAAGTGTCGCGATATCGTGACATGTCGGCAAAGAAGAAAAAGTGTCACGATATCGCGACATGTCGCATTTTTGTGACAAAAAGACAAGAGAAGGCACCAGGAGAAAAGTGTCGCGATATCGCGACATGTCGCATTTTCATGACCAAAAGTTGAGAGGAGGCACAAGAGAGAAAAGTGTTGCGATATCGTGACATGTCGCATTTTCATGACCAGAAGACAACAAGAGGCGCAAGAGAGAACAATGTAGCGATATCGCAACATGTCGCATTTTCACAACCAAAGGACGAGAGAAGGCACAAAGGAGAAAAAGTGTCACAATATCACGACATGTCACGTTTTCACGACCTAAGAAGGAGAGAGAAGGCACGGAGAAAAAATGTCACGATTTCATGACATGTGAAATCATGACCGAAACAGGAGAGAGAGGGCATCTGAGGAAAATGTCACGAAATCGTGACATGTCATGAAATCACAACATGTCACGAAATCATGACCGAAAGAAGACAGGAAAGGCCAAAGAAGAAAATGTCATGATTTTGCAACATGTCATGAAATCGTGACCGAAGGAGCAGAAAGAAAGCAAGGAAGGAAACTATCGTGATATCATGACATGTCACAATTTTACGACCCGAAGCAGAGAGTGAAAGCGAAAGGCAAAGCTGTTGCGATATCGTGACATGTCATGATTTTGTGACTTGAAGCAGAGAGTGAAAGCAAAAGACAAAGTTGTCATAATATTGTGACATGTCATGATTTTGCAACCCAAAATAGAGAGAGAAAGCTGAGAGCAAAGCTGTCATGATATCGCGACATGTAGTGATTTCGTGACCTGAAGAGGTGAGAAGGAAGCAGAAAGGAATAATGTTGTGATATCATGACATGTCATGATTTTGTGATCCAAAAATGTGAGAAGGAATTAGAAAGGAAGAATGTCACGATATCATGACATGTTACGATTTCATGACCCGAGAGGCGAGGAGGAGGCAGAAAGGAAATATGTCATGATATCACGACATGTCATGATTTTGCGATCAAAAAGGAGAAAGAAGAGATGGAGAGGAAATTATTCAAAATATCGCGACATGTCACAATTTTGTGACCCAAAGAAGAGAAAGGCAGCGAGGAAGAAAGATGTCATGATATCGCGACATATTGCCGGTTCACTATTCGAGAAGGCACGTGTTACCAGACGATGTTTCCTGAGGTGGTAAAAGGCCTCATTAATGCATAATTTCTTACCCGGTAAGCTTGCTGAGCATTGTGGCCACTCGAATGCTATGCCTAGAGGTTAGAGACATTTAGACGACTCATCAATGCGTGTCTCCACGACTGACCAAGTGGCAGTTGCTAGTTAAGATAAAAATATGTGAAGGTTCAGTGAGGAAATAGGGAGGATGAGGAAAGTTTTGAGGTCAGGAGGAGGTATAGTTCTTGAGTGGTGAGTAGATCACTGAAAGGGAGGCAACTGCACCAGGAAAATAAAACTGTCTGCGGGCTAGTGTTGTAATTGGTTTTTCTTCAAGTTGTTTAATGAAAAAAAGAACATTTGTGGTATTGAGGTGTGAGAAAAATTGGTTCCTACATCACTAAATGTGATTAAAATCACTAGACTAATACTAAATCATCATCTATATATAAAATTGAACATTAGAGAGTGGGATATTATCTCCAAAAAATTTTTTTCCCTTAGAATCAGTCATATTGAAATATTCTCCCTCTTAAATTCATTTAGGAGGAAAACATATATCCATAAGAAAATATGAACACATGAGTCATTTAGAACATGATATATGTTGATATCAATAATAATTTTGTTAAATTATAACAAAAATAGATACATAAATGGTTAGGATCACTCCCTATTCAACAATATTAAGTTTAATCTATGGTGGAATACAGTGTACAACTTCTCAAATTCTATCCCTGTGTGACGATGTGAGAAAATATATGCAAGAAAAAACCAAATGCAATTTATGCAAAGGAAAAGCACATGGTGCTTCACTTCCAATACCATAAGAGCATCTAGTTTGTGATGAAAAACAATATCTTATATCTTTAAATTACGATTAGGAAATGAGAGGCCTCCAACATTTCATTAAAAAATATTTCATCATTTCTACTCAAGCATAATATTTTGAATTAGTGGGGCCTCATATTACCCTACCTTGAGGTGAGGTAGAACATACATTTTTATATTTAATTTTTAAATTTATACCAAGCATTAGATGCAAATTTTTTTAATATGTACATCTGCAACATGGGATTTTTTTATGTAACAACCCAATACTACTCACCTAGTTGTGCCATAATTAAATAAGGCAAATAATACTACAAGGATTTTTTTTTTAAATCAATATTTAACACTAAGAGTACTATATTGTTTAATACTATTTTGTTTTACCCAAAAAATCATTATCATATAGATAAATTATTACCAACATACCAAACCAATTTTGATATCTAAAACTACTAGAGGAAACTACCCAAGAGGACAATATTGGCAAAATCCTGTGAGAATTACCTTTTTGTGGAATTGAATTACCTTATTTATCATCATATTGATCTAGCATGAGGGTCATACCATGGAATATGTTGCCCTTTTAGGTTCCATAACACCTAAAGAGTAGATGCATACACTCACAATCCCTTAGCATATTGAACCTTGATCCAACCGATCAACTTGTTCCAATTAAATATGCAAGAGTCTAGTATACATATGCCAAGTGTCTTACTGATTATCCTACTACTCAAATTCAACAAGAGCTATTCCATTAGCCTGATACTAGTCTTAGTCATGATGCCCACTTTGATTCACATCCATTTTTTCCATAACAAACAATGTGCCAGATCTATCTACTAATGTCATGCTAGTCTCTATAACCATATTGATGCATCGACCTATCACTATACTCTTAGGTAGTGACCTAGATAATATGTCCCATTCCATATCTCATTAAAAGTACTAGCTAGGTCTCATGTTCTGACCTATTCTACCATACTACAATAATTCTTGAGACATGTATGCATACCCACATCTCAATATCATTGGGTTTCTAAAGATTGTTTAAAAACTCTACACAAAGGAGTAAATAGATTTTATCAATAAGATATTTTTTCTAAATATCTTCCTAAAGGATACAAAGGTTACTAAGTTTGATCCCCTAGATAATATTGGATAACTAATGGTTTTATTTTCTAACATGTACTATAGGTCCCTTATAGAAGCCCAAGTTTATAGTATAGTATAGAATTGGTCATTTAATTTTGCTATACACCAAAATAAAGGAATTTAATATAAAGCTCACATTTTCAAATATAACATTCCTTAAAATCCCTACTTTTCTATCAAAAGCAACATTTATAAAAATAAAAATATTCTATGATTTATTTTAATTAGAAAGCACACTACCATTTATATTCCACTCCAAGATATATGTATATCATTTAAAATCCACATAACTATACAAATTAGCAAAACTTTATTAAAACACTTTTACCATAAATTAAAGAAGTTACTTTCCTAATCCCAAGTAATTCTATGGTTGACCTTAATCTTAAGTTTGAACTCTTTGGAGAACTAATATTTTACTATGGATGGCTCTTTTTCTTTTAACACAATTGCCATAATAAAGATATTACAAGTAGCTAAATGATGATTTAGTAATTCAAATTTACACTCCAACCAAGAGTTATATAAATAAATATTTTTACCAACATTGCTTGTTGAAGCCAAACATAGTGAAAGTCTACACTTAAACCCCACTATAGCTCAGGTTAACTATTCATTTCTCAAAATAATGCATCGATAGTTAAGGATATACTCTAAGGTTTTAACAATATTAACCTACCATCTTTAACTCTTCTGAATAAAATCTAGAAAACTACATCTCATAATAATCCTATCATGTTTGTTTTAATATGTATATATCTAATGCTTTGCTACCAATTTCTCTGCAAAATCCTTCCCAAATAAAAATTATGTTCAGATTTAAGGTCTAACAAAATTTATTTCAACACTGAACCAAACAAGTGTATAACAAAATATTTTATAATGTCTATGTCTACTCAAACATATAAGAAAATTATTGCTGCATATCTACTACATTCTCCCATGTCGTATTTTTATCCGAGTAGTGGTCCCATTTGACCGGATATTGATCTATATTCCTCTTTCTTAATTTCTTGGCCATATAACCAATTATAGGAAAATGCCTAACTTCAATTTTTTATAGGTTGAACATCTACAATTTAGAAACAACCCAAACATTATTGGGGTTAGAAATATATTTCATAAAGAATTACAATTGAAAGACATCATGGATTTTAGATAAGCTTGGTGCTAGAGCAAGTTTATATGCAACAAGGCTTATCTTACCCATAATTTCAAATGGACCCACATATCTAGGGTCAATTTTAGAATATTTTATAGAAATTTTAGTTGGTTTCACCCTTAAGAATAATCTATATCCCATAAAATATTCTCTTGGTGTTATTTTGAGATTTGCATAGCTCTTTCACCTATTTGTGGCCTCATTCAACTTTTACTGAATTCTTTTTAATTGATCTTCCATTTCTCTTATTATTTTTAGTCCAATAACTACCTGATCTTCCATATTATCCCAAGACTAGGAAGTCTTGCATCTTATTCCATATAGAGATTCAAAATGTGTCATACCCAGTGATGCATCATAATTATTGTTGTATATAAAATCAACTAGGTATAAGTAATCTTCCTATTTGATATGTTGATCCATGCAATACATTATCAAAATATCCTCTAAATCCTGATTCACCCTCTCAATCTATCCATATATCTCATGGTGGTATACTAAATTGATATTTATTTTAGAACCTAATGCTTCATGCAATGCCTACCAAAATTTTGATGTAAAGTAGGAATCCCTATCTAAAATTATAATTTCAGAAAACACATGAAGTTGCACTACCTCTTTGGAAAATTTACAAGCTATACTAAGTGCATCATCCTGTACATTACCAAGTATAAAATATGAAACCTTGGTTAACTTATCCACAACCACTAGGATTGCATCATGCCTAAACCTTATTTTAGGTAAACCCACTATAAAATCCATTGAAATAACCTATCATTTTTGTGTAGGTATGGTGTGTGGGTACAATCAACCAATTGGGTGCAAATGTTTTACTTTCACTTTCTAGCATTCCAAGCACCTAGTCACATAATCATTGATATATTTTTCATACCTAACCAATAATAGGTCTTTATAAAGTTCTCATGCATCTTTACCCCTCTAAGATGCGCTAAATAAGGAGTATAATATGACTCCTTATGGATTTTTTCCCTCAATCCATTCAAATTTGGAACAACTAATTTGTTCTTATAATATAGTAAGTCATACCTACATAAAAATTATGTATCATTTCTAGGGTCTTGCTCAATTTGAGCACTACAATATGAACAAAATATTCCCATTTGGGATCTGCAGCTTCAATACCCTATCCTCGTTTGAAGGTTTTCCACCAGTCTAGGGCTACTTCAACCATTTTTATAATAGCCAAGACATTTTTAAAGTTTAGTGATAAAATCACAATGGATAAGTATGACTCCAATTCGTTCAGCCAATTTTCTATTGCATCACCATTTCCTTTTCCATTAAACTTAGATATTACCATTTTTATTAGATTTCTAGTCAATTCTATACTTACTCTAGCCCTACAAGCACTGGATCTTGTAGGTTCACTAGGTGTTTCCTTTGTCCTCCCTACATTATCCCTAACCATAGCCAAGTCTTCTATGATTTTCTATTCTTGAACTATCATTTTCTATTGTTGGGTCATTTCTTCTCTTTGCTATTCCATATGATTTTGAAATAGTTGTACTATTCTTACAAGTTTTTTTTCTTCCCTAACAGATTCCTATTCAGACTCATTTAGAGGAGGTTTATTAATTTATTTTATCCTTCCTTCCCTTTGAGGCCCTTCTTTTCTTAACCTAGTTCTTAGTCCTACTCATGGTCTTATGATGGTTTCTTTCTCCCTATATTCTCTAGGGTTTCTCAAAGATCTACATCACATTCGATGCATCATAAGACCCATACAAAAAAGGATCAAGTTATTATATACTTTAAGTTTTTCTAAAATAAACATTTATTTAGATTCCTACAACACAATGACCTCTTCTACTCTGATACCACATGTAACAACCCAATACTACTCACTAGGTTCACAAAAGACAAAATGTTTATAGATCAGAAAACTTTGCAAAAAAATTCCTCCTTTAATTCCTTGAAAACCTTCCTCATGAGACATTGATCCAGTTTCTAAGATGAAATCTCTAGGAAATCAACACATTTGGGTGTCGATGCACAAAAAATTATAAATTTGGTCGTTGACTTGATGTCTCCATCGTTTCTTGGAAATCCACCCGTGTATAGGACGTATTGGAACTCATGAAAAATACCTTGTGATTTTAATACCATAGTTGTTTTTAGCATGAAATCAACAACTATAATCACTATTTGCCCCAATCATTAAATTCCCACCATTCATATGACCTAGGCATATTTGAAAAACCTCTATACTCATCAAAAATTAAATTCACCCAAAATAGGGCACTAATCAAGAACACTTACCTTAACATCCATAATTTATCCCTTATTTACATTCTCTGGTGGAGAGGGCATTCTTAAGCGGTGATATCCATAATTTCATCCTATATACAGCTCAAAATTGTGCCTTTACTACTGTTCATAATCTCACCTTAAAGATAAGCAAAAATATTAATTTAAAACTCCCTACATTGCATTCATGTATTTATCATAGCAGTAACCAACTCTAGAGAAAAAATGGGCAAAAATGGCTTATTACTCCTTCAGTTTAGCACTCAATGCTTTAAATCATACTTGTGTAATTTCACCTCTGAAGAATGCAACTAAAATCCTCACTTTTCCCTTCAGGACAAAAGCATTCTATATAAGATATATTTTCCCTTTAAAATATATGTTCGTCCTCATTAGAGGCAAAAATCTCTATTACTCTCCACCTTGGGTGAATGTAATTTTGACTTTTCAATGTCCCATATCTTTTAATATTCACCCAAAAATAAAAATGACCTTTTACACATTTGTCACCATTCTTCCTATAGCTTCACCCCAGTCAAGGATGAATGCGACATTCACCCCTCACCTGGGGTGAAAGCACTTTCAACCTTTCATTTTTCTTATCGCACATTGAAGTGGAGTCCACACCTTATGCCTTATATATACATTCACCTGAACTTGTCACTTGTTGAGAATTCACCCTAGGTAGGGAGGAATGGGAATTTAACCCCTCTCTCAAGGCGAACGCATCTTTCACTGGTCAACACGTTGGTTGGGCACATAGTTTTTTTTTTTAATTTCAAATATGTTCACCCCAAAGTGGGGCAAACAATGTCTTTGCCCCAACTTTGTTCAAAATTAACTTTTTAAATGTGTTTTCACCCCTATGAAGGGCAAAAGGAACTTTTGCCCCTCTCTTGGGGTGAACGTGCTTTGCCATATTAACACTTCATTTTTACTTTTAAATTTCAATGTTCACTCCAAAATGAGGCGAATGGGCCCTTTGCCCATATTTCGAGGTGAACGCAATTTTAACCCTTAGTAAGGCCCCTACATTTTCTATGCACTTATTCCTTGGCACAATTTTTTGCAAATGTTTTTAGGCGATTTAAACTGATATCACAAACTAATTCTCCCAATCATTTCACCTCAAAACACCCATTATTTTCAAGCAATAAATGCATGAAAAACAAGGAAGGAAGTTAACACAAAAAAAATAAACTACAACATATTATATCGGCCAAAATACTGCAACTATAGAATTAATATATTTTACCACTTATACAATCAATAAAATTTCATCAAAAATCCCAATGTGGCATATTATTAAAACTACCAATATTTCTTGTGGCTCAAGGGTTATCTAGATCACATGGATGCAAGTGATCCTAGGCCTTTATCCATTGGGCTCCTTATTGGGTTTTCTTACCGATAGATTTTGCTAATGCTTCTGTTTTGGATGCTTCTTTTTACACCTACTCAACTACTACCTTTTCAACCACCTCTACCTCTATAGCTATCCTTAGTACTTTTGCTCGTTCTACTACTGCTGCTTGTTCTGCTACTGTCTGTTCTATCGTGACCTGCTCTCCCTACTCCGTCCAAATTTTGTAGGTGATCTCATAAACCATAACTACATCTTCCAAAGCATGTATGGTAAACATGGAGGGAAAACTAAGTGATTCATAGATAAATCACAAGTGTTCAACATCCTCTAGGCTAAGATGTTTAGCTTGTTGGGCCAACTTGAACAAGGATGGATCCATATGGGTGAACTTATTCATGAGTGGTAGCACCTCTTCCTTTCTGATGAGATCTTCCCACTTATCAATTTTGGATGTATCATCCACAAAATTATTCCAGGCTACTTCCAAATCTTCCTTTGGCAGAGGCTCACCCCATTCATTGGTGAAATCTAGAAATACCATATCAGCAAGAGCATAAAAATGAATTATTTAAATAGTATACTCCCACTCCATTGTGTTGAGAAGCTTCCTACCTTCTCTTACTAGATCCAACCACTGAAATTAGCTATGCAACATGAATTTGGTAGTTGCCCAGGCTCAGTCCATCTCACTCATGGGGTGAATGCACATATTGGATTGATCCAAGTCTTAGATTTTCATAGCCATTTCTAGGTGAGGCTCCAACATCTCCTCAATACTATCTACTATCTGCTGGCTCAACTAAATATAAATATGAACCTCATAGAGATACTACAGAACCTATACTATTCTAGTTACCAACTTCTCACAGCTTTGGGCCAACCAAATGTGGGACTCTTTAAATATCTTATGGAAAAATCCTACAACTTGTTTTGCCTTTTCTACCAGCTGGTTCTATATAGACTCGAGTTGCACCTTCAACGACTACACTTTTTGGTCTACTGCATATTTTTCCTTTTGATTTACCCTGGCTTGCTAATGCCATTTATCGATCTCTACCACCATCCTCTCCTGTTGTGATCTACTTGTAGCCAAGGTGTCTTCAAGGTTGGTATTTTTTGTTTCAGCATCATAATATCTTTGCTTATAGTACTCGTCATATAGATAAAATGAACTCATATCAACCTGTATATTTTCCATTTTCTCAGTTGGATCAGTCCTCGTCAGGTCCTCTATCATGGTCTCATAAGCATAATCACTCTATGTTATGTCTCCTCATGGATTTTGGACTAAGGGAATTATATTGGTTGTGTGAGCCTCCATAGCAACCAGATTAAAAGTGACTATCTTGAGTGGCCTGGATGGAGTGAGTACCTCTTTTGTCCTACAACTCTTCAACCACTATGACAAAATGAGGTGAGCATGATTAATCTTATCTACATCGGGCTACTCTAGCATCACCTCGGTTTTAGGCAACACTTGCAACTCCAAAAATGACGTGAAAGGAATCAAAATTTATGCACGATCTGGCTCAAAGGAAGAATAGAAGACAACTATGAGAGGGGTGACCAAAATTGTAGATAGGATAGAAGAACCTAGTTTAGTTGTAGTTACGATAATTCTTGGAGAAGCTAGTGTAGTTATAGTGATAGTGGAAGTAGTGACAAAAATGGGGTGGGAGGACAAAAAAATGGATTTGATTCTGACGCAAAAGAAATAAAATAAAGGGAGGTCAAAGAAAGGTAAATAGGAGCAGTAGTGACTTATGGGTGAGAGGAAGGGAGTAAAATGGACACGGAAGGCATACCAAATGGAGGGGCGAAAGAAGTAGGGACTGATGGAAATGAACTAATAGTCACTACTTGCTTTGAAGTAGAAGAAAAGGGCAAGAAAAATGTGCCTTTGGGCATGGACGCCATGTGTCATAGTGATGGAAGCAACTGTATAATTGGTTCTTCATGTTGCTCCTCCACTTGTTGGTCCATAGAATACTCATGAATTAATGGAAACATTTGGGCAACACCAATCAGAGCAATTGAAACCAGTAGAGATGGATTAACAATTGTTGTAGCAACTACAACTATAGAACCTGCAACTATAGCTAAATAAATAGTGCCAATCCTTAGCCTATTTGTAGCTTTCAGGAATGGAAGTGCCTCTCAAATAGTTTTCTTCTCCAAAAAAGGTGCCTCATATACTTTTTTCTTTGCCCATTGTGACCTTCATTGAAACACATATTGCTTCTCTTCTTCCTTAGGTGTCTCTTCCTTAGTTTTTGGGTGCTCTTCTTTAGCCATGCTTTCGCCACTATTAGAATGTTGAAAATTTTGAGGCACGACCTTGTTAAAAGTGATGGGGTGATAGAGGTTTGCAAACTCATCATATGCTTCCAAAAAATGCCCCATCCATCTTCAACCCAAAATCGAACATAATTTTCCCTCTGTGGACCTCCATAATCCATCAGTTCATAATTTTATCTTCTATCCATGTGGGTAATTGTTTCTTCATTTGGTAAAATAGCCTCGGTGGAGGAAGGTGATATATATGCAATCTTAGGTTGTATTTAGCCTCCTCTTCATAAAATTCATTCCACAGAGGAAGCAACATCATATCTTCAACATGCCACTCTAAATCACATCCATCAAAATTGTTATGATTTACCTAGATGATGGGACGTGGACAAAAATGAAAAGTCTTGGCCTTAATTGTTTCTAAAAATTTACCCAATGGGTCATATCTCCACCATTGCAGTAGTTCTATCAGGCTTGGGTCTTGTAGTACCTCTATGAGCATCCTATTTTACCCGACCTATTTTACATATATACTACAAAACTTGAAGGGCATGGTGTAAGTCATTATTTTGTCATGCCCTGCTCCATACACATCATTCATATAGTCTATTTGGTGCACCACATCCATGGAAAAAATGTGATTGATGGTAAAATATGGGAGCAAGAATGGATTACCTGTGAAGCCATAGATTCTTACAACTACGCCTTGAGTCAACAAAAATATGTCACCCTTTTTAGATGTGACAACCACCTCCTTCATATCCCATGGTATTATTTCACTCTTACCACAAAAAAATTTAATTGTGGGTCCCAACAATAGGTAGTTAAAACTATAGTATGAATCCCTCCATGAAAGAGTGGGAGTCCACATATAAATAGGCAACAAATCATCCTTTTCATCAACTTGTTTTACTGTTATTAACAAAAAATACTAGTGCAAGTGAAAGAAGAAATACCAAATAAGTAATGAGGTACATTTGAATGGCATCTCCTCTTTGGTTTTCAACTTCTATAATTGGATGTACATCTTTAGATAAATGAAATTGGCCCAGTAAAAATAAATTGGATTTATGTTTTTTCTCATGGTCGTTGGAGCGTAAAACTCCACTTGTGATATACATTGCACCAACGCTGCCTACCACTTAAGAACTGTAGAATCTACTGAAATACCAAAAACCCATGCCAACATCAAAAATAAGTTTGGGCTCTTGAATTTGGACAAAGGATTAGGAATATTTGGAAACTACCTTAACTATGGCTCCTTAATCAATTTTTTTTCCATAAATTGGTGCATTATCACCATTGACACATATCTTTCCTCTTGCTCATTAATATGCAACTTCTTAAAAGTCATATCAGATGCGGTTTTTAACCCACAAGCAAATACTTTCCTTACTTTAGCGATAGAGATAGATAAAATCACCTCCCCATTCACTCTCCAAACTACCCTAGTAACTGGATTATAAAATATGGTAATTAACTTTACTGGCTCCAGGAAAGGATGTACAGGCATACACAGATACCAAAATAACTACACATAAAATGACACAATCAGAGGGATCTCTACCATAAATCCTTGATTTACAACAAATTCCACATCTCGCAAGAGCTTCACCATGCCCTTGTTCATGATCACACAGTATCTGACCTCTACCATGGTGTCAAAGTACGGTTCAAATCTACATTTTTATTTTTGTAGGACTTCTTGTATTTTGACCCACATTTTGCTTTTATTTTTGACTATTTGGGCTCTGTATCTTCTTTAACTTCTTTAATTTTCTTATCCATTCTGTCAACTCCTACAATATCGAAGATGCTCTACAATTTTTAAAACCAAATACTCGAAAATGCACTAGAATTTTTTTTTAAAGAAATTTAATTTCTAAGTGATTTTACCTATGCTCTATTTATAGGACATGCTTTAACTAATGGAGTAAATATAATAAATATTATGAGCAAATTCGAAATGAGGATCACTTTAATTCCCCTAACTGGCACTATTTCCAATACTATGATAGCAACTAATTTTTAAATTTTCCATCAAATACTTCTTAAAATATGTGCCCTTATGCTATGTATAACTTTGAATAGTATGCCCTGGCTTCTAAAACTATCTTGGAAAAATAAATCCACCACCTAGGATCGAATGATCACCCTTGCTTTCATCGATGTGAGATTTCATTCCTCAAGAACGCCAAAATGCCTCCCAATGTAAATCCATATGCACATTTTAAATTAAATGCCCAAAAAATGTGTCTCAATGTGCATGCACAATTTTTTAAATCCACCATGTGTCAAAGGGTGAAAATGCTTTTAGCGTGCACTCAAAAAATTTTATTAGTGCCTGAAAAATTGTCACACTCTAAAAAAGCAATGGAGGGGCGAAAATACTTTTGGGGTGTGCTTGGTCTCTTCTTCTTTTGCTCTAAAAATGTCTTTAGCCTGCTTGGTTTAATTTTATGGTGATCATCCTCCTTTTAAAAGCTTTTCTTCTTTTTGCCCACATTTAGAAAAATCACCCCTTAAAACTTTTTCAAAGCTTTTTTTATTTTCTCTTTATTTTTCTTTTAATTTGATTTTCACACCATATTAAGAAAATAAAATCGAATTCTATTTTTAAAATTTATTCCGTGCTTTTTTCAAAAATATTAAAATAAAACTCTTGCTTTTCCCTTTTTCATCATTTCACTTCTAACTTTATCAAGTCTCCATCAAAAAATTTTGAATGCATTTTTCTAAAATCTAGAGCTTCTAGTTTCTGGAACGTTTTCATCATATTACCTTTATGAGGAGCTTCTAGGTTGACTAATCTTATTTTTTAATTTCCAACGTGTTCATTATTACCCACCATATTCTCTTCGACAAAAAGCGTGGAACTCAGGGTGAAAAACCTTTTAAATCATAGCGCGAGCTTTAAAATTTATTTTTAGTAATTTTGCTCCAATGAGGGATGAACGGGGGTTTCACCACTCATTTGGGATGAAAGCCCTTTTGGCCATTTTATTATGTTGACCTTGCACTTTCATACTTCCTTTTCTTCTACTACATATGTTCGCCTCCATTGGGAGGTGAATGGGGTTTTTGCCCCTTTGTCTGGAAAAAGCACTATTGACCATTTTTGACTTCATAACTATGTTCGAGGTCCACAATCTACTTTGTGATGAATATGTGTTCACCTCACAGGGAGGCGAATAGGGCTTTCAACCTATCCTTGGGGTGAAATCACTTTCAACTTGTTGTGCTTCTATAATTTTGAAAACAAACCATGTGCTTTAACTTTTCTACTAAGGCACTTTACCTATGCTTCCACACATTTTCATTTTGTTTCTTCAAATCACTTTCCCTAAAACATTTCTCTTTTTAACTTGAAGACTTGCAAAGTAAAGCAACCTCTTAAACTTCAATTTTTTTTTTTTAAATTAGAACAATAAAAATACTTGCAAATAGAAATATGTACATATTTACACAGTTGTACCTCTTGATTACCTCATTGAAAATAGGCCTTCAAATCGAAACTATTAACTGGAATCAGAAGATCCCAACCATTCATATCTCGAAGATAATATGCATTCGCTAAATTCACTATAGAAACCTAAAATGGACCTTCCCAAATTGCATTGAACTTGTGGTGCTTCCCTGGCTTGGCTTTATTCTCATTCCATTTGAGGACTAGATCACCCAATTGAAACTTGCACTTCATTGTCTTCTTTCCAAACCACTTATGCATCACTTTAGTGTGTTCAATGAATTCTTGATATACCTTTTCTCTCTCCTCATCTAAGTTTATCAATTTATCCAACCTTGCATTCATTGGATCAAGCTCATTTTCTTCATATTTGAACAACTACAATGTTTGGAGGTCAGGTAGTTTGATGTGAGTGGGTAGAACTGCTTTTTTCCCATATTCCAAGGATTAAGGAGAGTCTTTAATAGTATTATTTACTAATATCCAATCTACCCATAGCCCCCAATTCAAAAATAGGTGCTAACTTCTTTTATTATTACCTAGTGTTATTTTCAAGATCCGAAGTAAGTTTTTGTTTGTGGATTTGACCAGACTATTTCCCTGTGGATAATAGTTGGACAATTTTTTTAGATTAATTGCATACTTTATTTCAAATTCAGTGATATTCAACCCTATGAATGGAGTCCCGTTATCTATTATAATGGCATCTAGAATACCAAAATGGGTGATTAGTCCATCAAAGAAGGAGATAACTATAGTTTGATCTAATTTTTTGGTTGGGATGACCTCTGCCCACCTGGTAAAATAATCAGTTGCTATCAAGATGTATTTATTTTTGATAGAGAAATGAGGATCAATAACTCCAATGAAGTCTAGTCACCACTACTAAAATAGTGCTTCCACTTGAATCGGGTGTGAGGGAAAAAATATTTTCTTATTATTGCCAATATACCGCTGATAATTATCACAAATTTGGCTCACCTTATGTACATATGCAAAAAGAGTTGGCCAAAAATAACTAGCCCAAATGATATTCAAGGCCATAGGCCTTACTACATAATGTTCACTAGATAAATCAGAGTGGAATTCCTCCAAGATTTTTTCCTTTTTGTCTCCTTCAAACATTTGAGGAGTACTCCATCAAAATTCTTATGGAATAGCCCACTTGGAAACAAGACATACTTAAGTGCTTGCAGTATAAATATTTGATGCTATAAAGCATCAAGATGTGATGGATATTTCTTTGAGGTAAATAATTTGATGAGGTCCTCTATCCAATCACGATCACTTGTAGCTAGATTTGCACAATTAATTTTGCTAATATCCTCATTCTGTATTGGAGCCAACGATCCAAAAGCTACGCTTTTGGCCAGTTCTTGGTAGAGAGCTCATCCACAAACCAAATTAGTTGATCGAATCTCCACATCATATTCCTAAATATTTTAAACCCAAACTGCTCTCTTGTCAACTAATTCTCCTTGAAGAATAAAATTTCTAACATCTGGATGAATGACATAGATGACCATATTGTTATGTGAAATGAAATGTCAAAATTTCTTCAATGACTTTATGACAGCATACACTTGCTTCTCAATGAAATTATACTTTTCCTAGTATGATGATATAACTTGACTCCAGAAAGTAATCAATTTTTCATCTTTGTCCTCTTGCTTCTATGTGAGAATAGCGGCATAACTATCCTACTCACGTACTGCATAAAGGATGAAGTATTTTGAATAATTTGGGCTAATCAACACTGGCGCTTGGGTGATTCTCTCCTTGATTTATTGAAAAGCCTATATTCTCACTTTTATCTATTTGAAGTCTACATTTTTATTCAGAAGTTTAGTCATTGGATTCACCACTTGAGCAAAAGCAACAATGAACTTCCAAATGAAGTTGATCTAGCAAAAGAATTATTGTAGATACTTATTGTTAACTGGTAGTGATAATTTCAAGAGTACCTTGAACTAGTCCTTATGAAATCACATGTCCTAGAAGTTTCCCATCTTTGACAGCAAAAATGGATTTCTTTGGATTAATGGAAATTCCAAATTCCTGGTATTTCTTGAATACTTACCTCATATAAGAGACGTGCTCTTCCCTACGGTGTGAGAAAATAGTCATGTCATCAAGGTAAATAACAATAACTCTATTCAACAACTCATTAAAAGCAATGCCCATAGCCCTATAAAACGTAGCACCGACATTGGAAAGACCAAATGACATCCTCTGATAGGCCAAAATACCCCATTTTGTAGTAAACATTATCTTGTGTTGGTCTTCATCCTTCACCCAAATCTAGTTATAACCAGAGAAACCATCCAGCAATAAAACCTCTACTCTCCAGCAACCACATGGAGAATGTGATCAATCTATGGTAAGGGTAATGATATTTTAATGAGGCCTAGTTCGGATTTTGAAAATCTACACATAAATGGATATCATCATTATTCTTTCGGACTGACACCAAATTTTCCACCCATGTTGAGTGCTTACTCGGATAAATTATTTTTACCACCAACATTTTTAATAGTTTTGCCTTCATGAGGACCTTAATTTTGGGATTGATAGGCCATTGTTTCTATTGAAAAGGCTTGAATCCCTCTTGTAATTGAATAGTATGTTGGATTACATTTTTATCATATCCTTTTAAATCATGATATCTCCATGCAATGATGTCGGGGAAATCATAACACAATTTTTGTATATCTTTGAGCTCTTTCAACATTTTTTTATGACTTTGATAATCTTCTCAGAATCCAACTGCATTTCCTTATATTCCTTCGTACCCACCTTGATATTCTGTTTTTCCACCCGATCGTTTTGATCAAATAGAATTTCTAGTGAAATTAGTCCCCTAGAAATGTGATTATTCTTCAACTAAATCATCCCCTCCATTTTTTCTTTAGCCAACATTCTATCATCTACACTTGCAGCTTCCTTAATAAAAAAATTATTATTTATTCATAATTTTCAAACACTTGCAAATAAATATTTTTATCAAGGACCAAAGGCCTATAAATAACTCTCACCATCTTGGGATTCCTAACTACTTGTTATACATGAGAGAAATTAGCACCAAAATAAGCTAAAATGTCTACATGTTTATTTTGCTCTTGTGAAATCACCTAAATTCTCAATGCTGTAAAGGACTCAAACAAATCCCATACCTTGTTACATTAGGCATTCAAGCAGTGTTGCTTTGACACACATTTTTTTATAGTATGGTTGATGATGAGTTCAAAATATTCGAATATTTGTAACTATTTTATGCCCAATTTTTTAGTTTTCTTCAAACCAAGATACAACGCTTCATATTCAAAAACATTATTCATGCAACTCCAAGTTAACCAATATGAATAGGTTTTTTGCAACCTTGTAGGAGAAACAAGAATAATACTGGTCCCTACATCATTCTTGCATATTGAACCATCAAAATATAGCTTCTATAGCTTATAAAAGGTAGGATTTGGGGAATCAGAGACCTTTTCTTTAGTCTTCTCAGGTTTAGCTATGGTATAACAACCGATGTCACCAAGATCTCACCAAGATCTTCCTCCATCAAGTCCACTTATTACAATTTCTTTATCATCATGTTGATTGCACCAGTGGGATTTTCTTCCTCTTACAATTTTTCTATATGAAAAGTGGAAGGCTTTTCATTATAAATATGGATTCTTCTTCTCTTGAATAGGATCTCCAAATGTGAATAATCCAAGGAAATATATCCTACTAGTTTTGTTGTGAACTCCCTTGAAATACACATGCTGAAGTATGGTTCCAATTCAACCACCCCTACTTCTTGGATAACAGTGATTTATGGTATGCTATGCGGAATGATAAGAACATCCTTGATGACTCCCACTATTTTGAATGAAGTCCCATCCAACCATAATATCTCTGGACTGCTTCTTGTGTACTCCATTCCCATGACTTTACATACTGCCTTTGGCATGATAGTAGTCGTAGCACTAGAGTCAATCATAAAATTATGCATGATCCACCCTTCCATTCTAAGTAAAAAATAGAATGGAGGTGGTCGGTTCTTACCAATGGTAGAAGTTGGTAGTGTTTGTGCTAACACTATTTGGGAATGACTTTTGTTTTGATATTTTATATATTTGAGAGATTCCTGCAATAAGTCAACTTGCCCAGGTAATTGTAATGCATCATATAAACTCATCTTCATAAAAATCTTCTTCATTTCCTCTACAATATTATAGTTGGAAGTACTAGGAACCTTTTCTTCTAAAACTTTCTCATACTTATTTCAATACTATTGAGTAGCTTCAGCCCTTTACCTCTTAGTCAATTATGGGTACTTGATGTGTTATTTAGCTTATTCTTTTGCCTCTATTTGCACTTGAGTAGTTGTATGCTGTCGAGTTGATACCTTTATCTACAACTTATTTTGATCTTGCTTGGGCAATAGATCCTTAAATAGGACATTATCTTGTTGCTTCATTATCGCATCAGGTGGTTTTTCTTGCGGTTGCACTTTTTTATTTTTTACCTTTTGTTTAGTAGAAAATTTTAGAGGCTCTATTTCTACTAGATCAATAGTCACCAACTTTTTTCTAGCCTTTGTAAGGAATGAGACTTACTCCAAAGAAGGGACCATAAAGTTATGATCAACTTCAATTATCATATTAACTTGTCCACCGATAGAACTTTTTGCTAATGTTTGTACATAGTTTAGATGAAACATACACATGTCTTCTCCATGAGGGTCATTACAGGTGGAGCACCAATATTCTTTCTTTGATGTACTCTTTTATTCATTTTACAATATAGTTGTGTTCCTCTCAGAGCCCTTGCTAGTGGTTCTTTGATCTCGAGTAAGTGGTAGTGTTTGAAACCTCCTTGACCAAAAATCAACTTTAGCTTGTTTCTTCTTAACTACAGTCACTTCGTTCAACATTATTCTTACGACTAAATTAAAAAATTGTATTTCTTGTAAAATTTTTATGTAAATATCAATATTTGTGGGCGTAGGAGGTACTGGTAAATGTAGGGGAACTAACGGAGTAGGCAATGATAGTGGAACAAGTGACACTGGTAATGGTAGGAAAGGAACTAGTGCTAGAAACAATGACATAATTGGTGTAGGTAATTATAGGATACTTGGAGCAGGGAATTGAGGAATAGATACTGCAACAATTTGAGGTGGACCTAAACTCCATGAGGGAATCATATACATAGAAGGCATAGACTGTGAAACGCACTTGAATACAAATGTTGTGGAGGATCAAGAAGGATGGGCATAGTTACATTTGATGAAAGCTTTGCTATGGTGATAAAATCTATTTTTGCCTTCTACACTTGCATATACAAATCAGGAAAAGTATTTACATTGTCTTATCGAACCGCCATACCAATATCTGAGTTGAAGACCTAGAGATAGTAAAACATAGCTTGCTCATGCGTGGGATGAAGGGCATCAAGAACACTCTTCTAGTTTTGGGTAAACCTGACATTAGAGTTGACTATATCGTCCTATGGATGCCTTTGGATATTCATGAATTGATACAACAAGGAGAAAGGATCAGCTTGCTTAGGAAAATTTTTGATTAGTAGTTCCACCAAATGATACCATGTGGTAATAGTGGTGGGTGGGAAATATCGATACTAGTATAGAAACTTCCCTATAAGGGACAACACCAACAACCTTATCATAATATCTTCATCTATAATGCTATGGATCATCTCCAAAGAAGTCACATCTTGGATATGTTAATAGGTGATCTTACCATTGTTGTCATAGTAGGCAGAGCCTTCAAAGCTGCTTGAGGAACTAGATTTTGTGCTTGTAAATTCAAATATCCTAAACTATTCCATGCTAGGAACTTCCTTGGTGGTTGTGGTTGCTGGGGTGGTGGATTCTGAGCCATACTGACTAGTGTGTGAGGTTGAGGAGGCAGAAAAGTAGTAGCAGTACTAGTTGGACTTGAAGAAATGAAAAACACACCAGAAAACTGTGAAGACATTGCGACTTATGTATAAGGTGGAGGAATTAACTTGGGGTGTTCACCTAATTTTTGGGTGTCAATTTCGAAGAACTCAACAGGGTTTTCAAAAATTTTGGCCTTCGATCTTATGATCATGAAGTACAACTTTCATTGCCTTCACATTCAGAGGCTTCTAGGTATACCTGAGTTACCAGATTTTCTAACTATACAACATGAAGGTAAACATAAAACCTTAATACTATTGAAAGTGGAACTTTTAAATTAAAATTGAGATATATTTGTTCCATAGACTATGGATCTTACTGGGACAGAAACTGTTTGTCCCACTTGGCGTGCTAAAGACTATTGGTCAGATATCTACCTAAATTACAAAACTACATTTGTGTTCCCTAGAAACAACCAAAATTGAAATTCTAGAGAAAATAAATGTCCTTCATGCCAATATTCAAATAAGGATGGCTCCCTTACTAATCCTACATCGGTTTAAGACTAGAGTTGTAGGAAATAAATTAAAAATAACAGAAAGAAATGGTAAATATAGCGATAGGCCAAACATGTAGCATTGGAGATATACTAGCTAGTAGGAATTCCAACCAAGTGTTATAGTAGCATAAAATAGAAATGAGGCAATAGAATTCACTTAAAATTCCTTGGAGATAACTTCCATAATTGCATTCCAATACTCACACTTACACCAACAATACCCAAATCTAGGTGTAAAATTTGAACTTAACAACAGATGGTAAACATGAATATGAAATATAAATGCTTTAACATAAAGAAATCATAAAAAGAGACTACTTGCAAAATCGGAAGCTACAACTTCAATTTATACAGAGAATTTGAATAGTTTTTCTATAGAATATCTATCCTCATAGTTACATTAAAGGTATCTAGTATTTATAGAGGTTTTCACCTCTGTCTATTTAATACACAAAATACAAAATGTTTACAGATTAGGAACCTTTGCAAAAAAACTTCCTCCTTGAAGTCCTTGAAAACCTACATCCTGAGACAACAATCCAATTTCTAAGATAAAATATCCAGGAAGTCAACACATTTGGGTGTCAATGCACAAAAAATTGCAAAGCTGATCTTTATCTTGGTGCCTCCATCATTTCCTAGAAATTTTCCCCTGTATAGGATATCTTGGAATTGATGAAAAATACCTTATTATTTTAATACCACAACTATTTTTAGAATGAAATCAAAAACTATAATCACTCTTCGCCCCAATCATTAAATTTCCACCATTCGTATGACTTGGGCACCTTTGAAAAACTTTTGTAGTCATCAAAAATTAAATTCACCCAAAAGAGGGCACTAAGCAAGAACACTTCCTTTAACATCCATAATTTACCCCTTATTTACATTCTCTAGTGGAGAGGATGTTCTTAAAGTGGTGATATTCATAATTTCATCCTATCCACAACTCAAAATTGTGCCTTTACTACTTCTCATAATCTCACCTTAAAGAGAAGCAAAAATATTAATTTAAAACTCCCTTCATTGCATTCACATATTTATCATAGCAGTAACCAAATCTAGAGAAAAATTGGGTAAAAATGGCTTATTACTCACACATTTTAGCATTCGATGCTTCAAATCATACCTGTGTTATTTTACCTCTGAATAAGGCAACTTAAATCCTTACTTTTCCATTTAGGATGAAAGCATTCTTTATAAGATATCTTTTCCCTTTAAAATATACATTCACCCTCATTAGAGGTGAAAAGAGTTATCGCCCTCCACCTTGGGTGAACATTATTTTTACTTTTCAACAGCCCATCTCTTTTAATATTTGCTCAAAAATGAAAATGAACTTAGACGTATTTTTCCCAATTCTTCCTATAGCTTTGCCCTAGTGAAGGGTGAATGGGACGTCCACCCCTCACCTAGGGTGAAAGTGCTTTCAACTTTTTACTTATCTTATTGTGCACTGAAGTAGGGTCCACAGCTTATGCCTTATATATGCATTCGCTCGAACTTAACACTTTTTGAGCTTTCACCCAGAGAGGGGTAAATGGGACTTTCATCCCTTTCTTAGGGTGAACATGCCTTTGACTAGTCGACGCATTGGTTGGGGACACCATTTTTTTTATTTTGAAGACGTTCACCCAAAAGTGGGACAAACGATGCCTTCATCTCATCTTTGGGGTGAACACATTTCTTAATATCGTCATTGTGTTTCATCCTTGGGCCTGCTTAAAACTGAACCTTTTAAATTTTTTTTCATCCCTAGGAGGGGCAAAAGGAACTTCGCCCCTCTCTTGAGGCGAATGCGCCTTGCAATATTGACACTTCATTTTTACTTTTAAATTTCCACATTCACCCCAAAAATAGGAAAATGGGCTCTTCACCCATATTTCAAGGTGAGCACGATTTTAAACCCTTAGTAATGCCCCTACATTTTCTATGCACATAGTCCTTGGTACCATTTTTTGCAAATGTATTTATGCGATCTCAAATGATATCACAAACCAATTATCCCAACCATTTCACATCAAATCACCCATTATGTTCAAGCAAGAAACACATGAAATGCAAGGAAGGAATTTAACACATAAAAAATATACTGCAACATATTATATCGGCAAAAATACTGCAACTATAGTATTAATATATTTTGTTGCTTTTACAATCAATAAAATTTCCTCAAAAATCCCAATGTGGCATATTATTAAAATTGCCAACAACTAGGTACCCATCAATATCCACCTTGCTATATAAGAAATGGGGTGGGGTCTTCACCAAAAACTAGCCATGCTAATGAAGATGTCTAAATGTGTTTTAAAAAGTAATTTTTGTTTTAAGATATAGATCATCCTTTGGAATTTTTTAAAATATCAAATAATGAACTTACTAAAACTCCAAAAGTGACCTTACTTGCCTATTGCCTATACTAGAATATGAGTCACATTGAAGCATATTTTTCACCTTTGAATGAGGAACCTAGGATGTTATAAATCCTTAAAAACATATATTGAAAAATAAAATATCATAAAAAAGCATATATAAGCATACTTTTGGATGCACCAAAATAGTATTTTTTTAAAATAATAATCTAAATTAGGTAGTTGAGATCAAAAATTGCTTCAAAAACATGAATAAATTCACACTATTGATAGTGGAACAAATGAAATCAATATATTATGTATATTACGCATGAAAATACATGAAATATTGAAAATTTACCTTATAGACCAATTATATTGTTAATTATTATTCAAAGGAAGCCACCCATGTTAAAAAAAAAATACCAATATATCATCACCTAATACAATATTTTATGGACCACCATACAAGCTTTCACATTGGCTAATGGGCTAATACAATGTAATAAAATGTACAATATTGGTCATTATCAATAAGTGAAAGTCCATAGATTTAAATAAAAGAGTGTGCTATATTCCTCTCAACAAGCAAAATCCATTTAGTTTATAGATTTTGAGTATTAAAAAAACAAGTGTTGTAAAATTAAAGTTCTTAATTGATCCTAACTCTCTTTGCAATAAGCCATAATATCCATATTGACAAAAATATTCAAATGGATAGATTTTCAAAATATGAAGATGCTTTAGAAGCTCACATACAAATTTTCTAGAATTGCCAATTCAAAAACATAGACACATTTA
Source organism: Wollemia nobilis (assembly GCA_028583015.1). Lineage (NCBI taxonomy): Eukaryota > Viridiplantae > Streptophyta > Pinopsida > Araucariales > Araucariaceae > Wollemia > Wollemia nobilis. The sequence goes on from JAQPPZ010002593.1 coordinate 128,289, forward strand.
TAAAAATGTATGCATCCTTTTCATGTACACTTACAAGCTATATTTTTACGTCTATTCTTGTTAGTTGCTACCCTTATATGGAGAAATTAACATATATGGATCTTTGTTAAAAATTCCATTGAGAGCTAACATTGATGGAACTTAGATAAATATAAAAATATTCATTTTTTCCTCCAAAAATCATGAGGATTATTTATTAATAATAAATTTTAATTTTAAATTCTTACTACAATGTTGAATATTATAGATAAAATAGAATATTTTGGATTTTTATTGAAGATTATTGAGAGATTATGGTTTATATTGACAAATTCATGCACATCCCAAAGAATATCTAGATTTATTAAAATATAATGATTTTTTTAAATTATTCTTTTAGAGAGAAAAAATATTTGGTTTTTATTCTAGTATAGATATCAAATGCATAAATATTTATATTTTTATAGAAAAATTTAGATTTTTAGAAATCATTAATTAGTGTATCTAGAATTAAGATATTAGCAACATTATATTTTGCACTTCAAATCGTGTTAGGATGTCAATATGTATAGAATGGAATGGTAAGGAGATGACATTGGATACCGAGTATAAGATAAATGATTAGAATTAGGAAATATAAAGATAATGTGTATGTTGTTTTAGATTTGGGCGAGTTCCCATTAATAATGGATCATGATAAAGTAGTTTATGTATGCATCATTGATTAGTTTGTTGTTGTCAAAATAGATACTTTTTGCATATTCTAATGGTTCATTATGTTTTATTAGTGTAGGATTTATAGAGGATGACAAAGACATATATCATGAGAATAAATGATAAAGTAATTTTGAAGCTATCATAAAGAGTTGGATATATTTCATTTTTCGGTGATAATTCATAAAATTTGAAATGCATCTAGGGAAGCATAAACACAAAAAACCAATATTTCAATTAGTGGATAATATTTTAAATTTTTACTAGTCTTTAAAATAGAATTTTGAATATGAGATATGTTGTAGTAATTGTATACCATGAACTGGATAGCATGACATTTAATCCCTTCGTATTATAATCCAAATATTAAAAAAAACTAAAAAAACAATGAGTTTTTATAAACACTTTTGTGATAGCAAAATTCATTTTCTTTGATAGAAATTTGAATTTAACCTTTTATGCCACATAGAATGTTATATTAAAGTGGATGATGAGCACATGAAGAATTAATGTTTCCACTCTCCTTTCCTACCATGTTTATGTTCTTCCATGTTGATCAATACCAAATAATATATCATTGGATGATTTGAGTATGTTGAAATATTAGGTTATGTGTAAGTGCATACCTAAAGTAGAGTTAATAGCTATTGTTATTGGTGTGCTGGTTAAGTGTGGAAGCAGGCAAGAATATATTTTAGGATACTCTTTACAAAGCGAAGTGGTAGTGAATCAGTAGAGAAATCAAATTTTTGCATTTCAAGAAAACATAATATATATATGTATATATATATATATATATATATATATATATGTATATATATATATATATATATATATATACATATATATACATACATACATATATATATACATATATATACATACATATATATATATATATATATATATATATATATATATATTAAATGGTGAAAATCGCATTTGGGATCCGGGAAAAGGATAGCTTAAATTTTTGCATCATCTTGTACTTAGTGTATATTTTTGTAAATTGTTTTGTTTTTCTTATCTTTGTTTTAGTGTTGTTGTTTCATGAGCTTGTTTGTTTATTTACGAGTTGGTTGTGCAATTTCGATTTGTTTCAATTTTGGTTTGCAATAAAATTGGACTATATTTTGCATGGACATTCTTTATGAGTCCATGTTTTAAGTGGATCTCAAAGGAGATTCATTTACAACTTTTTTACATCCTATAATTCTAAAAATACTATCTTATATCTCTACAAGTTCCTTCGTTCCCACACCTTAACATTAACATTATTTTCATGATGGGTTTTGATGGATTTCATATCATAAGCATAAAACACCCTTCAGATAAGATAAAATATATGTAAAAAATACAACATGCCTCTAATTCTATCAACTACTAGAACTACTATGTGACCTTTATTTTCACCAACCTTTACATCATATCTTTCTTAAGGTTTGAAATGATGCATATAATTTCCTATATAATGATTTATCACTTGCATATTTTTGAAGTTATTATGTACATGTTATCAATAATATTCATAATATACTCATTAAAATAAGCCCTTTGTGCATAAAGGTGCTATTGGACTCATCATATCTCATATATTGACCGGATTGTGAACTACAACTACAATAAATAACTTCCTCCAAATTTTATACTCCAACCAACACTATATACAACAATCAAGATTATATATTTTTGAAATTAAAAAATAATAATTCCTATTGATTTTTGAAATTAAAAAATAATAATTCCTATTGATTTTTGTAGATTGTGTTAATAGCATTGAATTATTTGTCTTCAGGAGATGGTAAAAAAAAAAATTATTCCTATTGATTTTTGTAGGTTGTGTTGATAGCATTGAATTATTTGTCTTCAGAAGATAAAAAAAAAAACTCATACAGTTGCCTTGCAAAGAAACAAGGTAAGCTTCAGGCACGCCCATTTTGGGAGTGTATAGAAGCGTTGGAATGTGCAAAACTACTCTCTGCAAAATATTAGACAATTGCTTTCGCAAGCAGATGGCTGGGTGTGCACTGTGCCACATAAATATTGGACCTGGCCTTGACATTCTCGCTTTACAAACGTTTGCAATAGGACAGCTTACTGCTGCACCGGAAAGCCTACAGAAAACTGTGGTGGACATAGATGAGGTACACAATAATAGTTTCCAACTTACTGAACTACGTCGGCTAAATATAATAATTTATAATGTCATATTTGTAGATTATCGTTTTTTTGTTGCATTACTTCTCAACTAAATATTGGTTTGGGATTGGAATCATAGATTTCTACGTTAATCATATATATATATATTCCTCTTTTCAACAGTTTCTCATTTCCCTAATTAAAAGTTGTATACTAAATCCTTCCATTGGTCAACTCATGCATAATTAACCACGAACTCATATTGTCTTTCTGTAATTTTGAATAAACAAATATGAGATTCACCTTCTATATAAATCTAATAACATATCCCGCCTAGTTTTGGACATCAGTATGGAACAAAACTTCCACAAACCTTTTTCAGACTCGTGTAGAAACAATTGCCAGGAACAAATGAATAATGAACAAAAATATTTGCAGATCTAAAGTAGAGGACCACAAAATTAAAACTATAAAAGTAAACATAGGGATTAAAATTTTTGCTCAGTTGTCTCCAGTTGTTTAAAATTATGGACGGTCTTTATAACATTCAAGAGGAACTGCCCAATTTTCATCAAACTAGGTTAGTAACTCCCCTCAGATACAGAGTCTTATTGCATTTAAACTTTAGACAGTACTAGTGCATATAAGTTATTAGGAGGATATTTCACTTTAAAAAACTGAATTCTATTAAATTTTGTTTTTAAAAAGGTAAATAAATAACTCCAACAAAGTGATGTAGAAGTTCAGAAGGCACGAATAAAACAAAAAATAAAAAGCAGGCAAGGTGAACTTTCTATGATTCCAGAAGAATGGATCAAAATATGTATCGATTGCCCATATGCCCTGGAAATATTTCAAATGCTCTTCGTCAGATATACACAAACTTCTTACTATTGTAATACATGTCTCTTCTTTAGACAGGCTACTTAAACAAAATCGCTTTAACACATCAACATAAAACAGTTTCTGAAAACCATAAACAGTTAGCGTAATTATTTGCATACGATACAATATTTGTAGAACTATAATACAAAGCTGTCGTTCAGAATATCTTTGTGAAGGTGTTGCCTATAAGGTTCAAGAGGTATTGTTTTGTGAGATGAGTGTTGCCAATGTGAGACGTTGTCTCTTCACCAACTTGAATTTCTTCAGTCACTTCCTTCACATCTATGCTAGGAGACTAAGACATGACGCATAGAGCTACGTGCAGAATCATAATAGCATTCGCGAATGAAACAAATTCAATGTTAGTGGAAACCCTGGAACAGAGTTGAATGTGAGCAGTCAGATCTCTAACGAAAGGTTCTGATTAAATCATTTCCCAACCTCATATTCTAATAGATAATGACGTCAAATCAATTCATAAAACAAGATTTTGAAACTGCTTTTAAGGATACTAAATTCCTTTCTATTTTAGCCACATGTTCAAAATAGAGTATCTAATTCAACCTGTAACTTATTCTGCTGATTTATTTCGTGAATGAATTGAGAATAGTGTTATATTTTTTATAGTGTTATATTTTTTTTTGTATTAATTTAAAGAGAGGGTTTTGAAAGGGTTCCCACAATCTTATATATACTGTCAAACTCCCAACCATAATAATAATCTCCAAAATATTATACCTATGAGGAATAATAGAGAGAGTTTAATTCCTAATAACCATAATGATTCCGAAGAGAACTTAGAAAAGCACAACACTTAGAAGGTAAAACAAACTCTAACAAACTCTCATCAAAGAGAAAAGCGAGACCGAACACCCCTTCCAACAAGAGCCATAGGGATGTCCGACTCCTTACAAAAATAAATTATCATGAGCCTCTTTCCTAGCAAGGGAGACTATATCATTCGGGATATTGTTTTCCACACCGAAAAAGCAACACAATGGACACCATGGTTGGCCAGCATATCGGCCAGTGCATTCCTCTCATGGAACACATGGTGAATTTTCACCTGTTCAAAAGTGTACAATAGTCTCCTCGCTTCAGCAATAAGATTGAGAACGTTCTAGCTAGGTGTACACTCCTCTTTGAGCATCTTGATTATGTTCAAAGAGTCACCTCGATTTCTACATTCTGACAGCCAGCATCCACTAACAATTTTACCCCATATAAGTTGTGTGAGCCTCCACAAAGTGTGAAGATTGAGAACCAAGGGTTTCAACAAATGCCATGAGGATATCGCTATTCTCATTTCGTACAACACCGCCTACTCCAGCCTTGACGGGGTTACCCTTTGAAGCCCCATCGAAGTTGAGTTTCAACCAATTGGGAGTCGGATGGGCCCACTTAATTCCTGCTCTAGGATCAAGTTTGGGGCGGCCGAGGAAGAGGGCTCCAACCCAAATTAAATTCCAAATCAACTTCGTCGAAGGAGGAGGGCGCCTTGGGCCATTTACCGACAAAGGTAGCCAAGACATTATTCAACGCTCTATTAATGATCTTAGTACCCACCCTGACAACATCAACCTCAATTTCATTAAAAGCACGGACATTTCGTTCTTTCCACACCCCCCACAACGCATGGGGAAGCATAATTTTCCACAACAAAGATAGTCGTTGGGACATGAATGGCAAACACCATTGAAGTATGATGTCCATGAAAGTACCTGTAAACACCCAATAAATGTTAAACCAATTAAAAATAAACATAAATACCTGCCATGTGAACAGGCAGTTGAGGTGCAGATGTTGCATGGATTCTCTGTCCGATTTGCATAGATAGCATATGTTCACCATAATGCGACCCCTCTTTCGAAGATTCTCTAAAGAAAGTATTTTATTTTGATCCGTCAGTGAGAAATAAATATTGATCTTTGGGATTAGTCTTTTAATCCAAGTAAGATTCACTAGAAAAAGAGCCTCATATTTCGATAGAAGGAAGGAATAAGATGATTTCACAGTAAATTCACCTTCAGTTTCCCCGCTCCAAATCAAACAGTATCTATAATCGTCATGTCTGATCGCATAACTGTTAAGTTTCACTAAAAGTATGCAACTGACCATATCGTTCTAATTGGACGCCCAATAGCATTGATAATTCCATGAACACCTACCATTGACAATAGGCATATATTGGGAAATCCAAATTTCTCTTTCCTCCATTGCTTTCAAAGTAAGATCCCTAATATTTGGGTCATCCAATAACGACTCTTCCCCCAACCAATGGTCTTCCCAAAACTTGATGTTTCTCCCATCACCAATGATCCACCTACTTTTATCCTTCACAAAGTCCCTGATCTTCATTAATCTTCTCCAAAAAAAGGAGCCTCTCGGGGAGAGATTGTTTGACAAGAAAGAATTAAATCCATATTTTTCTTTAAGGATAGAACACCAAGGTCTCTCGGCATTCGAAGCAACCAACCACCTTGATTTACCAACCAGGGATCTATTCATAAGTGTTGCTCTTTTCAAATTAAGACCCTCGTCATTTTTCCTCTTGCAAATTTGATCCCAAGCAACCAAGTGGTACTTGCCTTTTAAATCTGATCCAGCCCAAAAGATCATTTTACAAATACGATCAATTTTATTTATTACTTTAGCAGGGAGTATGAATAAGGACATGAAATAAATGAGCATGCTCTGGAGCATGCTTTGAACAAGTACCGCCTTCCCTTACTGGATCAGCAACACCCCTTTCCATATTGACAAGTTTACATTGGATTCTTTCAATCAAAGGGTCCCGCAATGATTCTTTCGTTTTCCCCACAAAGAGAAGCAGTCCAAGATAGGTCGCTAGCAATGTGACAATCCTATAATTGACTATATTGGTAATATTTGATTGCCTGGCTTCCAGAGTGTTAAAAAATAAGAGAAAGCTCTTGGCAAAGTTGATCTCTTGACCAACAACCCCCTCATAACACAATAATATATTTTTAATATCCCGAGCAAAAAATACTGATGCACCACTAAAAATCAAAGTGTCATTAGCGAACTGGTGATGAGATACAGGTAGACATGGGAGAGATGGATGAAGACCCACCTCTCCGCTCAACATTCCATTCGCTCTCCCAAAAGTCTCCACCACAAAGAAGAAGAAGGGGGAAAGTGGATCACCTTGCCTCAAACCATGGTGAGACTTAAAAAATCCAGACACCGAGTCATTCACTAGAATGGAGCACCAAACTGAAGAATTGCAAGCTGAAATAAGGGTGACCCACCGATCGCTAAAGCCAAACTTCCTCATCACCTCTTGTAATAATGGCCACGTCACTTTGTCATAAGCCTTACTGATGTTGAGATAGTGTTATATTTTTGATCAATGGTTATTGTATTTTTCTTTGGGGAATGGGGACAATGGGTGCTTATATATATATATATATATACTTTTTAAAAGAAATTGTTTTTGTGTTTAATTTAATTTATATATATTTTTAGTTTTTTTATTATTATCATTGTTTTTTTTTGTAATATTAAGTAATGGGGGTTTTGACCAAGAATCCCCCAACCTGTTACAACAACTGCACCAGGGAGACACACCCCTCACACACTCACCCACACCACAATTTGATTATTATTATCATTGTTTATGTAAGTTCCCTAGGTACTGAAAGAAGACAACTATTCTTCCAAGAAAATGAAGATAAAAATTCACTTGAGATTGTAGATCTATGGCATATTATCTTAGGAATCACTTAACGATAGTCAAAATCTCACTGAAAAAAGGAAGTATAATAAGGAAGATAGTATATTTGGTCAGATACAAGCTTGCATCTATAATGTTGTGAATGCCAAAACTACCTAGGAAAAGTTCAATATGGTGTTAATCTAAAAATATGAACAAGATATTATACTAGTAGGGTCAATTGTATTGTTTGAAGATGAAAAGCAGTGAAATTTTGGAGGGTTTTTTTATAAGGACTATAGATTTGTGGACCTTGCTTAAGTGTTAGATGAAAATGTGAGTGATAATGTGCTTGTACCCATTGTACTACAAGCTTTGCATGATAGATAAGACAAATCAATAGATTAAAAATATGAATAGCTCAAGGAAAGATTAAATATAATATGAAGGGTATATATTGTTGGAGGTATTATATTATTTGATCTTATTATAAACATTTTGTACCTTTATAAATAATTAGATTAGTGTATGAGTATGATATTTGTGTATATATTATGTGTCAATTTGGTTCATGTGAGCATGTGTTATGTAATTGTGTGAGGTGTCTAGTTATCAAGTAAAGAGTTATGAGTGTGATGTGTCAGTGTTAGAAGTAGAGAATTATATATAATCATGAGATACTTAGTCTTTGTGTAATATGTGGTACCTTTTAGAGGGAGATTAAGATTCAAATTCTCCTATGATTTTGAGGAGAGCAAATACCAAGAGTCATGTAATGTGGAGAGTCTCATGTATCTTTAGGGGTTAAAACCATCTAATATGTAATTAGAATAAGATTTGCTTTATGCATTGTTTGAGTTTTTATCAATAAATATTTTAAAATTATTTTATGTGATTGATGTATTCATGATATTGTGATTGATTTATGATCCTATGATTGAATCCTATGAGATAATTTTGATTATTTTCTAACAATGGTATTAGAGCCACATAGCAATAGAGAAGGATGCATATAATTTATAGAAGAGAAGATATTATGACTATTAGAGTGAAAGCCTAAGAGGATATATTATTGGAGAATGATTGTTGGAGTAGAAGTTTTGATAAGATATTGTTAGAGAGGAGAATGATTGATTAAGCTAATGTTTGTTGGAAAAGAAGCATAAAAGGATGATTAATTGCAGGATAAATTTTTGAAATAAATGTTTGTTGAAGAGGAAGCACATGGTGGAATTTTGTTACATTGAAGAGATCAATAGCATGAGGAAAAACATGTTATAGAAGAAGGAGCTACAAATTAGAAAGGAAGAGTTGTGGAGAACGTAATGTATTAATTTTATTGAAGAGCGGTGGTGCACTGGAATATTACATGCATCTAGAGGCTACAGATAACATTTGAAGAGATCAGGTGAACTTTGAGCATGAATATTTTGAGAAAGTAGGTGAATCAAGCTATTACTAAAAGATCAGGTTAAAAAGAAAACATTAGAAAATAGCATCCAAGAAATGTTGGAAAATAATTTACGAAATGGTGCAAAAGGCAAAATGATTAATGTAGCAATAATGCTTAGACTCAAATATAAAGTTTGATAAAATTTGCATTGTGGGGATGTTATTTTAATGACATTAGAGAAATGGAGAGCACAAAATGTAAGCTTGACCTTTAGATTATTAAATCTAATTTGGGTATATTTTTTATTTTTTAGAATATAAAAGTGAATGTGATTTATTTTAGGAGTTATAAGAAGTGGATTAAATAATTAACATGGAGTGGTAGGAATAGTTAATTTAAAATTAATGATTGGGAATTATAAGTAGATGGAATTGATTAATTGAAATAAATGAAGAAAAATTATTTGACACAAGAATTAAATAATTATTTAATAACTAAAAGAATGAAATTAAATTGATTAAATAGAATTGTATTATTGTGAGGATGAATTAAAGAAGTGTTGAATTTATTAAATTTGAAAACAATAGATATTAGAAGAATTTAATTGGAAGAAGAGATTGATTTGATAAATTAGAAATGTGAATTTGAATGAAATAAAAATGGGAGTTATAAGGAGGAAACTAAAATTTAATTGATAATTTATTGAAATTAAATTAGGAGAAAACTAAAATTGAATAGAGATATAAGACGATCATGAGAAATTAATGTGATATCTAAAATTGATGTGAAATTATTAAGGAGTTATTAATTGATTGAATTTAAAAATTTGATGATTTTAAGGAAAAGAAAGTAAGTAGAATTGAATTAAAATTTGAAATTAAAAGGAAAAGTGGAGAATTTAAATTTGAAGAAAAATAAAATTTTGGAGATAAAAGGATTTCTACTTGAAGAAAATAATTATTGAAAAAGTGAAAAAAATCCACGAATATAAATTTTTGGAGTTAGAATTTCACATCAAAGGAAATTAATTTGATGAACTTTGTGTGAACAAAAGAAGATTGAAAAAATATTTGAGCATGTCTTTTTTATGTGAAATTATTATAAATGTTCAACATAAATTATGAGATACCATCCAAGAGTAATAAATTTTCAAAATACCTCTTAATAAATATTTGAATATGAAACAAACTAAGGCATCATGAAAATTCCCAAACAATGATATCACATAGAACCAACCAATATAGATAAGAAATATATTTTTCATTTATACTCCAGGCACAAAGAAATTCATCATAAACATTGTTTGAGACTCATAAAACAATGGTGAAGAATATGATCTTCTTCAAGGAATGAATATGGCATATAATAAAATAAACTTGAATATAAACAAAGAGTGTACACAAGGCATGTGTATTGATTCATGATGCATTTGCAAAATTATTTGCAATGATTTGAAATCTTCACAAGAATATGAATTGTTATACTATATATTATATCATTGTCATGACTTATTCATAAGTATGATAGACATAGGGAATAACATAAAGAGACATATTCAAAACCACTAGTTGAAGGAGTGGCAAAACTAGAGCCAAGAAATAAGACAAGAATTAGAGATTAAAGGCAAGAATCCTTCATACCAATTAATGTAATAGTAGGGGTGTTGGAGGTACTACATTATTTGGTCCCTTTTTAAATATTTAGATTAGCATATGAGTTCCATATTTGTGGATATAACATATATAAATTTAATATGTGTGAGCATGTATCATGTAATTAAGTGTGTGAGGTGTATGGTTAGCAAGTGAAGAGTTATGAGTGTGATGTGTCAAGTTTAGAATTAAGGAGTCATATGCAACCATGAGATACTTTGTCTTTATGTAATACGTGAGACTTATTATGTAAGAGAGGAATATGAAGAGTTTTATTTTGAAGAGAGAAATGACCAAGAGTCTGTTAGAGTAAATCACTATATAAAATATATTTATATAGAAAAGCAATTATAGTGTTTCAAACTTTAACGGCAGAATTAAAGAAAAATTAGACAAACACACACAGAAGAAGAGACAACGATTTTAACGTGGTTCACCCAATGTGGGTTACATCCACCGAGAATTTTCAGTCCTTCATTTTCTCAATCCAAGCAATAGAGGGTTACAACCTACAGCAAACATCTGTTGTAATTTCCTCTCTATATTTCCAAGGAATCAACACAGTAATTTTCTTTGTCATAGTCTTCTTTGTTTTTCCTCACAACTATATATAAGAAAAAAACAGAAAAAACAAACTGCTTTTCTTAATACATTCCAAGATTAACATTGAGTTCCCAACATCTAATTTTGGGATAAAAACAAAAAAACTTTCCCTGGTTGTCCTGTTGTAAATCCGAAAACTTTCTCTGGTAGACTAACAAGTGTAAATCTGGAAACTTTCCCTGCCCGTCCTGCAGTAAATCCAGAAACTTTCTCTGTTTAGCCTCCTCATAATTAGGCTCCATTCCTAACAATCTCCCACTTGGAGACTAATTCCATTGCACCATATTGCAACCAAGGACTGAAAAATTCTCATCATGGCCTCTTATTCCTTAAGGCCAAGCGAAGTTGAGCAAAAGCTCAACTTTTCTCTTGACACCACTTTTGTAAGCATATCAGCAGGATTTTGTGATGTGTGAACCTTCCCTAATTTCAAAGATCCATCTTCCACTACTGATCTAATGAAATGATACCTGAGTTTGATGTGTTTAGTTTTTGAATGGAATGCTGAATTCTTTGCAAGGTGTATAGCACTATGGCTATCACTCCACAACCTATTATCCTCTTGCTTCTTCCCAGTTCTTCCATTAGTCTTTGCAACCAAACCATCTCTTTGCTTGCTTATGTAGCAGCAACATATTCAACTTCGGTGGTTGAAAGGGCAACTACGTGTTGGAGTTTAGAAATCCAACTAACCGCTCCTCCTCCTATAGTAAATATGTAGCCGGTAGTGCTCCTTCCACCATCAAGATCACCTGCCATATCAGAATCTACAAAACCTTTCAAGCATATATTAGAGCCTCCAAAATTCAAAGAATAATTTGAAGTTCCTCTCAAGTACATGAGTATCCATTTTACCGCTTGCCAATGTCCTTTTCTGGATTACTCATAAATCTACTCACTACTCCCCTTTGCATGGGCAATATCTGGTCTTGTACAAACCATTGCATACATCAAACTTCCAACTAGTGATGCATAGGGAACCTTAGCCATATGCTCTTGTTCCTTTTGTGTCTTGGGACACAAATCTTTGGTGAGTTTGAAATGCTTTGCCAATGGAGTAGCAACAGAACTTTGCATTGTTCATGTTGAATCTCTTAAGCACTTTTTCAATGTATTTTGCTTGTGATAATTTCGAGTGTGACTCTCCTTGTCTCTTGTTATTCTCATACCAAGGATTTGTTTGGCTTCTCCCAAATCCTTCATGGCAAAGGATTTAGCCAACTTCTTCTTGAGCATGTTTATATCTTGCATATTTGTTCCTGCAACTAACATGTCATCCACATACAATAGCAAAATAACATAGTTACCATTTCCAGTTTGCTTAAAATATACACGGTGATCACTTTGACATCTTTCAAACCTTTGATTAGCCATGAACTTATCAAATTTTAAATACCACTTTCTAGGAGCTTGTTTTAACCCATACAAGCTCTTTTTTAGTTTACATACCCAATCCTCTTTACCTTGGTGCATATAAATTTCCTCCTCCAAATCACCATGAAGAAATGTTGTCTTCACATCCAATTGCTCCAGAAACAAATTTTCTATAGCTACAAGACTCAAAATAGCTCTAATAGAGGTCATTTTTACAAGCTGGAGAAAAAATCTCATCAAAATCAATACCTTTTTTATGAGCAAATCCCTTGACAACTAGTCTTGCTTTGTATCTCTTATGCCCTTCATTCTCCTCTTTAATCCTGTACACCCATTTATTGGTCAAAGCTCTTTTACCTTTGGGTAGCTCAACCAAATCCCAAGTTTGGTTGTGAAATAAAGAGTCCATTTCTTCATTCATTGCAAGCTCCCACTTATTCCTGGTATCCATTTGTAATGCTTCCTGAAAACATTATGGCTCACCAGCATCAGTATACAAAACATAATCAGAGAAACGTTGAGGAATTTTACTTATCCTGGTAGAACGTCTAACAACACTTTCTGGAGATTGAGGTGCTTGTTGTTGCTGTTGTACATTTTGATCTTCTACCACCTTTGGAGTTACCTTTTCTATGTGTCCATCAAGGTCTATGTATTCAGCATTTTCCTCTTTCTGTTTCTTTCCACGCAACCGATCTTTATACAAGTTTTTTTCATTAAATATGACATCCCTACTTCTAATGACTTTTCGGTTATCACAATCCCATAATCTGTAACCCAAGCCATCAATACCGTAACCAATAAAATAGCACTTTTGGGCCTTAGCATCTAACTTATTTATGTTCTCTTTGTCTATATGCATAAAAGCCTCACATCCAAATACCTTAAGGAAAGAATAATTTATTGGTTTACCTGTCCAAAGCTCTTCCAAAATTCCTCCATCCAAGGCACTAGACGGTCCTCTATTAATCAGATATACTACAGTATCAACAGCATGAGCCCATAAAAATAATGGTAAGCTCTGCATGTATTCTCATGCTCCTAGCACGCTCCATGATGGTTCTATTCATTCTTTCTGCAACCCCATTTTCTTGAGGTGTTCTTGGAACTACCTTGATTCTTCTAATTCCATTTTTAGAACAAAACACATCAAATTCTCTATTGCAATATTCTCCACCATTATCCGACTTTAGACACTTTAACCTTTTTCCAGTTTCATTTTCAACTAATGCTTTCCAATTCTTAAAGGTATTAAAAACATCACTTTTATTCTTAATGCAATATATCCATGTTTTCCTTGTTGCATCATCAATAAAAAGTACATAGTAAGAGGAACCTCCAAGAGAAGTTACTGGGCCCCAAACATCTGAGTGCACAAGCTCTAATTTCTCTTTCTTCCTTTCCTTGCCATCCTTGAGAAATCTAACTCTCTTTGCTTTACCATAAACACAATCCTCACAGAATTCCAAATCAATCTCTTTTAACTTAGGCAATAACTTTCTTGAATGTAAAATTTCCATACCTTTTCCACTCATATGGCCAAGTCTTTGGTGCCACAAAGATGCACTCTCACCTGTAGAAACTAAATTCATGGAGCAGTGAGAAAAATCAGTAAGTAAATAAAGAGTACCCACCAATTTACCTCTAGCTACTATCAATGAACCTTTAGTAACTTTCCAAGCATTTTCTTCGAATGCAACCGTGTATCCTTCACCATCAAGCTTACTTGCCGATATAAGATTTCTCTTTAAATATGGTATGTGTCTCACCTCTTTAAGAGCCCATTGACATCCATTTGGGGATTTAATCAAAATCTTTCCAATACCCACGATTTTACATGGTTGGTCATTTCCCAATCAGAACCTGTCCATAATCTCCAGAAACATAATCTATGAAGTATTCCCTATGTGAGGTAGCATGGAATGAAGCACCACTATCAATTACCCAATAATCACTATTTCTATCAAGAGATAAGATTAAAGCATCTTGTAGAATTTGTCCGATAATATTGGCTTCGAAGTGTTACCATTATTATCATTACCTTCATTTCCATCACCCTTTCTTTGCCAACAATCCTTCTTGAGATGACCCTTTTTGCCACGAGTGCCAACACTCGTAGCTTTCCTTTTCCACGTGATTTGGATCTGCCTTTGGATTTGCCACGATGTGAACTCTTGCCTCTTTCTCTTCCTCTTCCTCTATTCTCAATAGTTAAGGCGGTGCTAGATGATTCTCCTGTGGTTTTTCTTCTCATGTCCTCACTTAGTATCACACCAACCACATCATCAAATTCTAATTTATTTGAACTCGAAGCGGAGTTACTTACCGCCATTACCAAATTGTTCCAACTTTTTGGAAGAGAGCATAAGATTAATAAGGCCCTAAGCTCATCATCAAAATCCAATCCTACTGAATGCAATTGATTAGTGACAGTATTAAATTCATTTAAATGATCATGCAGAGATCCTCCTTCACTCATTTTCATGTTAAATAACCTTTTCATTAAGAATACCTTATTTGATGTTGATGGTTTCTCATACATCTTGGCCAACTTATCCATGACTCCCTTGGTAGTCTTTTCATCGAAGATGTTGAAGGCTACGGTGGCTCCCAAGCACAGCCTCAACGGTACCCAATGCCTTTCTATCAAGGAGACTCCACTCCTCATCGGACATAGATGAAGGTCTCTCTATTTCCCCCTCAAGAGGTAAGTAAAGATCCTTCTGGTACAAGTAATCCTCCATCTGCATCTTCCAGAATTGAAAGTTTTGGCCATTGAATTTTTGAACTCTAAACCTCCCTTCTTCCGCCATTGCTCCCACTTGATCCAAAAATTCTCCTTCGGTCAAGTGCACCCAACAAAACAACCGCTCTGATACCACTTGTTAGAGTAAATCACTATATAAAATATATTTATATAGAAAAGCAATTATAGTGTTTCAAACTTTAACGGCAGAATTAAAGAAAAATTAGACAAACACACACAGAAGAAGAGACAACGATTTTAACGTGGTTCACCCAATGTGGGTTACATCCACCGAGAATTTTCAGTCCTTCATTTTCTCAATCCAAGCAATAGAGGGTTACAACCTACAACAAACATCTGCTATAATTTCCTCTCTATATTTCCAAGGAATCAACACAGTAATTTTCTTTGTCATAGTCTTCTTTGTTTTTCCTCACAACTATATATAAGAAAAAAACAGAAAAAACAAACTGCTTTTCTTAATACATTCCAAGATTAACATTGAGTTCCCAACATCTAATTTTGGGATAAAAACAAAAAAACTTTCCCTGGTTGTCCTGTTGTAAATCCGGAAACTTTCTCTGGTAGACTAACAGACTGTAAATCTGGAAACTTTCCCTGCTCGTCCTACAGTAAATCCAGAAACTTTCTCTGTTTAGCCTCCTCATAATTAGGCTCCATTCCTAACAGATTCATGTAATGTGAAGAGTCTCATGTATCTTTATATTGGACATAAAATCATGTAATACTAACTCGAATAAGATTTGCTTTATGCATTACATGAGTTTTTAGTTTTTACCTATAAAATGTTTTAGTGTGTTTTATGTGATATTGATGTTCATTTGATATATGATTAATATATTGATGATATTGTGATTGATTTATGATACTATAATTAAATTCTAGGATATAATATTGATTATTTGTTAATAGTGGTATCAAATCCACATAGTAACAGAGAAGGACATGTGTGATTTGTGTAAGAGAAGAAAATATTGGAGAATGATTATTGGATGAAAATGTGAGGAGATATTATTGGAGAAGGATTTATAGAATAGAACAATTTAAAAATATTGTTGGAGAGAATAATGATTGTTGGAGTGAATGTTTGTTGGAAAGAAAGTGTAGAAGGATAATTTACTGGAGGACGAATTAGTAGAATCGAAATTTTCTAAATAGGAATCATGTGGTCGATATTTATTGTGTTGAAGACAATAATAAAGTAAGAATGTGTTATAGAAGAAGAATCTACATGCTAGAAAGGAAGAGTTGTGAATAACATAGTATCTTGGTTTTATCCGAGAGTAGTGACATAGTGGAATATTACATGCATCCAAAGGCTCAAGATAACATTTGGAGACTAGGCAAACTAAATATTTTAAGAAACGAGGTGAATCACATAACAAGTAACAAATAGAAGACCAGGTTGAAGAATGAATAATGGAAAATATTATTTGAGAAACATTGAAAAACCATTTATGAAACAATGCAGAAGGTATAATGATTAATTCAATTAATTTTTGTATACTAGAATAGAAAATTGCATGAAATTTGCACTATGGGGATGTTATTTATTAACGTAAGAGGAGAAATTGAGAGCACCAAAGATAATCTTATCCTTTGGGTTTTTAAATCTAATTTGCATTCATATTTAATTTTTGGTAATACTAAAGTGAATATGATTTATTTTGGGAGTTATAAGAATATTAATTAATTAACGTGGAGAGATAGGAAGAATTAATTGAAAATTGAATGATTGGGAGTTATAAGTAGATGGAATTAATTAATTAAAATAAAGGAAGAGAAATTATTTTATTGGAGAATTAAAAATTGATTTAATGATTGAAGGAATGAAATTGAATTGATTTGAAGAATTTAATTATTATGAGAATGAATTAAAGAATTGTTGAATTGATTAAATTTGAAGAATAGGAGATATAAGAAAAATTTAATTGGAAGAAGAAATTGATTTGATAAATTGAAAAAGTGAATTTGAATGAAATAAAAATGGGAGTTATAAGGAGTAATTAATTAAAGTTGAGTTGATAATTGATTGAAATTTTAAGAAATTAAATTGCGAGAATATTGAAATTGAATAAAGATATAAGAAGATTATGAAAATTTGATGTGATATTTGAAATTGAAATGAAATTATCAGGAGTTATTAATTTATTGAATTTAAAATATTGATGTTTTGAAGGAAAATAAAGAAAAAAAAACTGAATTGAAATTTAAAATTGAAATAAGTGAAAATTTTAAAATTGAAGAAAATTAAAATTTTGGATATGAAAATATTTTTACTCTAAGAAAATAATTATTGAAAAAAATGCATGAATATTAATTTTATGAGTTATAAGGATTTCCACATCAAAGGCAATTAATTTGAAGAAATTTGTGTGAATGAAGGAAGATTGCAAAATTATTTGTGTAAATTTATTTGATGTGCAATTATTATAAAATATTCAAGATAAATTATGAGATACCATCCAAGAGTAATGAAGTTCCAATATACCTCTTACTAACGTATTTGAACATGAAAAAAGTAAGGCATCATGGAAATTCCCAAACAATGATATCACATAGAACTATTCAATATGGATAAGAAAAACATTTTTCAACTATATTCCAAGTACAAAGAAAAACATCTTAAAGGTTATTTGTAACACTCATAAAACAATGGCAGTAAATGGAGAATATGATCTTGTTTAAGGAATGAATATGGAATTATACCAAACAGACCTAAATATAAACATAGAATATATGCAACACTTGTGCATTGATTCATAACAATATATGCAACACTTGTGCATTGATTCATAACGCGTTTGTAGAATTATTTGTAATGACTTGAAATCTTCACAAGGATATAAATTGTTACATTATATATTATATTATTATAATGACTTATTCATAAATATGATAGGCATAGGGAATAGCATAAAGGAACACATTCAAAACCGTAGGTTGAATGAGTGCTAGAACCAAATCCAAAGAATCAAGACAAGAATTAAATATTGAATACAAGATGTCTTCATTGAAAATAATGTAATACAATGGGTGTTGGAGGTATTACATTATTTGGTCCCATTGTAAATATTTGGTACCTTTGTAAATATTTGGTACCTTTGTAAATATTTAGATTTAGATGTAATTTTGATATTTTCATCATATTACCTGTATGGGGAGCTTCTAGTTTAACTAATCTTATTTTTTAATTTCTAATGTGTTAATTATTACCCACCATATCTCTTCAATAAAAATCATGGAACTCATGGTGAAAAACCTTTTAAATCATAGCGCGAGCTCTAAAATTTATTTTTAGTAATTTTGCTCCAATGAGGGATGAACGGGGGTTTCGCCACTCATTTGGGATGAAAGCCCTTTTGGTCATTTTATTATGTTGACCTTGCACTTTCATACTTCCTTTTCTTCTACCACATATGTTCGCCTCCATTGGGAGGTGAATGGGGTTTTTGCCCCTTTGTCTGGCAAAAGCACTATTGACCATTTTTTACTTCATAACTATGTTCGGGGTCCACGATCTACTTTGGGATGAATATGTGTTCACCTCACGGGGAGGCGAATAGGGCTTTCACCCTATCCTTGGCATGAAAGCACTTTCAACTTGTTGTGCTTCCTTAATTTTGAAAACAAACCATGTGCTTTAACTTTTCTACTAAGGCACTTGACCTATGCTTCCACACATTTTCATTTTGTTTCTTCAAATAACTTTCCCTAAAACATTTCTCTTTTTAACTTGAAGACTTGCAAAGTAAAGCAACCTCTTAAACTTCAATTTTTTTTTTTTTTAAATTAGAACAATAAAAATACTTGGAAATAGAAATATGTACATATTTACATAGTTGTACCTCTTGATTACCTCATTGAAAATAGGCCTTCAACTGGAGACTATTAACTGGAATCAGAAGATCCCAACCATTCATATCTCGAAGATAATATGCATTCGCTGAATTCACTATAGAAACCTGAAATGGACCTTCCCAAATTGCATCGAACTTGTGGTGCTTCTCTGGCTTGGCTTTATTCTCATTGCATTTGAGGACTAGATCACCCAATTGAAACTTGCACTTCATTGTCTTCTTTCCAAACCACTTATGCATCACTTTAGTGTGTTCTATGAATTCTTGATATACCTTTTGTCTCTCGTCATCTAAGTTTATCAATTTATCCAACCTTGCACTCATTGGATCAAGCTCATTATCTTCATCTTTGAACAACTACAATGTTTGGAGGTCAGGTAGCTTGATGTGAGTTGGTAGAACCGCTTATTTCCCATATACCAAGGATTAAGAAGAGGCTTTAATAGTATTCTTTACTGATATCCAATCTGCCTATAGAGTTCGATTCAAAAATTGGTGCTAGCTTCTTTTATTATTACCTAGTGTTATTTTCAAGATCCGAAGTAAGTTTTTGTTTGTGGATTTGACCAGACCGTTTCCTTATGGATAATAGTTGGATGATTTTTTTAGTTAAATTCCATACTTTATTTCAAATTTAGTGATCTTAAACCCTATGAATGGAGTCCCGTTATCTATTATAATGGCATCTAGAATACTGAAATGGGTTATTAGTCCCTCAAAGAAGGATATAACTATAGTTTGATCTAATTTTTTGGTTGGGATGACCTCTGCCCACTTGGTAAAATAATCATTTGCTATCAAGATGTATTTATGTTCGACAGAGAAATGAGGATCAATAACTCCAATGAAGTCTAGTCACCACTACTAAAATAGCGCTTCCACTTGAATCGGGTGTGAGGGAAAAGATATTTTCTTATGCTTGCCAATATACCGCTGATAATTATCACAAATTTGGCTCACCTTATGTACATATGCAAAAGTATGGTTCCAATTCAACCAGCCCTACTTCTTGGATAACAGTGATTTATGGTATGCTATGCGGAATGATAAGAACATCCTTGATGACTCCCACTATTTTGGATGAAGTCCCATCCCACCATAATATCTCTGGACTACTTCTTGTGTAATCCACTCCCATGACTTTGCATACTGCATTTGGCATGATAGTAGTCGTAGCACTAGAGTCAATCATAAAATTATGCATGATCCACCCTTCCATTCTGAGTAAAAAATAGAATGGAGGTGGTCGGTTCTTACCAATGGTAGAAGTTGGTAGTTTTTGTGCTAACACTATTTGGGAATGACTTTTGTTTTGATATTTTATATATTTGAGAGATTCCTGCAATAAGTCAACTTGCCCAGGTAATTGTAATGCATCATATAAACTCATCTTCATAAAAATATTCTTCATTTCCTCTACAATATTATAGTTGGAAGTACTAGGAACCTTTTCTTCTAAAACCTGCTCATACTCATTTCAATACTATTGAGTAGCTTCAACCCTTTACCTCTTAGTCAATGATGGGTACTTGAGGTGTTCTTTAGATTATTCATTTGCCTTTATTTGCACTTGAGTAGTTGTATGCTGTGGAGTTGATACCTTTATCTACAACTTCTCTTGATCTTGCTTGGGCAATAGATCCTTAAATAGGATATTATATTGTTGCTTCATTATCGCATTAGGTGCTTTTTCTTGTGGTTGCACTTTTTTATTTTTTACCTTTTGTTTAGTAGAAAATTTTAGAGGCTCTATTTCTACTGGATCAATAGTCACCAACTTTTTTCTAGCCTTTGTAAGGATTGAGACTTACTCCAAATAAGGGACCATAAAGTTATGATCAACTTCAATTATCATATTAACTTGTCCATTGATAGGACTTTTTGCTAATGTTTGTACATAGTTTAGATGAAACATACACATGTCTTCTCCATGAGGGTCATTACAGGTGGAGTACCAATATGCTTTCTTTGATGTACTCGTTTATTCATTTTACAACACAATTGTGTTCCTCTCAGAGCCCTTGCTAGTGGTTCTTTGATCTAGAGTAATTGGTAGTGTTTGAAACATCCTTGACCAAAAATCAACTCTAGATTATTTCTTTTTAACTACAGTGATTTTGTTCAACATTATTCTTACGACTAAATTAAAAAATTGTATTTCTTGTAACAATTTTATGTAAATATCAGGATTTGAGGGCGTAGGAGGTACTAGTATAGGTAGGGGCACTAATGGAGTAGGCAATGATAGTGGAACAGGTGACACTGGTAATGCTAGGAAAGGAAATAGTGCTAGAAACTATGACATAATTGGTGAAGGTAATTATAGGATACTTGGAGCAGGGAGTTGGGGAATCGAGACTGGAATAATTTGAGGTGGACCTAAACTTCATGACGGAATCAAATACATAGAAGGCATAGACTGTGAAACGCACTTGAATACAAATGTTGTAGAAGGATGGGCATAGTTACATTTGAGGAAAGCTTTTCTATGTTGATCAAATCCACTTTAGACTTGTAAACTTGCATATACAAATCAGGAAAAATATTTACATTGTCTTATCGAATCGCCATACCAATATCTGAGTTGAAGAACTAGAGATAGTAAAACATAGCTTGCTCATGCATGGGTTGAAGGCCATCAAGAACACTCTTCTAGTTTTGGGTAAACCTGACATTAAAGTTGACTATCTCATCCTATGGATGCCTTTGGATATTCATGAATTGATACAGCAAGGAGAAAGGATCAGCTTGCTTAGGAAAATTCTTGTTTAGTAGTTTCACCAAATGATACCATGTCGTAATAGTGGTGGGTGGGAAATATCAATACTAGTATAGAAACTTCCCTGTAAGGGACAACACCAACAACCTTATCATAATATCTTCATCTATAATGCTATGGATCATCTCCAAAGAAGTCACATCTTGTATATGTTCATAGGCGATCTTACCATTCTTGTCATAGTAGGCAGAGCCTTCAAAACTACTTGAGGAACTAGATTTTTGCTTGTAAATTCAAAGCTCCTAAACTATTCCATGCTAGGAACTTCCTTGGTGGTTGTGGTTGTTGGGGTGGTGGATTCTAAGACATACTAACTAGTGTGTGAGGTTCAGGAGGCAGAAAAGTAGTTGAAGTACTAGTTGGACTTGAAGATATGAAAAACACACCAGCTAACTGTGAAGACATTGCAACTTATGTATAAGTTGGAGGAACTAACTTGGGGTGTTCACCTAATTTTTGGGTGTCAAGTTCAAAGAACTCAACAGGGTTTTCAAAAATTTTGGCCTTTGATATTTTGATCATGAAGTACAACTTTCATTGCCTTCACATTCAGATGCTTCTAGGTATACCTAAGTCACCAGATTTTCTAACTATACAACATGAAGGTAAACATAAAACCTTAATACTATTGAAAATGGAAATTTTAAATTAAAATTGAGATATATTTGTTCCATAGACTATGGATCTTACTGGGACAAAAACTGTTTGTCCCACTTGGCGTGCTTAAGACTATTGGTCAAATATCTACCTAAATTACAAAACTACATTTGTGTGCCCTAGAAACAGCCAAAATTGAAATGCTAGAGAAAATAAATGTCCTTCATGCCAATATTCAAATAAGGATGGCTCCCTTAATAATCCTACATTGGTTTAAGACTAGAGTTGTAGGAAATAAATTTAAAATAACAGAAAGAAATAGGAAATATAGCGATAGGCCAAATATGTAGCATTGGCAATATACTAGCTAGTAGGAATTCCAACAAAGTGTTATAGTAGCATAAAATAGAAAGGAGGCAACAGAATCCACTTAAAATTCCTTGGAGATAACTTCCATAATTGCATTCCAATACTCACACTTACACCAAAAATACCCAAATCTAGGTGTAAAATTTGAACTTAACAACAGATGGTAAACATGAATATGAAATATAAATGCTTTAAAAAAAACAAATCATACAAAGAGACTACTTGCAAAATTAGAAGCCACAAATTCTATTTATACAAAGAATTTGAATAATTTTTCTATAGAATATCTATCCTCATAGTTACATTAAAGGTATCTAGTATTTATAGAGGTTTTCACCTCTGTCTATTTAATACACAAAATACAAAATGTTTACAGATTAGGAATATTTGCAAAAAAACTTCCTCCTTGAAGTCCTTGAAAGCCTCCCTCCTAAGACAACAATCCAATTTCTAAGATAAAATATCCAGGAAATCAACACATTTGGGTGACAGTGCACAAAAAATTGCAAAGCTGATCTTTATCTTGGTGCCTCCATCATTTCTTGGAAATTTTCCCCTGTATAGGATATCTTGGAACTGATGAAAAATACCTTATTATTTGAATACCACAACTCTTTTTAGCATGAAATCAACAACTATAATCACTCTTCACCCTAATCATTAAATTTCCACCATTCGTATGACTTGGGCACCTTTGAAAAACATTTGTAGTCATCAAAAATTAAATTCACCCAAAATAGGGCACTGAGCGAGAATGCTTCCTTTAACATCCATAATTTACCCCTTATTTACATTCTCTAGTGGAGAGGATGCTCTTAAAGTGGTGATATTCATAATTTCATCCTATCCACAACTCAAAATTGTACCTTTACTACTGCTCATAATCTCACCTTAAAGAGAAGCAAAAATATTAATTTAAAACTCCCTTCATTGCATTCACATATTTATCATAGCAATAACCAAATCTAGAGAAAAACTGGGTAAAAATGGCTTATTACTCCTTCAGTTTAGCATTCGATGCTTCAAATCATACCTGTGTTATTTTACCTCTGAAGAAGGCAACTGAAATCCTTACTTTTCCATTTAGGATGAAAGCATTCTATATAAGATATATTTTCCCTTTAAAATATACATTCACCCTCATTAGAGGTGAAAAGCATTGTCACCCTCCACCTTGGGTGAACATTATTTTGACTTTTCAACGACCCATCTCTTTTAATATTTGCTCGAAAATGAAAATGACCTTAGACGTATTTTTCCCCATTCTTCTTGTAGCTTCACCCTAGTGAAGGGTGAATGGGACGTTCACCCCTCACCTAGGGTGAAAGTGCTTTCAAATTTTCACTTTTCTTATTGTGCACTGAAGTAGGGTCCACACCTTATGCCTTATATATGCATTCACTCGAACTTAACACTTGTTGAGATTTCACCCAGGGAGGGGTAAATGGGACTTTCATCCCTCTCTTAGGGTGAACATGCCTTTGATTAGTCGACGCGTTGGTTGGGCACACCATTTTTTTTATTTTGAAGACGTTCGCCCAAAAGTGGGACAAACGATGCCTTCATCTCATCTTTGGGGTGAACACATTTCTTAATACCGTCATTGTGTTTCATCCCTGTGCCTGCTTAAAACTGAACCTTTTAAATGTTTTTTCATCCCTAGGAGGGACAAAATGAACTTCTGCCCCTCTCTTGGGGCGAATACGCCTTGCAATATATTTATTTATTTTTTATTTTTTTGAATTTTCATGGTGGAATCGGTAGCCGCCACGAATCCGGGTAGGCTGTCCAGATTTTTATGGCCGCAACAGTATTCTGTGATGTCTGTCCCAAAATTTTCCACACAGATCTTCGCGCAGTCCACCCCTATAACCACCATGCCACAATCATTTTAAACCTTTTACATCATTGAAAGCACCAAGACAGGGACAAAATGTGCCTTGCAATATTGACACTTCATTTTTACTTTTAAATTTCCACATTCACCCCAAAAATAGGCAAATGGGATCTTCACCCATATTTCAAGGTGAGCATGATTTTAACCCTTAGTAAGGCCCCTACATTTTCTATGCACATAGTCCTTGGTACCATTTTTTGCAAATGTCTTTATGCGATCTCAACTGATATCACAAACCAATTCTCCCAACCATTTCACATCAAAAAACCCATTATGTTCAAGCAAGAAACACATGAAAAACAAGGAAGGAATTTAACACATAAAAAATATACTGCAACATATTATATCGGCCAAAATACTACAACTATAGTATTAATATGTTTTGTTGCTTTTACAATCAATAAAATTTCCTCAAAAATCCCAATGTGGCATATTATTAAAATTGCCAACAACTAGGTACCCATCAATATCCACCTTGCTATATAAGAAATGGGGTGGGGTCTTCACCAAAAACTAGCCATGCTAATGAGGATGTCTAAATGTGTTTTAAAAAGTAATTTTTGTTTTAAGATATAGATCATCCTTTGGAATTTTTTAAAATATCAAATAATGAACTTACTAAAACTCCAAAAGTGACCTTACTTGCCTATTGCCTATACTAGAATATGAGTCACATCGAAGCATATTTTTCACCTTTGAATGAGGAACCTAGGATGTTATAAATCTTTAAAAACATGTATTGAAAAATAAAATATCATAAACAATCATCTATAAGCATACTTTTGGATGCACCAAAATAGTATTTTTTAAAATAATAATCTAAATTAGGTAGTTGAGATCAACAATTGCTTCAACAACATGAATAAATTCACACTATTGATAGTGGAACAAATGAAATCAATATATTATGTATATTACGCATGAAAATACATGAAATATTGAAAATTTACCTTATAGACCAATTATATTGTTAATTATTATTCAAAGGAAGCCACCCATGTTAAAAAAAAAATACCAATATATCATCACCTAATACAATATTTTATGGACCACCATACAAGCTTTCACATTGGCTAATGGGCTAATACAATGTAATAAAATGTACAATATTGGTCATTATCAATAAGTGAAAGTCCATAGATTTAAATAAAAGAGTGTGCTATATTCCTCTCAACAAGAAAAATCCATTTAGTTTATAGATTTTGAGTATTAAAAAAACAAGTGTTGTAAAATTAAAGTTATTAATTGATCCTAACTCTCTTTGCAATAAGCCATAATATCCATATTGAAAAAAATATTCGAATGGATAGATTTTCAAAATATGAATATGCTTTAGAAGCTCACATACAAATGTTCTAGAATTGCCAATTCAAAATCATAGACACATTTATAAAAATGTATGCATCCTTTTCATGTACACTTACATGCCATATTTTTACGTCTATTCTTGTTAGTTGCTACCCTTCGATGGAGAAATTAACATAGATGGATCTTTGTTAAAAATTCCATTGAGAGCTAACATTGATGGAACTTAGATAAATATAAAAATATTCATTTTTTCCTCCAAAAATCATGAGGATTATTTATTAATAATAAATTTTAATTTTAAATTCTTACTACAATGTTGAATATTATAGATAAAATAGAATATTTTGGAGTTTTATTGAATATTATTGAGAGATGATGGTTTATATTGACAAATTCATGCACATCCCAAAGAATATCTAGATTTATTAAAATATAATGACTTTTTTTTAATTATTCTTTTAGAGAGAAAAATTATTTGGTTTTTATTCTAGTATAGATATCAAATGCATAAATATTTATATTTTTATAGAAAAATTTAGATTTTTAGAAATCATTAATTAGTGTATCTAGAATGAAGATATTAGCAACATTATATTTTGCACTTCAAATCATGTTAGGATGTCAATATGTATAGAATGGAATGGTAATGAGATGACATTGGATACCGAGTATAAGATAAATGATTAGAATTAGGAAATATAAAGATAATGTGTATGTTGCTTTAGATTTGGACGAGTTCCCAATAATAATGTATCATGATAAAGTAGTTTATGTATGCATCATTGATTAGTTTGTTGTTGTCAAAATAGATACTTTTTACGTATTCTAATGGTTCATTATGTTTTATTAGTGTAGGATTTATAGAGGATGACAAAGACATATATCATGAGAATAAATGATAAAGTAAATTTGAAGCTATCATAAAGAGTTGGATATATTTCATTTTTTGGTGATAATTCATAAAATTTGAAATGCATCTAGGGAAGCATAAACACAAAAAACCAATATTTCAATTAGTGGATAATATTTTAAATTTTTACTAGTCTTTAAAATAGAATTTTGAATATGAGATATGTTGTAGTAATTGTATACCATGAACTGGATAACATGACATTAAATCCCTTCGTATTATAATCCAAATATTAAAAAAATTTAAAAAAACAATGAGTTTTTATAAACACTTTTGTGATAGCAAAATTCCTTTTCTTTGATAGAAATTTGAATTTAACCTTTTATGCCACATAGAATGTTATATTAAAGTGGATGATGAGCACATGAAGAATTAAGTTTTCCACTCTCCTTTCCTACCATGTTTATGTTCTTCCATGTTGATCAATACCAAATAATATATCATTGGATGATTTGAGTCTGTTGAAATATTAGGTTATGTGTAAGTGCATACCTAAAGTAGAGTTAATAGCTATTGTTATTGGTGTGCTGGTTAAGTGTGGAAGCAGACAAGAATATATGTTAGGATACTTTTTACAAAGGGAAGTGGTAGTGAATCAGTAGAGAAATCAAATTTTTGCATTTCAAGAAAACATTATATATAATATAATAAAATAAATATATATATATATATATATATATATATATATATATATATATATATAATATTGATTGTTGTATATAGTGTTGGTTGGAGTATAAAATTTGGAGGAAGTTATTTATTGTAGTTGTAGTTCACAATCCGGTCAATATATGAGATATGATGAGTCCAATAGCACCTTTATGCACAAAGGGATTATTTTAATGAGCATATTATGAATATTATTGATAACATGTACATAATAACTTCCAAAATATACAAGTGATAAATCATTATAGAGGAAATTATATGCATCGTTTCAAACCTTAAGAAAGAGATGATGTAAAGGTTGGTGAAAATAAAGGTCACATAGTAGTTCTAGTAGTTGATAGAATTAGAGGCATGTTGTATTTTTTACATATATTTTATCTTTTCTGAAGGGTGTTTTATTCTTATGATATGAAATCCATCAACACCCATCATGAAAATAATGTTAATGTTAAGGTGTGGGAACGAAGGAACTTGTAGAGATATAAGATAGTATTTTTAGAATTATAGGATGTAAATTTTTTTTTAAATGAATCTCCTTTGAGATCCACTTAAAACATGGACTCATAAAGAATGTCCATGCAAAATATAGTCATGATAACTTTATAGTTTCAATGTCCAATTAAAATATTCCCTCTAAACATATGAATTTGACTCTCTTTTATATTTTAGGATTAGATATTGTTTATAATATTAATATAAAATATGTTTTAGATAAATAAATGATCTTATAGCTCTTGTTTTTATTAATTTTTTTTGTGTAGTACATTGCTATTTTTAGAAGCCCGTGTCCTTTCATTTCATATATTTTATAAGACTTAATTCGTGTTTTGATTTTAAAATATTAGATCTACACAATAAATGTGAAATTATGGTAACAAGTGATATTTAGTTTAGAAAGACAATGGGATTGTAAAAAATTTCCACTAATGAAGATTGTATAGTAAAGACATAGAATGTCCTCTTGTCCATATTCAACCAAAACAATATTATACCAAATTTACATGAAAATGGTGTTGCTAAGAAAAATAATCACATGGTTTTTGAAATGGTGAAATCTATGATACAAGCAAAGCACATGTAATTTAAATTTTGGATGGAGTAGTAGTTGTAGTTGTATATATTATGAATCACAACCATACATTAGCAATGAATATTTGTATAGTAGAGTAGGGTTATGCATAAGGGGTTGGACCCAAAATATACTTACAAAAAAATGGTGAATCCTAATCAAAATCAAGGTGAATCCTAAGCAAATCAAATCAATCATCATCACATCAAAATTTGGAGGTATTTTAAGCTCTAAAAAGTAAGGTTATATCTAGGGTAAACTTTGACCTATTAAATTACTTTATAAATTCATAAAAATAGCACCACTAGATCATGCTCAAAAAGAGCTTTCCAATGAGTGCAAATATACCTATGTTTGGATATAAATTATGGCAAATTGACCCTAAGAAAACAATTGGCCTCGAAAATTTCAGGCGAATGAGCGAATGTTGAGGGTCGTCATATTCACCAATTTTTAATTTTGAAAATTCTAATATTTGCCCAATTTTTTAATATTCACCACTGTGCATAACCTTGGAAGCATGGTCAAGAAAAATTTGGATGCAAAAAGTGAAGAATATATATTTTTTGGTTACTTCAAAGAGAGTAAAGTATATAAACTTTGGAGTCCCTAATTAAAAAGAATAATTATATCATACCATGTAGTATTTAACAAAGGGAAATGTGGAAATAAGTTGTATAAAAAGACAAAAGACAAAGTGTAAAAATATAATTATTTGGAAATGAATCACTTATATTGAAAACACAAGCTCCAATGGTAGTAGCCTAACATCATCCCCAATAACCTCTTCAAATGCAAGTAAATGTCTAACATTAGCTACATTTAAAATTTATCAAAGGACAACCAATCAAGAAGGTATAAATCAATTTATTAATTTTGTATTATTTTATCAAATTTATATTGAACTTATTTTTTATGAAGAAGTTGTTAAGCATATAGTCTAGCATGATACAATTAAAGAAGAAATAAAGACAATTGAGAAGAATGAAACATGGAAGTTGGTTGAACTTCTAAAATATAAAGAAGTGATAGAAGTGAAATGGATATATAAAAGTAAGTACAAGAATGATGATACCAAGGGTTTATAGTAAGGCTCATTGCTAAGATATATATATGGGTATATGGAATAGACTATGAAGAGATAGTTGCACTTGAATAATGTTTTCTCTAGAAACTCATAATACATGGTTAGTCCAATAAATGGATGTAAAATTGGCATTCTTGAATGTTTTTATTGAGGGTCAAGTTTATGTGTGGTAGTCACTTGGTTTTGAAATAAAGAAAGAGAATGTCATGTTTATAAATTGAAAAATATAATATATGGTTTAAAACAATCTCTTAGAGATTAGTATTCAAGAGTTGATAGTTATTTCCAACAACATGGATTTAATAGAAGTCAAAATAAACCAATATTATATGTACAAAAGAAAACTAATCAATTTTTGATAATCTATATTCATGTAGATGACTTGATTTTCATATGTAATAGTTATGGCATGATGAATGAATCCAAGAAAGGAATGATGAAATAATTTGAGATAACTAATTTATATCTAATGCATTGTTTTATTGGCATGGAGGTATATCAATCAACTAATGATATCTTCTTTTGTGAATCAAAGTATTGCCTAAGATCTATTAAGATGATTCATAATGAACATGTGTAAGGATGTGGTAACCTCAATCGCAGGAGACAAAAGTTTAAGGAAAATGGAGGTAACAATATTCATGGGATATTTTTGTAGATTCATTGGTAACCTAATATATCTTATAACTACTAGGTCTGATATTACTTTTTTCATGAGTCTTATTTCCACATTCATAAAAAAACCTCATGAAAATCATATGAGCGTAATAAAAATAATACTTCAATATACCAAATATAGTAGATCATGGCATTTATTATACAATAGTTGAAAGTTTGGAGTTAGATGGATATTCAAACTCAGATTAGTTTAGGTTTGTATAAATTCAAAAATCAACTTCAAGATATTGCTTTATACTTGGTAAATATTTTATTTTATGGATTTCAAAGAAACAAAAATGAGTTTCTCTTTTCATAGTAGAGGTTGAATGTATAATAACCACATCAACAAGTTGTCAAACAATATGGCTACATGGAATTTAGGATGGATTGCAACAAGAGATCACTTCACTACTAGTATCTATTTTAATAATAGTAGAACCATTTAGATAGAAAAACATGTTTTTCATATAAAAACTAGGCATATAGATATTCATCATGACTTGATTCAACGATGGAATGGTACAATTACATTTTTGTATGGTAAAGAAACAATTGGAAAATATTTTTACAAAAGCAATTCCCAAAAGAATGATTTGTTTTACATTGTAGATAATTAAGATTTGGACCATTAAACATTAAGGGGGAAAATGTTAAATAATGCTTAATGAAAAATATAAAAGACTATTTTGTTTTTATTAAAGGAGAAGTTGTTTCTAAATAGTCTTATAAAAAAGTAAAAAGGAGAAAATAAATTTAAAAAATATTAGTTCTAAACATATAATAATAATAATAATAGGAATCAGACATAAGAAACTATTGTTATTATGAAATTTAAGATATGTATATATTGAGTGTTAGGTACCAATTGTATAACCATTCATTAGATATAGTCAACTAATACTACAATAAATGAAAATGAATACAATTTTATGTTGTGCCTCCATAGTTTTGTGAGTTTTTTTAATTTTTATTCTTTATTCTACAGTAGTAGTACATTGTAGTGTATCTCCCACCTAATTTTCTTTACACCAAAGTCATCTAGTGACATGGATGGCCATTATTCATGGATTATAATTTTCTTCTTATTAAAGAAATCACCCTACACTACTACAACAAAACATTAAATATTCAAAAATAAGATTGCTGAAATTTGTTGAGATATAAATAAACCCTATAAATGATGCTATAGACTCCCTTGGTCTTCCCGTTGAAAGGATGGAGGTTCAAACCTCCAACCTAAGATTAGATGTTATATGGTCTCCTCCTCCAAGCAACTAGGTGAAACTTAACTTTGACAAGGGTTCTAAAGGAAACTTTGGGTTAGCCAGTGCGAGAAGGTCATAAGAGATGAGAATGGCATAGTGGTTGTGGCTTTTGTGGAACACCTCTCTTTGTAATATTTCTTTACTGAATCTAGAGCAACCTTTCTAGGTGTGATGATTCTGCAAGACTTAGGATTTTGAAAGGTGGTTATTGAATGGGGCTCATTGATTCTAATCAATTTGCTCAAGTCAATTAAGTCTCCTAATTGGTGTTTTTTCACTTTAGTCAATGAGACAAGAAGAATTTTGCTAACTATGAATGAAGTAAAAATCACCCACATATGGAGAGAAGGTAATAGAGTGGTAAATTTTTTGGTTAACTAGGGGGTTTCTCACATGGGAAAGTCTGATTAGAGATCTAATTATTTTGAGGAATTGAATTTCATACTTAACTATGATTGCTCTTGATCTTTTTGTGATGAGTCTTGGAGGTTGAGATCTCTTCCCCAAGTTCCATTTCTGGATGCTATCCCTTATGGCCATCTATGTCTTACTAGGTGTTTTAGTGAATCATTGTGCTAGTATACTTCTATTATCTGAGGTACCTCATATTTTGGAGTTACATGCAGAGGCTGACATGGGAGGAGGGATTTCTTGGTTCTAAGATTATCTAGATTTTTTATATTTCTAGGGAGGTGGTATGGATTCATGGGATATTAGGTGTGAATATATTATGTGTAGGTGTAGGTATTATAGGCATGATGGAGGATCTAAGAGGCATATTAAAAGAGTCCCAAGATTAGCTCTCAAGTGTGGGTTATTATAAGAACATTGAAACATGTCATTAAGCTCATGAATGGACTTGATCCCTTGTAACTTGTAATTTAAAATGTATCAAAATGATAAGCCCTCAAAGGGGATGTATTGTAACATTTTGTAATTTATGAATCTATAAATACAAGGAGAAACCCCCCTCTTTTATTGCAAATTATTTTTCATTTCAATATTTTACATCTTTTGCACCTTTCCTTTGCATGCTTGCTCATAAACGCTAGATTTCATTTCGATTTCAACCATCTAGGCATGTCGTTGTTTTTGCTTCTTCAGTGGTGATCACGGTAGGAGTGAAATAAAGAATTTTTTAATAGCCTTCTTAGGAATTTAAATAAATATTTTTTATAGCATCCATGAATACTTTGGATTTAATCTTGATCCCTTGTTAATTTGAACCATTTTAGACCTATTTTTGGTGGGTTTTTGGCCTTGTTTTTTAACTTTTTAGCTATTTTTTTAGGATTTTTTGTGGCCATACCTAGTTGGTATGGATGCCTAGTTTATGGCCATACTAGGATGGTGCAATCATCCAATTATCATACCATACCACCAAGGGGTAGCCATGCTTTTTTGAAGGCTATATAAGCCCAAAATGAGGCAAATGAGCTCATTTTGCATTCTCAACTTGGAAAACTTGAGAGGTGAAGAGGAGAGAAATGATTTTATGAAGTATAGCACTTATAATTGTAACCAATAATTAGTATGATACAGAAATAGGACTATTCAATCGGTGAAGCTAGTGCGAGACAAGTGTGGACTGCATTTTCCTCGCTTTCTTTATTTAATGTAAAATGTTAATTTCTGTTGATTTTTCCATAAAACACACTACATGCTGGTTAAAGAACCATAATAATAGTGAAATATAGGAATGCAAGAATTTATTTCTAGTTTATATGCATTAATTAGGTATTATTTTGCTATTTTATTGCATTTTTAGGGTTATTTTAGGGGTCAAAATGACCCTATTTTAGCCATTTTTGGTGGCCATCCTTGGCTGGGACGGCCATTGGTGGTCATCCCTAGGTGGGATGGCTATTTGTGGTCATACCTAAGTGGTATATCTATTTTTTCCATCCCTATGTGGGATGGCTGCCAAATTGGGGACCGTCCCTGGGTGGGACGGTCACAAAACTAGGGTAAAAAGTCCCCTTTTTTGGTCATTTTTTGGGTATTTTTGGAATTTTTTTATGTATTTTGAGTTCATTTTTGACACTTAGTTAGCTCTATCAGGTGGTGAAGAGTTTGTATTGATTTCTAACTCTCTTTCATGTCACGAGGGACCTTTTGATAGAGGAGGAGTGGCAATGGCTTGATGCCATTAACCATAAGCATGTGACGCGGTTAGAGCCCATGGTGGGTGACCGTGCCTACTTGACTACCTTGATAGACATTTTGTATCCTAAAAAAAACACTTTCCATTTACCTATAGGAGATATGATGATGAATTTGAAGGATTTCTATAAGATATTACGTAATCTGATAGAGGGGCACCCTATCGAATCCACTCACCAAGACTGGAGAGATGCAGTGATGAAGAGATACTTCAGGGAATGTTGGGAGGAAATAGTGGAAGGTATACTCAATGGAGGGATATTGGTAGCGTCATGGTTTGAGGTGGATGTATTGGGTGTTAGACATGCTTTATTGATGACTTTGATCTCCAACATGTTACTAATAGACTCATCAAGAGTCAGGTTCCCTTGGAACCTTATAGAGTTAGTATTTACACTTGAGTATACTTAGGAGGAGCCTATAATGATGGCTTTGGGTATAAAATTAATGGAACACCTATATTATGATTTATATGATATCCACTCCCATGGGAAAAATGGATTAGGATGTAGCTTCCTACTACAAGTTTGGGTATGGTAGCACATTATCATGGATCGACCATGAGAACTACCTTGGATGACTTGAGAAGAGCTTACTGATAGGGATATAGGCTACGAGATACTATGATATTAGTTCCAGGATACAATTCAGATCCATTGATTTGTAGGAAAGGTTGAGCACTATGTAGATTCCTTTGCACAATTCAAGGTAGAGGAGATTACCTAGAGATTTTATAGAGATTGTCCAGTATGGGCTGAGCCTGATACATAGCTATGCTAAGTGAGGTGAGGTAGATGGCTAGTTTGGTGACACAATATTGAGTGAGAGTACTTACATTATGCTCAAGTATTACGATATTTTGGGCTATGCTAGGGGTTTCCTAGTGAGTCGATGATCTATCAACATTGCTGGGATGAGAGGACTCTTAGCTGGTCTACAGTCGAGGCATTGGGAGGGGAGTCAGATCCTATGGTAGACATATTAGATCTAGATAATTTTGGTACTAAAATGGAGTATGACACTTGGTGGGTGATACGGTAGTGGTGAGGATAGGGACCACAAGGAGATGGTGTAGCTGAGGTGGTAGAGGAGGCATCCAGGGATGCTCTATAGGAGGAGGGTTATGATAAGCCTCTAGATTATGAGGAGGTAGAGGGAGGTAAGCGATATGTGCATAATTATGTAGGAGATAAGTAGCCAATGCTCCTTGACTTAAGGAATCTATAGGGTGAATTGGGTGAGGCTAAATTTGATGATCAAGGGATATAGGCACAACTAAAAGCTCAATATACTATGATTACTTAGTTGTAGGGTGAGATAATGAGAGGTCAACGGGAGAGAGATATGCTTTGGTCTAATATGGATAAGCATGGAGCATTTATATATACACTTCATGCATAGGTTATAGAATGAAGGCCTATCTATGAGGGATATAGTAGTGGTGAGGTGGCCAGGCTATGGGAGGAGGTGGCACAACTATAGTCCTTAGTGTAAACCTACCAGAATCATTTTTGATAGGATCAAACTTATACTGATGAGTTAGAGGGTGAGATAGTGCATCTTAGGGGGTTCATACCATACCATCTATCTACCAATGGGTCACACCAGAGTTGAAGGAGTGGTACAGGATAGTCTTCTACATAGATGGGACCTCCTAGATTTACACTGAGGTAAGACAAGGTAGGTGGTAGCATATCTAATAGTTCAAAGTGGAATCCGATTTAGGGTAGGGGTGAGAGTCATACCATAGGTCCTACGTGACTATGGTTTATAGTACTCTATGGCTATTTTTGATATTTTATGAATTATGAGGTATGAGGACCCAATTTATTGTAGCCTACGAGCAGTTTATGGATGATGATGTAGCTTTTGGTTTCACACACACACACACACACACACACATACATATATATATATATATATATATATATATATGAGTTTTTTTGTTATAATCATGTGTTCTTATTGCTTTATGATATATGCAATGCTTATATTTGCTTTAGGATGTTATGATGGATGTCTAACATGAATGCATGTATTTTTCCTATGATGTGATTTGATGATATGAATATTTTGTAAATGCATAATGAAATGGATGATTTGTTTAATTTGTATGATGTATTATGATTACTAGTTGACACATTAGATGCTAGCACCATAGACTATACACAATTCATTTATTCATTATTTTAATGTTATTATGACACTATGTAATGGCTTGTGAAGATGTACACAAACAAACATGTGATGGTATGATATGAAATGAGATGAATAATATAATATTTATATATTTTTGGGAATTTTAAGAGATTCAAATACTCTAGTTACCTAATAAAAATTTGTATAGTAACTACGCAATACTTTTTAACAAAGCATAAAGTTACTAAGATAACCAAGATAGTCAATATCCATATGTGTGCATGTGAGTTTATTATTATGATAACGCATAAAGTTACTCGAGTGCCAAACAAGATTTATGCAGTCCATATATACTAGGGATCCCTGTATGAGTATCATTATCTTGGGTTTTGTACTTAGTTGGACTAGACCACTAGGTAATACAGGCTACCAAAATCTAGCTCATCCATATGCAAACATTGGTCTATACAAATAAAAGTTGCTTAGTTGACAGCCATATCATCATGCATAAGGATACCATCATTACCAAGCAGGCATGATGCCACCCAACCTGTAATGAGGATCACCTTATGGTTCTCTAATGCTGAGAAATCCAGGGATTCAACATCAAAAATCCCTTATTTTCTTTTAAATTTGAAATTTTTAAGGGAGTTTCTCATTTTTCTTATGGTGAGCAAGATATTTTGGTAGTGGTGAGAACCACTATTTATTTTACTTTTTCTAATGGTAAAAACCACTATTTATTTTGCATATTGTGAAGTGATAATAATCATTGTTTATTTTTCTCTTTGGATACTTGCCCTGATTTGGTGTGAAGCAAGGGATTTTAATAATTTTGGGTAAGGAGGAACTTTTCCTTTTTTCAATTCTCAACATATTTGAACCATTCGCACAAGGGGATGAGAGAGATAACAAAAATTCTTAAGGTAACCTATACCACTTTGTAGGTTTCATATTTCCTTATACTAAACTTGGATTTATTAATGTAAAAATGTATTGGTATTTTGACGTATACAAGATATAATCTAAGTAGGATTCTACCTTCTAAAAATCATGATAGTTTTCTACAAAATTTGAATAGAAAACTAGATTTTGTTGAGTGACCAAAAAACCTAACTATGTCTTATAAATAATGGCTAAGTGATGGAAAACATACATACAATATGGAGTGTAAATGTAAATGATACATGTAATGTAAATAAGTGGTAACATTGACATATGATAATGGTGAATTTAACAGATGCCTATAATACAAACCTGGTTCTAGACATGTATGATCAATTTCTAACAATGCATAATGCAATGGTGTATGCCAAATGCAAGTGATGTTGTAATGAAAATTATGTGAAGTGCAATAAAGCAATATTTTTATGGTTTTGAGATTTTAATGATGTTTTTATATTTTTGATAAATATTTGTATATACAGGTTTACCAATGAGCTTAATGGTTTCCATTGGGAATTTTTGGGTGACCTAGATTTTCATAGACTATCTAGGAGTGTTTTAGGGTGACCAAAGGGCTTATAGATGCCTTTGGGGCATTTTGGGGTGACATATATGGTCGTAGACTATCTAGGAATATTTTAGGGTGACCAAGGAGCTTATAGAAACCTTTGGGGTATTTTGGGGTGACATAGATAATTGTAGACCACCTATGAATGTTTTAAGGTAACCAAAGAGCTTATATATATCTTTGAAGCATTTTGGGGTGACCTAGATGGTCATAGACCACATAGGAGCATTTTAGGGTGACCAAAGGGCTTATAGATGCCTTTGGTGCATTTTGGGGTGACCTAGACGATCGTAGATCACCTAGGAGCATTTTAGGGTGAACAAAGGGTTTATAGATATATTTGGGGCATTTTGGGGTGAATTAGATGGTCTTAGACCACCTAGGAGTATTTTAGGGTGACCAAAGGGCTTATAGATGCCTTTGAGGCATTTTGGGGTGACTTAGATGGTCGTAGACTTCCTAGGAGCATTTTAGGGTGACCAAAGGGCTTATAGATGCCTTTGGGGCATTTTGGGGTGACCTAGACGGTCATAGACCACCTAGGAATGTTTTAGGGTAACCAAAGGTCTTATAAATGCCTTTGGAGAATTTTAGGTTGACTTAGATGGTTGTAGACCGTCTAGGGGTGTTTTTTTGGAAATATGAGCAAGATTTGTTGTCATTGATGTCAAGAGTTTTCAAGAGTTTGTTGGTTAAGTTTCGTCATCATTAATGTCACCAGGTGGTTTTTCCAAAAGGCAAGGAAGAGGTTTAAAGGAATAGGATATAATATTTATCTTTAATATTATATGCCTAAGGAGGCCTAAAAGGTTGAAGACCCAAGGAAGGAGAAGTAGGTTTAAAAGGCAATAATAATATTATAATATTCCAGGTTACAGGTTGAGATGAAGAGAACAGGTCCAAGGAGTAATTAAAAATAATTTATTCCTCAAAAGACCCTTTGAGAAGTTTGCAAAATATTTAATTTAATTTATTTAAATTTAAATATTTTAACCTAAAGGTTAAAATTTAAATTTAAAATAAATTTGGGCGCCAAAGTTAAAGATTATAAAGTAATTATTTTAAATTTGAATTTTTAATTAAAAGGTTGACGTCGAAGAGCATAAGCCAAAGTGTATATAAAGGGGACTTAATATTTTAATTAAGTCATCCATGCATAATTTGATAACCCAAAGTCAAAGAAAATCGTGCGTTGTTTGTGGTGAGGAAGAAAGGATTTCGTGTGATTAAAATCTTTGGAGGGTAGGCACAGGTTTAAATGCATGTGGCACGTTTAGTGCATACCCAAAGCACTGGTTAGTGCAGTTGGTGACCAAGGCAGAGTTAAGACAGTTGAAAGGCACAGGTTGAGGTTTCAAATCCTTGCACGTTCGTTTTGGTAAGGCAGAGTGTTGAGTTTTTCGTTCACCAAAAATTCAGAGGCAACAAGGAAGAGCGCCTAAGTGTTTAGGCTTGTGTGGGCATGTGGCCCAATGGCTGCCTAGCTTCGGCTAGAGCACAGTGATAGCATCGAGGTCATAGGTTCAAAGCGTAGCCAAGGCTAGCGCTATCCATTTTGCACGTGGGCCAAGGTACAAGGTATGCATTAATTTTTTTGTTTAATTTTTAATAGCGCCAAGGTTGTGGAGCGCTTTAAGGCCACGTGAGTTTAGGTAGCACCTTGGAAAGTAGGGAGTCATAAGGTATTTGATAGTTTACATTATTTTATGCTTTGAAAAATTAAATAAGGGTTGGAGCTATAAGGGTATTTGATATGTTATATTATTTTGTGATTTGAAAATTAAATAGAGGTTGGAGTAATAAGGGTTAATCAAGGGATTAATTCTTATAGGTTGAAAATTATCATTGGGAGTTTATAAAGTGATTGTGAAAGAACTTGGTCTTCTATAAATTGATTAATTTGGAGTTGATAAAGAAAAATTGATTTCTATGTGTTGAGAAATATTTTTGATAAGTTTGGAGATAATAAGGTGTACTTGAGTCTTGCTTATTTTTGTATGGTGAAATAATTTTGAGGGAAATAATTGAGTGAAGATTTTTGATATCTAATCATTGAGATTGTCAAAGAGGTTGATTGTGATTGAGACAGATTTTGAGGTCAAATATTCATCAAAACAAAAGGTATGGGCACATCTTCCTTATGAGTGAAATATTGTTGGGTTGGATGTTGTGAAATGCAAATTTGTGTGTGAAATTGTTTGATAAGCATTGTTGGAAATATTTGAGTAAGCTTTCATGTGCATGATTAGGGTTTGTGAAAGATCATGAGTATCATTGTTATGTGAAGTTGAGAACTATATTGAGATTAGGGTTTGTGAAAGATCATGAGTATCATTGTTATGTGAAGTTGAGAACTATCTTGAACTAGGGTTTGTGAAAATATCATGAGTATCATTGTTATATGAATTTAGAATCATCTTGAGTCAAGGGTTGAGATTCATAGTGTGAGTTGTTGGAAGTATAGTGAAACACTTGGTTAGGGTTTGTAAGCAAGTTGTGTTTCATTGAGTGAATGGTTGAGTGAATTTGGATGAGTATTATTGATTGAATGCATTGGAGTGATAGTTCAAGTTCTATGAAACAAATTGTTCTTTATTTCTGAATTGATTTGAAGGAAAGTTTGAAAGTGATTGAGTGTTTTGTGAGTGTGAAACATATTGAGTCTCTAACCATTCTCTATATGTTTCTATGGGTTAAAAAAGATTTTGAGTGAAACTTGTTTATGATATTGAAGAGGTTTTCTGAAAGAGATTAAGTTGAGTTTTGTATGCAAGTTTTGCAATTGATTTGAATAATATTTTGTGGAAGCTAGTGGATAGATTTGAGTAAGTCCTAGAGGGGACTTAAGGACAGAGTTGAGTAAGCTTTTGTGAGAGCTTAAGGATAGATTTGTGTGAGATTTTGTGGAAGCTTACAAGAAGGTTTGAGGTAAGTCTTGGTGAAGACTTGTGGATAGATTTGTGTGAGCTTTTATGGAAGCTTACAATGCAGATTTAGAATAAGTCTTAGTGAAGACTTGTTGAGTAGTGTTGGACAAGTTCTAGTGAGGACTTGTTGAGCAGATTTGAGGTAAGTCTTGGTGAAGACTTGTTGAGCAGATTGGACAAGTTCTAGGGAGGACTTGTTGAGTATATTTGAGGTAAGTCTTTGAGAAGACTTGAGAGCAAGTTTGATTAATTGATTTGTTCAAGATTTGTGTTAAGGATTGGAGCAAATCTAGTAGAGCATATTTGTGCTAGATAGAAGGACTATGTTTAGTGCATATTTGAGATAGAGATTGAGAAGATTTGTGCTAGACCGAAGGACTATTTTTAATGTATATTTGAGATAGATATTGAGCAGATTTGTGCTAGACCGAAGGATTGTGTTTAGTGTAGATTTGAGATAGATTTAAGAGCAAGCTTTGGAGGTGATAGAGTAGAGGATAATAGTCTCTAGTGGATAGAGATCCATTAGCCAGGGTAGTGAGGATAAGGTCTTCTGAGTGAGGATAGAGGTCTTCAATGGAGAGAGATCCACAAGCTAGTGTAATGGAGGTAGTAGTCTTCTAGAGGATCACCATCCAGAGCATAGGAGAAGGAGTTCTCATATGGATAGAGATCCACAAACTAGTTGAGGGGATTGGTGTCTCATATGGATAGGTATCCATAAACTTGATTAGGGGATTGGTGTCTCCTTTGGATATAGGTCCATAAATATTGTAATAGGGAAGGATTCCCAAGAGATTTATTGAGAAAATTTTAGTGAAATATTTTCTCCATGGATGTAGCCCACATTGGGTGAACCATGTTAAATTGGTGTCTCTATTGTGTGTGGTGATTTGTGCATTGCTTTTATTACTAATATTGATATTTCCATTGATATATTGCATAATATTGTTTGGGAAAGAAAAGTAAAAAGTGGTCTTATACTATTCACCCCCCTCTCAGTATAAGCTTGTGTTCTTCAATTGGTATCAGAGTAGGTTCCTTCAAAAGAGTTTAATAGCTTGAAGGAAAATATTATAGGAACACAGATGGATTCTTAGAGTGGATCTTCAAGAAATAAGGCACCATTGTTTGATGGGAACAATTATGCATTTTGGAGTGTGAGAATGAATATTTTCCTAATGGCACTAGGAAATGATATATGGCAAGTAGTTGAGGATGGGTACATACCGCCAGCTACTCCACCTACAGATAAATATGGTAAGCTCCTACAAC
This sequence comes from Wollemia nobilis, assembly GCA_028583015.1. Taxonomy (NCBI): domain Eukaryota; kingdom Viridiplantae; phylum Streptophyta; class Pinopsida; order Araucariales; family Araucariaceae; genus Wollemia; species Wollemia nobilis. The sequence goes on from JAQPPZ010002593.1 coordinate 169,958, forward strand.
TAAATAATTCAAAGGCAATGAATGGAATTTTAAATGGTTTGCATGAAATAGAGTTTGTAAAAGTTATGCATTGCACATCAGCAAAAGAGATTTGGGATAAGTTGAAAGGTATATATGAGGGAGACAAAAAGGTCAAGATGGCAAAATTGCTAAATCACAAGAAAACATTTGAAGACCTAAAGATGAAGGATGAGGAAAACATTGCTACATATCTACTTCGTGTGGATGAGGTTGTTAACTCCATGCAAGGACTTGGGTTTAGAGTTGAAGAAACAGATGTTTGTCACAAGATTTTAAGGTCACTTCCTAAGAGGTATAGTGAAAATATTTCAGCCATAGAAGAGTCAAAATATATTGAATTTTTGACAAGGGATGAGTTACATGGAATTCTCATAGCTTTTGAGATGAGAATAAAAGAGGAGTCTATTCCCTAGAAATAAGCAACCTTCAAAGTTACAAAGAAGTCAAAGGGTAAGAAGTCAGATTCAAGCAATGAGTTATCCAGTGATGAAGAAGTAAACTATGGTAGAAGGAACAAGGACACAAGAAAGTATAAAGGTACAAAAATAGTTAAGTGTTTTAAATGTGGAAAATATGGTCACTATGCAACTGATTGTCTAGAAGCTAGAAATAGCAGTGGTGATGAGAAATAAGATCATAAGAATAGGGAAGTAGGAAAATACAAGTATCAAAATAGAAGCAGGGATGGACAAAGCAAGCAAGGAAAGAAGTTTTTCCAAAGGCATAAGAAGAGCTTTTATGCAGATAAGGCAAGTAAGAGTTCAAGTGATAGTGATGAAAGGTCCTCAGATAATGAAGAAGAAGAAATTCTATTTCTAATAGTAGAAAAATAAGATGTTAAGAAAAAGGTAAAGAGAGGTCCAATAATTCTCAAGTATTTTAGGTGTGGTAACTTTGGTCATCTTGAAGATAGTTGTACAAGGAATGGATTCAGTTTTAGTGAAGATGAATATGAAGATGCTCTTGAAGGTCCAGAAGAAGAAAGTCTACTTTTGGCAATAGAAGAAGAAGGAAATGCTCCTATTGAAGATGAATCAGAAAGGAATGAAGATGATCCTAAAGGTAAAGGAATAGAGGTAGAATCAAAGGAAGGAGAAGTTGATCTTGAGGGTGAGATTATTTTTGCTCTTAATGAATTAAGGAAGGTAAGAAAGAAGAACTCAAAACTCAAGCTTCAATTTCAAGAATGTGATGAAGAGAAAGGAAATCTTATAGAAGATCTAACCAACTCAATAGCTAAGACAAGGAAATTTAAAGAGAGGTTAGAGGCAAAGGTTTTAGAATGTGAAATATTAGAGCATGAGGTAGCTTCACTAAGGAAGGAAGTAAAAGAGTCTAAAAACAAGCTACATAGGTTTGGGAGAAGCTCAAAGACTTTGGATAATATTATCAAGGTACAAAGATCTTCATCAAACAAGATAAGACTTGGTTTTGAACAAGAATATAGAGAACAAGGAGAGGAGTCAATATCAAGCTTCGAAGAAGAAGAAGCTTTAGAAGAAGAGAGTGTAAGAGAGAGTGAGAATTCTAAGGATAAGTTGGACAATAGAAATTTCAATAAGGAAAGGAACAATGCACAAATGAGGAACAGATGGAATAGGAAACAACACAGGGTAGAAGAGACTAAGAGACCAATGGGGTCAAGGCAAGGTTTCTTCAATGGATGTTGCTTCTCATGTCACAGGTTTGGTCACAAGGCTTCATAGTGTAGGACACATGAAAGATAGGGATATGGTTTCAGAAGTGGGTATCTCTTTCAAGGGTATTGCCACTCTTGTAATCAGTTTGGTCATAAGGTAGTTAATTGCAGGGTTCATGATAGGAATGGATATGGCTTCACCAGGAGGAACTATAGAATATTTGCACCTTCAAGGAATCACAATATTAAGTGTTATAAGTGCAATAATATTGGGCATATAGCCAAGTGGTGTAGAGCAAAAATTCCAGAGACAAGTAAGAATAGGAACAGTCAAAGGAATCAGTAGGATCAATTGAGGAAGAAGGTGGACAAAGGTAAATATCGATGTATATTGGGAGTAGAGATACTCCCTCCCCAAAATTAACCACCTCAAAGAGAGGATATGGGGGAGGGGCTAAGCTAAGAGTCTTATTCTTAGCCCCAAGCCCCAAAGGTGGCCCTTTGCCATTGATGACAAAGGGGGAGAGATTTGAGTTAGAGGGAGAGCATTCAGTCAGGGGGGACAGAACTGAAAAAGGTAAAAGAAATGGTTAAAGGAAAAAGGGTTGCCATCAATGACAAAGGGGGAGATTGTTGGAAATATGAGCAAGATTTGTTGTCATTGATGTCAAGAGTTGTCAAGAGTTTGTTGGTTAAGTTTCATCATCATTAATGTCACCAGGTGGTTTTTCCAAAAGGCAAGGAAGAGGTTTAAAGGAATAGGATATAATATTTATCTTTAATATTATATGCCTAAGGAGGCCTAAAAGGTTGAAGACCCAAGGAAGGAGAAGCAGGTTTAAAAGAAAATAATAATATTATAATATTTAATTATTATACTATTCATAATTATAAGCAGGATTAAAAGGAAATTATAATATAATAAGCAGGATTAAAAGGAAATGATAATATTATAAGCAAAAGTGTATATAAAGGGGACTTAATATTTTAATTAAGTCATCCATGCATAATTCGATAACCCAAAGTAAAATAAAATCATGCATTGTTTGTGGTGAGGAAGAAAGGATTTCGTGTGATTAAAAGCTTTGGAGGGTAGGCACATGTTTAAATGCATGTAGTATATTTAGTTGGTGACCAAGGTAGAGTTAAGATGTTTGAAAGGCATAGGTTGAGGTTTCAAATCCCCGCACATTCATTTTGGTAAGGCAGAGTGTTGAGTTTTTTTGTTCACCAAAAATTTGGAGGCAACAAGGAAGAGTGCCTAAGTGTTTAGGCTTATGTGGGTGTGTGGCCCAATGGTTGCCTAGCTTCGGCTAGAGCGCAGTGGTGGCAGTGAGGTCATACATGAGTTTAGGTAGCACCTTGGGAAAGTAGGGAGTCATAAGGTATTTGATAGTTTACATTATTTTGTGCTTTGAAAAATTAAATAAGGGTTGGAGCTATAAGGGTATTTGATATGTTATATTATTTTGTGATTTGAAAATTAAATAGAGGTTGGAGTAATAAGGGTTAATCAAGGGATTAATTCTTATAGGTTGAAAATTATCATTGGGAGTTTTTAAAGTGATTGTGAAAGGACTTTTGATTAATTTGGAGTTGATAAAGAAAAATTGATTTCTATGTGTTGAGAAATATTTTTGATAAGTTTGGAGATAATAAGGTGTACTTGAGTCTTGCTTATTTTTGTATGGTGAAATAATTTTGAGGGAAATAATTGAGTGAAGATTTTTTATATCTAATCATTGAGATTGTCAAAGAGGTTGATTGTGATTGAGATAAGTTTTGAGGTCAAATATTCATCAAAACAAAAGGTATGGGCACATCTTCCTTGTGAGTGAAATATTGTTGGGTTGGATGTTGTGAAATGCAAAGTTGGAGTGAAAAGGTTTGTTTGATAAGCATTGTTGGAAATATTTGAGTAAGCTTTCATGTGCATGATTAGGGTTTGTGAAAGATCATGAGTATCATTGTTATGTGAGTGGTAAAGTTGAGAACTATCTTGTATGATTAGGGTTTGTGAAAGATCATGAGTATCATTGTTATGTGAAGTTGAGAACTATCTTGAACTAGGGTTTGTGAAAATATCATGAGTATCATTGTTATGTGAATTTGAAATCATCTTGAGTCAAGGGTTGAGATTCATAGTGTGAGTTGTTGGAAGTAAAGTGAAACACTTGGTTAGGGTTTGTAAGCAAGTTGTGTTTCATTGAGTGAATGGTTGAGTGAAGTTGGATGAGCATTATTGATTGAATGCATTGGAGTGATAGTTCAAGTTTTGTGAAACAAATTGTTCTTTATTTCTGAATTGATTTGAAGGAAAGTTTGAAAGTGATTGAGTGTTTTGTGAGTGTGAAACATATTGAGTCTCTAACCATTCTCTATATGTTTTTATGGGTTAAACAAGATTTTGAGTGAAACTTGTTTATGATATTGAAGAGGTTTTCTGAAAGAGATTAAGTTGAGTTTTGTATGCAAGTTTTGCAATTGATTTGAATAAGCTTTTGTGAAAGCTAGTGGATAGATTTGAGTAAGTCCTAGAAGGGACTTAAGGATAGAGTTGAGTAAGATTTTGTGAGAGCTTAAGGATAGATTTGTGTGAGATTTTGTGGAAGCTTACAATGCATATTTGAGAATAAGTCTTAGTGAAGACTTGTTGAGCATATTGGACAAGTTCTAGTGAGGACTTGTTGAGCAGATTTGAGGTAAGTCTTGGTGAAGACTTATTGAGAAGATTGGACAAGTTCTAGGGAGGAATTGTTGAGTATATTTGAGGTAAGTCTTTGAGAAGACTTGAGAGCAGATTTGATTGATTTATTTGTTCAAGCTTTGAGTTAAGTCTTGGGGAAAATCTAGTAGAGCAGATTTGTGCTAGATCAAAGGAATATGTTTAGTGCAAATTTGAGATAGATATTGAGTAGATTTGTGCTAGATAAAAGGACTATATTTAGTGCATATTTGAGATAGATATTGAGCATATTTTTGCTAGATCGAAGGACTATATTTAGTGCAGATTTGAGATAGATATTGAGTAGATTTGTGCTAGACTGAAGGACAATGTTTAGTGTATATTTGATAGAGCTGAGAGTAAGCTTTGGAGGTGAAAGAGTAGAGGATAGTAGTCTCCAGTGGATAGAGATACATTAGCCAGAGTAGTGAGGATAGGTATTCTAAGTGAGGATAGAGGTCTTCAGTGGAGAGATATCCACAAGCCAGTGCAGTGGAGGTAGTAGTCTTCTAGAGGATCACCAACAAGAGTAGAGGAGAAGGAGTTCTCCTATGGATAGAGATCCATAAACTAGCTAGAGGGGATTGGTGTCTCCTATGGATAGGTATCCATGAACTTGATTAGGGGATATGTGTCTCCTTTGGATAGAGGTCCATAAACATTGTAATAGGGAAGGATTCCCAAGAGATTTGTTGAGAAAATTTTAGTGAAATATTTTCTCCGTGGACGTAGCCCACATTGGGTGAACCACGTTAAATTGGTGTCTCTATTATGTGTGGTGATTTGTGCATTGCTTTGATTACTGTTATTGATATTGCCATTGATATATTGCATAATATTGCTTGGGAAAGAAAAGTAAAAAGTGGTCTTATACTGTTCACCCCCTCTTAGTATAAGCTTGTGTTCTTTAGTTTTAGGTTGACCTAGATGGTTTTAGATTTCCTAGGGGCATTTTAGGTTGACCTAGATGGTCATAGACTACCTAGGGGTGTTTTAGGTTGACCTAGATGGTCGTAGACAACCTAGGAGTATTTTAGGGTGACCTAGATGGTCGTAGACTACCTAGGGGTGTTTTTGGGAGTGTATGGTGGTCTAAGCGTGAAAAGGCCACAAGTGACTGATATCCAATGGTTCAGACTCTTCATTTTATTTAATAGATGCCAAGCGATAAGTTCTAGGTCCAAACCAACTAGTAATGATATATTCACATAACCAATTTGCTGTAAATTTATCCCATAGATGGGGTGGTAAATTTGAATTTTTTAGGTTCTCTTTTGTTGAGCAAGGTGCAGCGACAGTATTGTCATTGTTGTCAACACAGTCAGATAGATCGGTTGATGCAGTGGAGAGGAGTTCAGAGGTTATTCAGAGTATGTACAGTGATGTTAAATGCTTATGAGGATGTTTTTGATGTTTGGGTGAAGTTGTTACAGGTTGTCCAAGAAGACCGAAGTGACCCATATGCTAAAGAAGTGAAAAAGCAAGGAAGAAAAAAGTGTCGCGATATCGTGACATGTTGCATTTTCACGGCCAAAAGAGAAGCAAAAAAGCAAGGAGAAAAAGTGTCGCGATATCGCGACATGTTGCATTTTCGTGGCCAAAAGAGAAGAGAAAATGCAAGGAGAAAAAGTGTCACGATATCGCGACATGTTGCATTTTCGTAGCCAAAAGAGAAGAGAAAATGCAAGGAGAAAAAGTGTCACGATATCGCGACATGTTGTATTTTCATGGGCCAAAGGAAAGAGAAAATGCAAGGAGAAAAAGTGTCGCGATATCGCGACATGTTGTATTTTCGCGGGCCAAAGGAAAGAGAAAGTGCAAGGAGAAAAAGTGTCGCGATATCGCGACATGTTGTATTTTCGTGGGCCAAAGGAAAGAGAAAAAGCAAAGAGAAAAAAGTGTCACGATATCGCGACATGTTGCATTTTCGCGGTCCAAAGCGAAGAGAAAATGCAAGGAGGAAAAAGTGTCGCGATATCGCGACATGTAGCATTTTCGTGGTCCAAAGCGAAGAGAAAGAGCAAGGAGGAAAAAGTGTCGCGATATCGCGACATGTCAGCATTTTCATGACTCGAAAAGGGCAGGAAGGAAGAGAAGGAAAAAGTGTCGCGATATCGTGACATGTCGCATTTTCGCGACTCAGCAAGGGCAGGAAGGCAGAGAAAGAAAAAGTGTCGCGATATCGCGACATGTCGCATTTTCACGACTCGAAAAGGGCAAGAAGGAAGAGAAAGCAAAAGTGTCATGATATCATGACATGTCGCATTTTCATGACTCAAAAAGGTCAGGAAGGTAGAGAAAGAAAAAGTGTCGTGATATCGTGACATGTCGCATTTTTGTGACTCAAAAAGGGCAGGAAGGCAGAACAAGGAAAAGTGTCACGATATCATGACATGTCGCATTTTCATGACTCAAAAAGGGCAGGAAGGTAGAGAAGCAAAAGTGTCATGATATTGCGACATGTCACATTTTTACGACTCAAAAAGGGTAGGCAGGTAGAGTAACAAAAGTGTCACGATATCGCGACATGTCGCATTTTCATGACTCAAGAAGGGCAGGCAGGTAGAGTAACAAAAGTGTCATGATATCATGACATGTCACATTTTTATGACTCAAGAAAAGCCTCAAAATAGAAATGAATAGTAATGAAGGAGAAAACGAACAATCATCGAAGGAGAAAACAAATGCATGCACAAGGGAAAAGAAAATGAACAGTCAGACATGCAAAGAGAAAACGAATAGACATGCAAAGAGAAAAAAAATAGTCATGACCGAGAAAATGAACAGTCATGGTAGGAGAACATGGTGTCAATTATTTGCATGTGACGTGTTTGATGAAATGCCTTCTCAAAATATACAAAAGGAGTTACAACTGGAGTTACAAAGAGAAAGGATGGTTATAAAAGGAGTGTTGCTTGGAGAATTTATCAAGCATGGGGGATTAAAGTGTAAAGGATTTAATCTTGCGAAGAGAGCGAGAGGAGAGCAAGAGGCACATGAGAGGCGAGCGAGAGAGGTGTGCGATATGTGAAGCACAAGGAGAGTGCATGGGAGGCGAGCGAGAAGGGTGTGTGTTGTGTGAATTGTGGGCGATGTTGAGTAAGCAATAGACCAGTCAGGGTCTTGTAAAAGTGAAGGCATTTATATGTCAATCTTCTAGTTTTAGAATTGAAGTCCAAGTTGGTGCTTGGCATCAGGGGTTGGTGCTCCTTCCAGTTGGTGCTGGTAAATCAGGGGTTGGTGCTCCTTTCTATTGGTGCAGATAAATTAAGGGTTGGTGCTCCTTTCTATTGGTGCAGATAAATCAAGGGTTGGTGCTCCTTTTTGTTGGTGCAGATAAATTAGGGGTTGGTGCTCCTTTCTATTGGTGCAGATAAATCAGGGGTTGGTGCTCCTTTTTGTTGGTGCAGATAAATCAGGGGTTGGTGCTCCTTTCTATTGGTGTAGATAAATCAGGGGTTGGTGCTCCTTCCAGTTGGTGTTGGTAAATCAGGGGTTGGTGCTCCTTCCAGTTGGTGCTGGTAAATCAGGGGTTGGTGCTCCTTCCAGTTGGTGCTGGTAAATCAGGGGTTGGTGCTCCTTCTAGTGGGTGCTGGTAAATTGATTGTAAAGTTGATTGCTTTGCAAAGGCTGGATTTGGATGGGAGTCCAAACAGTCAATTTTTGAGGAGTAGCCAAATCGGTGAACCTCGATACATCTTGTGTTGTGTGATGCTCTCTTGTTATATTTGCTTTATTTGATTTTAAGTTCTCATTGTTTCGGCTTTAAGAGTTTAAGATTTAAGTTTTAAAGAGCTACACTGATTCACCCCCCCTCTTAGTGTCATTGTGAGACTAACAATTGGTATCAGAGCCAGTTTCCCTTGTCAGGCTAAATCAGCTAGGGTTGATCTTGGATTAGTACGCAATGGGTAAGAAGAATAGATCCTCCTCAAATAAGGCATCTCAGTCAGTTTCAGTTCCTGTGGAAGAGAAAATTGAACTAGAAAAGATAGGAGTGAATTCTGAAGTATGTGATGAAAACCTTGAGGGTGAAGTATATCTAGAAGGTGAGTTGATCGCTGCACTTGAAGAGTTGGGTATAGAAAGGAAAAAGAACAAAAGACTATCCAAGAAGTTGGAAGAATATGGGGATAATATTGAAGATCTCTTCTTACAAATTCATAAAGCCAAGAAAATAGAAGAAGCCTTGAAGTCACACCTGGATGATAAAGGCGATGTATGTAGCAAACGTGAAGAGGAATCTAACAAAGTTATTAATGATCTAAAGCTGCAAGTAGAAGAGTCCAAAAGGATTGAAGAAACTCTCAGGTCACAGATCAATGAGAAAGAGATTGTTTGTTGCAAACAAGAAGAGGAGATTGTTTTATTGAGGAAACAACTAGAAGAGGCCAATACAAATCTCAAATTTGAGAAGAGCACAGAGTTGCTAGATAAAATGATAAGGCAACAAAGAAGCCCCATGTGTAAGCTTGGTCTTGGATATGAAGTTGAACAACCTTCATCTTCTAAATATGCAGAGAAGAAGAAGTCCACTGTTGAAGGATCAAAGCAAGAAAAGTTTGAATCTGAATCTTCAAAAGGAAGAAAATATCAAAGGAGATCTACAGCAAAGCAACCACAACAAAAGAGGTTCTATCACTCTCACTCTATTCATAATAATGCTTTTAATGGCTATTGTTTTAGATGCAACCATTATGGTCACAAGGCAATTTATTGTGGATTGAATAATAGATCAAAGAGTTATGCTGGTAGAAATACATCTATTTTTTCGATTGAACACCATGTGCAATGTTTTAAATGTAATGGTCATGGGCACATAGCAAGGTTTTGTCCAAGAACTTTTGTATCTAACCTAAGGCAAGACAATAGATTTCATCGAACACAAAGAATGCAACATAGACAGGGAAGAAATCATGTGCATAAAAGAAAGGAAAATAATCATCCATCAAGGATGCACAAGAGACAACCACCCAAGAGAAATGTTCAAGTTCACAAAAAGGTTCAAAATAGGGATGCAGTTGAAAAACTCAAGCCCAAGTTCAAGAAAGTTTGGAGAAAGAAAGAAGAGAGGAAATCGTGTCTCCTTGGATTGAAGGAGATTACTCCTCTATTGCACTAAGCAGCTCCAGGTAGCACATCCTCAGGGGGAGCAATCTTAAAGTTTTATTTTAATGCTCCTATGTTGTTTGGTTATCTGAGGATGAAAGGCAAGTAGTCAGGGGGAGTTGTCGTACAATTGTCAAAGTGTGTTTCAGTTCATGTAGTTGTTTGTGGAGGTAATAAGAGAGCATTAATTTTCTCTAAAGAAGTAGTCATTATCAAAGAGATGCTAGAGTCAAAGCAAACAGTGGCACTAGCACCCAGTTGGTCAAGAGTGCCAAGTGGCACATGCAAGGTAGAGACATTGAGAGAATAGTGCCCAGGTGGTGAAGCGCCAAGGAGGACAAGATGCCCATGCACCTAAGAAAGTCTTGCATTATTTGAGAAATGCGAGATATTTCTCGAGGAATCCCTTGATCGCAGCGAGGAGAAATGCTCCCTGGAATCATGTGAAGAACGTTCACCTAAGACATTGAGTAGCCCTGACATATGCCCTAGCAAGAAGTAGAATACTAAGTGTTGATGACTATGCATAGATTGAGGTTCCAATGCTAGAGGTAACGGTCCACTGTCAATACCTGCATAGGTGATGAAAACATTCATGGCAGCCGTTAGAAACCAGAGACATTGAGCTGCACAACGGATGCGAGGCAAAGTCGTCAGTCACGGAGGAGGTGGCAGTCAAAAGGATCAAGCTATACTAAATAAGTAAAAGCAAGGTACAACAAGAATTATAATATGATGAGCAGAGATTAGAGTGCTTATCCAAGAAGACTTTATGATAGAAAGAGTACCAATGGAGGTGCATTCTATCTTGGAGACAGGTTGGTCGTGTGGCACAGTAAGAAACTAGAGTCAATCTCCTTATCCACAGTAGAGGCAGAATATATTGCAATGACAACGTGTTATACGTAGGAGAAAGTTGCGAAAGGTGAGGTTAAGTTGGATTTTGTTCCAACAACAGAGCAAGTAGCGGATATCTTCACAAAATAGTTGCCCAAGAAAGTCTTTGAGTACCTTCGCAATAAATTGGGAGTGGTCACGTTTCCCAAGAATTGACTAGCTATCGGGATCACATTCTCAGGGGGAGCATTTGTGTATTTGTTTATCTTTTTGCTCATGTTTGTGATTTTTGCTAAGTGTAATAATTTTTGCCTGAGAATGTTGTGCATGGACTCAGGGGGAGTTTACAACAGCCCTTTGGTATTGTTGTCAAAGGGGGAGAAGAGTTACAAGAAATTGCACAAGAGTTATAGGAAATTGCACATGTGTTGCCAACAATTCCAAAGGGGGAGATTGTTGAGCAAGGTGCAACGACAATATTGTCATTGTTGTCAACATAGTCAGATAGATCGGTTGATGCAGTGGATAGGAGTTCAGAGGTTATTCAGAGTATGTACAATGATGTTAAATGCTTATGAGGATGTTTTTTATGCTTGGGTGAAGTTGTTACAGATTTTCCAAGAAGACCGAAGTGACCCATATGCTAAAGAAGCAAAAAAGCAAGGAAGAAAAAAGTGTCACGATATCACGACATGTTGCATTTTTGCGGCCAAAAGAGAAGAGAAAAAACAAGGAGAAAAAGTGTCGTGATATCGTGACATGTTGCATTTTCATGGCAAAAGAGAAGAGAAAAAGCAAGGAGAAAAAGTGTCGCGATATTGCGACATGTTGCATTTTCACGGCCAAAAGAGAAGAGAAAATGCAAGGAGAAAAAGTGTCATGATATCGTGACATGTTGTATTTTCGTGGCCAAAGGAAAGAGAAAATGCAAGGAGAAAAAGTGTCGCGATATCGTGACATGTTGTATTTTCGTGGGCCAAAGGAAAGAGAAAGAGCAAGGAGAAAAAGTGTCACGATATCATGACATGTTGTATTTTTGCGGGCCAAAGGAAAGAGAAAGAGCAAAGAGAAAAAAGTGTCGCGATATCGCGACATGTTGCATTTTCGTGGTCCAAAGCGAAGAGAAAATGCAAGGAGGAAAAAGTGTCACGATATCATGACATGTAGCATTTTCATGGTCCAAAGCGAAGAGAAAGAGCAAGGAGGAAAAAGTGTCGTGATATCGTGACATGTAGCATTTTCATGACTCGAAAAGGGCAGGAAGGAAGAGAAGGAAAAAGTTTCACGATATCGTGACATGTCGCATTTTCATGACTCGGCAAAGGTAGGAAGGAAGAGAAAGAAAAAGTGTCGCGATATCGTGACATGTCGCATTTTTATGACTCGAAAAGGGCAGGAAGGAAGAGAAAGAAAAAGTGTCACGATATCATGACATGTCACATTTTCATGACTCGAAAAGGGCAGGAAGGAAGAGAAAGAAAAAGTGTCGTGATATCGCGACATGTCGCATTTTTATGACTCAAAAAGGGCAGGAAGGCAGAGCAAGGAAAAGTGTCACGATATCATGACATGTCACATTTTTATGACTCAAAAAGGGCAGGAAGGTAGAGAAGCAAAAGTGTCATGATATCACGACATGTCGCATTTTCATGACTCGAAAAGGGCAGGTAGGAAGAGTAACAAAAGTGTCATGATATCGTGACATGTCACATTTTCATGACTCAAGAAGGGCAGGCAGGCAGAGTAACAAAAGTGTCATGATATCATGACATGTCACATTTTCATGACTCAAGAAAAGCCTCAAAATAGAAATGAATAGTAATGAAGGAGAAAACGTACAGTCATCGAAGGAGAAAACAAATGCATGCACAAGGGAAAAGAAAATGAACAGTCAGACATGCAAAGAGAAAATGAATAGACATGCAAAGAGAAAATGAACAGTCATGACCGAGAAAACGAATAGTCATGGTAGGAGAACATGGTGTCAATTATTTGCATGTGACGTGTTTGACGAAATGCCTTCTCAAAATATACAAAAGGAGTTACAACTGGAGTTACAACTGAAGTTACAATTGGAGTTACAAAGAGAAAGGATGGTTATAAAAGGAGTGTTGCTTGGAGAATTTTGAAAGTGCGGGGGATTAAAGTGTAGTAGATTTAATCTTGCGAAGAGAGTGAGAGGAGAGCGAGAGGTGCACGAGAGGCGAGCGAGAGAGGTGTGCGATATGTGAAGCACGAGGAGAGTGCATGGGAGGCGAGCGAGAAGGGTGTGTGTTGTGTGAATAGTGGGCGATGTTGAGTAAGCAATAGACTAGTCAAGGTCTTGTAAAAGTGAAGGCATTTTTATGTCAATCTTCTAGTTTTAGAATTGAAGTCCAAGTTGGTGCTTGGCATCAGGGGTTAGTGCTCCTTCCAGTTGGTGCTGGTAAATCAGGGGTTGGTGCTCCTTTCTATTGGTGCAGATAAATCAGGGGTTGGTGCTCCTTTCTATTGGTGCAGATAAATTAGGGGTTGGTGCTCCTTTTTTGGTGAGATAAATCAGGGGTTGGTGCTCCTTTCTATTGGTGCAGATAAATCAGGGGTTGGTGCTCCTTTATGTTGGTGCAGATAAATCAGGGGTTGGTGCTCCTTTCTATTGGTGTAGATAAATCAGGGGTTGGTGCTCCTTCCAGTTGGTTCTAGTAAATCAGGGGTTGGTGCTCCTTCCAGTTGGTGCTGGTAAATCAAGGGTTGGTGCTCCTTCCAGTTGGTTCTAGTAAATCAGGGGTTGGTGCTCCTTCCAGTGGGTGCTGGTAAATTGATTGTAAAGTTGATTGCTTTGCAAAGGCTGGATTTGGATGGGAGTCCAAATAGTCAATTTTTGAGGAGTAGCCAAATCGGTGAACCTCGGTACATCTTGTGTTGTGTGATGCTCTCTTGTTATATTTGCTTTATTTGATTTTAAGTTCTCATTGTTTTGGCTTTAAGAGTTTAAGATTTAAGTTTTATAGAGCTACACTGATTCACCCCCCCTCTCAGTGTCATTGTGAGACTAACATCTTTTAGAACTAAATCACCAACCTAAAAGTCTCTAGGGTGGAATTTCATGTTGTAGGATCTCTTAAGGCACTCTTGATAAACATGTAGATTATCAAGAGCATTGATGAATTGCTCATCAAGAAAAGTAAGTTGATCTAGATGAGCTTGTCACGTAGATCATCATCCATGAACTCTTGCATAGATATGTGTAGCGATGGTATCTCCAACTATAAATGCATGATAGCCTTAGCACCATACATTAGTAAAAACAGAGTTTCCCAAGTGGGAGTTTGAATACTAGTGTGATAGGCCCAAAGGGCGAGAGGAAACTAATTATACCAATCCTTATGATTTTCATTAATGGTTTTCTTTAAGATTGCAACTACTATTTTATTAGATGTGTCTGCTTTACCATTAGCTTTTGGATAATAGTACATAGAAAAGTTGTGTTGTATATTATATTTTATCTTTAAAACATGCACATCCTTATTCTTGAAGGGTGTCCCATTATCTAAAATTATCTTGGATGGAATACCAAAATAACATATGATGTTATGCAACATGAACTTTACGATGTGAGGTCCAATTGTAGTGGAAAGGGGAATTGCTTCCACCCATTTTGTGAAGTATTCAGTATCCATTATGATAAACATTGATGGCCTGAGGAGGCAGGTGAGATTTTTCCAATTAAATCAAACCCTCATTGTGCAAATTTCTAAACTAATTGAATTGGTTGTAAGGCCTATGAAGGTATGTGTGTCAAATTTACATGATGTTGACACTTTACGCACTTATTTACATAAGCACACCAATCTTACTCTAATGTTGGCCAATAATAGCCCATGTGAAGAATGCGCTTTATGATGGCCATGCCACTGAAATGACCACCACATTTACCATCGTGTGCTTGGGAAATTGCCCAAGCCGACTCTTGAGAGTCTAGGCAATGAAGTAGGATACCCTCATATCTTCAATGATACATTATGTCTCGTAATAAGACATACTTTACCACATTTTTATTAAATTCTCATTTTGTGGCATGCGATAATCTAGAAGGAATACTTCCCAATTTTAAATAATCTTTGATTTGTATGGCCCAATATTGTTTTATAGAAGCCTCAATTGTATGAATTGTGCAATCCTTTTGACATTCCTCTCGTGCAAATGTTGATTGAGAGTGAACTTGTAGATATAGTTTTGTGCTAGTATCAAAAGGATTTTGAGGGAACATAATCCCCCAAGATACATTATTCAAATAATTATGTATTTGAGAGAACCTTTCATGTGAAGGCTCAATCTAAATCATGTGGACTCTAGGCATGGAGTTAAGCTCCTCCACTTTATCGTAGATTGTGATAGCATTTTCACTTGAATAGTCATGATATAATCAGATGGGTTCTACAGGATTAATGATCCTAAGGAGGCCATTGTGTCCACAAAATTTTTAGATAAATGAGGGAGTGCCTCGATATCATACCATTCAAAATTTGCCAAAAATTTATCCACTAGGGATTTATAGGCTTGTAATACTAGGCACCTACACTGGAATATTCCTTTGAACTAATTAACTATGAGCAAGGAATCATCAAAAATATTGAGTTTTGTTATTTTAATAGCAATTATCATTTGAAGACCTATGAGGAGGTCTTCATACTTAGCATTTTTATTGGTGCATGAGAAATCAAGTTTAAATGAAAGGGGTATTGGAGCCCTTGCAGAATGAAAAATATGATTCCTTAACCACCCCCTTGCACGCACTTAGAACCATCAAAAACAGAGTTATGTCAGCCTATGACTTAGGCTCTTCAAGATCTGGTGATTTTGAGACATGAAAAACTCCATTATCAGGATCTCTATAGTGAGAGGTTGGTCATCTTGGAGAGGAGCCTATGGTAGTTGATCATCTATGACCTATCCTTTGATTTATTTTTGTCTAATGAACTCTATGTTAAATTCCATCAACACCATGATTCATTTTGATGTGTGACTATTATGATAAGTTCGAATCATCATGTAGCACAATGGATTATCTTTTGATACTACATACATGGTATGATTGAGCATATAATGGTGTAGCTTTTTAGTTTCAAAGACCATTGCTAAGCATAACTTCTCAATGTATGTAAATTTTATCTCATAGTAGACCAGTGTGTGGCTAATATAATATAGCATGTTCTTTATGTAATTCATTATTTTGGACCAACATGGTACCCAATGCAAGCTCAGTAGCTAAGATGTAAAGGTAGAATGACACTTCTAGTCGTAGAGGAGCCAATACTGGCGACGAAGCTAAGTATTGCTTAATCTCATCAAAGGCATCTTGGTATTATTCATCCCAATGAAATGATATCCCTTTGTGTAATAACTTTTTCATGGGTCGACACTTATCCGATAATTGCACTATGAAGCACTTTATGGATGCAACCTTTCCTTGAAAGCTATGTAGTTGCTTGATAGTTATGGGGGGAGGCATTTCTAAAATTACCTTGACTTTATTTGGGTCTACTTCTATGCCTCACTTAGAGACTATGAATCCCAAGAGTTTACCATATGTGACATCGAATACACACTTCTTGGGATTTAGCCTAACATTATGCTCAATGAGGTAATCTAAAACCTTTCATAATACATTGATATGCTCATGGCATAATATAGATTTGGCCAGTAAGTCATCCATGTAATATTCTAGAATTTTATACATGTAGTCATGGAAGATATATGTCATGGTTCATTGGTAGGTGGCACCAGCATTCTTAAGACCAAAAGACATGACCTTGTAATAGAATGTTCCCCAAGACATTGTGAATGCCATTTTGATATGGTCTTCTATATTAATACAAATTTGATTTTATATAAAGAAAACATCCATAAGGGATAACATTTTTTGTCCTACTGTGGCATCTATCAATGCATTAGTGTTTGGTAAATGAAACTCATCCTTAGACTCGCTTTGTTGAGTTCTCTAAAATCAATGCAAATGTGATTCCTCCCATTGGGTTTCTTGACTGGTACCATGTTGGAAACCCATGGTGTATAATCTACTAATATGATAAAGTCAGCAATTCATCTTTGACCATCAAAGTGACTATTGGATGCATCTTATGCAACTTTTGCTTAATTGGATTGACACTTGGGTCTAATGTTATATTATGCGTGACAAAAGTAGGATCTAGTCCAGACATATCTTTATAAGACCAAGCAAAAGATTCTATATTTTTTGTTAACAACTTTATATAATTAACTTGTTTATCAGGGGATAACCCTTCCCCTAGTTTGATGTTATGGGGATTATAGAGATTTGTGTTGATATCCCTGTCAAATTTTTGTTCAATTAACGTGTATGATCCATCTTCCAACTGATGTGGAATAGGAATTAAGTGGATGTCATCAGGGTTTTACACCCTCAATTAAAATTTCTTACTCAACCTCAGCTTAACAGACATTTTGAGCAGTCCTTGGAGAAAAATGAAACAGTTGTAATATTTCCTTGCAAGGCCAATACTATGATGGATATGGGGGAGAATCTCCCCAATGAAATTCAATTGCCTCAATTTTGAGGTGCAATGGCTTTGATGGGTTATTCAAATCTCTCAATGGTGCACTTAGATCTATGGAAATCATGTTGATGGATACATGATCTCCCTTCCATGGGCGAGTGGGTCTAGATATTTGATGTTATCTCTTAACTCATGGGTGTGGTTGTGGTGGTAGTGGAATGACCAACGGTGATCGATGGGGAAGATGATATTTTTATTCAAGTGGAAAAATCTACCACCAAATGGAATGTTGTATAGGGAACATACAAAGATAGAACTCTTTTTCATTCTTTAAAGGGACAACTTGCTCATGTTCCTCATATAAAATTAGGTAATTTATGGGTGTTATACCATAGTCCTCTTCATTATATGTTGTCCATTCATGAGGAGGACCTTGATCCTCTTCCTCACTATCATATTTAATGGTGTGTGAACTCTCTCCCACTTCGTGAGGTTGAATGACATCACTGGATAACCTTTGATCTACATGTTTATGGGAAGATAATATCCCAATGAATGGACATGATGTAGATTGGCATAGGGATCACACGCAAGATCATACCTATAATTTAGACATAGGTGTTCTATACCTTATGTGATGACATCTAAGGGTACTGGCTTGCTGTGTTCCAACCCAGATTTATCATATGGTAACTGATACTATGGCTAACAAAGAACACGACTACCCTATTCATACAACCCTAGACCAAAAACATACCAATTGCAGTGATGTAAATATTACATAACATAGATAGGATTAGACATGTAGTTTATATCCTCAGTGAAAGGTTCATCATATTATTCCTATTGAGGAGCTAGAAATTTTCCATACTTGATACCTCCATATATAAAATTTGTTTGGTTGGGAGGTCTGCCAAGAGGCACAATGCTACCTATGGTAAGATGAGGTTATCCCATATATTGCACTATCTCGATGGATGGAACCATTGTGACATTTCTCACTAAATAATCTCCTATCCTTGTACTAGACATCTAGATGGTAACTTGGGATAGTGAAGGTGTAGGGGATGGAAGTGAGGCTTGATATGACTCAATGTGTACCTCCTAAGATGGTCCCTCATATATAAGACTAGGAATATCTTCTATAGATATGGTGTAAATGATGGGAGGGCTTTCATCTATTGGCCTCTTCGACATGTTCCTCTACGGAGGATCTGATAATGATGAAGGCTATTCAAAAGTTGTCAATGATGAATATGGTATTGGTGTAATGGAAGGTGATGGAAGGGAAGTGGACTTCGAATGTATGTGTTCAATTGGAATTCCACATGATTCAATGATAACTTTGACTCAGGGAATTGTTGCACCATGTTACAATACTTAAAGGGCTATATATTTGCAAAGACTACATGCACCTACTCTTCATAAGTATATTTGAGACATTGATGAGCAATGGTTGGTACACACTTCATGTCTTGAATCCAATGTCTACCTAGCAATATGTTATAGGCCATCACATCCTCTAAAACATGACATAGTATCGATATAGTTTTGCATCCCACCTGTATGGGTAGGACTATAGTACTGATTATGGAGCAAATCGTATCATTAAATACTCGAAGGATGTATATGGATGTAACAACATGGGATGTTGGGAGTCCTAGGTATTTAAGGGCACTAGTGGTTATTATGTTGCTAGATGAACCAATGTCTATCAAAACTCTCTTATATAGTATATCATTCACACATGCAATTATGTGCAAAGGAGGGTCAACTGCATCACTTGTTGTGGGTTTGAGTTCATGCTCATGGAATGTGATCACTAGCTCCTTACATTATTGCACATGACCTACAAAATCGATGGATCTAAAATCCTAGGGTTGCAACTATATTGACTTAAGAATATCCATTAGAGATTCTCTATGAGGTGGAGATTGTTGAATTAGCTTGTATATGGACAATCTAGTTGATGTTGTCCTAGAGCTTTGGGTAAGCTTAATTTTTATTATCATTGTTGGTATAAGTGGAAGGCTCTATACTAGATGTGGGGGAGGTTGCGATGTTGATGGAACATAACTTGAAGCTAAAGGTGGTGTAACTTAACTTTGGTAGCATCTATTCCTAGTCACAATACTTATCATCCTGACATACCCCTATAAATAAGGTATCATCTTGACCTCATTCATTAGTTTTGTAGGAGCCACCTGCACCTCATGAATAGGTAAGGGGTCTTTGAAAACCCCATCTATTGATTATTTGGAGCGATAGGATTATCCACTTGGAGCTCATTCCTCTCTATCATGTCTTGCAATATGATATTGAAACCATAGCATGTAGGTAATTCATGGTCATTATACTGTTGATATCGACAAAATTGGTCTTCTCAACATCCCATAGGCTTTGGTTTACCTGTATTCGGATCTATAGGCTTTTTTTTTTGGTAAATTAACCAATTTGGCAGCCCACAAATGATCAAATAGGGAGTACATTGACTAAAAAAAGGGTGTAAATTATCACCTAGGGAAATGTTGCTGATTCTAACCCTGATTCACTTGATTATTATTATTATAACTCGTAGGAGAATGTTGGGCGTGATAACTTACCTTTTGATGAGGCATCGTTTGTGCAGGCCCAAGGATATTAATGGCGACTTGATTGACTATTTTGGGCTTTTATGGCATTGGATTGCTCTTCGGATTTTTTGTCCACTCCTTCTTACGAGGTTTAGCTATATCCCTCTCTTGGATTTTGATATTTTCTATGGTTCTAGATTGAGCTAGAGCATCTGATATTGCTAGAGTTGCAATAATAAATATATCGGTTTCAAGAAAATATTTGAAAACATCTGAGTTAATTTGGTCATTGGCAATAGATAGGGTAGCTTAGCTAAGAGCGTTCACCACCTATTTCCATAGTCAGTGATAGACTCAACATCATATTTTTTTAAACTTGTAAGGTTGGTTAGGGTCACCTTCCTCTTGGAATTGAAGGAGAAACATTCCAATAATGCATCTATAAATTGTTCAAATATATATATGCTATGCATTGGAAGTTAATTAAACCACTCAACGGTAGGGCCAGAGAGGGTAATTAAAAATATTCTCAGTAGTAATGCATCATTCTCTTGTATGCTAAAGTACTAATTCATGAATCTCATAATGTGCTCTTGAGCATATTCTTCCTCTTTAAACTTGTCCAACTTGGGCATTTTAAAATGCTCAAGATATGTAGGGTAAGGTATATATGGGTGTAGTGATTTATTACACAACTAGCACAAGATGGGTTTTTGAAGCCCATTCCCAGTTGTCTTACCCTCTATAGTTTCCAAGCATTTAAGCAATGCTTGATACACATCAAAGGATTTAATATCCTCTTATTTATTTTGGATCCATGTAGGTGAATGAGGAATATTACGCATATGTTGAGGTGGTTTATTATGATCACCCACACCTCCAAAATGTGCTTCGAAATAATCCTCATTTTTTTCCGAATCATAATAAGCCCCATAAGTTTTTTTGGGAATGTGCCTACAAGGAGGAATAAAATCCTGTTATAGGTGATCTATATTAGGCATATTAGGTAAGTTTTGATTAGGCCTAGGAGGTTCAGGAGGAAAATTTTGGTTAGGTATAGGAGACCTATTCTAATGAAAAGTAGGTTACCTCTAGCAAGCCTCCTATCTATGTGTGCTTGGAGTAGGAACCCCATTACACAATGTTTCTTGAATATGATGTTCAAGTATTTATATTTCTAATTGATGTCGATGCTCTAAGAGATACACACGTTGTTTATCATACCGGAGTTGATTAAACTTATCTTGGTTATCAGCATACTTTTTGACTAATTGATTTATTTGATCAAATGTATTAGGTCTATGTGCCCTATCATTGTTGCCTTGATACCTATCCTATTCAGGAGGATCTATGATACCTACTACGAATTTCTCTCAATTGATACAATTCACATTTACTTGTGGTTACCTCCTAAATATTTATTCCTAATATTTTTCTAGCATAGAGACAAATCATGCTTTCACAGAATGATGCAAGCGATGATACTCTGGATCCTCCTTAATTATTCCCTCATAAACGAGGAAAGGTAAGGCGGAATTAGCTCACTTATTTTTATGAGTATCATACTCATCTAGGTTTTGGTACCTTGGGGAAGGGTGATTTGAAAGCATAATATGATCATTTAACCCTACCCTAGGTGAGAAGTCTTGATCCTACACACCAGTGCATGGAGTAGACTGAGCAGGAACGTGAATGCATGGTATTGCTCTATTTGGAGGCACCTCATTATGTGGTTTCTCTTCTTGAATAAATGCATTTGTAGTATCCATATTAGGGAAATGATTTCCCATATTGGGACTATGACTTGTGGGGGTACCCCATGTAGGAGTCCCTTGTAGGCTAGGTCCCCTTTCTGACCTTCTAGGACTAGGGAGAGTAGTTGACCGCCAAGGAGGTATAATCATGTCCTTGGGTTCAAAACGAATATGTTCTATGTCCTCTTACCTACTCCCCATAACGTCTACCCTTAAGTGGTATTTTCTATGGGTATATACCATAGCTAATTACTCTAAACCTCTATGTGATTATCTACTTTACAATTTTTATAGATTCAAACATGCAATTAATAGAAACATACAAGAATACAAATGATTACCTCTTTTAAAATTTATGTGTTCCTAAACTGTCTGATGTGTTTAAATTTTTTTGTTTTTGTAAAGAATATCTTTCACATGTTTTGAATGTTGATGAATTTCTTAATTGTTAAAAAATTTTCACCTATATACTCATATCTCAACAACCGACAATAAAATTTTGATCACGTGAACCAACCAAAGTATGGAGATGAAATCCATACCCGATCAGGGAGCATAGGTCCTACCAGTCCTCACCCAGTACTCACTTGGTCAGTGTTATACCCTCCAAAGATAAATACATGCAAATTTTCCAAGCTACATCGGATCTTGGAGCCGAATTTGGCCAAAAATGAGGTATGTGGGATTTGAGCCAATGGATGCAGATGAAACCTATCGTCGTTGAACTATATCAATGGTTATTCCAACTCATTAATTTTAAAGAGAAGCATGGTGTGTGTGATTCCTTTTAAAATGATTCAAAGAAATCAAGATAGCATTCGATTATTATTCACTAAATGCATGAAATTGCATTTCACTTTTAGAATCATAAGCATATATATAAAATTAAACTACCAAATTTGCAAACTATATGAAAACCTAACCCTTAGGTAGGTCATACATAGATAAACCAAACAATTGCATTTTTAAAGGCTATTCTTTTTCCCATTTTTATTCAATTTTTTAATGCAAATCTTAGAAATATGAAATATAACTTCCGAATGCACACAAAATACAAGAAAAAATAAAATTTAAGATTTTTGAAACAACCTAGATGTAAATGTAAGGCTTGGAAGGTTACCTTTTTTGTTTTGAAACTTGTTGTTTCTAGAAATTTTTGCAAAAAACTCCTAGTTTTGTGGTCATACCTAGGTGGGATGGATATTTGGGGGTAATCCCTAGAAGGGATGTTTATAGTGGTTGTCCCTGGTAGTTCCAACTAAGAATTCTACAGTTTTTCATGCTTAGAACAACCAAAAACTACAACACACAAAAGATAAAAAGTGTGTCAAAAATGAAAAAAATGAAAGGGAAAAAGGGACACACAATCCCATCATATTCACCATTGAAGAAATGTGAAAAATGACATGCCTTAATGTGCGTTTAAACTAAAATTCTATCTATTGTTTCTAAGAAAGCATGCAAAAGAAAGATGCAAAAGATGTAACTATTGAAACGAAGAATGATTTGTAGTAAAATAGGGGGATTTCTCCTTGTATCTATTAATTCATCAATTTAAAAAGGTTACAATACATACCCTTTGACGGCTTATCATTTTGATACATTTAAATTATAAATTATGAGGGAATGAATCCCTTTATGAGCTTAATGATGTGTTTCAATGTTCTTCTCACAACCCACACTTGAGAGCTAATATTGGGATTCTTGTAATCTACCTGTTAGCTCCTCCATAATGCATAGAGTACCTGCACCTACACACAAGATATTAAAAATAGTTAATAACATATGCGTTTAGTGATAAAAGATAGGAAAACCATAGAAAGTATGCATTTATAAATATAAAACGTATTTGTGACTATTCAAAACAACTCCAAATAACTTGAAAATATAATATGATGTTATTGAGATGATTTTGGAAGGATATAAGTATAAATTGAAGTGAAATTATGATCAAAGAGTGTGATTCCTGGCAGGAACAACTAAGCTTGCAATCACAAAAACCTAAATTAACCCATAAAATCTACTCAAAACTTAACCAAAATTGAACACAAGACTAATATAATGATTTCTAATTGATATATGGTCAAATTGAATCACAATTTTTAGCCATTTAGTGGCCATCCTTGGTAAGTGCAACTACGACTATTAGTCATCCCTGGTAGGGATGGTCCCCAAACTAGATGGTTTTTGCCACCAATTCCAAGGGGATTTGGATTATAATACTCCTAAATGTGTTGTCATTGAATTTGATAAAATATAACTCATATTTGACAGTATTTGGAATGGATTTGACATATTTTGGAATGCCCCTAAAAGTGCCTTTGAATGAAGAGGTTTTCAAGGAAAATACTTGGCAAATGTTGAGGACTAATATGAGAAGAACTTTGTGAGCAATTATTGTTATTATATCTTTCTAAAATTGGGTGTAAGCACATCAATTTATAGCTAAATTTGGGTAAATGTACAAAGGAGGAAGTTATGGCATGCAGGGCAAGTGCCACCACTTGTCCATTCTCTTACCATGCATAAGAGAGAAGATGTCTCCATTTGGAGGCTCCAATTTGTAGGCCTTGATGTTTATGTCAGCCTCGCAATCAATTTTGGGTGATTGGATAGGATAAATGGTAGGAATTTATTGCCATTTATCCCACCCTTTGACTTTTGGGGGTCTAGAGCATGGTCATCCCACCGAGGGATGGTTGTGTGTGGCCATCCCTGGGTGATACGGTCATGGTTATATGCCCCAAAACTTCCCAAAAGTGGGGTAAACCCTCAAAAAAATGTTTTGGAGCTATAATTAACCCCTAAGGGTTGCCCAATGGGGCCATATGATTTTTATAAGAGTGGATCATAGCAGTCTTATCTGATTTACATGACTTTAGTTTCTACTGAGGGATAATGAATTTTTATTATTTGTTTCTCTTTTTGTTGTCCTATCATTTATTTGTAATGTGTTTCAATTAGGTGGCTTATCATAACCACTATCCACTACATTCAAAATATATTTATCAAATAAAATTTTTATCATCTTTATTCTCTAATAATCATAATATTTTTGATTAAATTTTGGAATGGGTAATGAGTTGTTGAAGCTGGCCATTAGACTCAAGAAACAACAAATGAAGTTTTTTTACAATGAACTTATCCAAGAACTTGATCATATGTTAGAATGACCATAAACCCAAGTTCACTAAAACCAAAAAATAACTAATATCTAATACCAAATGAAATATTTTACCCAAAAATGAAGAGCACAAAAAGTGCAGCAAAAGCACAACAAAAAAATTGTAGCAGCGAAAAACATATTTTTTGTAGTAGCACACAACAATTTAAATTTGAAAGACCAAAACTACTTAGAATTTAATGATATTTTGGGAGTGAATTCTAAACAAAAGTGTCTTTCAAATGGTGTATAACATGTGAAAAATGGAGCTGTAAAATAAAAGTTATCATCTTTTAAAGTTGAATATAAGTTTCAAAAAAATAAGAACAACAATCAAGTATTACACAAAATTAATGTAAGAGAATGTTGTTTTGCATTTTAAACAAACTTAGAAGTATTACAAATTATTTTCCATAATATCCTATTATTATAATACTCTCTTTTATATTTATAAGAAAAAAATTGATGTTAAAACACTTCATTTCACATTCTAGGAAATTCAATAGTCATAGTGACTCTTCAAGGCTTATAGAAATTTTTGGGCTTCTTAAAATTCATGGGAGAACTTTTGATTTTATATTTTTATTAGTTAGCTTCAATACCCAAAAAAATAAGGGATAGTATTACTGTAACCAATAGGATTTTTCTCTTTATGAATAATGCTAAAGTAGTTAACTAGAAAGAGGTTTAGGAATCGAAGGATGAAGTTATGATCACTACTGATTGGGATTTTGATCCAGTAATAAGTATGTTTGATCCTTCTAAAAATATTTTAATGAGGTAAACAAAATGGATTCTCCCTTTGGGTTGTATGCTAAAATTGAATTTTGATGGGCCAGCTAAAGGAAATTTTGGACTTTCAAGAGTAGAAGGTTTGATAAGAGATGAAAATAGTAATATTTTGATTGTTTATGTTGAAGCTCTAGGGGACCAACTTACCCACTTTGAAAAGGTATGTGTTATGTGCATGGGAATAAATTTGGTGAGTAATCATTAGGTTAAAAAAATTATTATAGAATGGGATTCCTTAAATATAATTTATCTAATGAAGAAAGATACAAAAGTCAACTAGAATTTAGACTCTATGATTGGTGAAGCTTGACATATTATAAGGTGTATGGAGGTAGTGCAATTTAATCATGTTTATAGGAAATAAAATAGCATAGTAGATTGTATGAATAATTTCTTAAATAACATAAGAAAGGCTCAATGTTTGGGAGGGAGACTTCCCCTAACAAGCTATTGCAATTGTTGATCAAGAAAGAGGAAATATTTTTCACAATAATTAATATTTTATTCCTTAATAACTTGTCTAGTTTATTACATAGAAGGATGTGGCAGGATCTTGGAAGTAGTAATATAGAAGATCGATCCTATGAATTGATGTTTGGAATAAAGTTTGAAAAAATAATATGGTAAAACTCTTATAAAAATAGTGTCCTCCATTTTTGCATGGTTTTTATAATAAGAAACTTAGGTGATGTTGGCTCCTATTTTTAATGCTCTTTTGAAAGAAATTTTTCTATGTTTGGCACCATAGTCATTCAGTCCTCCTTTTGGTTAACATTTTAATGTGAACATATTTAGATCTAGGCTAATGTTTATTAGGCTTAGTTTATTTTATCATTTACTTAAGCCTAAAGTCCTAAGTCTAAGTTAGAATGTGTGAGTTCTAGACTAGGTGTTAGCTTTACTTATTTAATTAAGTATTAAGTCCTAAGTCTAGGAATGATTTAATAAATATCCAATCCTATTTGTAAATGTCGACACATTTGGACGACATAGTATTTGGATTGGAATTGTTAGCTTAGTGAGAGTTAGCAACTTGAGTTTGAGTGCTTAGTCATAGATTCTCCTATTTTGGGAGATTATGGTTGTAAATTGTATTATTTAAGTCCTTCATGTGAATAATAATACTTAGTGTAATTTTAATTTTAGTTTCCTCATCACTGGTATCAGATCCTGTGATCAAGCTTGTGCTAGTTGGACTCTTAGTTTGTCTAGGAAATCCTAATTTGCATAGGAATTAATTGTTAAAATACTTGAAAAATTTTCTCCAAATTCCTTTTTTTAGATTCCAAAAATACTCCTCCCTTAGTTTTGTGCACTGCCCTTTCTTCCATGCACAAAAATTTGGCCTCTAAAGCTGGTTTAACTCCTAAAAAAGAATAGTTAATATTAAAATTTAATATTAATATTGATTTTTTTATTGATATTAATATTATTATTATTTTTTAGTTAAAATACCCTATATAGGGAATTCGAGCCTATGTTTTTTTACCGATTGAAGCCGTAATTTGTGGATGCACAAAATAATTGCCGATCGCAGACCAACGATTTGTCGACCACCGACCAGCCTACCAGAAATGGTTGATGTTCATTCACCAATGCAGCAAGTCCAGCATCCAACCAACAAGCATCCACCTGTGCTCACTGATTGCCACTAGCCAACCATCGGTCGGTCCTTCTTACCGATCCTGTGCCTCTAGCAGCCCGTGCCCCCTACCTTCGATGACTACCACCTGGTGTCACTTCTCAAGTGGACACCAACTCTAGTAGCTGACCACTCTCAACTGTGTCATACATTTTTTGGTGACCTACATTCTAGACACCTTCTTGGTAGCTTTGAATTTACTCCCAGTGATTCCACCTACCGATCGACTGTTGCTTCTGATAATAGTTCTTCAACTGGATGACATAAGCCACCTTCAACTGGATGACATAAGCCATCAACCACTCTGATGGCTAGCTTGACATCGATCAACATTACCAGTGCAGCTCCATTCTGTCACAGCTCCAAACCATCGTAGCTCTCTCCCTCAATGGTGATTTTGTCCCAAAAATCCGATGTCCAATCTAGACGTCCGATCCTTTCTGTGATAGCGGATCCAACTTCCAATGACATTTCTGCTGGTTTAGACGTTTCTCTAGTGTAGCACAACTAGTTTTTTGGCTCAGTATTCTGATTACCGAAGCCACTTACTACTCCACAACGTGAATACTTAGACATTTTTTTATGATCACCACTACTGAAGTCCTCCACCTGTTGCAGACACCGCCCTTACTTGCAGATCTCCTCCCTGATGACGTCGAAATCTAACATCACCTCGACCGATCCTAAATTTTGATCTTTCCTACAATTTCCTGAGGATAGTTTCAATTTCCACACAAGGTTGTGTAGAGTTTCCCGTTAGATTTCTCATTGTTTCAGTGAGTTCCAATTGCTTAACCGGAGGATCTCAACACTTTTGCGACTGATCTGGTATTTTCCATCGATATTCTGGAAAACGCAGTGGTGGAAATTTACAATAACAATTTATTTGTTGTTTGTTTTATTTTCTCACAGGAAAAAGTCCCACATTTTGGATGCGAGAGGATTTGTAGTGATATTTTATCTTAATTTTTAAAATTTTCCAAATATTAATTTTTCATTCATAATAATTATGCAATTTTACTAATTACATACTAGTTGAACATGGATCTAGAACTATCTTAAACTTGGATTATAATATTAGTTTTATGAGACAACTTGTTTTTCATTTTAATGAACAAAGCTTCAACATCAATTATACGATAATTTAAGTGACTTGATCCATAATATAACATTTAGGTATATAGATTATTTAATAATTGTTCAACATAAATCTATCATACATGTATGAATATTAATGAATTTTTTTTCAATCTTTTTAGATCCCAAAAAAAAAATAAAAACAACATCACGATAGGAGTAAACATTACACAAGGCTTATAACAAAGTCAAAAATTATCCAATTGAATGATCTACAACCTTAGTGATACCACATGGGTTTACATAACAATATTTATTTAGAGGTAGATTCTAATACTATACTCATAACAATCTTTTATATGTTACCATGACTTTCTATAAGAAAACATTACTACAAAATATATGAATTTCTTTACAATAACTTTTTTTTTGAAAAACCATTATATTAATTAAAATTTAATAGTATTATAGTCAAATAAAAAATGGTGTATATGCATACCCTAAATAGTCATTAATTGTCCATAAAAAATGGATAAATATGCCTCAGACTACTAACTAATTTGATGACATCTACCAAGATTGTAGAGGGTCATATTTGGCAGATTTATCCTAGTCATCACTTCTTACCTATAATATGGATGAGTCATATCAGTGGTCAGACCTACCACATTTAGTCTCAAACTCTATGTATTTGGCTAAATAAATGACCAATGCAAGAAAACAATGTAGGGAGTATTCCCCTATGGCTTAATCAATTCAAACAAATGGATAATTAAATATTTGTACAAAATAAATGGAGGCTAAACACACCTTAGACCACTAACTATTTTTATCACATCTACCAAGACTATGAGGGTTTGTTTTTTGTATATTAGTCCTATTCATCACTTCTTGCTTTTAGCATGTATCATTACCTAGCAAAGAGGATGTGTTTATTGGAAATATTAAGAATATTAAGTTGTCATTGATGTCAAAGGATGCATGGTACTCAAGGAAAAAATATTCCTCAAGGTTGATGAGGTTTTAAGGCTGGATAAATTAGTACAAATGAATTTTATTGCAAAGCTACATAATTATTTTTAAGGATTATAATATTTAAATACCAATATTTAAATATTATAAAGAGATAGACAAAGGCTTGGTCAATGACAAATTTAATATTTCAAAGGAATATATTAGAAATCTATCTCATTATACAAATAATTTGGCCCTAGGTTACATTATATAGTTCTCACCAAGAACAGAACATAGTACAATATAGTTGGAGCTACACAAATCTCACAAACAAATCTCCTTTTATTGGCTATATGACTCACCCTACTAACATAGCTAATACTAACTTAATCCCTAGATGTTATCTAACTTATTCTAGAATAACATCACACTTAGCTACGTAGGAGAAACACATTCAAATTCCAACATTCTCCCCCTTAAAGTTGATAGGGCTGACAAGATAGTCTCTCAGCTTTATATACTGATCTTTAGCAACTCCTTTGGTGAAGATGTCCGCTATGTTGTCCAAAGTGCTGCAATATTTTAGCTCAACCATATTTTTCTCCACCATGTCTCTAATGAAGTGATACTTCATGTCAAAGTGCTTTGACCTGATATGGTGGATAGGATTATGTTCCAAATGTATGGCACTCATATTGTCACAATACAATATGGTAGGACCACTTTGTCTCTCACCTATTTCTTCAAGTAATTTTCTCAACCATAAAACTTGGGCACTAGCATTTGTGATATCTATGTACTCAACCTCAGTAGATGATAGTGCAACAATAGTTTACTTTTTAGAACTCTAAGTAATTAGTCCTGACCCAATACTAAAATAATTCCCTAAATTGGATTTTCTATCATCTATGTTGTTTCCCCAATCACTATCACTAAATCCAACTAATTTTACAACATCACTTTTATGGTAATGGATACCATAACCCATTGTACCCTTTACATATCTCAAAATTCTTTTAGTTTCTTGTAGATGAACTTCAGATGGATCAGCCATATACCTTGATACTAGAGAGAAATCATATTGAATATCCAATCGTGTGTTGGTGAGGAACATTAGACTCCCAACCATGCTCCTGTAAGTGGTCTTGTTAACTTTTTATGCTCAATATTCTTTGCTTAATTGTATCCCATGACCTATTGGAGTTGCAACAGAATTACATTGCTCCATAGCAAATTTTTTTATCATGTCTTGAGAATATTTATGTTGACATATGAAGATCCCATTTCTTGTTTGATGGATCTCCATTCCTAGGAATTAATGCATCAAACCTATATCCTTCATTTAAAACTCTTTCATCATGGATTTTTTGAACTCCTAATTCATTTTAGCACTACTACCCATGAATATTAGATCATCCACATATAAGCACACAATAAGGATGTCTTTACCTTGTTTCATGTAAAGACATCCATGTATCATTAAGGAAGGTACTCTTAACATCCATGTGTTGAATGTTCCACCCTTTGTGGGTAGCCAAGGAAAGTACTAGTCTTATGGTCTCTTATCTAGCAACCGAAGAAAAGGTTTCCTCATAGTCAATCCCATACTTTTGAATAAACCCTTTTGCTACTAGACTTGCCTTGTATCTTTCAATACTCCCATCGACATTGAAATTGGTCTTATAAACCCATTTACATCTAATACATTTATTTCCCTTAGGAAGCTCCACTAGCTCCCATGTGTCATTATTTTTTATAGAGGTCATTTTCTCTTTCATGGCTTATTGCCATACATCATGATTACATGTGTTTTCATAACTAGATGACTCTAGCTCTACACTAGTCATTAAAGTATAGTTTACAACATATCCCTTAGGTTCTTGGGAGTCTTCATCACCATACATGTGCAAATTTTCAAGTCTTTTCAAGACTTCATTCATATCACTAGCTTGGCTTCTAGTGTACCTTCTTTGAAAATTATTGTCCATCATTTGAAATAAGGTATGGTACTAAAGTGTTCTCTTACCTCTTGGTGGTGTATATTATTACATTGGCATTGGAGAAGAACTTGATGCTCTTGGTGGTCTGTGTGGAGGACTTGGAGTAGCACTTATTGTACTTGAAGTAGAACTCTTTCTTGGACTTGGAGGAGGACTTCCATTGTTGTTCTTGTTAATGGGCTGCACTTGAGAGGATCTTTAATCTTGAGATCCATAATCAATAAAACTTTTTTGATGACCCCATTCTCCCCCTTCATTAAAAAATTACATCTCTTGAGATTACAACTTTGTGTGTTTTTGGATTGTAGATTCTATATGCCTTTGAACACTCACAATACCCAATGAAAATACATGCTTGACTTTTTGGATCAAGTTTCTTTCTTGTCTCATCAGGAATGTGTGCATATGTAAGACAACCAAAAACTTTAAAGTGCTTTACATTTGTCTTTTTTTTATACCATCCCTTATAGGGAGTTATCCCATCTAAACTAGAAGTAGGACTCCTATTTAAAATGTAAACACTTGTCCTACCAACATCAGCCCAATACATGTTACTTAGTTTCTTTGTTTGAAGCATCGATCTAGCCATTTCTATAATAGTGTGGTTCTTCCTTTCAGCTACACCATTTTGTTGTGGGGTGTAGACAGTAGTGAATTGCCTTTTGATCCCACAATGTTTACAATATTTGAGAAATGCATTTGAGAAAAATTCCCCTCCTCTATTAGTCCTTAAAATTTTTACAACATACTCACTTTGATTCTCTACATTATTTTTGAAATCCTTGAAACATTCAAAAGCTTCATCCTTATTTTTCAAAAAATAAATCGAACACATTCTATAGAAATCATCAATGAAATTAAGGAAGTAATAATTGTTACCCAAGATTTTTGTATGCATTGGACCACAAATATCTGAATGTACCGATTTTAGTGGATGAATTTCTCTCCATGCTTGACCTCTTGGAAAATTTATTCTTGAGTGCTTTCCCAAAGCACATCCTTCACATACCTCCTTGTGCTCTTCAAATTTTTGTAATCCACACACCATAACTTGTGAAGTAAACAACTTCAAGCTTGCAAAATTAATATTACCATATCTCAAGTGCCAAATGATACTTGGATTTTATATGGCCACACTAGCAATTTGAGCACCTCCTTGTTCCCCAAAATTAATACAAAATAACCTATTCTTTGTCATAGGTACATTTTTGACAACTCCATTACAATTATTTTTGTCAAAAATTACACATTTTCCATCTTCAAAAACAAGTTTCTAATTATTTTCCATGATTTGTCAAACACTAATAAAATTATGTTGGAGTGTAGGGGTGTAATAGATATTGTTTATCTTCTTTTTGCCTTCATTTGTTAAAACATCCAAGGCTCCCATACCTTCAACTTGTAGTGCCTTGTCATCTTCCAATTTGATATTTGACTTGTATGTGGAATACATTGTAGTAAATAACACCTCCTTGTCACTCATATTATTTGAGAAACCAGTATTCAAAATCCAAGTTTCATTGATATTTTAATTTGATTTTCCATAGGTGAGGAACAAATTTTAATAAGTTCCTTCCTCTTCTCCATAGTTTCCATAATTATTACTTCTCCCTTCTTGAGAAGCCTTTAGTTTACAATCTCTAGCAAAGTGACCAAGCTTACCACAATGATAACAAGACTTGTTTGATTTGTCACCTCCTCTTCCTCTTCCTTAGTAGCCACCTCTTGATCTACCTTGTCCTCTCCCTCTTCCTCTTGAATATTGTCCACTCCTTTGTCTTTTTCCTTGTCCTATTCCTTGTGTATTGCCACGAGTCTCACCTTCCTTGGATGAGAATGTTTTTTCATCACCTCCAAAGCTTGATGATGTAGAACCTTGGAGTCTCTCTTCATGGGACATCAAAGAACCAATTAGTGTATCAAATGTTAGATTAGAAAGATATTTATATTCTTCAATAATAATGTCAATATGATTCCACTTATAAAGAAGTGTTCTCAACACTTTCTTCACAACCACTTCAATTTTTATATCTTCTCCAAGTGTCTCCATTTTGTTTACAATTGCTTTAACTCTCACACAATAATATCCCACTCTTTCATATTTTTACATTTTGATATTCTCAAAATCTCTCTTCAAATTTTGAAGCCTCACTTGCTTCACTTGATTGCTCCCTTGATAGTTGTCTTTAAAGGTATTCCATGCTTCTAGGGTTGTTGAAAAAGAAGCAATTTTAGGAAATATGTTTTTCTCCAAAGCTGCTTGGAGATGGTAGAGAGCAAAAGAGTTCTTCTTTTGGGAATCCTTCTTATTAGTTTTATCAGTTGCACTCAAGGTGGTCCAATATATGGGTTCAGTGTAGCCTTCTTCTATAATGTCCCATAAATCTTTTCCAATGAGTATATATCTTCATCTTGATAGACCAATACTCATAGTCCAAATTGTTGAACTCAAAAATAGGTAGGTTGTTATTAGCAGCCATTGCTCACTAATTAATAAACAAGACTTTAGAAAAATTTTATGCAAAAATACCTCTGTCTCTATTTTCAACAAACATCAACAATACAAGAAAATAATAGTAAAAACTAATTAAGTAGTAGTTCAACAGGAAATTAGTAGCAAGTCTCATGGGCTTTTAGGACATTTACTTCTCAAATTTACAACTAAAGTCAACAAAACTCCAAGAATATTTTCAAATAGGATCTTTATTTCTCTGTTCTGTGCAGTTTGCAACCTCCTCCTCATTCTAAGTTGGTTGCATGACCATGCAAGTCTTCTATATCAACATAGGTCTTCTATTTGATGGGTTTTGGCACATTCAAGTCTTGAAACACATGTGTTATCTAAATTTCTGCTATTTCGTAATAGCGAATTACCATCTACTATATTAACAATAGCAATGAAGCTACACATATTTCATGGTCTTCATGACATCCACACTACATGATACACATATGCCTTGGTTTCCTAAACATCCATGCTTCGCATATGAAGCATCTCACCAGCACTTCTAAACAAAAACACACTCCTCGATAATAATTATCTCACTCTCATCAATCATTCTTGCTCGGGCCAATTACAATACATAGGAATCTTTGACTATATCATGTCGGTAGCGCAGATGTGGCATTTCCTCTTTAGCTAATCAAACATGAAATCTTAGCATAGACGTGGCCTTTTCTCCATGCACAAGTCAACAATGTGCATCCTTTAATTTTGAGCTTCAATGTCTATTCAACAATCCAAACTGTGATGTGGGCTTCAACAAGTCATTCATGAAGCTTATCACAGCTTCTTACATCGATGGTCAAACACGATTCTCATTTGTAAATCAAAAATATAAATCATGATTCTCTAATCATGATTATCCTTTGCACATTCAAATTATTCCTCCATGGGTAACCAACGTGTTTTTCAACATTCAACTCATCGTCTCATTGTAATTTTAATGCTAGAACATTCCACACGCTATCTCACAGCATTTCTCAACACAAAGAAAACCATGGGTGCTCCTCAAAACATTCTCCTCAGAACATCTTTATCTCTACTTGGAGTTTACCATGGTCTAATGATCTCCAAGTATCATCAACGTCACAAGTGTAATCCCAATCGTAGCTCATCGCGTACTCATCACACAACATGAGACTATTTAAATTATCATAACAATAGACTTTTGGACCTCACAATCGGGACATCAACATAGAATTTACTTGGATTGAACTCATAAAATTTGTGATGGGCAATCCATGAGTTTGAAGCATTTCTATTAGGCTCTGATACCAAAATGAGAAATATATCTCATTATATTCATATGTTGGCCCCAGGTTACATTATATAGTTCTCACCAAGAACATAACATAGTACAATATAGTTGGAGCTACACAAATCTTGCAAACAAATGACCTTTTATTGGCTATATGGCTCACCTTATTAACATAGCTAATACTAAATTAATCCCTAGATGCTCTCTAACTTATCCTAGAATAACATCACACTTAGCTACAAAGGAGAAACACATTCAAATTCCAACAATAAAGGTTTAGGAATAAAAATATTTTTCAAATGGACAAAGGTTTAAAGACAAAAGGATTTAATATATCAAAGGGCCAAAGGTTTTAAAAATAATATTATAATATTTAATTTAAATATTCAAATGGGTTTAAGTTTAAAAGGTGCCAAGGGCAAGCATAAAAGTCAAAAATCAAAGCGTCGACGTCCATGGTGAAAATAAAAAGACATATAAATGGAGGAGCAAAAATCATATGCAAAGCTAAGGTTTTAATCGTGTGATTCGATATTATTCCAGTGCATTATTTTCAGCAAACAAAGAGGGCAGGGAGCGCAGTGAGAAAGTTCATCATTGGGAAAAATCTGAAGTAGATAAATAATTGGTTGTGCATCTTGGTTCCCACCCATCGGTGTGTCCTAGATGGTTGGTTGGCCCTTGGTAGGGCGTTGCTATGCAGAGAGACAGAGGTTTGAATCCCACTATGAGGTTTTTGTTGTGTGATTTTTTGGTTGGAGGATAAAGTTGTGAAGGATACAAATATTACCGCTGAGCCCTTAGGTTTCACCCGCTGGGCTAGCTTAGCTAGTCGGAGGTCCTTTGGGAGAGTGTTGCATTGGGTAAGGTGAGGAGATCGAATCTCCTGCACAACATTTTGATAGTTTGGTTTTTTGAGGTAAGGGCAATAATGTTTTAATTCTTATTAAGTGGGAGTCATAAGGTGCAACATTAATAATTATTTTGTATATTCTATTTTGAGTTAGTGGGAGTCATAAGGTGTATGAGGATAAATTGAAGATTGTCATTCACACATTGTGTTAGGTGTATTGGGATAAATTGAAGATTATCATTTGCACATTGTGTTAGGTGTATTGGGATAAATTGAAGTTTATCATTTGCACATTGTATTAGGTGTATTGGGATAAATGGAAAATTATCTTTTGCATGTGATGTGAGGGTGTTATAAGGCATATTGAGATAAATTAAAATTTATCTTTTGTATATTGTGAAAGTAGGAGTTATAAGGTGTGATTATGGTTTAATTTTTAAATGTATTTTTGCATGGTAGAAGAAGGAAATTTAAGGGCTTAGTCACTACTAAAAGCTTTATTTTGGGAGACTAAAAAGGAGTCATAAAATATATTTTTTCAAGCCTTATTGTGCATATCTTTTTGAGAAGGGTTTTATTGTGGATGATTTGAAAGAGAGATTTACTAACTAGTTTTTGAGTGGGACAAGAAAGGGAAATTATTTTTGAAGTAGGTTTTGAAGGTACATCATCATCAAGGTAGTTTTAGAGGTATGGTGATTTAATTCCTTCTTAAGGTGGTTGAGTTGTCATATGTTTGGAGAAATAATGATTGATTGAGTGTGCATTGCTTTGATAGAAATTGGAAATAAAAGTGCAAGGGTTTGAAAGCAAATTTGATGTGCATTAGTGATTGATTGAATATGGGAGTAATGGTGAATTATTGTTGAATGAAATTGGAAATATATGTGCTAGGGTTTGAGAATAAAGTTGTGCATTATTGTTGAATGAAATTGGAAATATATGTGCTAGAGTTTGAGAACAAAGTTGTGCATGAATTTGGAAATATACTAGCAAGGGTTTGAGAGAAAATTGGTGCATTAACTTTGAGTCATATTGGGAATGAACTTGCAAGGGTTATAGACCAATCTTGTGAAGCAAATCTATGCATTAGTTTTGAGTGATATTGGGAATAAATTTGCAAGGGCTATAGACCAATTTTGTGAAGCAAGTATGTGCATTGGTTTTGATTAATTTTGGAAGTACATAAGAAGGTCAACTATCAAGTGCTAGACTAGAGTATCCTTTTGAATGCAATGAATGTGAGACATGTGAAAGTGACAGACTTAATGAATGTGAGAAGAACATATTGAGTATTTTTAATGCATATCATTCTCTATATGTTCATGAAGAAAAATAATTCTGGGTAGAATATGTCTGAATTACTTTAGTCAAAGAAAGCACTTTTGGGAAAGATATATGCAATTGTTTCTATGCAAGAATTAGGAATGGTTGAGCAGGTTTTATGAGCAGGTTGAGTAGAGGTTATGAGCAGGATTTGAAAGTAGATTTGAGTAGGTTATTGAGGTAGAATTGAGTAAAGTTTATGAGTAATATTTGAAAGCATATTTGAGAAGGTTATTGAGGTATAATTGAGTAGGTTTGTGATATGAGTTTTGAGAAGGTTTGAGGTAAATTTAAGCAAAATATGTGAGCAGGTTTGAGTAGTAATTTGAGCAATATTATAGAGTAGATTTGAGCAAGCCTTATGAGTAGGCATGGAACACATTTAAGTATATTTATGAACAAACATTTTGTAAAGTATTGGAGTAGCTTAGAGCAAAGGGGATTTTTGTCTCCTATGGATAGAGGTCCACAAACTAGAGTAAAGGGGATTGGTGTCTCCTATGGATAGAGGTCCATAAACCAGAGCAAAGGGGATTGGTGTCTCCTATGGATAGAGGTCCATGAACCAGAGCAAAGGGGATTGGTGTCTCCTATGGATAGAGGTCCATAAACTAGAGAAAATGGGATTGGTGTCTCATATGGATAGAGGTCCATGAACTAGAGCAAAGGGGATTGGTGTCTCCTATGGATAGAGGTCCATGAACCAGAGCAAAGGGGATTGGTGTCTCCTATGGATAGAGGTCCATGAACCAGAGCAAAGGGGATTGGTGTCTCCTATGGATAGAGGTCCATGAACTAGAGCATAGGGGATTGGTGTCTCCTTTGGGTTGGTGCCCATAAACATTGTAATAGGGAATTGGTTCCCAAGAGATTTGTTGAGAAAATTTATAAGAAATATTTTCTCCGTGGATGTAGCCCACATTGGGTGAACCACATTAAATCTGTGTCTCTTATGTGTGTGATGATCTGTGCATTATTTCATTATTGCAATTGATAATATTGGATAATACTACTTTGGAAAGAAAAGTAAAAAGTTTTATCTTATACTATTCACCCCCCCTCTTAGTATAAGCTTGTGTTCTTCAATTGGTATCAGAGTGGGTTCCTTCATGAAAGCCTAACAACTTGAAGGAAGATCTTACAGGAACACACATGGCTCATAAGGAAGGGTTTTCATCAAATAAGGCTCCATTGTTTGATGGGACTAACTATGCTTTCTAGAGTGTGAGGATGAAGACTTATTTGATGGCACATGGATATGATACATGGCAATCCATTGAAAATGGATTCACACCATCTACAACTCCTCCTACAGATGCAAGTGGTAAGAAACCATATGAAGATAATTCCAAGGCAATGAATGCAATTTTGAGTGGGTTATGTGAATCAAATTTTGTGAAAGTCATGCAATGTACTTCAACAAAATAAATGTGGGATAAGTTATAGAGAATATATGAAGGAGATGACAAGGTCAAAATGGCAAAACTTCAAACACATAGAAGGAAGTTTGAAGACTTGAAGATGAAATATGATGAAGATATTGCTATGTATCTACTTCGTGTTGATGAGGTTGTCAACACTATTCATGGACTTGGAGAAAATATTGAGAAAATATTGAGGAATCTACTATTGTTCAAAAAATATTGAGGTCACTCCCTATGAGGTATGATGCAAAGGTTTCAACAATAGAAGAGATGAAGGATCTCAAAACTTTAAGCATGGATGAGCTACATGGAATTCTCATAACCTATGAGATGAGGATAGAAAAAGAACAAACATAAAAAAGAGAGGCAACATTCAAAGCTTCAAAGAAGGAAAAGAATAAAGAACAAGAATCAAGTGATGAATCAAGTAGTGAAGAAGAGGCTAACTTTGTGAGAAGAAATAAGAAGGGTCCAAGAAAACACAAAATTATGTAGACTGTGAAATATTTTAGTTGTGGTAACATTGGTCACTATGCAGCTAATTATCCATAAAATGGAGGTAGTAGTAGTGAAGAAGAAAAGTATTACAATTTTTGGAAAATAAAAATAGGCATGGTCAAGGCAAGCATGAGAAGAAGATTTTTCAAAGGCACAAGAAGAGTTTTTATGCTGAAGAAGAAAGCAGTACTTCAAGTGAAAGTGATGAAAGCTTCTCCGATAATGAAAAGGAAGAAATCCTATTTTTGGCCATAGAAGAGAATGAAGATGCTCCTATTGTCAAAGACCAAGAAGAAGAGAAAGAAGATGCTCTTGTGATTAAAGACCTAGAAAAAGAGAAATATTTAGAAAATGAAGAAGAAACCATGGTTAACATAGAGGAGGAACTTATTGTTGCTCTTGGAGAATTGAAAAGGGTTAGAAAGAAGAATTTAGAATTGAAGGCTCAAGTTCAAGAGGATGAGGAAACAAAGACAAAGCTCCTACAAGATCTCATAGACTTAAAAGTGAAGGTTGAAGAGGTAAAGAAAGTTGAAGAAGGTATGGTTGAATAATTAAAGGTAAAAGAACTAGAATGTGAAAGACTAGAACATGAAGTTGACATTCTAAGGAAGGGACTTGAGAAATTCAATAATAAGATATATCAGTTTAGGAAAAGCTCAAAATATTTGGATGATATTATCAAAACATAGAGATCTCCATTTATG
This sequence comes from Wollemia nobilis, assembly GCA_028583015.1. Taxonomy (NCBI): domain Eukaryota; kingdom Viridiplantae; phylum Streptophyta; class Pinopsida; order Araucariales; family Araucariaceae; genus Wollemia; species Wollemia nobilis. The sequence continues at coordinate 209,328 of JAQPPZ010002593.1, forward strand.
AAGACTGGACTTGGTTATGAGGAAGGTCAAGAGGTACAAGAAGAGGAGTCAAGCTCAAAATAAATAGAAGCATCAAAGAAGGTATTTGAAGAAGAGCCTAAGACCTATACTGATAAGTTGAGAAGTGGTAGTATCAAAGAGGAAGCAAACAAAGAATCATCAAGGAACAGGGACCATCACAAGAAAAGCAAAGAAAGAACCATGAGATCAAGGCAAGATGAATATTTCTTCCAAGGTTATTGTTTCTCATGTAATAATTTTGGTCATAAAGCTATACATTGCAGGGTTCATGTAAGAATTATTATGATTACAAGAGAAATTTGAATTCATTTGCACCTTTCAAGGACTACAACATCAGGTGTTACAATTGCAATAATTTTGGGCATAGAGCAAAGTGGTGTAGAACAGAATTTTTGGAACTTCCAAAGACAAGCAAGAAAAAGGATGCTCAAAATGTTCAAAGAGGTATGACTTCAAAAGTTTGGAAAAATATTGAAAAAGAAGAAGAGCATTGTAAGTTGGGAGTAGCTTTACTCCCATCCCAAAATTAATCACCTCAAGAAAAGGAGGTGGTGAGGGGGCTAAGCTAAGTGTTTTATTTTTAGCCCCAAAAGGAGCCCTTTGCCATTGATGTCAAAGGGGGAGAGATTTCAGTAAGGGGGAGATTTTAGTAAGGGGGAGCAACTTGTCAGGGGAGCAGTTTGGGAATCCAGTTGCAGTCAAAGAAATTTTTTGTAAGGGTTGCCATCAATGAAAAAGGGGGAGATTGTTGGAAATATTGAGTATATTGAGTTGTCATTGATGTCAAAGGATGCATGGTACTCAAGGCAGAAATATTCTTCAAGGTTGATGAGGTTTTAAGGTTGGACAAATTATTACAAAGGAAGTTTATTGCAAAGCAAGACAATTATTTTTAAGGATTATAATATTTAAATACCAATATTTAAATATTATAAAGAGATGGACAAAGGTTTAAAGACAAAAGGATTTAATATATCAAAGGGCCAAAGGTTTTAAAAATAATATTATAATATTTAATTTAAATATTCAAATGGGTTTAAGTTTAAAAGGTGCCAAGGGCAAGCATAAAAGTCAAAAATCAAAGCATCGACGTCCATGGTGAAAATGAAAAGACACATATAAATGGAGGAGAAAAAATCATATGCAAAGCTAAGGTTTTAATCGTGTGATTCGATATTATTCCAACGCATTGTTTTCAATGAACGAAGAGGGCAGGGAGCACAGTGAGAAAGTTCATCATTGGGTGAAATCTGAAGTAGATAAATAATTGGTTGTGCATCTTGGTTCCCACCCATCGGTGTGTCCCAGCTGGTTGGTTGGCCCTTGGTAGGGCTCTGTTGTGCAGAGAGACAGAGGTTTGAATCCCACCATGAGGTTTTTGTTGTGTGATTTTTTGGTTGGAGGATAAAGCTACGAAGGATACAAATATTACCGTCGAGCCCTTAGGTTTCACCCATTGGGCTAGCTTAGTTGGTCGAAGGTCCTTTGGGAGAGCGTTACATTGGGCAAGGTGAGGAGATCGAATCTCCTACACAACATTTTGATAGTTTGGTTTTTTGAGGTAAGGGCAATAATGTTTTAATTCTTATTAAGTGGGAGTCATAAGGTGCAACATTAATAATTATTTTGTATATTCTATTTTGAGTTAGTGGGAGTCATAAGGTGTATGAGGATAAATTGAATATTATCATTTGCACATTGTGTTAGGTGTATTGGGATAAATTGAAGATTATCATTTGCACATTGTGTTAGGTGTATTGGGATAAATTGAAGTTTGTCATTTGCACATTGTATTAGGTGTATTGGGATAAATGGAAAATTATCTTTTGCATGTGATGTGAGGGTGTTATAAGGCATATTGAGATAAATTAAAATTTATCTTTTGTATATTGTGAAAGTAGGAGTTATAAGGTGTGATTATGGTTTAATTTTTAAATGTATTTTTGCATGGTAGAAGAAGGAAATTTAAGGGCTTAGTCACTACTAAAAGATTTATTTTGGGAGACTAAAAAGGAGTCATAAAACAAAATTTTCAAGCCTTATTGTGCATATCTTTTTGAGAAGGGTTTTATTGTGGATGATTTGAAAGAGAGATTTACTAACTAGTTTTTGAGTGGGACAAGAAAGGGAAATTATTTTTGAAGTAGGTTTTGAAGGTACATCATCATCAAGGTAGTTTTAGAGGTATGGTGATTTAATTCCTTCTTAAGGTGGTTGAGTTGTCATATGTTTGGAGAAATAAGGATTGATTGAGTGTGCATTGCTTTGATAGAAATTGGAAATAAAAGTGCAAGGGTTTGAAAGTAAATTTGATGTGCATTAGTGATTGATTGAAGATGGGAGTAATGGTGAATTATTGTTGAATGAAATTGGAAATATATGTGCTAGGGTTTGAGAATAAAGTTGTGCATTATTGTTGAATGAAATTGGAAATATATGTGCTAGGGTTTGAGAACAAAGTTGTGCATGAATTTTGAAATATACTAGCAAGGGTTTGAGAGAAAATTGGTGCATTAACTTTGAGTCATATTGGGAATGAACTTGCAAGGGTTATAGACCAATCTTGTGAAGCAAATCTATGCATTAGTTTTGAGTGATATTGGGAATAAATTTGCAAGGGCTATAGACCAGTTTTGTGAAGCAAGTATGTGCATTGGTTTTGATTAATTTTGGAAGTACATAAGAAGGTCAACTATCAAGTGCTAGACTAGAGTATCCTTTTGAATGCAATGAATGTGAGACATGTGAAAGCAACAGACTTAATGAATGTGAGAAGAACATATTGAGTATTTGTAATGCATATCATTCTCTATATGTTCATGAAGAAAAATAATTCTGGGTAGAATATATCTGAATTACTTTAGTCAAAGAAAGCACTTTTGGGAAAGATATATGCAATTATTTCTATGCAAGAATTAGGAATGGTTGAGCAAGTTTTATGAGCAGGTTGAGTAGAGGTTATGAGAAGTATTTGAAAGCAGATTTGAGCAGGTTATTGAGGTAGAATTGAGAAGAGTTTATGAGAATGATTTAAAAGTAAATTTGAGCAGGTTATTGAGGTATAATTGAGTAGGTTTGTGAATTGATTTCTAAGAAGGTTTGAGATAGATTTGAGTAGAATATGTGAGCAGGTTTAAGAAGTGATTTTAGTAGTATTGTAGAGTATATTTTAGGAAGCCTTATGAGTAGGCATGGATCATATTTGAGTAGAGTTGTCAAAAATCCTTATGTAAAGACTTAGATTATATTAGAGCAAAGGGGATTGGTGTCTCTTGTGGATAGAGGTCCACAAACTAGAGCATATAGGATTGGTGTATCCTATGGATAGAGGTCCATAAACTAGAGCAAAGGGGATTGGTGTATCCTATGGATAGAGGTCCATGAACCAGAGCAAAGGGGATTGGTGTCTCCTATGGATAGAGGTCCATGAAACAAAGTAAATGGGATTGGTGTCTCCTATGGATAGAGGTCCATAAACCAGAGCAAAGGAGATTGGTGTCTCCTATGGATAGAGGTCCATGAACTAGAGCAAAGGGGATTGGTGTCTCCTATGGATAGAGGTCCATGAACTAGAGCAAAGGGGATTGGTGTCTCCTATGGATAGAGGTCCATGAACTTGAGCATAGGGGATTGGTGTCTCCTTTGGGTTGGTGCCCATAAATATTGTAATAGGGAATTGGTTCCCAAGATATTTGTTGAGAAAATTTATAAGAAATATTTTCTCCGTGGATGTAGCCCACATTGGGTGAACCACGTTAAATCTGTGTCTCTTATGTGTGTGATGATATATGCATTGTTTCATTATTGCAATTGATAATATTGGATAATACTGCTTTGGAAAGAAAAGTAAAAATTTTTATCTTATATTGTTCACCCCCCTCCTCTCAGTATAAGCTTGTGTTCTTTAGAGTTAACTTGGTTATTGAACCTACCACATTTTGTATCAAGTTCTATGTGTTTGGTCATTAAAAATACCATTTCAAGGAATTATTATAGGGAGTATTCCCTAGTGTTCAATCAATTCCAAAAAAGTGGTAAACTTCATTGCCATTTTATTGGCCTATACCAAAGTCTAAAGTAGCATGGAAGAAACAACATTGACCTTGTAAATAACATTGTATAATGGAAAAGCAAAGGCTTGAGAGAACAAGGAATCATTTCCAGGATTCCATAAAGAAAACAAAATTCCAATACTAAATAGGTCCCAAACTTATAGAAACACTAGAGAGAGGAGAGAAGGTTCTTCAAGGAATATTTATTTTCATGTAAACCACTAAGGGAGAACAAGCTAGGAAAAATAAAAATTCTATTTCTAGGTGTGCCAAGCCTTATGTATCTCCAAAAGAGGTGAATAAGATCTTTAGATTCATGGCAAAGTGAACATAGTGGGTTGGGAACCCAAATTTAGATAATTTTTTTACCAAGTGGAAGTCCTTGGTGACTTAAGCTCTAGGTAAAGACAAATTATCTAATTTTGAGATAAGTGAACCAAGTTGTGTGAAAATTATGGGTTCAAATATATATGAGTGAAGAAAAGACACAATGAAAACTTAGTTTTTTATCCATGGGTAAGTATGGTGATAGTCATTCATAACCCAACCTGGTCGTATAATTAAGGAGGGGTATTTATGTATACAATTTCTTATCATTCCTCCAAGGATGTTGATAATGAATTGTGATTTTTTGAAGCATAGAATAAAGCATATTTGCTTTAACTACCTCAAATAATTCCTTATCAATGAAGGTAATTATAAACCTAAATTTTATATAATTTCAAGGTTACTAATACCTAGTGGATAAGGCAAACAAGTAATCCATTGTGGATATACCCTTTTGATAGAATGTTTGTGTATGAATGTAGAGAATTTGGGATAGATGGAATTCATAGATAGTTAGGATAGTGGACCACCATAGGTTCATATAATTAATGGAGATCACATCTAAAATATTATTATATTTTCACTAGATCCATGGTTTGATGTTTTTGCAAGCTTACCAAATGCTATAGATGATAAAAAGACCTAAAATATTTATGGGAACTAGAGCAATAAGAAGGGAGAGAAAAGCATGCCTATCCATCCATTATGCTCATAGGGAGAGATTGAGGTAATTTAGTTTCAAACCAACATATTTTAAGCTTCCTCACCTTTTATAGCTCTAATTATCCATTTGGTACATAAGGCCATGCCTTGGTGTTTGTAGTCAAGAAGACCCATTCTCACATTTTTCTTTGGTAAAGAATAAAATTCTCAATCTACTTTGTGGAAACTAGAGCTGAAGGTAGAACTTGCCTAAATAAAATCTCTAAGAAACTTCTCCAAATTTTAATAACAAGCCTTTGAGTAGACCCAACACAAGGAATAATACACATGGGTCATAACTAGGATCTTGAAGCATATTTGAAACTTACCAGCAACGGAAAGCTTTTTAATGGTCTACTAGGCAAGCTTGGCTTCGATTTTTTTTATGACATTCTTCTAGAGTTCTAAAGGTAAATTAGGGAAGGTGAAATAAATTACTAACAACCAAAACACTTAACCAAATTTGGAGGGGAGATGTGGAGTAACTACATACTAAGAAAGATCAAGTCTAATGCATAGAAGTTAGACTAGATTACATTGTAAAATGATGTAATGGACTTTGTTTTTTCTTAAGAAATAATTGGAAAATTTATAACTATCTCTTAGGTATTGCTTGATAACAAATTTATTGTTTAATATGACGATTATTATACTATGAAATATTAAATCCTTATTTAAAGAAGGCAAAAGGATATTATTTATATTTTTCTAAGCATGTTAAGTATATTTGACTAGTAGAGAGATATTAAGTTAATTTATATTGACTCTTGGGTTTCTTAAGAGGAATTATCTTGGATGGAAATGTAGAACCTTAAAAATAACACCTTGGGGTCAAGCTTATTTCCAAGACTTGGCAAGTTGCAGGGAGGCAAGTAGTCAGTTTAGTTGTGATGGTTACATCTAGAGTAGTGAAGCTCAAGTGTATTCCCAAAATCTGAGAGGTTTTGGGGGAAGGTCCTTAAGTAGGGATCTTGAATAACAATTTGTACTATTGAGGATAGGAAACCATTTACAATATATGCAAGTGATGGCACCTTGAACAGGAAGGATTGGGTGGCCATGCATATTATCACATGGAGTGATAATAACCTTAATTATCCCACCATAGAGGTGTGGTAATTACTCACTAAGTACTAATTTATCTCATCATGGAGATGTGATAGCTAGATTTTAAGGTATTACATGATATAACACCTACATATATGAACTTATGTTTGGTGTGGGAATTGGTGTTTCCTTACTATAAATATTGAGAAGGGATAATCCTTATACTATGGTTAACTTACCTTGTACTTGGGGAGAGTGTGAGGAATGTGGGATAACCACTTAAGGCATCTATTCTAACCATAAAGGTTTAGAAAAGTAAACCCCAGAAACTACGGGATCTTGGCCTATCCTATCCACTTGAGATTCATATAAAATGATAGTTTATGAAATGTGATAATGACTTATTAACATTAAAAATACTATTTGAGAACTTCTTTGTGAACCTTACTTATTATCATTACTTATGTTAAAAAAAAGAAATTACTCTCTCTAGGTTGGATTAAAATGGGCTATTATAGTTGGTATCAGATCTCTAGGTCATAGGACTAGAAGCTTCCATGGAGAAAACCTAGGATTATTTTGGATTGATATGTAACTTTGGGGAGACTTGCTATTGTTGGGACCTTAAGAAGAACTATGATACATTGGGTATTTTACGTTGATGGGAGGATTTTAGACCAAGTAATAAAAACCCTAGAAGTGTAGTCTCTTATTGGGATTGTACCTTGCATGGAGCAAGTGTGACCATGGATATTATTAGGGGAATGATAATCCTCTATGTTAGTTCATGAGGATGATGAAACTAACTAAAATATATAAATACAATTTGTAGAAAATTTTATAACCTAACTCAACTCCATGTTATGGCCAAGAGAAATGGCACCTAATATAAGGAGAAGAAGAGGATATTATCAAATTCTAAGGTAAGCTAGGCAGGGTAATGCTGAAGCTAGATTTTGAGAGGAAAGCTTGGAGAGTTCTAATAGAGAGGTGGAGAACCTTACCACCATAGTTTTATTACTACAAGAATAGGTGGAACAATAGAAACAAATGTTGGAGACCCTAATTAATAGAGGGTCCAATAATATCTTGTTACAAAAAATCAATAAGGGCTCGCATTGAGGCTAAGCTACCTAAGGACCTAAAAAATATCAGGGTCTCTAAATTTATTGAAAAGGAAAGAGGAGATTCAACTGAGTCTTGGTTAAATGAACTCAAAATATACTTTTCCATGAATAATTATTCTTTAGTGACCTAAATAGCATGGGCTACCTTCCAATTATAAGATACAAATTTAGAATGGTTTGATATATTCAAAGTTGGCAAAAATATATAGGTAATGAATATTTATTGGATGCGTGTATCTAAGCATTTAAAAAGATATTTTTGCCCAAGCAATTCTATGTAGATAATTTTGAGGAATTCCTTATGCCCCAATAGCTAACCATGACTATGGAGTTATACTACAAGAAACTTGTGAAAGAGTATGAGGCTAATGAGCACTTAAAGGTACGTAATTTCATCTTAGAAGTGGATCCTAATAATAGAATATTGATAAATTTTCTCAAACCCAAGATATTACAGAAGGCATATAATCTAGCTTATTAGGAAGAAGCCAATCAGAAATTAAATAAATATTTTTTCAACTATAGTGGGATGATAGAAGAGGATCAATAGGATTTCAAGAAAAGGAAGAGTGCTAGGTTCATGATATAGAAATAGGAGCAAAAAAAATGGAGGAACCAAAATTTAAAGAAGAGAAACAATGAGAAACAAGGGAAGTTCAAGAAGAAATTCTAGAAAAGAAATAATAATTCCAATCCTTGACCTCAAAGGTAGCCAAATCCAACATAGGAAGAGAGAATAGGAGAGAGAAGGAAAAATAGAACCTAGGGACACAAAGGAGGTTGTTATAATTTTAGGGGGTCTATATTATGCAAATAAATATCTCCAATAGTTAGAATCAAGTAACAGGGCCAAGAAAAAACCCCATAGGATCTATGTAGTGACCATAAATAAAATCTTGGATGGACAATAACTCCCATGCTATTGAGTGATCTACAAAAGGAGTTCTATTTGGATTGAAGAGATATTTGTATATTTTATAGGTATTGTAAAATTCTTCTTCTAAGGCATTAGGAAGCATTGAAAAAATTAAATTTGAAATAAAGTGACCATTAGAGGGAATATTTGTGAGGAGGATACTCACACGATAGCTTTTAAGACTATATATGGGAACTATGAGGTTTTAGCTTTACCCTTTGTGTTGACAAATGCACTAGTGGAATTTATGAATTCGGTGAACAATGTGTTCGTAAGGTATCTAGATTAGTTTCTACTAATATTCTTCGATGATATCTTCATATACTATTATAGTAGAGAAGAACATGATCAATATTTGAGGATAGTGGTAGAGGTACTAAGAGAGAATCAAATTTACAGGAATTTTTTCAAGTGTGACTTTTATGTCCCTCAAGTGCAATATCTAGGACATATCATATTAGAAGAGGAGATTGCTATTGAATCTAAGAAATTTAAATCTATTTTGAGATGGTTAGCACCCATTAAAATATATGAAGTGAGGATATTTATGGGTATCACTAGATACTATAGGTATTTTGTGAAGTATTATTCAAAAATTTCCTATTCTATCACTAAACTTTAGAATAAGGGGAAAGAGTTCAAGTGGATGGACAAATGTGAAACACTTTTGATACTTCAAAGAAAATACTTACTATGAAACTTATTCTTAAAATAATAGATCCACAAAGAAAATTTACTATATGTATAAATTTTTTATTAGAAGGTTTAGTAGGGGTATTATCCTAAGATGAAGTTGCTATAGCATATGAGTCTAGAAAACTCAAGAAACATGAGGTAAATTATGCTATGCATGATATAGAGTTAGTAATAGTTGTGCAAACTCTCAATATTTTGTGATATTATCTGTAATAAAAACATTTTGAATTAAGGACTTGCCATAAGATTTTGAGGTATATATTTACCCAGCCTATGCTAAATGCAAGGCAAAGAAGATGGATGGAAACCTAGCAGAATAAGACTTTGGTATTGAGTATATCAGAGGAAAAGAAAACAAATTTATAAATGGCTTGAGTTGAATAAGACACATAGTAGCAATGACCCAAAGTCATGTAGATTTTATGTATCAAGTCAAGAAATATAGTTATAGGATTAGTATTGCATAGAAATCTAAGTTAAAATATAGAGAAATCTTGGGAAAATGAGGACTTTAGCATAAAATATGGCCTTATAAGTTTTAAATATAGGGTGGTTATACCCAAAATTGGTCATTTAAGGAGGTTTATTATGCAAGAGGTACACAAATATCCTTACTCTACTCACCCTAGAGGGGATAAAATGAGAGAGAACATGAAAAATATATTTTATTGGTCAAGAATGAAAAAGGATATCACTAATTTTTGTTAGAGTGTCTTTTAATTTCTACTGGGATATTTTGTTTGAGTTATCACTCTTGTTGAGATTGATAAACTCTTAGTTGTGATTATATTAGATATATTGGGTTGTTATAATCCAACGGCTCACTAGAGATCAGCTTTGTTATTTATGCATAGCTGATCTCATGGAATAATAAATCAGTTTAAGCTTCTCTCAAAGTTTCTTGTGATGCTTCGCATATCTATTTTATCTTGGGTTTATAATATTGTTTCTTCAATATTCTAACATGGTACCAGAGCCTTGATAGATGCATGCATTCAAGAATTCTTGTCTCTTGAAGTTTATCTGGTTCATTCTGTCAAACTCTTGAATGAATCATAATCTCCTTTTTTTAAGAATGTGAGATTACTTTTATATTTTAAAAAAAAAATCTAGATCATTCATTTTTTTTTGGTAGTTATGGTTTATTTACAGACATTATTAATGTTCTACACAAGTTTTTTTCTCACTTTTTAGTTATGATATAGTGATAAATTTTTCTGTATGATGGGAAGTTTTTTTTATTAATTTTGTCCTAGATCCTTTTGAAGTTTTTTTAAGAGAACTCATTTTGTTTGAGATCTAATGTGCTATTGTGAAAAGAACTTGATGACACTAACACTGAATTGGAGGAAGAGCGCACCACCAGCCTAAAAAAAAAGCAATAGAGCTTTGCCTTTGTATTTTGTGTTCATGCAGATAACCTATGATATTTTACTATGATTCTCATGTAGATTCTATCATCATTCCTATGACACAATTAGGTCACACTACCATAAATGTGCCCCCACTGAATATAATGGTGAAGTTCTGATTAATTTTTAGATATTATTGAATGTCTATCAGATATAATTATCTTATACTAGAGGTCGTTTGGATTCATTCATAACCAAATGTTGGAGGCTGTTGGGATTCCTACATCGAAAGACAATATTTTTATGTTTTGTTGCAATTTTTTGAAGGGTGTCGTTGCAATCGTTGGAAGGTCTATGCACATGGAAACACATCTAAATATTATTACACATCCAATGGCTATCTTTCTAGCTGGTGACTAATTATCATGATCAAACTCCAAGAGACGGTTTTTGCAACACATAAAGTTCTTTGAAGAGGTTGTTTCTTGTGAATTTTTCTTTCTACCACGCAATATTTTTTCGCATGCATCTAAATAATTTTTCAGCTTCACTCGACTACCAACTAATATTTTGGTGCATTTCACGGCTACCAAATAGTCTTGAGCTTGGACCTTCGACACTCTCTGCATAGAGTAATAAGAAGTGGAACTCCCACTCTTGCTCAAAGTCCCTACTTTACATTTTGCTATATAAATCCTATATGCAGATCCTAAACAAAGCAAAAGTTCAATTTTGTCAAGGCAGCCTACTCTGTTTGTTTTGCAGTGATAAAATTTCTCTCAAGGTGCGGTGCTGAAGCAAATTGAAAAATTTACACGATCCTTCTTGGTACTCTTCAATGAAGGCATCTCTTCTACAATCCTATGCAGTGACAAAACATCGTAATATCCATTGTGCAGTCTCACAACTATTGCGTCAATCATCAGAGCTACGAATGGCCGGTTGATGATTTCTATGTTTTTTAGAAGAAAATGTTAATCAATTGTAGATTTTTTTTTAATGCCCTATGTGCTCTTTTCACATGAATATTATATTCGAACACGAAAACAATATGGTGGCATACACTTTTTCTTAGCGGCTCACAGTCAACGATTCAAGCCACTACTCATCATGCAGTAGAATTTTTTTGTGTTCTACAACAAAAGACGAGGTGCTGCTAAAGGTTGAGAAGGAGGTGCTCGGTAGTGCATCACTGTTGTGCCTGCTTGATCTTGTCATTACGTAGATCAATATTCCTCTCATTCACATAGGCATTATCATGTATGGGGGACAACAACATTTAGGTAGAGATTTTTTCATTGAGATTTTTGAATCCTCCCTCCAACTATTTTTTGAAAAACATTACAGATTTCTAGATAATTCCATTCATGAGACCGATAAGTTTAAAAGACACCTGAAGGCTAAAAAAAATGGAACTCCTACAAAAATAGAAGAAAAGTGGCAACTGGTCTCATATATTCCTTTCAAAAAAATTCGTCACAACAACAACAGAAAATATTTCCTGTGTCTCCGTAACATAATTTTTTTTTACTACTGTAAATCTATTTTTTTTGTTACAAAGTGAGAGGCAAAATATTGTAAACAAACTTTTTTTTTTGAGTCTGTAAACCCTCACTTATATCAAGACCATTCCAAGAGGCTTATATTTGATTTGTAAAAAATAACAATGAAATAAATTTTTTGGGGGTATCTTGGTGCAAACTTTTAGCACCATTGTTTTTTTGCTTCAAGGGGGATCTTGCTAAATTGTGCACCTGCTTTAGGAGTTCTTTTTGCTGAACTTTATTATCTCTTCTTAAAAATGAATTCTTCAACACAAAATATGATTGATCCACTCACTCCCCATAATTATCATACCTAGAAACCAAGGATGTTAAATCTAATTGCACAGAGAGGTCTATCTCATCTGTTAGAAGAGAAACAACCAGAGTTTGAGAAGGAATATGAAAAATTTATTCATAAAGGGAAAATGTATGAAACAATAGGCATCATAAGCATGAAAGTAAGTGAGAGCTTATGGTTTCACATTTCTGAATGCAAAACGTCATTTGAGAGTTGGGAAAAACTTAAAAAATATTTGGAAAAGTAGACCAAATAAGATCAATCCAGCTTGAAGCATAATTAACAGCCTTATCACCTGATGACATCAGCACAATTGTAGAATTCCTCATAAAATTTAAGGAGATCCTAACTCAATTAAAAGGCAGTGGAAAAACAAAAATAGATGAAGAATGCATCTATTTATTTTGTCAAAACTTAGGGGAGCATTTCAAATATTTGCTACAACATTTCTCTCTACAATGGATGCACTTGACACAAATTTTACAATGCCTACATTAGAAGAATTTTGTAATAGACTAACTCAAGAATAAATGAAGCTCTCTACATATGAATCTTATCCCTCTTCATCTAAAGAATTTGTAGCTTCAAATTAATCAAAATAAAAATACAATAAAAAGGGAAAAGAAAATTTCACTTGTCCCTATTGCAAAAGAGATGGTCATCCAATCAGTAGAAGTTGGAGACAATTACAAGATTTGGAAAAAGCAATAAAAGAGCATAAAATTGATATCAAAAAATAGGGAAAAGCATTAAATATCAAAGGAAAATCAATCAAATCTTATTCAAATTATTGGGTACTAGATTCGGGAGCCACTCATCACATGATTTCATTAAAAAAGTCATTTAGTTCTTTATCCTCAAGTTCCACTTTCGGCATTGAAGTAGGGGATTCACCCTTCATATTAGTAAAAGGTAAAGGAGATATTATTTTAAATGGTGGTTGCATAAATGATGTGTTTTATGTTCTAGATATATACACCAATATTCTTTCTATCTACCAAATATGTCAATCAAGAAAAGAAAAAATAGTTTTGTTCACACCCATAGGGGTGGAAATAAGAGACTTTCAAGAGCCACACAATATTATAGCACAAGGTAAAATTGATCACAAAACCATATTGTATAACTTTGAAGGTTTTCATAGCACCACTAAGGCATCATGTTTTGTTGCTCATGTAGAACTTGAAAGTAAACTTTGGCATGAAATATTTGGTCATCTCAACTATCAATACTTAAAGGAGTTAAGTAATCATAATATGGTAACAGGTTTGCCCAAAGTAACTCCCATTGATAATATTTGTCATGGTTGTACTCTTGGAAAACAATATCAAAATCCTTTTCCATCAAGTAAATCCTAAAAGGAATCCAAACCCTTGGAAATTGTGCATAGTGATTTGATGAGCTTTCCTCATTGCTCTTTTAACAGAGCAAAATATGCTTTGACCTTTATTGATGATTTTTCAAGATGTATTTGGGTCTATTTTATCAAGTACAAAAGTGATGTCTTCTATCACTATAAAATATTCAAGTACTTGGTTCATGGTTATGCACAGTGGTGAATATTCACAAATCGGGCAAATATTAGGATTTCCAAATTTGAAAATTGGCAAATATGAGGACCATCGATGTCGGCCTTCAAGACCAATTTTTTCTTAGGGTCAATTCACCACAATATATATCCAAACATAGGCATATTTGTACTTTTTGGAAAGTTATTTTTAAGCCTAATCTAATGGCGGTATTTTTATGAAGTTATAAGGTGATTTAATATGTCAAAAATAATTGCAAATATGAACTTACTTTTTAGAGCTTCAAATGCTGCCAAATTTTGGTGTGAAGATGATTTATTTGATTTGCTTCGCATTCTCCTTGATTTTTATTAGGATTCACCATTTGTTTACAAGTAAATTTTGGGTCCAACCTCTTATGCATAACCCTACCTTGGTTGAAAATCAGGCATCTTAACTCATCAAAAATATTGATACAAATAATGGAGGAGAGTACTTCAGTAATGAGTTTTCAGAATTCCTTTCTACTCATGGAATCATTCATCAACATTCAGTACCACATAATCCTCAACAAAATGGTGTGGTAGAAAGAAAGAATAGATCCTTAAAATAAATGGCAAATTGTATGCTTCACTCAAGAGATATTTCACCAAATTTTTGGGTAGAGGCAATCAATTGTGCAAATTTCATTCAAAATTGCACACCTCACAAAGCTCTTCAACATTCAACTCCATAGGAAGCATGGTCTAGTTCCAAACCCGATGTCTCATTTTTTAAAGTTTTTGGGAGCATTGCTTTGGCCTACATTCCAAAGAAAAAAATAAAATCCTTAGATAATAAGAGCAAAAAACTTATCTTTGTTGGCTACTGTGAGGATATGAAAGCCTATAGGCTCCTTGACCCCAAAACTCATGAAATTTTATTTCATAGAAATGTTCAATTTGATGCAAATTACCCTTCTCAAAATCATCTTCCTTCTTCCTCTACATACTTTGATTCCATTGAGCCTTCCTATTTTATTGAGCCTCAATATAATGATGAACAATTACTTTAAGATTCAACAACTAAGGAGCCTATTATTGAGATTCATATTCCTACCACACCAATATCTACCCCTACAACTATGCCAAAATGGGTCTGCACTAATCTTCAAGAAGCAAACCCTTACATCCAAGATCTTCCACCCTACAAACTTGGTAATTCTATGGGCTCTAGGTTAGTTTGTCAATTAGTTTCAAATGATCCTCAGTCCTTCATTTAGGCACATGAAATAAAAGAGTGGATGATGCAATTATAAATAAATATTCCTCCTTGATAAAAAATCAAACTTGGGATCTAGTCCCTCTTCCTAAAGGAAGGAAATTGGTTCATTGTAAATGGGTTTACCAAACCAAATATGCAGCAGATGGATCCATTGACAAGTACAAAGCTCACTTGGTAGCTAAGGGTTTCTCACAAGTTCAAGGTATTGATTACACAAAAACATTTGCCCTTGTTGCCAAAATGGATTTTGTTAGGCTTGTACTTGCACTTGCTACATCACAAAAGTGGTATATTTATCAAATGGATGTGAATATTGCCTTCTTACATGGTGACCTATAGGAAGATATATATATATATATGGAGCAACCAACTAGTTTTTGTCAAGATTATTCACTTGTATGTAGACTCAAAAAATCAATCTATGGTCTCAAACAAACTCCATGAGCTTGGTATGAAAAAATGAACTCTTTTCTTCTCTTCATCGGTTTTTCTCATTGTGTATCTGATAATACAGTCTATATCTAGTGGGATGAAGGGAAAATCACCATTCTTGTCATTTATGTTGATTATTTACTTCTCACTGGAAGTTCCCCATCTCATATTTAGACTATTTGATGTTCTCTTTTTGAGAAATTTGAAATGGTTGATTTAGGATTGGCTCATTACTTTATTGGCTTTCAAATCACTCAAATAGAATCAGGGCTTTCATTATGTCATAAGATGTATGCACTAGACCTTCTTCACTAGTTTTGGATGGTTGATTGTAAGACTTCTCCTACACCCTTTCAGTCTGGGATCACTTTGACATCTTCTTGCACTTCACCTCTTTGTGATGCTACACTGTATAGACAATTGGTAGGAAGTCTATTATATCTCACTCATACTCGACCTGAAATTTCCTGTGTTGTTAGCCTAATCTCTTGATATTCTCAAAAACATCATGAGAGCCATTGGCAGACATCCAAGCAAATTCTTCTCTATATACAAGGTACTACAAATTTTAGATTATTCTATGATTGAGGGTCTACCAAGCTAGTAGGATTCACTGATTAATATTGGGTAGGATTAATTTATTATAAATTTTCTACCTCTGGATATGTTTTTTGTCTTAGAAATTCTCATATTTCTTGGTCATGCAAAAAACGACAAGCTATTGCATTATCACCTACACAGGTAGAGTATAGAGAAGCGGTTTTAGCCAGTCAGGAGGCTCTTTGGCTTCATAAAATTTTTGCAGAGTTTGGTTTTCTTTAGCATCAACCAATCATACTTTGGTGTGAAAAATAGAGTACAATACATATTTCTCGCAATATTGTTGAGAATCAATGCACCAAGAATATTTATATCCACATGCACTTCATAAGACAAAACATACAAGATGGAGATATTATTTTAAACTACATTCTAAATCAGGATCAGATTGTAGACATCTTCACTAAACCCTTCGCTTCCCCATGCTATCTTCAGATGTGTAAAACCCTTGGGGTTCAAAATATATCCTAGGTAGGATTTTTGACGAGGACATCTTCCTCTCCATCCTCTTATTCTTCTTCTTCTTCTTCTATGTTGGATAATAATATTTGCTACATATATTGTACATGAGTACCTTATCAGGCCTTGTTTTCAAGACTCATTTCTATGGATATGCCACCTCTATTGTACATGAGTACCTTATCAGGCCTTGTTGTTGGGACTCATTTTCTATGGATATGCCACCTCTTGTTTATTTCATTTTACACTTACCCCTAGTATCACTTAAGGGGGGGTGTTAGAGTATCTTTTAAGTTCTACTAGGATATTCTGTTTGAGTTATCACTCTTGTTGAGATTGATAAACTCTTAGTTGTGATTAGATTAGATCTATTGGGTTGTTGTAATCCAATGACTCACAGATATTAGCTTTGCTATTTATGCACAACTGATCTCATGGAATAATCAATCAATTTTAATCTTCTATCAAAGTTTCTTGTGATTTTTTGCATATATATTTGTGTATTGGGATTATAATATTATCTCCTAAATATTCTAACAATTTTATTGCTATATGTTTATAATGTCAGAAGGTTAAATATGAACATAGACATCCAATAGGGCAATTATAACTACATGATATATTAATGTAGAAATGGTTAGTCATATATATGTATTCCATTGTGGGTTTACCTAAGACTAGGTATCAATATGATGCATTTCTTGTGGTAGTTAATAAATTAATTATGGTTGCACATTTTTATACCTGAGAACATCAAGGATAATGCACTAGTGATGGCAAACATGTTTGTCAAAGATATTTTTAGGTTACATGGGTTTCTTGAAGTGATCATTTTAGACAAAATTTCTAGATTTACATTAGAATTATGGTAAGCTCTTCATATTGTAGTGTGCACAAATATAAATATTAGTTCTACATACCACTCAAAAATAGATGGTAAAATAAAGAGGGTTAACCAAGTACTAGAATACATGCTTTTCATGTACTACATGGACCAAAAGTCTCAATGGGAACAATTCTTGCATTTAGTAGAATTTACACATAATAATGGGTATCCTACATCCTTCGAAATGACCTCGTTTGAAGCCTTTTATGGTAAAATATATCAAACACCTCTATCATGGGATAATCCAAAATATTGAGTGGTGATTAGACTAGACATTGTCAAGGAGATGGAGGAACAACTCAAAGTGATCTGGTATATGCTTAAGAAAGTTATAGATTGCTAGAAGAGTTATGTTGATCTAAAAATATAACCTACAAAATTCTCTATGGGAAATAGAGTTTTCTTAAGAGTTAGACCCATGAAAAGTGTCATCAAGTCAACTAGATTGGATCCTCACTTCGTTAGGCCATTTGATATCATTGATAGGATAATTACAATAGCCTATAGACTTACCTTTCCACCCAACCTTTCAAAGATCCATGATAATTTATATGTATCACTACTTAGGCAAATCCTTATGTTTGGAATTTCTCAAAATTATATGTGGTAGATCCCTCAATCATTGAGGTAATACCAATGAATATTCTAGAGTTTTATTCCAAGGTCATTAGGAAACAAACCCTATAATAATGTGAGGTCCAACATAACCACTATTTGGAACAATATGCCACTTAGGAAAAATTTGAAGATATGAGAAAACATTTTCTATACTTATTTAAATAAAATATATGTACTTTATACTATAGAAAATATAGATGACTATGTTTAATACAAGGGAAGGATTATGTAGTCCTCCTTGGTAAGACTCATCATTGATATGGATTATGTATTGATATGTGCTTTTTTAATGCTTAATCCTAGTAGTATTATAAATGTGAATGATTATTTGCATTTGATTTTTTGGATATACTATTCTAGAATATGGTATTGTTGATGATGTGACTGGTTATAGGACTATGTACTCTCGTGGATGGAATGATGAAGCTTAACCACTAAGAATAAGAGACTAAATAAAATATAAATGATGGAAAACAAAATAGTGTATGACAACGACTCAGGGTAAAATATTATCCTTATGTAGTTACATTTGTAAATCTGTGTGTTGCATATAATTATACCATTGATTGGAAAATTGTTAGATCAAGGGAATAGTTCTTAATAGACAGGGGATGACATGACAATCATCTAAAAACTCGCTAATTAAGAACAAGTGGTGCTATAATGTATTGAAATAATTTATAAAGTAATTGTTGATATCATGCTTATCATGATGAAATGGGTCTTGCAATAGATCCATTGAATATGGATATTAATAAATAATAGAGGCTCTAGTAAATACCTAATTATTTAAATATCATGCTAATAAGTAATATTATCTTTGTATATTAATAATAATATTAAAATAGGAAAATAAATTATTGGTTTATTTTATTTTTTCCTAAAATTTTTACTAACGCTTGAAAGTTAGTCATTTAAAAGAAATTATGGAATTTAAAGAAATGATAAAATTAATTAAGGGTATTTTGTTTCTTTTTCCTCCTTTGGACCATGCAAGAGGAATGTATGGAACTCCAAAAATAGAATCTGATACGTAGATGTCATTTTGTAGAATCAAACATTTTATACCCCTTTCCTTTAAACTAATGGATCCATGCTTGGAAGGGGATGGGAAAATAGGGGATCTAAACCTCAGACGAGAGGTACTTGTGTCGTATCCTCTTTGGTGGTTATTGACGAATTATGGTGGGTTCACCAAAAAAAATTAATTATGGTTTCCTCGTCTATGCAAGTATGAAGGTTTTATGGATTATGTAGTAAGCATGCACCTATGTTTTGGGTAAAATGCAACTAGGCCCAAACTATATGCATTTCATATTTTCATGAAAACATTAGCAAACAATAGAAACTAATGAAAGCTAATGCAATTTTCTTTTCAGATGGTTATGTGTAGGAAATATAATAAAAATAGCAATGGAGTAATTAAGAACTAAAATCAACAAAATATAAATAAAATCTACTTCACTTATCTAATTTGAATGATTGATGCAGGTGAATATGCATTCTATGGAACAAATTCGTGTTCTAGAAGCTAGCAAGTGAATTCAAGTCCTCAAAATATTACAAATAAATTCTACATAGGATACTTAAATTTGGTTATTAGAGTTTGGGGATCGACTTAGGCCACTGTAGATTTGATCTTTAGGATGTAGGAGTTAGATCCACTAGGTCTTTTAAACAACCTTACACAAGAAAATTGAATAAAAAAAGCACACCTAGATCTAAATCTAGATTGAATATGTGAATGGAATATAAGGATGATTAAGTATTATTGAATGCAAATTGATCTAAAGTGATATTTATATGAAAATTGTAAATCTAAAAGCATTATTTTCCCCCAGACATACACTTTTGCAAATTTTTAACCTATCCACGAATACACTAACAACAAATTTGATGACTATTAGGGCGCAAATTCACTATATTAGTATAAAATAACATATTTTCATCATAAAATGCAATTAAATGATAATATAAGGATTATGGAGTGGACTTATAATGAATTACGTAGCGAATGGGATCATTGGATACCTGAATAGTGATGGTGAAATGGTATATCTAAGCAACAACAAGCCTTTCCCTGCAACTAATCTCCATGGCAGCAAAGAGACCCTATTCCAGCTTATCAAACCTACAAGAAAAATATTAGATCTCTAATTTCTAAGTTAGAAAATAAGATTACCATGATTTTATTCATAATATATTTAGCCTATCAACTCACTACTCAACTATCCAACTGGTTAAGGTTGTTGAACCTTGGTTTTAATGGCTCTGTTCAATGCAAAATAGCTTAACCGTCATGATATTTGTGGTGACAAATTGGTTCAACTTGGGCCAATTTGGAGTTTCCCAAATTAAGCAAAATTACATTGTTGGAAATATGTTGAATATTTTCCATGTTATTATGGTGGGGTTAACACTAAAAGGTACTAGATGTTGTGTACAATATACTCATCGGGGTTCGGGTCCGGGTCAGGTCCCAAATAGGGGTTCAAGGTTGTAGCCCTCCAAAAAGTAGGGGTTTGAGGGTGGTAGCCCCTGACCAAATTTTTAGGGTTTTAAGTTATTTTTAGACCCATATGGGCTTTTAGGGTTACTATATTTGAACCCTTGCTTTTTCACCCATGATATTGTAAAATTTGTGCATGTGCCTTTGTTATATATATCACACTTGCATTAGGGTTTGGGGAGATATCAAAGGAGAATATTATTGTATTGGATATGGTCAATTTAATGCAATAATAAGATAATACTATGTTGGTTTTCCCGGTTGAGGGTTTCCAGGATAAATATTATGTAATGTGTGAATATGCTATCTTCTTCCTTTGATTCTGCAATTACTACTTTTCTAGTTTTAGTTTATTGGGGCTCTTTATTTCTCTTAATTTGGTATCAAATCTAGGTTTTAGCTTTGTTTGAGGAGTAAGGGTTTCAACCCTATGATAAATTAATTCTTGAGTGGGAGATATACGCAAAAGGATCCAGGTAAAGGAGAGATATGGGAAACACATGAATAGAGATTGAAAATATTAATAGACAAAATTTTGAGTTGTGGAAACTCAATATGGAGGATCTATTGGTTGATAAATATTAGTGTGTTGCGGTTTCGAGAACAAAACCAACATTGATGATAGATGAGGATTGGTTGAAAATTGATAGGAAGGCAAGGAGCTCTATCAGATTATGCTTATATAATTTGGTATTATTTAATGTATCTATAGAGACCATGACAAAGTTGTTATGGGAGAAGCTAGGTATATTATATCAGACAAAGTCATTGGTAAATAAACTCTTTCTTTGAAAGAATTTGTAATTGCTTTAGATGAATGATGGTGACTCTATGGTTGAACATTTGAATGCTTTTAACACTATGGTAAATCAATTAGCCTTTGTAGAAATAAAAATGGATGAAGAGGAAAAATATATTACTTTACTTTGTTCTTTACCTAATTCATGGGATAAAATTGTTATGGCTATCACCAATACTACATCTACATTGAAAGTAGAGGATATAATAGGAAATTTTTTGTTTTAGGAGATGAGATGAAAATATTATGAGGATTATCATAAAAAGGAAGCCTTGACTGTGAGATTTCATTCTCAAGATAGAAGCAAAAATAAATAAGGAGAAAAGAAATCAAAATCTAGGGGTAAATTTGTTGCCCTAGAAAAGAGGAAATGTTGGAACTACGATAAAGCAGGGCATTAT
Organism: Wollemia nobilis; assembly: GCA_028583015.1. Classification (NCBI taxonomy): domain Eukaryota; kingdom Viridiplantae; phylum Streptophyta; class Pinopsida; order Araucariales; family Araucariaceae; genus Wollemia; species Wollemia nobilis. The sequence goes on from JAQPPZ010002593.1 coordinate 230,885, forward strand.
AAAAGAGACTATAGATCTAAAAATTTTGATAATAATCAATCATATGATGAAGGAACTTCTACAAAAATGAAGACCACAAATGAATATTTAGGGTACTTATTCTTAGCTATAGCATGCTCAAGTTAATGTGATGACTCATGGTTGATTGAATCAGGTTCTTATTTTCATATGACTCCTCATAGGGAGGGGTTATGTGGATATGAAAAGATAGATGGAGGTAAATTCTTCTTCGGAGACAATTCGACATATAAAATAATAGGTCGAGGAAGAGTAAAGTTGAAGCTAAAATATGGAAGAATTAAAACCCTTCCCGATGTGTTGCATATTCTAGGTTTGGCAAGGAATCTGATATCTGTGAGTAAGATGAATGATGCAAGTGTGAATGTGGTATTCAATAAGAATAGCTATAATATGGTTCATGTATCCTTGGTGTTTGCAAGAGGAGTTCATACAAGAAATTTTTTTAGACTTGAGGCTAGCACTATAAGTATTAATTACAATAACTCTTTAGTTGTACAAGAAAATAATACAATTGAAATGGCTTCGAGTATTCCTACAATGAAGACAATGTTGTGGCATCAACGCATGGGGTATATTGGTGAGAAAGGACTTCAAAAATTGAAAATGAAAGTTATGGCTAAAGGACTTTTTTATTTCCCATTAATTTTTTATTTTTGTGAGCACTGTGTTTTTTAGAAATAAAGTAGATTCAAATTTCCAAGTAGTGCTACAAGGTCTGAAGGAATTCTACATCTAGTTCACAATGATGTGTTTGGAACTGGAAAAGTACCATTATTAGGTAAATCTATCTATTTTGTTATATTTATAGATGAATTCTCAAGAAATACATGGGTATATTTTCTACGAAACAAATATGAGGTTTTTAATAAATTTAAAGAGTTTAAGGCTCTTGTAAAAAATTAGATAGAGAAAAATATAAAGGTTTTGAGAAGTGATAATGGTGGTGAGTATTGATCTAATGAATTTGAGCAATTTTGCAAGGACTATGGAATATAAATATAGAGAACAACTTTTTATACTCCATAATATAATGGGGTTGTAGAATGGATGAATAAGACATTGATGGATAAGGCTAGAAGTATGCTAAGTGGTGCAAGGTTAGAAAATAAGTTATGGGTAGAAGTTGTGTTAAAAGCTTGTTATCTCATCAATAGATCTCCTACCTCATATTTGGTGGACAAGACTCCATAGGAAGTATAGACTGGTAAGAAACCCTCCTTCAGACATATAAGGGTTTTTGGTTGTGATTCTTATATGTATGTCCCAAAATAGAAAAGGACTAAGCTAGACTATAAATCTAAAAAGTGTATATTTATGGGTTATAGTACTAGTGTTAAAGGATATAAGTTGTGGAACCCAAAAACATAAAATGTTGTTTACAGTTGTAATGTGATATTTAAATAAATAAAAGGGGTTCTAAAAGAGGAAATGCAACCAAGCAAAGAACCAAAAATAGTGCAGGTAAAATTGGAACAAGAGGAAGAACCAATGGTAGAACCTGAATTACAGAGAGAGTCTAAAGAGGAATATTTAGAAGAAGAAGGTGAGGAGGAAACTGAATATGTAGAACCTAGAACTCCAATTTTGAGGAGATCATATCAAGAGAGAAGACTTCCAGATAGGTATAGTCCTTCAAATTTTTATTTTGCATTTAATTTATTAGTTATTGATGAAGAACCCAAGACTGTAAAGGAGGCACTTCAGTCAAGTGAGAATAAGTCTTGGAAAAGGGCTATGGAAGAAGAAATGGAGTCCTTGGATAAAAATAATACATGGGACTTGGTGAAATTACCTATTGGTAGAAAATCTATTGGTTGTAAGTGGTTATTCAAGAATAAGTACAATATAGAAGGAAATTTGGAGAAGTACAAGGCTTGATTGGTAGTAAAATAATTTTCTCAGGTTAAGGGAATTGACTTTGGTGAGATTTTTTCTCCTATGGCTAAACTAACTTCAATCAGATTTCTATTGGTTAATTATGTTGCTTTTGATTTTGAAATAGAATATATGGATGTAAAGAAAAAATTTCTACATGGTGAACTTGATGAAGATATATATGTCACTACCAGAAATATTTAAGGTAAAAGGTAAGGACTTGGTATGTGAGCTGAAGAAGTATCTTTATTTATTGAAGTAGTCTCCAAGGATGTGGAACCAAAAATTTGACAGATTTGTATTAACACTTGGGCTTGGAAAAAGCAAAGCAGATCCATGTGTATATTTCAAAAAGGAAGGTGAAAATTTTTTTATCATTGTATTGTATGTGGATGACATGTTGTTAATTGGTAACAGTAAGGAGATGATAAAGTTACTCAAATATCAGTTATCTTATGAATTTAACATGAAGGATTTGGGTGTTGCAAAATTTATTTTGGGTATGGAAATAATAAGGGATCATGCAAATAGAAAGTTATGGTTAAATTAAAGTAAATATATTGATTTGATATTATAGAATTTTAGAATGCATGATTGTAAACCATTATGTACTCCATATCTAGTTGATCAAAAGCTATCTGTTGAATAGTGTCCCAAAACATATGAGGAAATTGAATAAATGAATCATGTTCCTTATGCTAGTGTTGTGGGTAGTTTGATGTATGCAATGGTTTGTACTAGACATGATATTGCACATGTAGTAGGGTAGTTAGTAGATATATGTCAAATACAGGAAAGGAACATTAGACTGTTGTAAAAAGGATCTTCAAATACTTGTGTGGAACTACAAATTATGCTATATGTTATGGAGGAAATTTTGAAGGTAATAATATTGTAAATCTACAAGGGTTTATGGATGTTTATTGGGCTGGAGATCTTGACAATAGAAAATCCACAAGTGCTTATGTATTTAGGTTGTTTGGATGGGCATTAAGTTGGATGAGTAAAAAGAAATTAGTTGTTACTTTATCCACTATAGAAGCAAAGTACATTGCAGCAACTCATACCAGTAAAGAAGTAGTGTGGCTACAAAGGTTGTGTTCAATATTTGGTATAAATTATAAGGTTGTGATAAGTAATAGTGATAGTTAGAGTGTAATATTTTTGGAAAATAATCCTGGTTTTCATGATCGGTCAAAACATATTGATATAAAGTACCATTTTGTGAGAGATATGGTTGAAGAGAACCAAGTGATATTGGAGAAAGTTGATACAAAGAATAATACTATTGATTCATTAACAAATGTTGTACCTGCTTAGAAATTTTCTTAGTGTAGAAGATCTATGGGCATGGTTGCCCTTGATAGTTGATAATGGCAGTTGTTAGCCCCTATGGAAAGTATTCAACAAGTGGGAGAATGTTGGAAATATGTTGAATATTTTCCATGTTATTTTAGTGGGGTTAACACTAAAAGATATTGGATGCTATGTACGATATACTCATTGGGGTTCGGGACTAGGTCGGGCCCCGAACAGGTGTTCAGGGGTGATAGCCCTTCAAAAAGTAGGGGTCCGAGGGCAGTAGCCCCCGACCAAATTTTTAGGGTTTTAAGTTATTTTTTAGACCCATATAGGCTTTTAGGGTTACTATATTTGAACCCTTGCTTTTTTGCCCATGATATTATAAAATTTTTGCATGTCTATTTGTTATATATATTGTACTTGCATTAGGTTTTGGGGAGAGACAGAAGAAGAATATTATTGTATTGGAGATGATCAAGTTAATGTAACAATAATACTGTGTTGATTTTCCTGGTTGAGTGTTTGTAGGATAAATATTGTGTAATATGTGAATCTGCTATCTTCTTCCTTTGATTATGCAATTACTACTTTTCTAGTTTTAGTTTATTGGGGCTCTTTATTTCTCTTCACATGTTCTAACCATAAAGACATAAAATCACCGAGATCAAACCATTGGCCAATTTAGGACGAAATCCAAATGGTTGGCTTTGTAGGAAGCAAATTCCAGATTCTGTGGATACATGTTCTAATCACTAGGTCAAAAAATTATGGGCAAAGGAGAAAATATGCCAAATCAATTGGCACATGCAGGAAGAAGGATAAAATTTTAAAAAGGGATGAATTTATGTATGTTAGGAGAGATAGGGAATTTGACATGGGCCAAATTTTTGTGTCTACATTTTGCCCCCTCTTTGGTGCATTTATGAATAGTAAATGCATCAAAGAAATAAGTAGACGATTTGGCTATGAGCGGAAAAGTAATGGATTTTTTTGATGAAAATTCAACATGAAGCCTGTTGAAAATATGCATATATATATATATATATATATATTCACAAAAATTGAGGCATAGGAAAAATTAAAATATGTTTTAATATTTTCGATTGAGGTGCCCCCTTAAGTTTCATGAGGAATGCAAAATTCTTCATGGAACTTGAAATTGCAAAAAAAAAAAAAGAAAAATGTGAAATTGAAATTAAAAATGAGGGTTAAAAAGCAAATTAGGGCAAACCCTAATTCATTTTCACTATGTAATTTGGGAGAAAAAGATCTCTGGATAAAATTGGAGTTCCTACACACCTAGTTGTTCTGGTGTGAACAGATGATGACGAGGTAGAAACAAGCATTTGAGTAAGTAAAATTACACCTCTTAATACTTTTAAACCATTTAATTTTACAATTTTGCTTAATTTTTTTTATTTTTTAGATCAATTTTGTTGCACAAAACCCTCACAACGAATTCATGGCCTATGCCACAAATTTGCGTTCTAGAGGAGAAATATTCTTAGGGCATGAAATTATGAATAGGGCATGAAATTATGAATAGAGCATGAATTCACCAAAGACAATGTAATTTTGAATAAATTAAATTTGACTTGTGCAAATTTTGATTTGATATCTTGCTTTTCCATGTTTTTTGATGATTTGATGAACTAATGATATACAATTGTGTTCCTTTTGTGATTGTAGTTTGGTACTCTTGAGAAAAAAGGGTGGAGATCGAGGAAATTAGTAGGATGGATGTTATCCCTTAGTTAGGAGGAGAGAAGGTGGCTAGAGGAGGTAGGACTCATTCATGTGGCTGAGATGCCTCGGGTCAAGGTTGACACAACTTTGCTTACAAATTTAGGAGAGAGGTGGTATTTGGAGTCATCCACATTTTGGTTACGTACCGAAGAGATAATTTTTAATCTCAAGGATATCTGGAGGATCCTCAGCATTCTCATCAGGGGAATGGAAGTGTATCAATTAGTATCACATGCTAGAGCTATGTAGATATTGATAAGGGATGCCAAATTTTGAGTTTCCTAGAGTGGCATTAGTTTCAGGGAGATGGGAGAGATACATACCATTTTGAGATTAATAGTAGTACTTAGTAGCATAGGGGCTAGAGTTCTGATTAGCCACATGAGGAAACAACACCTACCATGGGCTCTTGCTAGAGTAGTCATTGATATGAGGGATACCAATCATCAATTTGCCTAGGGACCATTGGTTTTGTATCACTTGTATAAAACATTATGGAATATCATGTATAAGAAACACAAAAACATTATTATGTTGAAATTGCTCCAATTTTGGAGTTGAGAGCATATTATTGTGTAGAGACCATGTGGAATTCCATGAGGAGAGTTGGAGGTAGGGCAACCAGTAGTATTCAAATGAATACATGTGAGGGAAGATTGCAGTGCATAGGCAGATGGCTTAAATTCCATGAGGTGGTGGTATATGATATTATACCTCATAATATCACATAGTGATCATAGAGGATGCATTCAAGGTGGGACCAGGATACCTTTGAGTTAACTCGAGTGTGGTAGATACGATGGTTGCATTCTAAGAAGGGAGATATGGAGTTGTATCATTTTGATTGGGTGCAATGATAGTTTGGACTTAAGCAAGATATTTTAGAGATAGGGAACATCTCCTATAGATTAGTGATCAAGAATCTAGTAGTTATGGGAGGATATGCAAATATAGTATGCTTTAGAGAGCCAAAGGAGGATGACCCCATATATATAGACTCTAGGGTGGATGATGTGGGATTTGAGGTAGGTTATGATCATTTGTATGCTAGGATCTATCCTCCAAGGATCACTGGGACTCACCCAGTTGGAAACCCTGGGCTGGTATAGGTAGCAAGGGTGATGGCTCACTAGATAGAGGTATAGAGAGGTGGTCCTAGATTAAGACTAGTCAAGGTTCCCTGATGTAGATGAATAGGACTACATCGATTGAGAGGAGGATGGGTATCTAGAGCTAGGTAGGGGATGAAAAATAGTTTTTGACATGAGCATATCCCATAACCATCACATGGTACCCATCAATAGCAGAGCTTACCATCGCAGTAGTAGGTTTCACCACCACAATGATAAGATTCATCCAAGAAGGACATTGAGATATAGGTTGGAGATATGAGTAGTGCAGGAGAGGTTGCCACTTTATAGGAATAGATAGCTATATTCAAGAGTTATATAGTGATACAAGTAGTTCATATTTAGTTATTGGAGGCTCAACTTATATAGTCATAGGATCTACTTGCATAGGCATAGGCTCATTCATAGTAGACGAGGAGTGTGCCCTCAATGAGTATATCAGCCCACTTCATGGGATGTAGTTTACATCGCTATCTATAGGTAGATTTTAGGGGAGTTATATTGCGAGAGGGATTTTACCAGGGTCTATATTTTCAACTAGTGCTAGAGGGGCAGCCGGTGGATCCACCACCACATATGAGGTATACAAGCCATATCCCATTAGAGTCTCATATTATGACTCAGTCTATGAGGATGCAACAACCTAGACCACCACCTGATGAGGGGGAGGTTTCTATAGGTTCAAGAGCCCCATAATATGAGACATTGAATTTTGTTTTGTGGCATCCTCTATAATAGCTAAGTATACCCATTTTTTATTGTGGCATACTAGCCTTATATATATATATATATATATATATATATATATATATATATATATATATATATATATATATATATATATATATATATATATATATAATCTTTTTTCTTGAGATCCAATATCATGTTATTACTTTTGTACTTATTTGCTTATGATATGCATATGTAAAATGTTTTATATGAATGAATGATGGGTGATGCTTATAGTCATGTTTGTTTTTGTATATCATGATAGTCAATATGTGATTGAAAAATAATAATATGTGAGGTTATGGAGTATGATTGATATATGTAAAGTATTGTGATTGATATTTGTAGAAAAATTTTGTTGGGAAATATCCCCTTACGATTTTGATCAGTCAACAATAGGCCTTGAGGATGTGTGCTTATGTATGACCTTTTATGGAGGTTTTCCCTTGCATGTGGTCATGAAGTGAATCTTGTGTGAGGTTTGGTTGTGATGCTAACATCGAAGGGGTATGATCCAAAAGGTGTTTGAAATTATTGTTTGAATATGACATAGTTGGTAATAAATAATGTATAACCTTAAGTTTAATTTTGATTAAAATTTAAGGGAAATAATACATAGTATGAGTGACTGGGCATGAATAATGGGATAGAGGGTTTGTGCTAGGCATAATATTCCTAGTGTAAAGTGAATATAAGAAACCTTACTAGGGTTATCTCATGCCATCATTGCAAAGTCCTTATGTAACTACATGACCAAGCAATTATGTATGATTAATGTAAATTGTGTGTATGAAAACCAATCATGTAATGTGATGTAACAAATGACTAAGAATACTTTGTACTAAGGTGGTAAATATGTAATGCAAGACTTAAATGATCATTTTAGCCTTAATTACTTATGCTAATAGTCATACAGACCCATGAATATATAGTGACTTCAGCCTGTAGACACTAAAATCATGTAAATAAGATAATACTGTGATGATGCCACTCTTATAAACACCATATGGTCCCATTGGGAAACCCTCAAGGGTTAAATAGGGGTCTTAACCACTTTTTGGAAGGCTTACCCCACTTTTGGGAAGTTTTAGGCCATGTAGCCATGGCCATCCCACCCCATGATGACCATAGTTCATGGTCATCCCACTTAGGGAAGACCACAAGCAACCATCCCTGGGTGGGATTACCATGGTCTAGACCCCTCAAAAAGTTGAAATTGGGAAAAATGATAATCAAATTCTACAATTTATCATGCCTAATGACTTATGACATATTGGGAGACTGTCTAGGCCATCACAAACTATAAATTGGAGGTCTCTTACACCCAATGCATGGTAAGGGATTTGACAAGTAGCGTCACCTATATTGCATGATTCAACTTTACCCTTTGCTCCTTTTGCCATATTGGGCTATAAATTGTATTTATCCCATTCATTTAAGGAGATAGGTCTTTGCAAGTATTCACCACGAAATGCTACCGATATTCGCTCTCACCTTTTTCCCTCGTAATTGCCCTTGGAAACTTCATCAATCGAAGGAGTTGTCAAAGCATCCCAAAATATGCATATCCTTTCCAAAACCTATCCATTCTTGTGAATAAAATAACCAAATTTGATGACAACACCCCTAGGAGTATTCTAGACCAAATGCCAAAGGAATTGGTGGTAAAAACCACCATGTTTTGTGATTGTTCCCACCTAGGATGGTTAATAATCCCAAATGGCTCACCCAAGGACAACCATGAATTGGCATAGATTTTGAATTAATTTAAATATATATCATTCTTATAGAATTTTATATGCATCATACATGAATTTGGCAATGTTTGGAGCAGTTTTGGACCTTCAATTGGGGTTTTTGTGATGACAGTCCTAATTGGCCCACACAGGGATGTCCACAAATTTTGCTCATAATTGCATTTCAATTTTTGCATAGATAATTACAAAAGTAGATAATATACATCATGCTAAGTTTTGGTATCATTTGAAGTAGTTTTAGATTCTCTATTGTACTCTTTGTATCCATTATTGCATGCATTTCATTGATTTTATCTTAATCAAAACATGTTATTAACCAATTTCAATTTCTTATGTGTAGGTATAGGTATTCCAATGCATGAGGAAGGAGCTAAATATTTGAAGATAGATAGATCATCACAATGTTAACAAAAACCCACACTTCAATCATGAGTGCGAAGAAAATACTGAAAGTGCACCATAGGTTTATGAAAGGATTGGATATTTCAACATTGTAATTGGATTGTATCAACTAAGATCCCTCAAGGGGAAATTTTGTAACCTTATATTTGACAAGTTAATCAATATAAAGATAACCCCCCATTTCTTTCAAATATTTATCATTTATTGTTTACTTTAATATCACTTTTGAATGCTTGAATAGAACAATAGATGTAGTTCATTTCCATTTTTTAGGTGTGATGCGTAGTCATTATACACATCATTAATTCTCAATGAATTTGTCAATCCAGGGCAGTGTACAAGGCTATCTGCGGAAGAAGGGGTGAACAGGGTTATAACTTAGGTCAATCTGGAGCAACAGGTCTTATTGGTGAAACCGATTGTGTGGGGGATTTAGGACATTCCTATCTCTAAATTGCATAAATTAAACCTTAATCTAGTTGCAAAAATGGAAACTAATCATTAACTGCAGAAATGAAATCCTAATTACAATTGCAGAATGAGACCTAATTATGTTGCAGAAATAACAGTTGCAGAATTAGAAGTCTGATTATAATTGCAGAAAGGAAATCTATTTACTTTTGCAGCAATGGAAACCTAATTATAGCATGGAAATGAAACCCTGTCAAGGCTCTGTAATAGAAGGTTGTCAATATTCCATGCAGGGGTTGACAACAAAACACAAAATGCAAGAAATTACAGAAAATAGTAAATTCTGGAAATGACAGTCTGCAATAAATTGAAAGCTTTGCTGAAAGTGGAGATTACAACCAAACCATTAATCACAAAACATAAAATAAGCTAAGATTGCAAATACTATTAGTTGTTTACAAAGAAATGAAATGACAAGTTCTACAACTCATTCTGCTACAGCAAAATCAGAATAAAAACCTGTTGTTAGTCCTCCTCCTAGGTCTGGAAGTGGCCAGCCTCCTTGTCCAGAAGAAGGTATGAGTCTCTCTCTCTCTAGATCTTACTCACACTCATTTACAAGCAATATGAAATAGAAATAGTACACTTTATTGATTCAAGAACATGATTACAATAATTCTAGTGAAAACCTGTTACAGGACTGTAACAGTCACTTTTCTGATTATTGCCTATTTTCTCCTATATTTCTCTACTCTCTGCTTTCTCTATTTCCTCCTACTAGCTCAACCTGAATGGGAGCCATATTTATAGATGTCCTAAGATCTACTGACAAACTGAGAATATCTCAAAATATCTAATCCTATTATGCTGCAACAATTCCTGGTTTTATCCTAGAAGAAGATCAAACTTGATCTTTCCATAAATGGTGGCTTTGGTCGGCAAGGACGACAAAGTCAGATGGGAGATATTTTCCCTTACCCTTTTCAATATTTATTTCCCTTTTTCCAGCATCAAAAATTGGTCAACAAGTCAAAAAGCACATTCTATTTTCATTCCGAAGATAAGTGGCTCATTCCGAAGAGACTGCAATTCTCATTTCGAAGATCCGCTCATTTCGAAGACATTGTGTTTTCTCATTTCGAAGATATCTGTTCATTCCGAAGAGACTTCGGAATGAACAAATGTGTGCTCTTTAAATGATTTCCTCTGCATTTCTCAGGTGGGTTATCTCTCAGGATCAGATTCCAATGGTCTTCATCTCTTTCCATATGTGAATTCCATGCCTTGCCATTCATTGGCAACTGGCTAGAATTTACATGGGAAAAACTAGTTTTTGCTGCATAGTAATAGTTTGCTTGCACTGTTGCTAGATTTAGGTAAAATAAATGCTTGAGACATATCAAAACATGATTAGTGAAATGCTGCTATCAACCTAAGCATATCTCATTTAGCAAGTCATAACAAAATAACATAAAACTTATGCAAAAAGTTGTAAAAATCAGAATATAGTATTTCAGATACATTTATCATGCAAATAGTTAATACACAACATATTGAATTAACTTAACTAGCATATCAGATTAAACATAAGAGTTTGTAGGCAATTTCAGTGTTCAAAACATGTTATGATTGAGGCATTTCCAGGCCTCATCATTTTCCCCCCAACTTATATTAATGCATGTCCTCATGCATTCTATTGGGCTATGGAATCACATATGTCCATGTTCAAATTCCATGACCTGTAGAACAACTTCTTGCCTATATAATATCCCCTGTTCTCCTGAAGGTTCCTGAGCCATTCTTCAAACTGTTCATCGGGTTGGGCATCTTCTTCAAAGTAGAATGGAACTGGAGTGATGATGGTTGGAGGCCTAAATCTGAGACCTATCCAATGATGTTGCATGATTTCAATCAACTGTATCACTCCTTCTGCCCTTCTTCTGGACCATTCTAAGTTGATGGGGGAGATGGGTTCTCTTTTCTGTAAAGACATGGAAAGTTCAGCCCATCTGTTTCTACAGATTGATAATGCTGGCACAAAATTGTCATTACAAAAATTTTGGAATCTGGTCACACAGTCCCTCAAGTTTGTCAAGTACATCCTCTTTACATCATCCCTATTCATCATGGTGAAGTGTTGTCTGGTGATAATTGGGTGATTTGGCTGAATTGCTCTGACTAACAATTCAGCTCTTGTTTCAATTTCTTTATTCTACCTTTTCTCCTGGTCCCAATAAAACTGATTCTGCAAAGTGGACATGAATGCCCTCAATTGAACATCTCCAATGTAAATTTGAGGGTGAAATTCTACTTCTTCTGGAATAAAGAAGTTGTGTAAAAATAGTTCACATAGGAGATTTTTTTGCTCTATAGGGCTGTCAAAATATGCTTCCAAGAAATCTGCAGTTGTGTCCAATTTATATGGGAGACCTGAGCTAATCCTCATGACCTGCCATCTGAGGTATTTCTCCTTCAGAATAAGACTGTAAAATCTGGCTGGCCATCTGAATTGGACTAAAAATTTAGCAATTTGACATAAATCAGACACTTTTTCTTTTAATGCCTGAATCTCTGTTTCCTTTGCCTCTAGCTGTTTTCCTTCCAATTTGAATTTTTTAGTCTTAGTGGCAAGCTTCTCATATCTAATCACCCAACTGGCTATGTCTGCATTGTATTGTTCTAGGGACACAGTATTAGGTGGTCTGACTACAGGTGGAACTCTAGGTAGCAGATCTACCTGAACCCCTTTTTCTGCCACTTCTATTGGTTGATCATCTGTCAATAATTCTACCTGTACCCCCTTATCTGCTATTTCTATTGGGTTGTCATCAGACAGTAATTCCACTTGCACCCCCTTATCTGCTATTTCTACTGAAGGTGTAACAGTTTGAAATACAGGGACATCAATAGGAGTACTTACTTGAACAGTTTCATGATGTTGCTTGGACTATTCTGTGTTGGTGACTCATCTCCAATATTTTTTTCTATGCTCTTTGCCAATTCTAAAGCATCTTCAGAATGAGAAGGTAATGCTTCAGAATGAGAAGGCATTTCTTCAGAATGAAAGGGTGCTGCTTCAGAATGAGCACCTATGTCTGCCTCAACAGAGTCATCTGCCCTAGATAAATCCATAAGCAATTGAGCCAAATCATCCTCATCAATGGATATAGTTGGCTATTTTTTAGATTGTGATAGCCTTTCTCTCAATTCTGCCACTTCCTATTGTAACTCTACAATTTTTCTTTCCTGCATCTCAATGATGTTTTCTCTCTCTTCAATCCATCTGGTTTGTGTTTTGACAACACTCCTTGCTGCTCTCAACTGCTCTGTGATGTCTTCCTCCTCTGTTTCTACTTCAGAATCTGATGCAGACAAGTCAGCTACAGTTGGTTGCTCAACAACTATCTCTTCCTCTGCAACATCTATCTGCTCTTGTTCAGGAGGCTCTATGAAACTATCTATAATTGCATCTACCATTTATGTGGCCTGTTGAACTGTAGCCACCTCCAAGCTATCCTACCCAACCTCTTCCTCAATTATCTATTCAGGGAATTCTAGAAAGTTTTTAGGGGCTGGTTGTATTTCTGTGACATCTGGACTACTTTGTCCACCTTCTTCTTCTATGACCTATTCTGCCATTTCCCTCAAGTGGAGTCTTGTAGACCTCCTAGTTCCAGATGCAAACTTCTTCTTTTTGCTTTGTTTTCTGGTGACAACAGGGGTTGTGGGGACAGTTTCAGATGCTTCTATTTCCCTTGTTGTTTCTTCCCCTATTGGGCTAGGTGCTTCACTTCCTTATTCTAAAAAATTAGTTACAACTTCAAAAAAATGGACCTTCTTCTATTTTTTTGTTCTGTTACCAGTTCTAGACCCTCTTTTCTTTTGCTTCTTGGCTCATGAAGTTGAAGGTTCTGGAGCAAGGTGTTATGTTGCTGCTATTGGGTGTGTTTCTTTTTCTACAATAGCTTCTGCAGTAGTTTCTATTTCTTCTTCTGCAACAACCTCTGCAATAGCTATTTCTTCTTCTGCAATAGCATCAGCAACATCTGTTTCTTCCTCCTCATCCTCATCTCCAAAAATTACATCATTTAAGGTAGAGTAAAACCTATCAAAGCTCCTAGGGTTTCCTCTAAAATGGTGCTGGCAAACTAGTTTGATGAGACCATGGTGGCGAAGGCTTCCTTTTCCTTCCTGATATCTTTTTGCCATGTTTTTCAATTCTTGGTGCAGGTATAGGGGAAGATTTACCCTAACGTCTGGTTGTTGCCTACCATGTCTGAGATGGTTTAAAATTTTTAGATGATGCCCTGATAACAGTACATACTGCCCTTCACAGGTTAGAAATTTGATTACCCATGTGGCCACTTCATCCCAGGGTTCCTGTAGGCTGGCCCTTTTTACCCCCTTGCATGTGTTATTATGTGTTAAATATTCTGGTTCCCTATCATTTTCTTCCAGAAATTGATTAACTATATTTACCAATGTATTTTTGCCAGACCTAGAAATTGGAAGACCTTCTAATGGCAGCTCAGTAATTTGACTCAAAACTTTAGGGGTTACCTCAATGGTCATGTCGTTAATGTGTGCCCGGTTGTTTCTGAATGTGTGGGTGAACATGCCGGCCAAATCTTCAGAGGACCCATTAAACTTATCCAAAAATGGCATAAGCCCTCCATCTTCAAAAATCTGTAGCACTTCTGGATTCTCCCGGAGGTGGGTGGTATCCGTTGGTTCCATTTTTATTTTTCACCCCATTTTCCTATCTTGGTACGTTAAAAACCGCTCACTTCTATTGCTATTCCTTTGCTGGATCTCTGGTTTCTGGTGTTTGCAGACTTGCAGGGTTTGGTTCCAAGTTTTCAATTGCCCTATTTTTCTTCTTTGAAATGAACCGTAATCTGAGCACTGTACCTCATAATCATTTTGTGCTAGAAAATATGTCTTCAAAAAGAAGGGTGGCATGCATTTCTATTTTTGCTTTGAACACATGTCCATCAATGGTTGCACAGATGTCCTTGCCGTCAGATCCACCTTACTCATTTTTTAGTTTTTCTATTTTGCCTATGGACTTTCACGTGCATGTTTATTAGTATCAAAAAATGGTGGCATACTTTTGGTCACGTCCCCCATGATTTTGGTACTTTCTAAATGGGTGCAAAAACAAACCACATCCTAACTGACACGTGTTCATTTATCGTATGCAGCCAAAAGAATTTTTACTTGATCGTATTTCTTTTCTTCCTTGGATGCCACGTGGAGATGTTATATTGAATGCTCTTTTCGAAGATTATGATCTATTGCAAAAACAAAACCTCATTCCGAAGATTATGATTTCATTCCAAAGACAAGTCTTCATTTCAAAGATCATGCTTCTTTGCGAAGTCAAATCCTCATTCCAAAGATAAATCCTCATTCCGAAGACAAATCCTCTTTTCGAAGATAAATCCTCATTTCGAAGATAAATCCTCATTCCAAAGATCAGATTCAAAAACTCATTCATTAAGCAAATCATCATTTCGAAGACAGAACTTCATTTCGAAGACAAATCCTACTGCATTTCGAAGACAAATCCTGCTTCATTCTAAAGACAAAGCTTCATTTCGAAGATGATGCTTCATTGTGAAGGCAAATCGTCATTCCAAAGACAAAGCTTCATTTCAAAGACAAATCGTCATTCCGAAGACAAAGCTTCATTCCGAAGACAAAGTGCAACATTCATTCTACTGTCATTTCGAAGACAATTTCAATCCGAAGACAATACAACAATTAATCTGAAGAAGATAGCAGGCACTATTTTTGGCATTCTTGTTTCGAAGATTAGGCAGAAATCAATATTCTCATTCTCAAAACATGTTTTAAGTATGCCAACTCTTATGGATACCTTTTATGCTAATGGTTAATTGTTATATACTATATACCAATCATTTACAATGAAGAAATGTAAGAAATATATACCTGATTAAAACAAGTTAATGCAAGTTTTTGAAGAATGACTGCCTTTGTTGATGTTCTGCTGAGATTTTCTGCAATATTTCAAAACAAGTGCAGTTGGTGAATTTGTACAATGATGGTTCAGAAATTTTCAAGGTTATGCATGCCAGAAAACTGGTTTTCATGCATACCAACCCAGTAGTGCCTTAGAAAAGGTTTTCACTGCTGAGTTATTCATTTTTCTCTCTTTTTTTTTTTTTCTTGGTTTTCCTTTTTTTTTTTTACCTCTCCTTTTCTCTCTTTTTTCTTGATTCTTTTTTTTTCTTGATTCTGACTATGCCCATGAAGGAATTCATGATTTCCTTGAAATCATGCCCATGAAGGAATTCATAATCAGAATTTATTCATCTTTTTGTTTTCTGCTTTTTTTCTAATTTTTTTGTATTTTTCTGTTTTTTCTTGAAATCCATGATCATGCTGATTGTTTTGAAGTGGAAGAGGAAATTTCTTCCACTTGTTGTGTATCCAAACTGTCAAGTTGCTGCAAGAATTCCTCTTTAGTCAGAGGTGTATGGTACACCCTGAGGCGATGTCCATTCACTACCAACTTTCTCTATGACCCATCAATAGGAGATAAACGAGCTGCTCCATTGTCAAATACCTCTTCAATCTGGTAAGGTCCAAGCCATCTAGTTCTCAACTTTCCAAGGAAGTCCTCATAGCGAGAATCAAACAGTAAAGCCCAATCTCCTTGTTGAAGTTTCCTCTATTGAATGTGACTGTCATGCCACAACTTCCTCTGCTCCTGAATTACTTCAGTTTGGTGCAGAGCATCCAACCTAAGTTCATCCAATGCATTCAGCTGTAGAATCCTGTCTATCTGTGCCTGTGACAATTCAATTCCAATTTCCAATGTTGTGCGTAATGTTAGTAGCTCAAATTCAATAGGTAAGAGGGGCTTTTTACCAAAGACTAGTTCATAAGGTGTGAATCCAGTAGTGGATTTCCAAGTAGTATTGTAAGCCCACACTGCTTCAGGTAATTTATCTAGCCAGTTTCTCCTATGAAAAGCTACTATTTTTGTCAAGATTCATTCTAGTTCCCTATTTGTTACCTCAACCTGGCCATTTGCTTGTGGGTGATAAGGTGATGATTTTCTATGTTTGATTTCATATAATTCTGTAAATGCCTCAATGACTTTAGATGCAAATTGGGGTCCTTGGTCTATGGTGATAGACCGGGGAGCTCCAAATCTCTAAAAAATCTGAGTATACAAGAAATCAATGACCTTCTCTTCACGAGCATGTTTGAAAGCATGCACCTCTACCCACTTTGTCAAGTAATCAGTGCATACTAGAATATGCACCTTTCCTTGAGAAGGTGGATCAATAGGTCCTACAAAATCAAGCCCCCACCTCTCAAATGGCTCTAAAACCAATTGAGGCTGTAGTGGCATTTCATTTGTATGAGTGGGTTTCCCCATTCTTTGGCATGCATCACAATGCATGATGTACTTTTTCACATCCTTGTGAAGAGATGGCCAATAATATCCTGTCCCTAAGATTTTCCTAATTGTGCTTTTTACAGAGTAGTGTCCACCTGAGGGTTCATCATGACAAGCCCTAAGGATATCATACACCTCATCCTTTCGGATGCACCTACGTAACACATGGTCAGGACTGCACTTAAAAAGTATACCCTTAATCCATTCAAAAGAAGAACTCTGTTTGATCAATTGTTTTTTCTGTTTTGAAGTGAAATGTGGAGGAACTTTCCCTGTGACCAAATAATTGGCTATATCTGCAAACCAAGGTGATTGGACTGATATAGCAAATAATTTTTCATCAGGAAAGGTGTCTTCAACTAATTCCCCTTCATCCGTGTTCTGTAATCTGGACAAGAAATCTGCTACAACATTAGCTTTTCCTGGTTTGTTGATTATAGTGATATCAAATTCTTGTAGCAACAGTAACCAACGAATAATTCTTGCACTTACCATAGGCTTATTCATCAAATACTTAATGGTTGTGTGATCTGTGTGAATAAATATTTGATAACCTGTGATGTAATGCCTGAATTTGTTGATGGCATAAATTACTGCCAAGAATTCTTTCTCAGTTGTGGTATAATTTTTCTCAGCTCCTATCAAATTCTTGCTAATGTAGTAGATGGCATAGTGTTCACCATTGTCAATTTGTCCTAATGCTGCTCCAATTGTAGTATTGGAAGCATCAGCCTGTATGTGAAATGGTAATGTCCAATTAGGTCCTCTTAACACAGGTGGAGTTACTAATTTCTCTTTCAGAGCTTCAAATGATTCCTGACACCTTGCAGTCCAGGAAAATTTAGAATCTTTAGTCAATAAGGCAAACATGGGATTGGCTATTGTGCTAAAGCTGGGAATAAACCTACGGTAAAAACCAATGTGTCCTAGGAAGCTTCTGACATCGGTCTGAGTTTTAGGAGGAAGAAGATTCTTGATAATTTCCACCTTCTTTGGATCAACTTGGATCCCTTGAAGAGAGATGTGATGACCAAGAACTATTCCTTCCTTCATCATCATAAAACATTTTTCTGGATTCAAGGATAACTGGTATGTTTCACAGTGAGTTAAAACTTTGTCAAGGTTTTCTAATGTAAAGTCAAAAGTCTGTCCACATACTGTGAAATCATCCATGTATATCTCAACACTGTTGGTAGTCAGATCAGAAAAAATTGCTAAGACCGCTCGTTGAAATGTTGTTGGGGCATTACACAAACCAAAAGGTAAAACCCTATAGGCAAATGTTCCCCATGGACAGGTAAAGGTTGTTTTCTCTTGATCTTCAGGTGCAATCTGAATTTGATTATATCCACTAAATCCATCAAGAAAACAAAAGTATTTCTTTCCAGCAAGGGTATCTAACACCTGATCTATGAAAGGTAATGGAAAATGGTCTTTGTATGTCACTTTATTCAGCTCTCTATAGTCTACACATACTCTCATTTTTCCATTTTTCTTAGGAACTATAACCAATGGAGAGACCCACTGGCTATCAAAAATTGGGTAAATGAATCCTACCTCCAGAAGTTTTTCAATTTCTTCCTTTACAATATCCCTTAGGGCAGGATTCAGTCTTCTCTAGGGTTGTCTTACTGGCTTGACTTCTTCAGTATAAATTCTGTGGGTGCATATATCAGGGTGAACTCCTGACATATCTTTATAGTCCCAAGCAAAAGCATGAACATGCTTCTGCAAGACAACTATCAATTTTTCTTCCTCTTCCCTAGTAAGCCAGTTGTAAATGTTCAAAAATTTGCCTGGATGGACTTCTATTTGTTTTGTATTTGGAAGGACTGAATTCACTTCTTCATACCTGGTGATTAGGGAGTTAAGAGGACACTGTTGAGATGGGAGGAAATAAGAAGTTTCTGTTTCATTACTTCCTGATGGAAGCATATCCTGTATGGAACAGTGAGAAGGAAAAATCAGGTGATGGTGCCACCCATGTGGTAGTGAAACAGAGTTTTCCTGTGATAGTACAGATGGTTCACCTTCAAAATTTTGGTTCTCCTCATTCCTTAACAATTGATGGATATTTACTGCTTCCTCTTCTAACCCTTGTTCATGTAGAACATTCATTAGGATAGTTTCATTTTCTAAATTTTTTGTGTCATGGAGGTCTTCTGTGTGTTCCCTTACTACCAAGGTGGCTAGTGTGGAAATAACCTCCTCTGATTCTTCATCTGAATCAGGAAACCATAACTGACCTAAAAATTTGCTAGATGGTTTTGCAGGAGGATACAGAGAGATCTATTTTAGATCAATACCATTTGAAATAGTCATTTTTCTAGATCTGCAATCTATGAAGGTTGTTGCAGTTGCAAGCCAAGGTCTTCCCAAAATGATGGGATATCCATGTGCTGAATTTCTTGGCTGTAAAACCAAAAAATATGTAGGGAATTCCCAAGAAGAAACTTCTATAGGAACATCTTCAATGATACCTTCAGGTTTTGCAACTGACCTATCAACCATTTCTAAAACTGTAAATGTGGGGCTGAGATGTTTGAGCTGTAATTGTTTCATTATATCCTTGGTCATGACATTTATTGCAGCTCCTAGATCTACTAAGACATTTGATATTGGTACTGAATCTATGGTAACTATGATAACTGGACTTCCTGGGTCACTATACTTTGGAGGTACTAGTTTTCCAGACAAGAGATCAGCTATCTTTCCTTCAACCTGAACAGTCTTGGGAAATGCTTTCTTTTTTCTTCCTGCTCTTCTAATGCACAAATCTCGGATAGTACTTTTAATCATTGGTATATCCTTAATGGCTTGCAATAAGGGCAATGATATAGTTAACTTTCTAAGTTCCTTGACCAAGTCTGACTCAGAATTTTTTATTGTGGTATTGAATCTTTCAGGATATGGAATTATCCTTGATGAAGGTAATTGTTCTGCCTGTGGGTCTATTTTTTCTTCTTCTTTCTCTATTGTTGGTTTAACTCTAACTGGTTCCAAAGGTTCTTGCTCTTCATTTTCCTTGATTTTATTTGAAACAGGTTCAGGTACAACTTTTCTTGAACGAAGTTGGATGTTACTACAATCAAGAACATTTATTTCAACATTTTCTTCAACTTTAGCCACATAGACAGGGGATGCCTATCTCATGTTATTTGGATTAGTGACTGATTGAGCTAGAAGTTGAGGTTGTTTCACCTATTGTGTTTGCTATGGTTGGTTCTATTTTTCTTGAAAATTTTGATTAGGTGCAGGCAACAAATGTTGAGTTTGACCTTGATTTCTTTGTTGCCTTGGATAGGACTGGTATTGCTGATTCCACTATGGTTGATTTTGCATCCAATGTGGATTAGTCTGATTCTGATTCTAGGATGGGTTGTTTTGATTCCATGATGGGTTATTCTGATTCTGATTCTAGGCTGAATTACTCCAATTTGTTTGTGGCCATTCTTGGGAATTTGTCCATTGAGGATAATTCCAAGGACGTTGGGGTGGTTCTGATTGTCCCCAAGGCATAGTCCAGGGATTATGCCCCCAATTTGTAGGAAAACGAGGGGGATTTTGGTATTGAGAGAAATTTCCCCCTTGTTTTGGTCCAACATAGTTGAGTTCCTCAATCTGATTTTCTAACACAATTTTGAGTTGTGGTAGCAGGTGGCATTTATCAGTTGAATGCTTCTTTGAACAGATACTACAAATGGTTGAGATAGATGTTTTATTCAAAGGAAATTCCTACAAAGCATGTTTATTTCTACATCTTGGGCAATAAATTGCCAAAGGTTCTATGGTTTTTGCTTTTGCAGACATTTCCCCCAAAGTTGTGTTTAATTGCACTAGAATATCAGTTTTAAAATTTGCAAGTTCCTCTATTAGGTCCTTCACATCAGTGCCATTTGTACTCTTTTTTCTTCTTCCTTACTTAGTGCGAGAGTAATTCCTATAGAGATCCACAATTTCCTCATTACTGAGAGTATTTACATCCCCTTTTCCCATCAAATCCAATACTTCTCTGGATTCATCTTGTAATCCTCTCAAAAATATGGTTTTACATAACTATGGTTCTACAAGTCCACATCTCCTTTGAACAAAGGAGAACCTATCAAGATAGTCTTCTAATGTTTCATCATCTTCCTATTTAATCTTGAATAACTCATATTTCCTATTCCTTACATGACAATACTCCTGATATTTGTCTAAAAACATAGTTTCCATTTGATCCCGAGTTCGGATGGAATTTGGCTCTAAGCTCATGAACCAACGTAATGTTGAGTCCTTGAGTGTTGAGGGAAAGACCTTAAGTTTTTGATTGTCATTTACATAATCATAGGTTTGACACACTACCTTGAATTCAAACAAAAATTGATCAGGATCTTCAGATACAACACCTCGAAAGGTTGGAAGTACTGAAGGTGAAATAGTTTTCATGGGAGAGTTTTGTGTTGGATTCAAATGGATAGGATATTCAAATGTTCTGGAAGGTTGGGGCATATCTTGATCATCTCCTTCATTATGGACATAGCCATGTTGGCCATCTCTATCTAGATTGCCTCCCTCTGCCATAGTTTCTTGTTCCTTGGGAACAGTTAAACCTATCCAAATTTCACTCTCAAGAGGTCCAAGATCCTCTGTTGATGATGAGTCTGATGATTCTTCTTTCTTAGGATGTTCTAATGATGATGAGACTGGTGATTTTTCTTTCTCAGAATGTTCTAATGATGGTGAGACTGGTGATTTTTCTTTCAATATTTTTGGTAATTCAAACATAGGTGATTCACCCCTTAGGCATGAAGATCTTCTTAATGGAACAAGCCAGGGATCCTTTTGGGTAATTCTACCTTTTTCATCCCTAGACTTACTCATTCATGTTTACTCTTAAATGACATAAATTATAGGTCAATAGTTGTTACTTTAACCAGTTGTTCTATTCAGATTTTATCCTGAATCTTCATAGCTCAGTCTAATTAACAGCTATTGGACTATTGTCACCTTCTAGCAACACAATTCCCCAGAAATGGTGCCAAAATGATGCGTAGTCATTATACACATCATTAATTCTCAATGAATTTGTCAATCCAGGGCAGTGTACAAGGCTATCTACGAAAGAAGGGGTGAACAGGGTTATAACTTAGGTCAATCTGGAGCAACAGGTCTTATTGGTGAAATCGATTGTGTGGGGGATTTAGGACATTCCTATCTCTAAATTGCATAAATTAAACCTTAATATAGTTGCAGAAATGGAAACTAATCATTAACTATAGAAATGAAATCCTAATTACAATTGTAGAATGAGACCTAATTATGTTGCAAAAATAATAGTTGTAGAATTAGAAGTCTGATTATAATTGCAGAAAGGAAATCTATTTACTTTTGTAGCAATGGAAACCTAATTATAGCATGGAAATGAAACCCTATCAAGGCTCTGTAATAGAAGGTTGTCAATCTTCTATGCAGGGGTTGACAACAAAACACAAAATGCAAGAAATTACAAAAAATAGTAAATTCTAGAAATGACAGTCTGCAATAAATTGAAAGCTTTGTTGAAAGTGGAGATTACAACCAAACCATTAATCACAAAACATAAAATAAGCTAAGATTGCAAATATTATTAGTTGTTTACAAAGAAATGAAATGACAAGTTCTACAACTCATTCTGCTATAGCAAAATTAGAATAAAAACCTATTGTTAGTCCTCCTCCTAGGTCTGGAAGTGGCCAGCCTCCTTGTCCAGAAGAAGGTATGAGTCTCTCTCTCTCTAGATCTTACTCACACTCATTTACAAGCAATATGAAATAGAAATAGTACACTTTATTGATTCAAGAACATGATTACAATAATTCTACTGAAAACCTGTTACAGGACTGTAACAGTCACTTTTCTGATTATTGCCTATTTTCTCCTATATTTCTCTACTCTCTACTTTCTCTATCTTCTACTAGCTCAACCTGAATGGGAGCCATATTTATAGATGTCCTAAGATCTACTGACAACTGAGAATATCTCAAAAGATCTAATCCTATTATGCTGCAACAATTCCTGGTTTTATCCTAGAAGAAGATCAAACTTGATCTTTCCATAAATGGTGGCTTTGGTCGGCAAGGACGGACAAAGTCAGATGGGAGATATTTTCCCTTACCCTTTTCAATATTTATTTCCCTTTTTCCAGCATCAAAAATCGGTCAACAAGTCAAAAAGCACATTCTGTTTTCATTTCGAAGATAAGTGGCTCATTTCGAAGAGACTGCAATTCTCATTTCGAAGATCCGCTCATTTCGAAGACACTGTGTTTTCTCATTCTGAAGATATCTGTTCATTCCGAAGAGACTTCGGAATGAACAAATGTGTGCTCTTTAAATGATTTCCTCTGCATTTCTCAGGTGGGTTATCTCTCAGGATCAGATTCCAATGGTCTTCATCTCTTTCCATATGTGAATTCCATGCCTTGCCATTCATTGGCAGCTGGCTGGAATTTACATGGGAAAAACCAGTTTTGCTGCACAGTAACAGTTTGCTTGCATTGTTGCCAGATTTAGGTAAAATAAATGCTTGAGACATATCAAAACATGATTAGTGAAATGCTGCTATCAACCTAAGCATATCTCATTTAGCAAGTCATAACAAAATAACATAAAACTTATGCAAAAAGCTATAAAAATCAGAATATAGTATTTCAGATACATTTATCATGCAAATAGTTAATACACAACATATTGAATTAACTTAACTAGCATATCAGATTAAACATAAGAGTTTGTAGGCAATTTCAGTGTTCAAAACATGTTATGATTGAGGCATTTCCAGGCCTCATCAAGGTGCACCATTTTTTCCACTCTATAGTGGTGATCATGGTGGGACCCTTGTCCCTTTTCATTTTTGCAACTTTTGACCTTGTTTTTGCACTTTGAATGTTGTAGGTTCTAGTCATTCTAGACTGAAATGACCCCTGAATTCCTAATTGGAACACCTAGGGACAGCCACAACAACCATCCCACCCAGGGATGGCCCCAAAATTTGCAGTCATCCCACCCTAGGACGACCACAAAATAGGGGGTTTTCAGCCCAAATTTCCAGAAATAGCAACTTCTTAGACTTTCAAGGTAAGTGCCTAAACCTTCAATTTGCATTAATGTTGTTCAAAAAAAGTTAAATTCAGATTTTCATGTCTTTTCCTTGTTGATTGAAAGGTTGATTTTTGCTTTTCCTAAAATTCAAAATAACAAACAAAAGAAAAATAGGGAAAATAATAGTTTAAGTATGCATTTGAATGGTTTGACTATGTGTGACCTACCTAAGGGTTAGGTTGTCATATAGGATAAGTATTTTGTAGGTTCCTTATTCATGCAAATATTTTTTAAAGTGAAACATTTCTTATGCATTTAGTGAAGGTTCATTGAATGCTACTTTGTTTTACTTTATTTAATTATAAAAGGAACCACACACACCACGTCACATTTGAACATTAGTGAGTTGGAATTTCATCCCCAACCACTAATAGAGACCAACGATGGTGGGTTTCATCTCCACCCATTGGCTCACATCCTATGAACCCTATTTTTGGCCAAAGCCAGCTCCAAGAACCGTCATAGCCGTGTGGAAAATAGCACACACTCCTCTTCGAAGGGTGTATCACTGCCCACGATCAATATGGGTGAGGACTGGTAGGACCTATGCTCCCTGATTAGGTATGGGCTTCATATCCATACTTTGGTTGGTTCACATGACCGAACTTTCATTTTCGATTGTCGAGCTACGAGTATACAGGTGAAATCCTTTAAACAAATTGAGAATTACATCAACAATATTCAAACACGTGAAAAGATATCTCTTTGCAAACAACAAATAAAAACACACCAAACAGCTTAAGGATTCACATTTAAAACTTAAAGGAGATAATCACATTGTTTGCTTGTGTGCTTCTTTGATCGTTTGATTGTGTGTTTCTAAAATTTAAAAGAGATAATCATGTTGTCTACTTTGTGTGTTTCTTTATTGTTTAGGTAATCAACATAAGCTCCTACCATCTAGGACCAAACCCTAAAAAAAGTAAATTGCTACTTTTTGATTCTGCATCCAATGAATCAAAAATCATGCAAATCGGAGCTATAACAAAAAATGTTATGTTGGTTTTATGATTACTCTATTTTTGAGTGATTTTAAAGCCAAAAATAGGGAAAAACTGCACTAAAACAGTCATAAAAAGCCCTAGACAACCCCAAAAACTACCAAATTTATTTTGTTGTCTTAGTTAGCTCCTTGTGCACCTCTCACAATATTTTTGAGGCCTGGCTCCACATTTTCCCAAAATTTCCTAAAATTGGGCATTTCTCCATGAGCCTTAGTTGGCCAAATATTCCAAAAATACAAATTTTGACTAGGAAGTCATTTTTTGGAGCCCTAGCCCATTGTGATCAGCTCATCACGCTGATCATTTTGATATATAACACCCATAACCTTTTTGGAAGTCAAAATTTTCTACTATGGTGAGGGACCCCCCTTTTATGGATTTGGTCCAAATACGATTGAGAACAAGACCTATAATCACATGTTAACTACATGTTGCCAAGCCTTATCAAGGGCTAGTGTCATAGAAGGTTCATGAAGGGGCCCTGAACACCTTCGCTATTCTCCTGAGGATCTCATCATTCCTGCATGATGCCCAGAAAGCCATCGTGAGGTCAACCCCTCACTCAGAGGACCCGACCACCAAGGTACCTCTACTAGGAGAACACCAATGGGTTTTCCACATGATCAAATGGATTATTCGGTTAGCCAACACCGATTCCAAGCTCAAACCAGATATAATCGGCCTACCAAGGGGCCTAGTAGGGAAGTCTACACTCCCTCTACATCATGGCCTTCACCACCCAGAACTCCCATCCAACAAGTGGTAACAATCCAGAGTAGGCCTATGCGAAGTTCACATACGTCATCAACCAACATGACCATGGGTGAGTTAATACAACAATCCCCCAAGCATCGAGAAACTCTCATGGAGGTTTTAAATTCAATCGAGTTACAACCTCATGATCTTGATGCTTTCACCAACTTTGTGGGATACATACAAATGCACAAAGATCCTATTATAACCTTTCAAAATCATGAGATCAAACCCGTGTCTACCAATTTACTAGACCCTCCTTTGCACATCATCACGTGCATCAACAAGATCCCCTATAAGCGAGTATTGGTTGACATAGGTTCCACAATAAACATTATTACCACAACTACACTGAAACATCTCAACCTTCCATCTTCATGCATTGCAACATCCACGTTCACCTTGCAAGTGTTTAACGATGCTTTATCCTCCACTGTGGGCACGATAGTCCTACCTATTCAAGTTGGACAAAATACTATGCCTACATTGTTCTACATCTTGGAAGGTGCGAGACAATACAACATACTGCTAGGAATACCTTGGATGAGAGACATGGAGTGCATCCCCTCCATCGTGCATCAATGCATCAAATACATTCATGAAGGCTAGGTCCATGTGGTTCATGCCGATCCAGACCCCTTCAAGTATTACAATAAGGATGATCATCCACAGGAGTCTACTCTTCCATCCACACACTTGGACACTAAACCCAATGATCTTATCCAGAGTCTAGATTCAACCCCACGGTTAATTGTGAAGCTATCTTCACCACCGTTGGTACCATCAGTTTCTACTACCACTCCCCCTTCATCCTCGGTTTCTTTGAGTGAGAAAGAGTCAAAAAGGCCAACTACAAAGGCTCCCATAGCCATCTTCGACACATCAATAGAAGACCTTCCCACTCCTACCAACAAGGAGGAACCCATAGTTGATATGGATGAATCAGATCATATCATACCATCTTCATCCACCACACTTGAGGACACAGTTCACTTGACCAATCCTAAACTTGGTGAGTACATAATACACAATGTTACATTCATGCCTATCATTGAGTCGATCAAGGATCTAGGTCATCCTCTTGCCAAGTTGCTACCCATTGATAGTATTTCTGATTCACCATCCAAACATGAGGGCCAAGAAGACCACCTTGGACAAGTTGATGAGGCATCCATGACTTGTCCAAGTGCAAATGCATCTTCTCATGAGTTTGTGGGAATGATCAATGTGATGACAGAGAACCAAAGTCCTTTGAATCCATTTATGCCACTTGTGACTCCATCCAACATTCCATCCATACCACAAGTGCTACCATCACTGGATTCAGTCACACCTACTCCATCTCACTCAACATCTCCACAAAATCAAGAATAGGTGTACCCCCTACACCAAAGTGGGGATAATCTAGCTGCCACAATTGAACACTCTGAGTTGGAACAAGAGCATGAGCTAAATCAAGAACAAGAGCATGTGGATATACTCACTAGCCACAATCATCATGAACCATCCATATCTGCTCATACATTGAGAACTTTTGATCCATATCTCTCAATTATATCTTGGCTCCCACACCCAATCCATCTCCACTACCTATCAGTTGTCATCCAACTTCATCAACAACCATCCAACCATTGCCTCCACTAGTTTCACAACATATCTTGGATAGGCTAGCTAATATTGAGTTACAAGTGAGTCACCAACACAATTATTTACAATAGATCTTGAATCGACTCACAAGCATGGAGTTACGGTTGAGTCATCCAAAATCTCAACCCCCTGATTGTCAGGACCAACCCCTACCTATGTAGTCCAATGTTAAGTCTCAACAGAAGTAGGGGCAAAGGCAACAACGCCATCAACCTCGCACTTATACACCATTGCCTGAATCTTTGGCATCACTCTTTAATCGATTATGTGAGGCCAAGGCTATCACATCACCAGATATCCACCCCTTGGATCCCAACAAGTCCAAACCAAGGTGGTATCGAGAGGACCAATACTATCCTTATCATCAAGTAAATGGTCATGACATTCAGTCATGTATCCCATTCAAGAACAAGGTACAGGATATGCTTGACAAGAATGATCTTCAAATCAACAATCAATAAATTGACATATTTCAGGATCTATTACCTACATATGGGAGTCAAGAAGAGCAACCTAAATAGGTGACTGAGATACATACAACCCACCAGCCTCATAAAATGAGTCGACCACATTCACCTCATTTAAAGTATCAACTTCATACCTGGACTCCATTATCTGAGCCCATGTCAACCATTTTTCACAACTTACAAGAAACAAAGACAATCATCTTGCCAGACATACCCCTGTTCAACCCAAATAGGTCTAGATCTAAATGATATAGGGAGGATCATTCTTACCTCTATCACCAAATGAAAGGGCATGACATTAGAAATTGTCATACTTTTAGACACGTGGTCCAAGATCTTATTGATAAGAAAGCTTTATCCACAAATGGGTCACTCATTTTACCCCATCAAGACATTGGCATTACCCAAAATTCCCTACCACAATAGGGGAGTCAATTTCTATCACTCCTCCTAGCCAAGCCAATAACATTGCATCAATCACAGTACATACTGGGGGTATCCAAGGTGTCACACCTTCCCCACTATTTACATCACAAGAAATGAAGAAAATTGAGGATTCTAAAGGTATCACACCTTCCTCACTTCCATTGATCACCACAAATGCTAGGGGTACATACGGTATCGTACCTTCCTCCTAAATTCATAAAATAATCAAAGTTACAAAAAGACCCAAAGGTATCTATAAACCCTTTTGTCAACCCAAAAATCTCCAAAGGTATCTATAAACCCTTTGGTCACCCAAAAAACTCCAAAGGTTCCTACAAACCCTTTGGTCACCCAAAATGCTCCAAAGGTATCTATAAACCCTTTAGTCACCCAAAATGCTCCAAAGGTATCTATAAACCCTTTGGTCACCCAAAATGCTCCAAAGGTATCTATAAACCCTTTGGTCACCCAAAACACCCCAAAGGCATCTATAAGCCCTTTGGTCACCCAAAATGCTCCAAAGGTATCTATAAACCCTTTGGTCATCCTAAAATGCTCCAAAGTATCTACAAAGCCTGTCACCTAAAATACCCCAAAGGCATCTATAAGCCCTTTGGTCACCCAAAACTCCAAACCTTTGTCACCTAAACCCCCCAAAGTATCTATAAACCCTTTGGTCACCCCAAAATCTCCAAAGGTATCTATAAACCCTTTGGTCACCCAAAATGCTCCAAAGGTATCTATAAATCCTTTGGTCACCCAAAAATGCTCCAAAGGTATCTATAAAACCCTTTGGTCACCCAAAAAACTCCAAAGGTAAACTTGACACCTACAAACCCTTTGGTCACCCAAAAATCTCCAAAGGTATCTAAAGCCTTTGGACCCAAAAAGCCCAAAGACCTTTGGTCACCAAAACCAAAGGTACAACCTTGGTCACCAAAAGCCAAAGGCACCTAACCATTTGGTCACCAAACACTATAAACCTCTTTGGTCACCCCAAAAATGCCCCAAAGGTATCTATAAACCCTTTGGTCACCCAAAATATCCCAATGGCATCCACTAAGCCCATTGGTCAAATGTATATATATTTATACCAAAATCCAAAAACATCATTAAAATATCAAAAATACAAAAATATTGCATTGCATTACATTTCATATCGTTGCATTATACAATCACTTGCATTAAGCATACCCATCATTGCATTTTGCATTCTAGAGTTGATCATACATGTCTAGCACTAGGTTTGTCCACTAGCCATCATTCAAAATCAACTTTGTCAAAAGTCATTATTCACACTCATCTACATTTCAATTATCATGTTCATCTACATTTTCCACCTTTCATATGTGTGTTTTTTCCCTTCACCTAGGCCATTGGTTATAAGGTATCATTAGGGTTTTCGGTCACTCAGCCATCTCTAGTTTTCTTTTCAGATTTTTTAGAAAGCTATCATGATTTTTAGAAGGTAGAGTCTTGCTTTTATTGTACCTTGTATACGTCATAATCCCAAACACATTTTCACACTAATAAATCCAAGTTTTGCACAAGGAAATATGAAACCTACAAAGTGGTCCATGTTACCCTAAGAAAAAAGTTTACCTTGCTCATCCCCCTATGTGAATGGTTCAAAAATGCTGAGAATTGACAAAAGGACAAGCTCCTCCTTACCCAAAATAATCAAAATCCCTTACTTCACGCCAAATTGGGGCAAGTATCCAAAGAGAAAAATAAACAGTGGTTGTTACCACTAGAAAAAACAAAAGTAAAAATATTCAAAAGAAAAAGTGGTTTTCACCACTAGAAAAAGTAAAAAGTAAAATAAATAGTGGTTCTCACCACTACCAAAATCCCTTGCTCACAAAAACAAAAATGAGCAAATCCCTAGAGCAATTCAAAAATAAAAGAAAATAAGGGAGTACTGAACTTGAATCCCTAGAATTCTCAGCATTTGACAACCATAAGGTGATCCTCATTACAGGTTGGGTGGCATCAAGCCTGCTTGGCAATGGTGGTATCCTTATGCATGATGATATGTCTATCACATTAGCAACCTACTTTTGTATAGACCAATGTTTGCATGTGGATGAGCTAGCTTTTGGTAGCCTGTATTGCCTAGTGGTCTAATCCAACTACATACAAAACTCAGGATAATGATACTCGTAGGGTGATCTTTAGTACAAATGGGTTGCATCAATCTTGTTTGGCACTAGGGTAACTTTATGTGATATCATAAAAATGAACTCACATGCACACACAGGGATATTGAATATCTTGGTCATCCTAGCAGATTTATACCTTGCCAAAAAGTCTTGCATAGTTACTATACAACTTTTGACTAGATCACTAGAGTGTTTGAGTCTCATGAAAATCTCAAGGACATTATATAACATCATATTATTCATTCCATTCCATATCATTTTATCACATGTTTGTCATTTTACATTTTCACAATCCATTACATAGTCTGATGATAACGTTAAAATGAATAGATGAATTTTGTATAGTCTATGGTGCTAGCATCTAGTGTGTCAAATAGTATTCATAATTCATCAATATAGATTAACAAATCATCCATTTCATTATGCATACACTCATACACATATCATCAAATCACATCATATTACAATACATGCATCCATGATAAGCATCCATAAAAGCATCAGTAAAGCAAACATAAGCATTGTATACATCTAATAAAGTAGTAAGGAAACACATGATGACAATATAAAAACTCATATATATATATATATATTGGAATGTATGTATGTATGTATGTATGTATGTATGTATACATCATATTCCAAACACTACCCGTAGGCTACAATCAAGTGGGTCCTCAGACCTCACGCTCCCAAAATCCAAAAAGAACCACAAAGTCTCAAAATCCATGGTCATGTAGGATCAGAACCATGACTCTCACCTTCACCCTGGTAAAACCATAAAATATGCAACCATCCCATCCTATAATGGCCACAAAAAAACCCCACAAAAACAAATGAAAAAGCAAAGAAAATGGCCTAAAAACCACCAAAAATAGGTCAAATTGATAAAATTCACAAAGGATCAAGATTGAACACAAATTTCTCATGGATGAATTGAAAAGTCTCTACCTAAATCCCCAAGAAGGCCATTGTGGTCATACCGCTCCACGGGAATGAGGTATTCAGTTCTATTCTGCCATGAAATATCAACAAAACTATCAAAATCCTCATAAAATTGATAAATCTTACAATGGGTAAAACTGAAGGTAATCCCAATCTAGTCATATGGGTCAAGTGACTCATTACTTTCATCATTGGTCATGCCCTCATTGACTCATCACTTGAGGGGGTAGTCATAATAATGAATTCATAATCAAAATCAACACTCAAACACTCAAAAGTGCAACTTGCATACATTCAAAAGAATCATTGTCAAAGATAAATTTCAAGCCTATGTTGGGGCAAATAATTCAGCACAAATTCAAAACAAAGTCTTGGTATACTTGAAGCCTCGGGACACATATCCCAAAATAGGTAAAATAAGGAACCGTTGGTCAAAATGACCACATACAAGGAAATAAGGAATAATCTTTTTGATATTTTGCTTAGTATAGAGGAAAGTCATGATAGCATGACATTTTAGAATTTGGAGAGTAATATAAGGCTAAAATTCATGATAATGCGACATTTTGAAGACTAAGAGAACAGTTGAAGCTAAAACTCATGGTAGTGTAACATTGTGAAGGCCAAAGAGGAATCTAAGGTCAAAATTCATGATCACACAACATTTTGAAGACTGAGAGAAGAGCTGAAGCCAAAAGTTATGATAGCACAATATTTTAAAGGCCAAAGAGCAAGCTAAGGCCAAAATTCATGATAGCACAATATTTTAAGGACTAAGGGAAGATCTGAAACCAAAATTTATGATAACACGACATTTTGAAGGCCAAAGAGTAAGCTAAGGCCAAAAGTCACGATAACATGACATTTTGAAGACGAGAGAAGAGCTAAAACTAAAATTTATGATAGCACAATGTTTTGAAGGCCAAAGAGTAAGCTAAGGCCAACAATCATGATAGCGTGACATTTTGAATACCAAGGAGCAATATAATATCAAAATTCATGATAGCATGATATTTTGAAGGCCGAAAACAAATCCAAGGTGGAAAGTCATGAACTTGTGATATTTTAGAGACCAAGTAGACCACGATGTCTAAAGAAGTTACGAAAGATCGCCATAACAATAAGATCTCCAACTGCTTCTAGTTGAGTATTCCATGCTCCTTCAAACAACTTCTGAACTAGAATGAACCTACAGGCATGATGTTGTAACAACTTTTAGTTTTTTTGTTATGTAAAACTCTTATATATAGAATGAGAGACCTAAACAAATGGTCGGCTCTTAGGCATTTACAAGGCTATGTATACAAAATTTTGAAAGCTTAATAAAGATCATCCATTCTAGTTCTTAGCTCATTGGTGTTGCAAATCAAGTATGTATGTGTTGTCTATTGCTAATTGAATCTAAGGTTGAATATACTCTACATTAATTCTTACTCTGAATTCCTGCATTAACATTTGGTTAGATCTGCAATTAACTTCACAAATAAGTTGTGTTTAAATAATACATTCACCAAGAGTTTTAGTTTCTATGTTTTTGTTCTATTATGCTTCTTTGCAAAAGGCTATGGTAGTTTCTTTGTTGTTGCTTAATCTGTATAATTTTAATCCTCTAGCCATAGTTATATTTACCTCTCTTTATGCATTTCCCTCTCTTTACCTTTTCCTAAAATAAGCAAAGGAACCATCCTCCTTTGAAGATTGAACCAGGTAGACTCTGTTTTGACCTAGTATTTCAATATTGGCAAAGTCTTGGGCATAAACGTAACCCAAGCCAAATTTTGCTCCAACAATTTTTGGCACACCCGATGGGACCCAAATCCCATGGAGTATATATATCAAACCTCTAGTGAATAGATTTGCCCTATCAATATTTTATAAATCACCTGGTGACTCCGCAATAGAAAGGAACCCTAAAAAATCCTTTATCAAGATTTTGGTTATGTACCATATTTTATGATAACCAGATCCAAAGAAAGAAATTTAGAAGAGCCCATAGATTTCTTTAAATTACATCTTGGTAGCCTTCGAACTAATCCTATTCTAGTTGCCAGCACAACTTCTTCATATACTGCTAACATAGGATATGCTAATATTCCCCTTGCAGCATTCCCTAGTACTACTACTAGTGGAAAAACTACCCAAATTTTATCAATGGCCATAAATCAACCAATCATGCCTTACCCTATATGGAACCATACAGGTCCCTTAAACTTGGTAGCTCAACATCCAATTCCTATGGTGGCCTTGAAGGAACTACTCTAGTATGATGATACTGGAAATATAGCTTACAAACATTGTCAAGACGTAGCCTCACTAGCCTCGATTCATAACATCCATGAAGAAGATGTTATGATAAGATTACTAGTAATTTCCTTAAAAGGAAAAATGCTTTATTGGTATAGAGCTCTTGAAAATTAGACCATATCTACTTGGGACCAACTCACTAGTAAACTAGTGGAAGAATTCAATGAGCAGGTGGACCCTTTCTCTCTGCTAAGTCAGTTTACTATTATCCAGAAACACCCCCAAGAGGAGATTATAGATTTTAATATTAGAATCAATCAGAATTGATAGAGAGTACCTGACAATTTGAGACCAACACATGAGAATGCAATGTATTACTGTATGAGAGCTTTCAACTCAAATATACGTATGGCCATTAGGTAGCTCCACGTGCTTACCTTCCCTAAAATTTATTAGGAAGCATAGAAAGCAGAGACCTGATTACCATTAGAATATTCCTAGACAAAATGATGATGCCCATTTTTTTAGATTTACCCCAAGCTTCAAGTACTGCTAGTCCAAACCCTGCTTTAACTTCTAGCTCCAATATTACCAAATGGATTTGACAACCTAATATTTTGACAATACAGGCACCCCCTACCTCTCCAATGCTTCTTGCTATTCCTGCACTTCCCCTGGCAATAGTCCCATCAAATCCAAAACCTCAACTGGCAGTCCTACAAAACCTACAAGAATCATTCAAAAATCTGGCAAGTAAGTTCACATCAATGGAACAAAGATAAGCAGAAAGAAATTTCACCCTAAGGAGATTCCCACAAAAAACTAAAGATCAAGCCTCCATGAGTGGTAGAATTTATGACAAATCTACCACTATTTATGCCAATGAAGATAATGAACCCATTAATGTTTTGGCAGAGTCAATTTTTTGGTGCTCTACATGTAATTATCCCCATGGTGAAACTTCTTGCATGATTCACCAATATCAGGTACAAAATATAGCCATTGAGATGGATGAAAGAAGCCTAAAGGGTCAGGTTAATATGATCAAAGAAGAGAATAAGAATTTCATGATGCCTTCTATTGAAAATGTGGCTATTCTTACTAGGTTGGTAAATAAACCCTTACGTGTTGATCTCCAAGATCTAAACCCCCTGAAGGTGATAAGTAATCCCATTGAGAAAAAAACCTCTTATGAAAAATCTCCCCTGAGTTCAATCTAGAAAGATGCGAAAATTCATAAGGAAGCACTATGGCAGAAAGAAGTAGAAACATAGGAACAAGCTAGGTATAAACTAAGATATACCTCACTTACTAAATGTCAAAGGATTGAAACTACTCAGGGGTACAAAAACAAGTATGATGCAATAGTTAAGGAGAAAATTCTTGAACCCCTTCCATTTAAAATAGTTAAGTAAATGAAGAAAACCCCCTCTAAGGCAACTATGTATGAAGCTTTACAACTTCTAGGATAGATCGACTTAATGCAAGAATCCTTAAGGTCTATGAAAAATAAGAATAGGACCCCAACTTAGATGGATTCTACACAAGCTAGTCTAACATCCAATTTAAGAAAAACAAACCTCCTCCTTTTTATTTGTCTCTCCAAATGGAAGGGTGGATAGTTCACAATTGTATGATAGACTCTGGATCTGCAACCACTGTGATGCCCAAAGTAGTATGGAATATCATGGACATGGAAATACAAGAAGTAGTCTTGATATATTACATCTAGATGGAACCCCTGTGAAAATTTTAGGGGTAATCAAAGATATCCCAATAGTGCTCCATAGGCTTCCCTCGCTCATAGTCATATATGAAGTGGTAGTAGTGGATTTATAACCCTATTTTGGTATGTGTCTCTCTAGGGAGTTCATAGCTAAGATAGAATGATATTTATCGCTAGATTTCTCACATCTAGAAATCTTGTTCAAGGGCAAAAGAGTGAAATTATTAAATGAGAAACCATCAACTTTCCCTATTAGAATACTTGAAGAAGAAGAAAAATAGTCCACCACTATGAACATGATGATAGAAGAACTAGGGTACCTAAACTTGATGTAAGATGATCTAAATGTATTACAAGAGAAGGACCAATTATCTCTCCAAGACATCAACACCATGATCGAGACTTACATTGGAAGTTACACAATTTTGAAACCTAAAAAAGGTGATCCTATTTTTCCCCCTTTGGTGAACCAACCCACTAATCATTTGTGGAAGCTTTTCTTTGATGGGGCTAGATGTAAAAATGGAGTTAGAGCAGGTATTGTCCTAATCTCTCCAATAGGTAAAGAAAAGGTATTCTCTTACCGGTTAACCTAGAGTTGCACTAACAATGAAACAGAGTATGAAGCACTCTGTTTGGGCCTCAAAAAAGCTAAAAATATGGGCATCAAGCAACTACAAATATTTGGTGACTCTAAGTTGATAGTGAATCGGGTTACTGAAAAATGTGTAAGCAAACAAAATTATCTTAAGGCTTACTAAAATAAAGTCTAGGATTTACTAGAATCCTTTGAATCTCTTAACACAAATATGATTTCCAGAGATAAAAATACACATGCTGACTTGTTGGCTTCAGTATGGGTAAACTTCTACCCTATAAGCAATATCATCCAAAAGTCAAATATAGTCAGACTGATCTAAATACCTTCTATGCCAGATAGGGATACCTTCTAGAAATTTTTTGAGAACGATTAAAAAATAGTGGAATTCCTCTTCCATGATATGAATTGCTCTAATAATAGGATGGCTAAGGATGAAGAAGATGTGAACATCATCCAATTGAAAAATAACCATATCCCAAAAGGGTTGGTCACCCTAGAGAGCCTATTTGATAATAATGATAGGTTGATTGGCCACAAAATGAAAGTCAACAAACATAGATACAAGGAAGCTCAAATGAATCCTGACAAGGCCATCAAATTAGGAGTGAATACTATGAAAGTAGAAGTGGAGGAAATTGGAGAATTATGCAAGGAATTCCTAGACATCATTGCTTGGACCTACAGATACCTAAAATTCTACTCCAAAGAGACAATCTGGTACATGATTGAGCTTGATAAGGGTGTAAAGGTATTTTGTCAAAAGCAATGGCCAGTAAATCCTAAAATTGAATCCTTGATGAAGCAAGAGCTACTAAAGTTGCTCGAATCTAAAATCATTTACCCAATAAATAATTTGACATGGGTTGCTAACCTAGTCCCATTCAGTAAGAAGAATGGATACATCTGGTTATGTGTTGACTTTTACAATTTGAATAAGGCTTCGCTAAAGTACCATTACCCTCTCCCATAGATCGATCAAATACTACACGTAGTATCAGGAGCATAAAGGTTCTCACTCCTATATGGTTTTTCTAGGTATAACCAAGTATGGGTCAGATATGAAGACCAATTTAAGACCACATTCATGACTAAATAGGGAATGTTTTCTTACCAAAGAATGCCCTTTGGGTTATTCAACGCCAAAGCAAATTTTCAATGAGCTATGGATGTGGTATTCAGATATTTTGTCAATAAAATAATAGTGATATACTTAGATGATATGACGGTTTTCTCTCACCAAAAATAAGATCACATAGAACATCTCAAAAGTATATTCAAGAAATGCAAGGAGTTTGGCATCTTCATAAATCCCAAAAAATCTATATTTTTTTTGGAGGAAGGACTTCTACTCGGCCATGTTATCTCTAAGTCTAGTCTAGCCATAGACCCTAATAGGGTGAAAGAACTATTATATCTCTCCCTTCCCCCCCAAAAAAAGGGCTTGCAGTCATTCTTTGGCCAGATCAATTTTATGTGCAAATTCATAGCTAATTTTACGCAAATCATCAAGCCTATGATAGAATTATTAAAAAAGGATGTTGTTTTCGAATGGATAGATGCAAGGAAACAAGCCTTCCATCATGTCAAAGAATAGATAGCTCAAGACCCTGTCTTGGTGAATCTAGACTATTCTAGGGATTTGTTGGTCACAAATCTGCCTAGTCATATAAAATGTGCCCTAGACCCAGCCAACATTGAAAGTTCGAGAGAAAGAGAAGTCTCCCGGGCCAATCTCCAGAGAGGGCTGGCTCCCAAAATAATCTAAAATTGTTTGAAGATAAGGGTGCGGGAAAGAAATGGAAAATACAGAAAGAAAGGGAAATAATAGAAAGAGATGGAAATATGGTTGAAGTCGATAGTTGATAGGGAGAACAACCTCAAATAGCAAATAACCTCAAGCCATATCCCAAAGATAAGCAACAACTAATTCTTAGAATGCACATACAAAAATTTGATCAAAAATTGACCATAAGTTTGCCTTCAATTATACTTCAAATGTTCAAATGAAAATACAACCAAATTCAGAACAGCAGAATTCAACTTATATTTTAACACTGGACTAAACAAAATTGAATCACACAGAAAGCATCACATGAACAATAGTTTGGATCATCAACTCAAGAGACACTAAGAATAGAGAAAAGTGTACTTAGGATTTCTACTTCAATTTTTGCAAGAAGGTCCTCCTCCTTTTCTTGAGATATACATTAGTATTTATAGAGGTCTTCCCTCTCTCTTTTGAATCACAACATTTAAAACATGAAACAGAATTTGAAGAGGAGGTCCACAAAATATGCACTTGAAAATAGAAACAATCCCCCTCAGAGAAATCACATTCCCTGCTTCTATGGATCAAAACTAAAAATCAAACGGAAACAAGGGACCAAATTTCTTCATTAAATGATTGTTCTCGGGCAAGCTTGAAGTTGTTAGGATATCATGAACAAGAGATTTTAATACTGGAGGCATCTTTAATTTTGGTGGCTTCGAAAGATGCATGATAAACCGTTCTCCCATCTTGTGCACATAGGTAAGCAGTAAAACATTTAATTTGGGAGTCTCTTTGACCACAATCTCAAAATCAGTTGGAGAGCTTTTAAAACATTACTTCATTCAAACTATGGAGAGCCCATTTATTTTTGTATGTCACGATATCGTGACATTTTCCTATCACTTTGATTTTTTGCCACTGCAAGTCGCAAAAATCCAACATGTTGCGATATCGCGACAAATTTCACTTTACTGCTCCCTCACCGCAACAAGTCACGAAAATGCGACATGTCGCGATGTCGCGACAATTTTGTCGTTACTACTTCCTTTGTTGTTTCCTAGCGTAAAAATGTGACAGGTCGTGAAAATGCGACATGTTGCAATATCACGACATTTTCTATACTTAGCTCTTTTCTGCATCGGACGCTGCAAAACTGCAACAGGTCGCGATATCGCAACATGTCGCGATATCGTGACATATTTTCTTGCTTTGCTTTAACACAAAACTTGTAGAGATTTTTGTATTTTCCCTTTCGAAGTTCTTGGAGGGATAAACAGAGGGGTGAGTATCTCTACAATTTGTGCATTCTTTTGCATGAACAGTAAAAACAAAAATAATGTGGAAAAAATGCCAACAGGATTTCATCTTATACGTTGTAGGCGAACAAGAAAGCTACGTCGCAGTACTCATGTAGAAGGGAGTTGACAATGAAGAAAGGCCCATTGATTTTCTAAGTCAAACTATGTAGGAAAATGAATAAAAATATAAATTCATTGAAAAATAGATATATGCAATAATGGGTCTCTAAATTTTTTTAGGTATTTCTTATCACAGAGCAGGTTTATTGTCTATACAATTCACCCCAATGTACGAAGCTTCATCATATAAGGGGATTTGGTGATAGAATAGCTATTTGGGTGACAAAAATATAATATTATGATGTAGAAATACACCTGACCAAGTTGGTGAGAGGCAAAACACTGTGCTAGGAACTCGCAAAGCAAGCTTCATCAAATTACATTGCCTTTTAGACTCAATAAGTGGTATAAGATGATAACCAACCTTCAGAGTGGCTCGACTAGGTATATGGGTTGACCAATTATTTTCAAACTGGAAAATGTCCAGTAGGGTTGAGTTCCTCATAGTGAAGGAGGTACCGAATCCAAGCTTTGAAATACATGTTGCTACTCGAAGGACTATATAGGAAAAACTTGGATGGAATACTGCTTTGATGTGTAATCGAAGAGAAAAAATAGAAAATATTTAAAGAATTCCATGGAGGCTTATCTGGATGACACTACTCAAGAA
This sequence comes from Wollemia nobilis, assembly GCA_028583015.1. Lineage (NCBI taxonomy): Eukaryota > Viridiplantae > Streptophyta > Pinopsida > Araucariales > Araucariaceae > Wollemia > Wollemia nobilis. The sequence goes on from JAQPPZ010002593.1 coordinate 270,591, forward strand.
GAACCACAACCCTACAAATCATCATAATAGGGTGTTACTGGCTGACCATTTTTGTAGATGCTTTCAAAATAACAAGAAACTACGAGGAATGCCAAAGATACATTGGGAGAAACAGAAATGCTTGATTGCCTCTAAAGTCCATCTAGGTTGAAGAGCCTTTTCAACAATGGGGGTTGGACTTCATTCAGATAATTGAACCCAATTCCTTAGCTAGACATAAGTACATCCTCATAGCTACCAACTATTTTATAAAATGGTTAAAATAAATACCCACCAAAACGGTAGACCAAGAGGTGGTGATGGAATTTGTGGAAAGTCTAATCACAATATTTGGTATCCCCTATGCATTTGTCATGGACAATGTCTCATCCTTCGTAGGTGCCAAGATGATCAATTTCACATGCAAATATGGTATCTACTTGAATACATCCTCAAACTATTATCCCCAGGGGAATGGACTAGCCGAGTCCACAAACAAAAACCTACTCAATATTTTGAAGTGAAATTTGAAAGATAATAAGAGAAGTTGGCACTCTTTGATAAATCAAGTGCTTTGGGCTGATAGAATTACCATCAATAAGTCCATAAAAACATCCCCCTACTATCTGATCTATGGCAAAGAAGCAATCCTTCTGATACACATAGAGATACCAGCTTTGAAGTTGCTCAATCAAAATGGCATTAAATAGGTAGAACCAATGGAGAATAGGCTGATTCAACTCTTGTAGTTGGAGGAACAGAAGTAATAAGCCTATAATCACTATCAAAAGCATGCAACTGCCATAAATGGATGGTTCAATAAAAAGACCACATTGAGGAAATTTAAGGTGGGAGACTTAGTCCTAAGATGGAATGAAAAGTCTAAACCTAGAAACCATGATATATTTGATGCATTCTGGGAAGGCCCTTTCAAAATAATATAGGAAAAGCAACACAACTACTTCCATCTGAGAGATGAACAGGGCCAGGTTAAACCCATCCCTATCAACGACTTCCATCTAAATTTGTATTACAAATAAATAGTTCATCTCTACCTTGTATGTATTCCTATGTAGATATGTTTCTTTATATTTTCAGATAATCCAAGTGATTTTTTGTTGCAATTTTACAAATTTTGGATAATTGAGTGCTTCTTCAAGATAAAATTTCATGATGGCATGACTCTTTGGTGTGCAATGGCCCCTTTAAGGAAATTTATCATGATTTCATGACTTTTGGGAAACCGAGCACTTCGTCGATGAAAAATGTCATGATGGCATAAATTTTTGGTGCACAATGGCCCCTTCAAGGAAATTTGTTGTGATTTCATGAATTTTGGGTAGCTGAGCACTTTGTCAAAGGAAAATGTCATAGTGGCCAGATCATAGCCATGTTAGATTGGTCAAGGACTTTTTACAATAAAATTAGTTGGCTTGAGATTATAAAAATACCACTTTTAAGGTACTACTACACCCAATAATTGGCATAGGATAGAAGTGGCACTATTTTATTGGCCCAGTACAACAATAGAGCATATCATTGGTCCAAGCCAAAAATGGCAACACAAGGTGGTTGGCTCCTTAAATGTTGGCACATGAACTAAGACTCCCAACAACATTTAAAATTTACATTGGGTCATGTGCTGCTAACCATAATAATTCCACATCACCTTGGTAGTTATTGCATACCATTTTGGCATGAGCATGCATAGTCGGTTATATCGCTAATCTAATATCCCTTTTCATCTTTTGTATCATCTCTTCTTCCTGCTCACTATGTTCCCCTCCTTGTTTAGAAATATCTGTAACATCCTGATAAGCATACTCTACATTGCTTCTAGCTACTAGGCTACAAAATAAAACTATGACAACCACACCCCCAACTGTTGCTTCATAAACCATACCTTCAAAGAATAAACGAATCTCAAGAAAAAAGGAAAGTAGCTTTTCAGACTCTAAAAGTCATATTACAAATGCAAAGATAACATGGAAGGACCTAGGGAAAATTCAAAAAAATATTATTTCTAGGATGGCCACAAACATTTCCTCATCAAGCCCAAGCACATTTACTTACAATTATTTGCTCTACTAGTATAGCTGCCCTTAAGCGCATCTCTACCCTGAGCTAATTAGAGCCATGGCAAATTTTTACGATGTCAAGCATAGTATAGTGAGAAAATATAAAAGGGAGGTAATGTTCACACTTGAACCTGACACAATCAGGACTACCTTCACCTATGGTATAAAACCTATAGTTCCCTCGATTCATTTCGAGCCCACCAATTCCTCAAAGTATTACACCAATGCCCCAAACATCAGGGCATTCCTGCAAGAGAACTTAATAGATACTATACCTGATAAGTCTTTGCCAAAATCCTTGATTCCCCTATCTAGATTTAAGAGCAAAGAACTCTTTTTCATGCTAGCCATGGTGGTAGGGTTAGAGGATGATACTTAGGTATATGAGTGGTAAATCACAGTAGCACAATGCATATCCAACCCCAAGTTCTATGGTAAGGCATGTGTGGACCTGATCATAGTACCAATCTATTTTTATTGGTCAATGTACCTAGCCCAACAACTACATTTAGGCCTCTTCAAGATACAAAAGGGAGTCCCAGATATCTTCAGGTTCTCTTCGTACTTGGTATGGCTCTTCTTTTTTAGTCCAAGAATTTAAGTTTTATTTCTACCACTAAAAAGGACCCAAAAGGGGAGATCTTTCCTTTATTTGAATGTATACCACTTTTGTAAAAAGTAGGTTCATATTATCACTTTAACATGAAATTCCTAGGCCCTACTCTAAAGCTCATGTATGGCAATATGCCAAGAATCCCCAAGAAAATGCACAAAACTTTGAGGCACTCCCATGTAGATGAAGGAGACGGGTTTATTCTGACACAGGGGGTGGTCATCAAGCTCTACGACTTCATAGAGAAGCCCTTCCTATTGCCTTAATATATTACTAAGTGACCTTTTGCCCTAGAATATGTAAGGCAAATAGAATTTATCAATAGTAAGTTTGGTACAGGTGCTAAGAGGACACATACTTGCCTCATGCCCTTCCAATATGAGGGAGCAACAGTGTCGAATAAAAGATACCACGAGCGAATGTATCGAGTTCTAAGAGCCCTAAAATTGGTAGAACTACAAAAAATATGGAAATATGATCCTAAGGACAAGTTTGATCATATGCAAGCCACCTTGAATAAGGCTCCCTTTAATTAATTCCATGTCTCCAATAGGTAAATCAACAAATAGGGCAAAAATAATAGCGAAGATCAGCCACTAGAGTGGCATGTCAAAAAAATACAACCACTACCTTCGTGGTATGGTTTTTACGTGCACTTGGTAGATTGGATCCCAGATTCAAATGTAGTATATAGGTTTGACAACAAAACCATCAACATAATGAAGAAAAAGGGGGAAGACTGGGATCACTCTAAAATATTAGTGTGGTGGCAAATGAGGTGCCACATTCAAACATTCACCAGGTATGGGTTGAATATGGACACATAATTCTCTACAAGATATGATGCAAATCATGACAACTTGTCCGATACTATGGTAGATAAAGTTCCCCTATGAATCAATGGTATTCTCATAAAATAAATTAATGGTAGCACCAAAAAATACAAGGGGAAATTATTCACTTCTGATCAAAGAGAGGTCCCAAGAAGGAAATGATAGGAGTTCATTCCTTCTTCTAGATCAGATACACAGTATGATTATAGTGCTCATCTTGAACATAGGATAAGGATAGCAAAATTGAGAAAAAAAAACCAGAGTTGGATAAGGGAGGGACCCAAAAGAAAATAAGAAAAGAAACATCCTCTAAATAATCAGAACATGAGGAATCAAAACAACATGAGGAGTCTAAGGAATGTGTAGGATGATAAGAGCATGGGGATACAGAGGACCGAGAAGGAACAAGGAAGAGTTTAGAGAAAATTCTTGAGCAACAAAAGACAGATGAACATATGGTCAAAATAGCTAAGGAGACTCCCCCAAAAGAAGCCCCTAGTGGGGAGAAAACCCTAAAAAAGGCAACACCTAGCATCGATGACTCAATCCTAAACCAGATTGCAGAATCCTACACTAAGGAGTCACAAGGAACCGAATACACCACCCTACTAAATATCTCCTATTTATCTTGATACTCCTCCTTATATTTCCTTGAAAGTTTCCCCTCCCCATTTTTAAGGTCAAGGTAATCCATCTCAATCACCTTCCCTTCAATCTCCACCATATACTCATCAAACTCCACCTGCTTCACCACCACCTCTGTAAACTCCATAAACATCCTCATCTCTTCGTACAAGTTCCCCCACCAAAAAATTGAGTATGGAAGCTTCCCTAGCCACCACTCATTTCCCTTACTCCACCAACCTACTAAGATTCCAAGCCATGCATACTACTTCTCCTACAAGCAACCCTACCATTGCTAAATTCAAAAAATTGAATAAAGACACCCTAAACGCTGCTACATGGCTGAAGTCATGAAGCTCCCAAAGTTATACCAATATATGCCATGTTAAGGAAGGATCGATTTTGGATCCCATCAGCATGCAGTGTTCCACCATACAAATGACTCCACTGGTGCAAAATCTAGAGAAAGAAATGACTCTGGAAGACTACCAAGCTGAAGTGACCACAGAGGATATAACTCAACTATCGATGGATGGCGAGTGAAGAAAAGCTCAGACCCACATGGGGACCATTTATCTAAATATAAAATACTACAAGGAGAAGTTCCTCCAGGTCAAGGAGGCAAGACAACATTTAGAAGAAGCCTTTCTCTAGAAAAAACCAATGAAGAAGGCTTTAAAAAATGAATCCAAGGAGGAGATGTTCAATGATATGGCTCCCTACAAAGAGAAAGTAGCAAAGGATAAATAGAAAGAGGGAAAGGCCGAAGAGAAAGCAAAAAAGGTCGAAGAGAAAATTTAGGTACTACAATAGTAGGTCGAGGATCTTAAGTAGTAGTTATTTGATAACATTGCTACAACCAGTGGGTTGTACAAAGAAAAAGCAAGGACCACCAGAAGAAATATTCTTGAAAACATCAACAAGATGATCCTGAAGGCTAGGCCCACACCATCATACCTCCTCAAAATCAAAGATAAACTGGGCTAGGTAGAGGACGAGTTCAAAGCATCCATCAATATCCTAGTAGCAAGAGTGTCAGTGGCCAAAAAAAATCAATTCCTAGTGAACAACACACATGCAATAGATAGATACAGAGTGCATGATAAGAATTGGTCTTGGTGAACAAAATTCAAGTCCTGGTGAACAAGTTGATTGCCAAGAATTTCTTCAAGAGGCACAAGCTGGTGAAAAAAAGTGTTAAGATCATGCAAGAGCTAATAATAGATGCTAAGGCAATTGTGAAACATGTGAGCATAGCTAAAAACTATGGCATGCCTAGCTTCTGGGATAAAAATTCAAATTTCTTGATAGAAGATGAGCTAAAAGTTGCTTGGAAAAAAATTGTGGATGATGAATAAAAAATTGACAGTTGGGACGAACCAGTTCAATAATATCAAATATTTTCCATTGCTCAGGATATCACCTAGATCAAAAATTGTTGGCACAAACTATACATAAAGTCAAGAGTTTTATCATATGACAAAATTGAAGAACTGGAGTATATGTACATCACTTTTAGGGAAAAAAAGATACAAAAAAAGAAACCTGGAAGAAGGCCTATGCCACCTACAATGAGGTTGTTCTAGAAAAGGACAAACAAGATAAGGAGAAATAAGGAAAGGCTAAGAAAGCTTCATCAAGCAGTGTAGCACCTCCAGGTCAAGAAGAAATAGAAAAATCTGATGAAGATACTCCAAAAGAATGATCACCCCAAAGCAAGAGATTTTTTATGCTTGGTATCATTCCCCTTCTTTCCCTTATTTTTTATTATTATTCTCTTTTTCAACTCCATTCCCTAATGGATAAAGGCTCTAGGTTCTAACATTCCACTGACATAATTACCCTAGGAGGCACCAAGAATGTTGGTCAAAATGACCACATCCAGGGAAATAAGGAATAATCTTCTTGAGATTTTGCTAAGTATAGAGGAAAGTTGTGATAGCATGAAATTTTGGAAGCTAGAGAGCAAGCTAAGGCTAAAATTCATGATAGCATGACATTTTGAAGACCCAGAGAAGAGTTGAAGCCAAAAGTTGTGATAGCATGACATTTTGAAGTCCAAAGAGTAAGCTAAGACCAAAATTCATGATAGCACAATATTTTTAAGACCAAGAGAAGAGTTGAAGCCAAAAGTTGTGATAGCATGACATTTTGAAGGCCAAAGAGTAAGCTAAGGCCAAAAGTCACAATAACATAATATTTTGAAGACTGAGAGAAGAGTTAAAGACAAAAGTCATGATAGCACAACATTTTGAAGGCCAAAGAGCAAGATAAGATCAAAAATTGTGATAGCACAATATTTTAAAGATCGAGAGAAGAGATAAAGCAAAAATTCATGATAGCACAATGTTTTGAAGGCCAAATAGTAAGCTAAGGCCAAAAGTCATGATAGCATGACATTTTGAATGCAAAGGAGCAATATGAGATTAAAAGTCATGATAGAGCAAAATTTTGAAGGCTGAAGACAAAGCCAAGATGGAAAGTCACGATTTCATGACATTTCAGAGACCAAGTGGACCACGATGTCTAAAGAAGTTAGGGAAGATCACTGTAACAAGAATATATCCAACCACTTCCATTTGAGGATTCGATGCTCCCTTAAACAAATTTTGAACTAGAATGAGACTATAGGCATGATTTTGTAACAACTTTTAGTTTTTATGTTATGTAAAACTCTTATATATAGAATGAGTGACCTAAAAAATGGTCGACTCTTAGGCATTTACAAGGCTATGTATACAGAATTCTAAAAGCTTAATAAATATCATCCATTCTAGTTCTTGGCTCATTGGTGTTGCAAATCAAGTATGTATGTGTTGTCTATTGCTAATTGAATCTAAGGTTGAATGTACTCTACATTAATTATTACTCTGAATTTTGGCATTAACGTTCAATTAGATCTATAATTAAGTTCATGAATAAGCTGCATTTAAATAAGACATTCACTAAGAGTTTTAGTTTCTATGTTTTGGTTTTGTTATGTTTCTTTGCAAAATACTATGGTAGTTGCTTTATTGTTGCTTAATATATACTGTTTTAATTCTCTATCCATAGCTGTATTTCCCTCTCTTTCCCTTTTCCTAAAAGAAGTAAATGAACCAACCTCCTCTGGAGATTGAACCAGGTAGACTCTATTCTGACCTAGTCTTTCAATTTTTGTAAAGTCTTGGGCATAAACGTAACCAAAGGCAGATTTTACTCCAATAGAAACCAAGACCAAGTATATCCTAATCCTAAATTTTTCAGACAACATGGCTATAATGTAAACCAAAATCATTCCTTCAATAATTTCAAAAGCAAGTATTCCAATAATGTATGCTCTTTCCACAACAAAGACATCTAAAGTTGGTTAGGTTAACCTTAATCATTTGATGATTTAGTCATCTATTTTTGCTTGGCGTTCTGCTTCACACAATGCATCTCAAAAATATACATCTGTAGACACTAAAAATCATGTAAATCAGATAATATTGTGATTATGCCACTCTTATTGATACCACATGACCCCATTCAACAACCCTCATGGATTAAATAGGGGTCCTAACCACTTTTTGGAAGGTTTACCCCACTTTTGTAAAGTTTTATGCCATGTAGACATGGTCGGATGGCCATAAGAAACCATCCCCAGGTAGGACGGCCATGGTCTAGACCCCTTAAAAAATCAAGGGTGGGACAAATAACAAACAATTTCTACCAGTTATCCCACCCAATGACTTATGAAATATTGGGATACTATATATACCATCACAAAATGCAAATTTAAGGCCCAAATTGGAGGTCTCTTCCATGCAATGCATGGCAAGGGCTTTGAAAAGGGGCAACACCTACCTTACATGCCCCAACTTGCCCATTTTCCCTTTTGCCCTATTGGGATATAAATTGGAGTGTTTCAATTCAATTAAGGAGAGAGATCTTTGCAAGTATTCACCACAAAGTTTTGTTGAGATTCGCTCTCACATTTTGCCCTCATATTTGCCCTTGGAAACTTCATCAATCGAAGGAGTTGTCAAGGCATCCCCAAATACAAACAACCTTTCCAAAACCCATACATTTGTGTGATTCAAATAATAAAATTTTATGACAACACATCTAGGAGTATTCTAGACCAGATCTCAGAGGAATTAGTGGCAAAAACCACCTTGTTTTGTGGTCGTCCCCACCTAGGATGGTTAACAGTCCCAAATGGCTCATCCAAGGAAGGCCATGAATTGGCATACATTTTTGAATTAATTTTAGTGTAGATCATTCTTAGAGTATTTTATATGCATTATACATGAATTTGGTAAATTTTAGAGTAGTTTTTTACCTTCAATTAGGGTTTTTGTGATGACAATACTAATTGGCCCATCCAAGGACGACCACATATTCTACTCATTATTTCTTTTCAATATCTACATATATCATTACAAAAGTAGATAATATACATCATGCTAAGTTTTAGTATCATTTGGAGTAGTTTTAGATTCTCTATTGCACTCTTTGTATCAATTATTGCATGCATTTCATTGATTTTATCTTAATCCACACATGCTATTAACTAATTTCAATTTCTTGTGTGTAGGTATAGGTATTCCAATGTATGAGGAAGGAGATAAAGAGTTGAAGATATATAGATCATCATAGAGATAACAAAAACTTGCACTTCAATCATGAGTGCGAGGAAAACACTGAAAGCATGCCATAGGTTTATGAAAGGATTGGATCCTTCAACATTGTAATTGGATTGTATCAATTGAGAGCTCTCAAGGGGACATTTTGTAACCTTATATTTGACAAATTAATCAATATAAATATAACCCCCCATTTATTTCAAATATTTGTCATTTATTGTTTACTTTAACATTTCTTTTGAATGCTTGAATGGAAAATTAGATGTGGTTCATTTCCATTTGTAAGCTGCACAATTGTTTTGCTCTACACAACCAATACAAATTTAAGGATAATCTTCATTATTTTTTAGATGAATTCAATTTTATCAAGAACCAGTATATGTGATTTGTACATTCTTTTCCTATATTGATCTTAATTATGATGCAAATCTCTCAAGGGTCAAATGTGTGTACTGATGATGTTCATTTACCAATTTTGAGTGAGGGAATGATGGAAACCAACTTAAGAACCATTGTGTGTGCAAATGATGAATTCATTTACCTTGATTTTGTACATGTTTAGATTTAACTACTCTATAATACGAGCCACAAAAATCTAGCTCATCCGTAAGTGAACATTGGTCTATACAAAAGGAGGTCACTAATATGACACACATGTCACAATATGTAAGAATACCCCATTGCTATATGGGTTTCATTCAACCCATTGTTGTAATGGATATCATCCCATGGATTTCAAATAATTAAGGATGCTAGGGATTAAAACCCATTACTCCCTTTTTTATTTTGATTTCTTTGATTGAGTATTTTTGATCAATTTTGATGATGAACAAGGAGATTTTTTTGGATAACTGCTCATTTTTAGTGAAGGAGCAAGGGATTTTATTGCTTCAGGTAGGGAGGAGCCTGTCCTTTTGTCAATTCTTAGGTTTCTAGACCATGTGCATAATAGGATAGCAAGAAAAAAACTTTTGCTTAAGGGGTAAGGACTACTATGTATCATCATATTTCTTTGTATAAAATCATATTTAAAATGTGTAAATGTGCTTTGGTTCAAAAGTGGTAAAATCGATTCCCAAAACTCAAAATTTTTCTTAATGAGGAATAGTGATTTTGGTTAAAGAGATATTTTTAATCAATATCTAGAATAAATATTTTATCAAAGTATGAGTTGTGTGACTCATTCGAGATAGGCTCCAAATCACATCAAAAAAGACCAAGATTGACTATGAGTCTTCATAGCATTTTTTTGATATTTAAATAATATAATAATTGGATGTGACTATTTGACATATGCAATTGGATCAAAAACCAACTTATGGATGTGAAAAATATGGCTATATGATAGATGGTTTATTTTTGAAATTATAAAATGAACTATATGAAAAATTCAATAGATGCTTAATGTACAAAATGATGTTTGGTTATGTACAATGGAAAGACATGATTTCATGCATAGTACTTTTTTAGATGCATTATTTTCATTGGTTTCTTAGGGTATTTTCCATCTAATGTGGCCAAACGATATGCACCTGATCCAAATTTAGTAGTTATGACGAATGGTCCTAACCAATTTGTTAAAATTTACCTTTAAGATCCATTCGAGCATTAGTATTTTTTTTTTCTTTAAAGACTAAGTCACCAACTTCAAAATATCTATTATGAACTTTCTTTGAATAGGATATTTTAAGTTTTTCTTGATAGGCGTGAAGATGCTCTAAGGTATTTATGTGCTTTTCATCTAGTAATTCTAGTTGACTTAATCATCCAACATGATATTCATCTCCTACTTTAGTCTCTTGAAGTAGAAGCTCGAAAGAAGGTACTTCAAGCTCAAAATAGAAAATGGCTTTGGTGCCATAAATTAAAACAAAAGGGGAAGTGCTTGTAGGGGTTCGAACACTAGTCCTATAAGCCTATAAGGCTGGATATAATTGAATATGCTAGTATCAACCAGATTTATTTACAATCATTTTTGAGATTCTTATTAAGGTTTTATTGGATATTTCTACTTGGCCATTACCTTTTGGATAATAGGGAGTAGACCATCTATGCTGGATTTTCTAGTTTGCACAAAGCTTTTTTATATCTTTATTTAAAAAAAAAGTTCCATTATCAGAAATGAGCGTAGAGGGGATCCTAAGTATACATATGATTTTATTAAATATGAATTTAGAGACATGGGCCCCTGTACAACAAGCTAATGACATAACTTCTACCCATTTCATAATATATTAAATTGTTATTATAAACTTATGACCATTATACAAAATTGGATTGACCTTCCTAATGATGTCGAGGACCCATTTAGAAAAGGGCCAAGGGGAAGAAATGGTTTGAAGATCCTGAGTGGGAGCATGAACCAGATTTGCTTGTCATTGATACTTGTCACATAGATGTACATAATAATTTACATCCTTTTCCATGGAAGGCCAAAAATAACCCATTCATAGAAGTTTTTGGCTATGGCATTGCCACTAAAATGACCTCTACAAGAACCATCATGCACATCATTCAATGCCTTTTGAGATTCTTCCAGGTTGAGGTATATTAGGATAATACCTTTAAAATATCTCTTATAGAGGGTATTTCCTATGACGATGAAGTGGATAGCTCATTTACATAGAAGTCTACATTGGTTTCTATCTAAACCATCTAGAAATGAGCCATTTTGGAGAAAATTGATGATATCTATATACCAAGGTTATGATGATGTTTTTTCCAATTGCAAATACATACAAAGGTGTTAGGAATAATTCTAGCAAGGAAGGCTCTTAGATTTGATGAATTATAGTGGTGGCATGATCATCATCCAACTCCAAAGGGATGAGGGAAGTGACTGCGACCATAGCATCTACAGAGCAATTGCTAGTGTGTGGAATAGCTTTGATGGTAACATTTTCAAATAGAGGTATAATATTTTGGATAATTTATTTATAAATATGGATTTTCTCCTCTTTATTCTAGTAGATATTATTAATTTGGTTTACCACAAGTTACGAGTCTCCAAAATAAATAAAATTTTAATAGTTAGGGCTAGAGCTATGCATAAGCTAAGGATTAAAGCTTTGTATTCTATTGTGTTTTTTGTACAAGAAAATTGAAGCTTAAATGATAAGGGAATTAATTGTTTCTATGGATTCACCAGTATAATACCTACACTTACACCAATCATATAGTGAGGTCCATAAAAGAATAGAGACCAAGAGTTTGAGTGATCATCCTCTATATTAAGACATTTGTTTGGAAATTTTATGGTTAAGGGATGAGTGGATTTAATGAGAGCCACAACAATTTGATAAAATATAACCTGTCCTTTGATGGACTTTTGACCAATAAAGGTTAAGTCAAATTTTCTTAAAACGAGATCCCATTTTATTGCTCAAATTTATAAGTAGGTTCTACTCATTGAATAACATAGGGGATCAAATTTTTCTATGATGAATGTTCTTTTACTAAGCATATAGTGACACAATGTTTGTGTAGAGAACACAATAACTAGACAAAGTTTTTCCAAGGGTGTATAGTGAGTCTCATAACTTACTAGAGTTCTACGAATGTAGTAGATTGCTCACTCTTTATTTTTTGCATTGTTTTGGGTGAGCATTTTCCTTAATGCTATCTCTAAAGTAGAAATGTACAAGATGAAGGGGTGTTCTGGTTTAGGAGGAAAAAGCATAGGTGGTGTAAGTAAATACTTTTTAAGAGCATCAAAATATTCTTGACATTTAGCATCCTAATTAAAATGGGTACCTTTAGTAAGGATCTTAATAAAAGGTTGACATTTATCTACTAACTTGTCGATGAAGCGATGAATAGATTGAAGTTTACCTTGTAAACTACAAAGCTCTATCAAATTCTTAGGTGGTGGTATATTCATAATGGCATCTATATTAGTTGGGTCTATCTCTATTCCTAGCACAAAGACAATAAAACCTAATAAGTTTCTAGATTTAACCCAAAAAACACACTTGTCCAGATTTAGATGAACCTTGTACTTGCAAAGCCTATCAAATACTCATCAAAGGTCAAGAATGTGATCTTCCTCATTAATGGAATGTGTGATAATATCATCAATGTAATCATGTAATATGTCATACATCATATCATGAAACACATTTGTCATTGCTCTTTGATAAGTTGCACCTACATTTTTTAGACCAAAGGGTATTACTTTCCAATAGAAAGTTCCCCATGGTGTGATGAAAGTAGTTTTAGGTTGGTATTTTGGTGCTATATGAATTTTGTTATACCTTGAAAATCCATCCATAAAGTATAACATCCCACTTTCTACCATAAAATCAACAATTTGATCCATATTGGAGATGGAAAAATCATATTTAGGACATGTAGCATTGATATCCCTAAAATCAGTGATACCCTGATTTTCTTAGCCTCTTGTTTATATACTTGAACAATGTTGGATATCCAATTAGAATAATAATTTTCTTGGATGAAATCAACATCTAAGAGATTTTCTAGATCTTCTTTGACCAATAAGGCTATTTTAGGATGCATTTTTATAAGCTTTTGTTTCTCAGTATTAGCATTAGGATAGATCACTAAATGATGCATAACTACATATGGGTCTAGGCCAAGCATATCTACATACATGCATGTCAATATGGTAAGATAGTCCACAAGGAGTTTCATATATTTACCTTGTTCTTACTTACTCAAAGTAGCTCCTATTTTAACTATATGAGGGTTGGCTTTAGTGCCAATATTGATCTTCAAAATATCCTCTATTAAAATATTTAAATCCCTTTCAAAATTAGGGGGGCGGGTGAAAATCCTATTTATTGAAACTCTTATAAGGATAGATTTTTTAATTCATCATGTGTAGTTTACATTTGAATGTGTGCTACGCATGGGATAGACCCATCAAAAAATAAACCATTCACATGACTTCATTGGGTGTGATGTCATAAATGACATATTTCACACATTCATCTGGGGTGGCAATTATTTCAAGATGAACTATTTAAAGCATATTGAAGTGAAAATATGAGAGAAAATAATTTTCTTTATACTTCTTTATCCTTTTTATATGTTGGTGATTTTCTAAATATTCACCATACACGATCAGATGATCATCATCATCGAAGGGAAAAAGGTTGGAATTTTGTGGAAATATAGCCAATACCATATTGTGTAGGTCATTCTTCAGCATAGAGAGGTTCACATATACCATTTTCCATGTGATATATTTATTTTCCCCTATAACCCATTTCACACATGATTTGCTTAGAAATTGTATATCTATATAAAAATAGCAATGGGTAAAACTATTTTCATAAAAGGTCAAGTTCATTCTACTGAAAATAATATCATATGTAGAATATTCCATAGAAATGAAGGTGCAATTTCCAACACGGTATATATCTTTCTTATTATGAGGTAATCTCGTCTTACACAGAGAGGGAGATAGATTAGACAAAATGACGAAATCTTGAATGATGAAATTAGCATTTTTAGCTAGAACTAGTATTGTGGATAAACCAATTAGCATCTCATCTATTAGAGGATATGACGTAGAAGGATCATTGGTAGGAGGAGGTGTGTTGGAATAATATGGTTAATAATATGTGGCTATAGATGAATCAAAATAAGTAAGTGCTAATGAAGATAAAATAGGGTAGAAGGGCACATCAATAGATTTAGCAATAGGACACATCTCAAAAGGTCTAGGATAACCATGAATGGTAACTAATTAAATTTTGAATTTAAATTTCACACACTGATGTAAGGTAGAAGGGCCTACCATCATTGCATTAATCCAAGGATATTCTAGAATAATATTGTGCGATTTCGGGTAGGGCACAACATAAGTAGATGTGTTTAAAGTTCTAGGATTAATTTGTAGTGGGATGGACATCACACCACATGCATATTGAGTTTCATTATTGAAGTCTTTAATAATCATATCAGTTTTTCTTAAGTCTTGAATCCAAATATTTTGAAAATTTTGTAGGTGTAAATATTCAATTACAATCCATTATCTATCAATACTCTCTTAATGCAAACACCTCCAATTAATGTTGATATGTAAAGAGGATTATCTCTATGTAGACTTTGAGGAGGAATGTCATTATCGTAAAAATAAATGTAATAAACTCTATTAGGGGCTAAAAAATTAACCATAGAAGTTGGTTCTATATCTTGAGGCACCATCATCTGGCTCATGGTATTCATAAATTCTTCCCTATGAATGGGGGAGGACCGAAGAAGTTCCAAAAGTGAGATTCTAGTTGTTGTAATAGCTAGTTGTTCATTAATATTGAAATGTGTTATTTGCTGAGGTTTGACTATATTATTACTTTTATTGGTTGCCTTAAATATTAAAGGTGGTTGAATGGGATCGCTTTATTAAGATGTTTGGGCTTGAGCTTGTTGTCTAGTTATGGCCCTAATCGTGCCCACTATATTGTTTGATTGAAGAGGAGGTAATATAAAAATGAGCAAAGAGGTTGGATTAGCTCAAATGGGATGAGGTTTATGATTTTCTACATGCTCTAGTGGGGGAAATTGATGTGAATATGGGTGAGTTGTTAACACTTTTGGAAAAGGTGAATAACACAAGCTTATACTGAGAGGGGGGTGAATAGTATAAAATCAACTTTTACTTTTCTTTCCCAAACAATATTATCCAATATTATCAATGGAAATATCAATAGTATTAATAAAAGCAATGCATAAATCATCACACACAATAGAGATACCAATTTAACATGGTTCACCCAATGTAGGCTACTCCACAAAGAAAATATTTCTACTAATTTTTCTCAATAAATCTTCTTGGGAATCAATTCCCTATTACAATTTTTATGGATATTTGTCCAAAGGAGACACCAATCCCCTATGCTCTAATTTGTGGATCTCTCTCCATAGGATAACTCTTTCCTCTTTTCTTTTGTTTGTGGAACTTGATCCAAGAGACCTCTATCTCCTCAACTAGTTCATGGATCTCTCTCCACATAAGAACTCTATCTTACCAGCTGATTCATGGATCACACTCTATAGGAGAACTCTTTCCCCTTGCTTTGGTTCATGGATATCTATCCACAGGATAACTCTTTCACCTCTACTATGGTTCATGGATATCTACTCATAGGAGAAATATTTCCCCTATGCTATAGCTGATGATCTTCTAGAATACTACTACCCCCACTGCTTTAGCTTGTAGATATCTCTCCATAGAAGACCTTTGTACTCACTACATTTTCTAATGGATCTCTATCCATTGGAGACTCCTATAATCTACTCTATCACCTCAAATCTTGCTCTTAGATCTATCTCATATCTACACCAAAATCTATCCCAAATATTGTACAAATATGCTCTAAATTTGTCTCAGGTCTAGCAAAAATATGCTCACAAATCTATACCAAACTCTATCCTCAAATATATCCTCAAGTCTTAACACAAAGCTTGATCCAATTACAACTAAACTCTACTTAGATTTACCCAAAGCCTTAACACAAAGCTTGAACAAATAAATCAATCAACTCTTCTCTCAAGTATTCACAAAGACTTACCTCAAATCTATCTTCAAGTCCTCTCAAGAACTTGCTCAATATGCTCTCAAGTCTTCACCAAGACTTACCTCAAATTTGCCTTCAAGTCCTCTCAAGAACTTGCTCAATCTGCTCTTAATTCTTCACCAAGACTTACCTCAAATCTACCTTCAAGTCCTCTCAAGAACTTGTTAAATATGCTCTCAAGTATTCACCAAGACTTGCTCAAATGTGTCTTAATACAAACTCAAATAAACTCACAAAACATGCTCAATCAATCTCAAATCTTGCATGCAATGCTATCAAATGCTCTGCTTAACCTTCAAAGTAATTCCTTTAACTTGAAGTAGTTTATACATATTCTATTCAGAATTTTTTTAACCTCTGAAACATATAGAGAATGATGTACTCTATCAAAAACTCAATATGTTCTACTCAATAATTAAGTCTGTCGCTTTCACAAATCTATTTTTTGATGTTTGCACATTCACTTTCAATATCACTCAAATCCAATGCTCAATAATTTCACTCAATCATTCAATCAATGAAACACGACTTGCTCACTAACCCTAAAACAAGTATTTTAGAACTTATTCAACAAAGAGCACAATGTGGGTTTCAAACCCTAATTCAAATAATCCGCAATATCTATCTCAAATGTTCTCTAAACATTCACCAATGAAGCATATAACCATTCACTCAAATATTTCCAACAATGCTTATCAAACAATCCTTTTCAATCCACATTATATTTCACAACATTCATTACAACATTTCAAACAAAATATGATGCGCCCTTACGTCTTTGCTTTGATGGAGATATATCTTCAAAACCTATTTTACTCATAACCAAATCCTTTTGCCAATTCTAGGTTATATACCAACAATATATCTCAAAATATTCACAAGAATATTTACCTCAACAAATATTTCACCATACAAGAAGTACAATAAAATGTCAAGTCACAAATACACCTTATCACTCCTTCACTTTCAAAATAATATTCAACACAAATAAAGTTCCTTGTTTACACCTTATAATCTCCTTTTTCAAAATAATATTCAACACACATCAAAAATAATTTTCCTTTGTTTACACCTTATAATCTCCTTCTTTTTCAAAATAATATTCAACACACATCAAAAATAAATTTCCTTTGTTTACACCTTATAATCTCCTTCTTTTTAAAAATAATATTCAACACACCCAAAATAAATTTCCTTTGTTTACACCTTATAATATCCAATACTTAGTTTAATTCTAAACACCCAAAACTAAAAATTAATTAACACCCCTTATGACTCCCTAATCAATTTCACTTATTTTCCTTTACCAATTTCAAATCCTCAAAGTCAAATCACATATTCCAAGCACATTAATCAAAAAGCATACCTTAATATTTTGCCTAAGAAAAATATTGCACAAGTCTCAACGACCAACACCCAAGATCGAACCCATGACCTAAGCCACCACAATACCCTAGCCCAAAGCTAGGTTGCCACTTGGGCTACACATCTGCATCAAAAAAATGTCCATGATTTACTTTTTGAAATTGCCTTCACTAAAAATGAAGAATACTTTATCCTCTTGCAAAACAACTTGGTGGGATTCGAAATTGAAACCTTTCCCTCGCAAGTGCCTTAGCCACGTTCCTCATACCACCTATGCTACCCAACACTATGGGATATATCTTTTGGTCCAAACATATTTCAATACAACTTTGCCTCCCTTGCCTTTAAAACATATAAATATCTTCTCCCTTTCAAAATTTGAGCGCATGATTTTTCTCATCACTTGGCATACGAATTGCATTAGACTACGGAAATGATAAATCATTTCCCTTAAATACTATTTCCTTGGAATTAAAAACATCAACCCTCTCTTTCTTTAAATTCAAATTTGACAATTTGAAACTTCGAAAATTTGGTGCCATAAATATTTAAATTAAAATTTTAACCTTAGGTTAAAATATTTTAATTTAAATAAATTAAAACCTTTGCCAACCTTTATAACTTACTCAATGGACCTTGTTAGGGATATCTTTTTTTAATTATTTCTTGGACCTTGTTATTTTTCACCTCTTCCTTTTGCCCAAATATTATAATATTATTATTTCTTTTTAAGTTTGCTTATCTTTTCTTGGGTCTTCAACATTTTTAGCCTCTTTAGGCATATAGTATTTAAAATAAATATTATACCCTTTTTCTTTGAACAACTTCCTTGACTTTTGGAGTAATCAACCTTTTGACCTTAATGACAACAAAACTAGACATTAAACCTCTTGACATCAATGACAACAAAACTTGCTCAAATTTCTAACAATATCATCATTGATGGCGACCCTATTTTTCTTTAAGCATATCTTTTACATTTTTCAATTTGTCTCCCCTTGAGAAACTACTCTCCCTAATTGAATGCTCTATGCCTAACTCAATTCTCTCTCCCTTTGATATCAATGGTAAAGGGACACCTTTGGGGCTAAAGATAAGACTCTTATCTCAACCTCCTCTCACCTCTTCTTCTTGAGGTGATTAATTTTGGGGTGGGAGTATCTCTACTCCCAACATACACTACTCTTTTTCTTTATCCACCTTCTTTCTGAATTGATTCTTCTGACTCTTTTGAATATCCCTGTTCTTGCCTATCCCTAGAAATTTTGTTCTACACCATTTGGCCATATGCCCAATATTATTGCACTTATAATACTTAATTTTGTGGTTCCTTTAAGGTGCAAATGTCTTCAAGTTCCTCCTAGTGAAGCCATACCAATTCCTATCATGAAACATGCAATCAATTGCTTTATGACCAAAATGATTACAAGAGTAACAATACCCTTGAAATAAATGCCCATTTCTAAAATTTCTCTTAGTGAAACCTTGTTCCTTCTTTTAATGTGTCCTACACTGCATAGCCTTGTGACCAAACTTGTTACATGAGAAACATTATCATTTGAAGAAATATTTTCTTGGACCCATTGATCTCTTAGTCATTTCTTCCCAGTGATGTTTCATGTTCCTTCTTTGTGCATTGTTTCCTTCCTTGGTGAACCTTCTATTTTTAAAATTATCCTCATAAGTCTCACTTTATCCTTTACTCTCTTCTTTTGAAGCTTCTTGTTTTTTGTAGCTTGAGCTTGACTCCTCTCCTTGTTCTCTTTGTCCTTCTTCAAAACAAAGTCATGTCTTGTTTGATGCAGATATTTGTAAATTGATAATCTTATCCAAAGTATTTGAACTTTTTCCAAATCTATGTAGCTTGTATTTAGACTCTTTCACTTTATTACTTAGTGAAGCTACCTCGTGCTCTAATATTTCACATTCTAAGACTTTTTCTTCTAAATTTTATTTAAACATCCTTGTCTTAGATATTGATTTTGTCAGAACTTCTATAAGATTTCCTTTCTCTTCATCACATTCTTGAAATTGAGTCTTGAGTTTTGAGTTATGCTTTCTTACCTTTCTTAATTACTTAATATTAGAAATGAGTTCATCTTATAGACCAACTACTCCTTCCTCTTCATTTTTTGATTCCTCTTCTACTTCTTTTTCTTCAAGAGCATATTCATACTTTTCATATTTATATCCAATAGAAGCACTTCCTTCTTCCTCCATTGCCAATAAGAGAATTTCTTCTTCTTAATTATCTATAGATCTTCCATCACTATCACTTGAAGCCTTGCTTCCCTTATAAACATAGAAACTCTTATTATACCTCTGAAAAAACTTCTTCCCATGCTTACCTTGTCTATCCCTATTTTTCTTTTCATACCTAGATTTTCCTGCTTACATGTTCTTAGGATATTGTCTCTCTTCACCAATACTACTTCTAGCTTCTGGATAGTTGGATGCATAGTGACCATATTTACCATAATTAAAACACTCAACTATTTTCATACCTTTGTGCTTTCTTGAGTCCTTGTTCCTTCTGCAATAATTTACTTCTTCATTACTAGATGACTCATCACTTGAATTTGACTTCTTATCTTTTTTTTTATTTACTACTTTAAAGGTTGCCTCTTTCTTGGGAATAGGATCATTTTCTATTCTCATCTTAAAAGTTGTGAGAGTTCCATGCAACTCATCCATAGTAAAAATTTAAATATTTCTTGTTTCTTCTACAATTGAAACCTTTTCACTATATCTCATAGGGAGTGACCTTAAAACCTTTTTACAAACATTTTATTATTCAACGTTACACTCAATTTATATCAAGGAGTTAACAACATCATCCACACAAAATAAGTATGTAGCAATGTCTTCCTCATCCTTCATATTCAAGTCTTAAAATTTTTTCTTGTGGTTTTGCAATTTTGCCATATTGACTTTTTTGTCTGCCTCATATGTATTCTTTAACTTTTCCCAAATATATTTTGCTGATGTGCAATGCATAACTTTTACAAACTCTGCTTCACATAAACCAAAAAATATTACATTCATTGCCTTTGCATTATACATATGTAGGAGCTTACCATATTTATTTGTAGGAGGACTAGCTAGAGGTGTTTATCCATCCTCAACTATCTGCCATGTCTCATATCCTTATGCCATAAAGTAAGTCTTCATTCTTATGTTCCACAAAGCATAATTGTTCCCATAAAACAATTGTGACATACTTTCTAAAGATCCACTCTAAGATGTCATCTATGTTCCTATATACTTTTTCTTCAAGCTGTTAAACTCTTCCAAAGGAAGTTACTCTAATACCAATTGAAGAACACACGCTTATACTGAGAGGGGGGTGAACAGTATAAGACCACCTTTTACTTTTCTTTACCAAAGAATATTATCCAATATTATCAATGGTAGTATCAATAGTATTAATTAAATCAATGCATAAATCATCACACACAATAGAGACACCAATTTAATGTGGTTCACCCAATGTGGGCTACTCCATGGAGAAAATATTTTTACTAAATTTTCTCAATAAATATTCTTGGTAATTAATTCCCTATTAAAATTTGTATGGACCTCTTTCCAAAGGAGACACCAATCCCCTATGCTCTGATTTGTGGATCTCTATCCATAGGAGAACTATTTCCCCTTTTATCTGGTTTGTGGAATTTGATCCAAGAGATCTCTATCTCCTCAATTGGGTCGTGGATATCTCTCTAAAAAATAACTCTATCTTCCCAACTAATTCTTGGATCACACTACACAAGAGAACTCTTTCCCCTTGCTCTAGTTTATGGATCTCTATCCATAGGATAACTCTTTTCCCTATGATCTAGTTTATGTATCTCTACCCATAGGAGAACTCTTCCCCTCTACTCTGGATAATGATCTTCTAGAAGACTACTGCCCCCACTAATCTGGCTTATGGATCTCTCTCTACAGAATACCTCTATCCTCACTACCCTAGCTAATGGATCTCTATCCACTAGAGACTCATATCCTTTGCTCTATCACCTCCAAAGCTTACTCTCATATCTAAACCAAACTATGTTCCAAGTGTAGTACAAATATTCTCTAAATCTATCTAAAATATAGCACAAATTTACTCATAAATCTATACCAAAATATATCCTATAATATATCCTTAAGCCATAACATAAATCTTTATCCAATCACAACTCAACTCTGCTTATATTTTCCCCAAGCCTTAACACAAATCTTGAACAAATAAATCAATCATCTCTACTCTCAAGTCTTCACAAAGACTTACCTCAAATCTATATTCAAGTCCTCTCAAGAACTTGATCAATCTGCTCTCAAGTCTTTACCAAGACTTACCTCAAATCTGCCTTCAAGTCCTCTCAAGAACTTGCTCAATCTACTCTCATGTCTTCACCAAGACTTACCTCAAATCTACCTTCAATTCTTCTCAAGAACTTGTTAAATTTTATCTCAAGTCTTCACCAAGACTTGCTCAAATATGTCTTAATACAAACTCAAAGCAACTCACAAAACATACTCAATCAATCTCAAATATTGCATACAATGCTATCAAATGTTTTGTCTAACCTTCAAAGTAATATCTTTAACTTGAAGGAGTTTAGACATATTCTATTCAGAATTTGTTTAACCTCTAGAACATATAGAGAATGATGTATTCTATTAAAAAAATAATATGTTCTACTCAATTATTAAGTTTGTCACTTTCACAAATCTAGTTTCTAATGTTTGCACATTCACTTTCAATATCACTCAAATCCAATGCTCAAGAATTTCACTCAATCATTCAATCAATGAAACACAACTTACTCACTAACCCTAAAAAAGTATTTTCAAACTTCTTCAACAAAGAGCACAATGTGGGTTTCAAACCCTAACTCAAATAATCCTCAACATCTATCTGAAATGTTCTCTAAATATTCACCAATGAAGCATATAACCATTCACTCAAATATTTCCAACAATGCTTATAAAACAATATTTTTCACTCCACCTTATATTTCACAACATTCATTCCAACATTTCAAAAAAAATATGATGTGCCCTTACCTCTTTGCTTTGATGGAGATATGTCTTCAAAACCTATTTTACTCACAACCAAATCCTTTTTCTAATTCTACATTAGATAGCAACATTCTATCTCAAAATATTCACAAGAATATTTACCTCAACAAATATTTCACCATACAAGAAGTACAATAAAATGTCAAGTCACAAATACACCTTATCACTCCTTCACTTTCAAAATAATATTCAACACAAATAAAGTTCCTTGTTTACACCTTATAATCTCCTTCTTTTTCAAAATAATATTCAACACACATCAAAAATAAATTTCCTTTGTTTACACCTTATAATCTCCTTCTTTTTCAAAATAATATTCAACACACATCAAAAATAAATTTCCTTTGTTTACACCTTATAATCTCCTTCTTTTTCAAAATAATATTCAACACACATCAAAAATAAATTTCCTTTGTTTACACCTTATAATATCCAATACTTAGTTTAATTTCTAAGCACCCAAAAATAAAAATTAATTAACACCCCTTATGACTCCCTAATCAATTTCACTTATTTTCCTTTTCCAATTTCAAAGCCTCAAAGTCAAATCAAATATTCCAAGCACATTAATCAAAAATCATACCTTAGTATTCTACCGGTAAAAAAAATTGCACAAGCCTCAACAACCAGCGCCCAAGCTCTAACCCATGACCTAAATCGCCATAGTTCCCTAGCCTAAGGCTAAGATACTACTTGGGCTACACACCCACACAAAAATAAATATCCACGATATCCTTTTTGAAATTGCCTTCGCTGAAAATGAAAATGCTTTATCCTATTGCAAAACAACTTGGTGGGATTCAAAAATAAAACCTTTACCTCACAATTGCCTAAGCCAAATTCCTCCTACCACCTGCACTACCCAATGCTATGGGATATAGCTTTTGCTCCAGATGGATTTCAATACAACTCTACCTCCCTTGCCTTTAAAACTCATGAATGTCTTCTCCCTTTTGAAATTCGAGCACACGATTTTTCTCATCACTTGGGCATACGAATTGCATTAGACTTTGGAAATGAAAAATCATTTCCCTTAAATACTCTTTCCTTGGAATTAAAAATGTCGGCCCTCTCTTGCTTTAAATTCAAATTCGAAACTTTGAAACTTTGGAACTTTGGCACCATAAATATTTAAATTAAAATTTTAACCTTAGGTTAAAATATTTTAATTTAAATAAATTAAAACCTTTGCTAACCTTTATACCTTGCTCAATGGACCTTGTCAGGGATATCATTTTTTTTAATGATTTCTTAGACCTTGTTATTTTTCACCTCTTCCTTTTGCCCAAATATTATAATATTATTATTTCCTTTTAATCCTGTTTTTCTTTTATTGGGTATTCAGCCTTTTTAGCCTCTTTAGGAATATAATATTTAAAATAAATATTATACCCCTTTACTTTTAACAACTTCCTTGCCTTTTGGAGAAATCAACCTTTTGACCTTAATGACAACAAAAATGTACATTAAACCTCTTGATATAAATGAAAACAAAACTTGCTCAAATTTTCAACAAAAGGTTCTTCATGAACTAAAAATATGTAATAGGTGTTATAGGATTTGATCATATTTTGAACTATTAGATTGAAGGGAATTAATATCAAGTTTAGATTCTAATTTATTTTTTGAATAATCAATAGATAAAGTTTAATACTATCACCATCTCTCGATTGTAACAATAGACTACGTAGGCACGAATGTGCTCTGTAAATGTTGTGATGGAAAAAGATTACCAATCATACCTATGTAGCATGTTGGATGGGGGACATTTTATAATCCAGTTTATTTACTATTTTACCATGGTTGGGTAATGGATTTTGGAAAATGTCCAAATTTTGGTTGTATTCTATGCCTGTTGCATAGGAGTTTACGTATTTGTGGGAGGATTGATTTTTTGAGAATAAATTTCTACCTCCAATTTACCATTGGTTATTAGATATTGCACTAAGTATTTTAATTTCATACAATTATTTTTTTAAGTACCATCAACTTTATGGAAATCACAATGTTGATCTAGTCTATACCAAAGTTGGGAGGTGTCTGGTTGTCGTACCTCTGGCAATTCTATCAAGCCTCTTTCCAATAATTATGGTAAGACCATAGAAAAGGGTTGATTCAAATTTGTAAAATTACATGGTGGGGTTATTTATGGTGCTTTTAATACAAATTTCTTTACAAAATTAGCAACATTAACATTCGTAATGGGGTTTATTATTTGTGACCCCATCTCCCACCACATGTTTGCTTTTGTATTGGTTTTTGGATGATTTATCTTCATATTTTCTTTTAAGTTGTCCTCTTATGATAATATATTATTATACTATCCTTTCCAAATTGATGGCTTGATAAAAATAAGTTAAGGTAGTAGTTTCTAATTCATAAGACAATTGCTCTTGTAAGTTTCCAATAAATATTTCTAACATCTCTTTTGGAGGTAGAGTAAAGTGTAATTTACCAAAAAGCTTCCTCCACCGTGCTAGGAATTAAGAAAATCTTTGTTCTTTTTCTTGTTTCAAATTATACAAGTATTTGATCATTATATGTCTTTCTATGTAGGCACCAAACTAATGCACAAATAGTTCTACAGTTTCTTTAAAATTTCTTAAGGAGTGTTTGGCAATTGATAGTACCATTCTAGGGTCATACCCCCTAGACTTTTAGGAAATATATTTAGCAATAGCATATCATCATAAGAAATGTCATAACACATCATTCTAAACATGTGAATATGTTCAATTGGATCTTTAGTTCCCTTATAAATAGGTAGGATTGGTATTGAAAAATGTTTAGGATATGGTCTATCTGCAATGATGGGATCTAATGGTTGATTGCACATATCCTTGTAACTGTATGTGGGATGATAAGGATCCATGTGATATAATCATGAATCTATTTTTTTCACTATGGTTTCAAGATGGTGTGTGGTTGTGCATTGGGAGTAGTATTGTGTGGTACTACTATATTCCCATGAGGAGGATAGTAAGTAGCTTGTGTGGCCTTATACAGAGTCAGAACTAGATTTGTAACATTATTATGCATAGGATTAACAAAGGAAGAGTTGGCTTGATTTTGATTCATATATGGGATAAATATTCTATATTGAATAGGATTTGATATGGGCATAGGAACTTGTTGAAAAGAACTTGTTGCATTATGAGAACGGTGTGGGATATATGAAAAATAAGGATTAAGAATTTGTGGAGGAATGAAATGAAGTGGTTGTGAAAGAATCAATTGTGATGAAGAATTATTTTGTGATGTAGAAGATTATGCATGCAAATTATAAAATTGATAGGGATGTATGTTGTTATATATATGGGCAAACAATCTTTCACTAGTTGAAGAAACTTTTGGGTTTTCCCTTACACTAATAGTTGTAGTAGTGGCATAAATGAGTTGTTGTTGTGTTGCTTTGTGGGACTTGACCTGCGAGTGATCATATGGAGATTGGATAAATTGAGTGGCACTAATATTAGGGTTACCAAAAGGGATATGATGAAATGGGGCAAGGTTAGTTGAAGTCGTTATTGCATAGCTCTCAGGTTGAAGTTTGAAATATTGCTCTAAGAAGGCTTGAACTGAAATTTGACCCCTAAGAAAGTCTTTTACCTCGAAGGCTTTAAG
Source organism: Wollemia nobilis (assembly GCA_028583015.1). NCBI lineage: Eukaryota > Viridiplantae > Streptophyta > Pinopsida > Araucariales > Araucariaceae > Wollemia > Wollemia nobilis. The sequence goes on from JAQPPZ010002593.1 coordinate 296,928, forward strand.
GATATCAGGGCAATTATAACTTACAAAACCCCAAAATTAATTTATATTTTTAAAATGAACCTCCATATTAGGTCCTATATTTAGCTCAAGGCGAGGTTGTGGGTTAGTTACAACTTGTTCTATTTGTTCATCTTGTTTTTATTTATCTTTATCTTCTACTTCATTGCTATCATCATTAGGGTTTTCAGTGTCCAATTACTCCTTTGGAGGTTCTGCAATATCTTTTTTATTTCTTAAATACATTTTTATTTCCTGATGATCTCTTCATTATTTTAAGGTTGCTAAGACTCTTAGTAAATCCTTATTTTAGGATTTTTTTGTTTATATATATATATATATATATATATATATATTTAAGACTTCTCACTATTGTTGATCACAAAGTTTTATTTCTTCACTAATCTTAATCACCACACTCAATCATATTTAAAGAGCCTATGAATATTGTTGATTTGTTCCAATTGTTCATGGCTCATATAATTATGTTATTCGAATGTAAATACTTTTATCAAAAGAAGAATTAAATAAACAATAAATAATTTACCTTGAAAAATTGTGGTATTTACAAATTGTAGATCATGGAAAAATTCCCTAGAGAGTACAACTCTTTTTGCTTGGTTGTATATCCTATTATATTCTAAGGTCACCTCCTTTTTCTCTAGATCGTCTAGGAACTTATGGATGGTTAGAGAATCCTCAAAATAGCTTTCTTAAGGGTATGTTGTTGAATAGACACTAGATCTTCTGTCTGCTAACCAACATTCACAACTCCTCTTAATTTCAAAGTAAGGTGAGTGGTAATATGTTCCTATATCCTTAGATATACAATTCTATTGATTTTTTTTAACTCTTTAGACCTTCTTCTAACAATATCAAGGTTATGCCATAAATAATTCCAATGTTCTTTATTGCTTCTAAAAGGAATATTGAATTCTTGTTCTATGAATGCTTTTCTAAGGTCTATGAGTGTGGATTTCATAATTTTATTATCCACCATTTAATTACCTATATTTTTTTGTGTTTTTTGAGAAAAAATGAAACAAAAGAGAAAAATACTAAAAAAATTTCTTTGTAACTAAAATTCTTTCTTCAAAATGTGTGTAAAGTTGGAGGTCTAGTTGTCTTGTTTCAAATTAGGATTTCACCTGGATGCCCACATGCATATACTTGGTGATTAAATCCAAGCCATGATATAGCCTAGGTTATACCAATCATCACCCATTTGTCATGGTCAGTGATACACTCTCTAAAGAGAAATGTGTGTTCTATTCCATGGTTATGGAGGTTGTTGGATTGGCTAAAATTTAATCTTGATTAAGTTTTTCAATTTTTTTGGCACAAACAAAAGGATAATCCCTTTCTAAAGGTTCATGAGTATGGATAACCCCATTCATTTAATATTACTATTATATCCAAACCAACCTCACCACACAAGACCTTTAAGGTAGATTTACCACCACTAAAGTGGTGTTCTAGTTACACAACTCGGTCACAAAATTATACATCAAATGTGGTTTTTTTAAAGGAATTATGTATAAAAATAAAAAATGTGAATTGGTTCAATTTAAAAATTATATTTTTATATGCTTTAATATAATAAAAATATATTTTAATAGTTTTTTTTATTTTTATTTTTTTGAAAACAAAAGAGAAATAGAAAATAAAAATGGTGGTGTTTTACGTCAGGTTCACCAAAGAATGTAGACTCAAAAATTTTGCACCCCTTTCCTTCAAACCAATGGATCTGTGCCTAGAAGAGGGATGGGAAAATAGAGGATCTACACCTCAAAAAATAGGTACTTGTGTCGTGCCCTCTTTGGTGGTTGTCAACGAACTATGGTGGGTTCACCAAGAAACTTTTAATGACAGTTTCCATGTCTATGCAAGTATGAAGGTTTGATGGATTCTTTAGTAAGAATTCACCTATTTTTTGGGTAAAATGCAGCTAGACCTAAACTATATGCATTTAATATTTTCATGAAAATATCAGCAAACAATAGAAACTAATACAAGCTAATACAATTAACTATCTTTTTTTATTTTCTTTTTGTATTTACTTTTCAAATGGTTATATGTAGGAAATGAAATAAAAATGGGAATGAACTAATTAAGAACTAAAATAAACCAAATATAAATCGAATTTGCTTCACTTATATTATTCAGATGACTGATGTAAACGAATACACATTCTATGCAACGAATTCATGTTCAGGAAGCTAGCAAGTGAATTCAAATTCTTGGAAGATCTAAAATCTAAATAGGATACTTAAATTTGGTGATTACAATTTGGGGATATGCTTAGGCCACTATAGATTTAATATTTAAGGTGTAGCAATCAAAACCCCTAGGTCTTTTAAACAACCTTGCACAAGAAAATTGAATAACAAAAGCATGCATAGATCTGAATCTAGATTGAATATGTGAATGGAATCTAAGGATGATTAAGTATTATTGAATGCAAATTGATCTAAAGTGATATGTATATGAAATTATAAATCTAAAAGCATGATTTTACCCCTAGATATATACTTTCATGAATTCACGACCTATCCACGAATACACTAGCCATGAATTTGATGACTATCAGGGTGCGAATTCACTATATTAACATAAAATAACATATTTTAATCATAAAATGAAATTAAATGATAATCTAAGGATGGAGTGGATTCAATAGCGAATTGGATCATTGGATACATGAATAGTGATGGTGAAATGCTAGACCTAAGCCACAACAAGGCTTTCCTTAAAACTAATATCCATGGTAGCAAAGAGACCCTATTCTAGCTTATTAGACCTACAAGAAAAATATTAGATCTCTACTTTCTAAGTAATAAAATAAGATTGCCATTATTTTATTCATAAGTGTTGGAAATTTTGATATTATGCTACATTGGGATTTTTGACAAAATTTTATTGATTGTAAAAGTGGCAAAAGATATTAATACTATGATTGCAGTATTTTGACCAATATAACATGTTGTAATTATTTTTTATGTGTTAACCTTCTTCTTTGTTTTTCATATGTTTTTTTCTTGAAAATAATGGGTGTTATAAAGTAAAATGGTTGGGAAAATTGGTTGATGAGATCAATAAAAATTACCCAAAGACTTCTGCAATGAATAGTGCCCAAAGACTAAGAGTAATAAAAGATAACAATTTTTTGCTTGAATTAAGAATGAATAATCCTTATCACGTCAGAAATCATGTTTTAAGTAGTGGAAAGAACACAAGTACATTTACCCTTAAAATGGGGCTATAGACGTATTCACTCCACTTCGAGGTGAATGAGGTTTGTAAGAAGGAAGAAAACGTGCTAAGTTGGGTTAATGCTCTTTCACCCCAAGTGAGGGGTGAAAGTCCCTTTCGCCCCTCCTAGGGGTGAAAATATATTTTAATGGTTAATTCAAAGTAAGCCTGAATTCAAAGCACAATGACAATGCAAATAAGTGCATTTATCCCAAATATGGGGTGAAAGTAGCGTTCGCCCCACTTTGGGGTGAACATATTTAAATTTTAAAAAATAATGCGCCAAAGGTAATCCGTTGACAAGTCAATAGAACTTTCACCTCAGGAGAGGGGTTAAACTCCTGTTCGCTCCTCCCTAGGATGAAAGCACAACAAAATGACGAGTTCAGATGAACACCAGGGAAATAGCAAGGCACCCAGGTAGCGTTGAATAGTCAACTAAGCATTCATCCCAAGAGAGGGGAAAAATACCTATTCACCCTTCCTGTAGATGAATGTATATATAATATATAATGTGTGGACCCACTTCGACACAAATCAAAACAACTAAATATGGAAGCGCTTTTGCCGTAGGTGAGGGGAGAAAGTCTAGAGAGAATGGCTTGACAAACACATCCAAAGTTTTATTTTTTTATCAGGCATTGCAAAATCAAAATGATGTTCACCCAAAATGAGAGGCAACAGTGCCTTTCACCCATTCTAGGGATGAAAATATATTTTAAGAAGAAGAATATGCCTTATGTAAGGCACTTTCACTCGAAAGAAAGGAAAAACTCTTAATCATCCCTTCCAGGGGTGAAACAATACAAAGATGGTTCCAAGTATTGTAATAAGCCATTTTCTCTCATTTTTTCCAGATTGATTGTTGTTGTAACAAGGAAATGAATGCATACACCAAGTTTAAATTTGAGTGAAGTAAGGGATTGCATGTGTAATGCAATAACATGAGGACTACAAGAGGTGGAACGAAATTGTGAATATTATCTCTTTCTAGGCACCCTCTTCACTAGGAAGTATAAATGAGGAAGAAATTATGCAGGTTAAAGGAGACATGTTCGCTCATTGCTTGTTTTTAGGTGAATTCTATTTTTTGCATCAATAGAGGTTTTCAAAGGTGTTCAGTTCAGGTGAATAAAAGAAATTAAATAATTGGGATGAAGAGTAACTGAATTTGTTGATCTCAAGCAAAAGGAGTTGCAACATTAAAATCACCAGGCAATTGTTAGGAGTTCCAAAAAATCCTGTATAGGGGTAAATTTCCAAGGAGCAATGGAGACATCAAATAAATGACCAACTTTACAATTTTCCATGCATCGACACCCAAATGTGCTGATTTCTTGGAGATTTCATCTTAGAAACTAGATCACTATGTCAGGAAGCATATTTTCAAGGACTTCGAGGAGGAATTTCTTCATAGAGGTTCCTAATCTATAAATATTTTTTCATATGTGCATTAAATGATAGAGATGAAATTACTCTATAAATACTACTCATTTTTCATTGTAAAAGTAGGATGGACATTCTACAAAAAACTAGTCAAGTTCTTTGCATAAATAGAAGAAGTTGTTGCTTATGATTTTTGCAAGTAGTATCTTTGTGTAATTTCTTTATATTTAAGCATTTCTACTTTATATTCATGTTTTCCATCTATTTTTAATTTAAAACACCTGGATTTGGACATTTTTGGTGTAAGTGTGAGTATGGGAATGCGATTCTGGAAGTTTTCTTCAAGAAACTATAAGTAGATTATTGTACCACCCTAAAAGCATACACCTAGGCTATTGCATCAATTATACCAAGCATTAAAGCATGAAAAGATGAATAACAATGAATTGAACAAGAAATAAAAACTTCTTTTAATTATCTTTGCAAATATACTTTACAAATACGTTCCTCTTAGGGATACCGAATTCTTTGATACAATTGATACAATATTTTGAGCTCCTCAAAGGGGATGGTGCAATACGCTGACTCTTAATGTAGACACAAACTACTTAAGGCTCAAGGAAGCCTTCTTCTCACTTGATGGGAGGAATATGCTACCCAAAATGCTTTGAATATGACCAAATCCTATAAATCTACTTTCAAGAAACAACATAAGACAGTTAGAAGTAAAGGAGGCCTCTCATTATGAGGCTCTTGATAGGAATTTGCATGAATTAGGATAAATATAACAAGAAAGCATGGAAAAATGTAAATATGATTACAAAACCTTATATTTATTATAAAGAGTGATAAGAAAGTAGTAAATCTAGCTATTATGATGCATAATATACCATTAAAACTTGAAATGAATCAAATCTACTGAAACTAGTGCATATTGACAAAATAGAAGGAAATAGAGCAACACTACCTCTAATTTCTACACTTAACCATACAAAAGCATAAATGAGAACTAATATATGTTAAATATATCTAATTGTGTTCTTAGAATGAAAATCTTATGGCTAAAACAAGGTAAATTGAATGTCAAAACCTCATCATAGGTCTAAAGCATAGCTAGCTTTGTTAGAAGCAATTGACAGCCACAAGTGAGGATAAAATCCTCTTTCTCTTGTAATCAAGGCTTGAAACTCAAATTCCTCCATGGAATTGATGATAAAGGGTCACCTTTGTGTTCTAGAATTAATTGATGATGTATATTATTTAAATTTGTAGTGGAAGTAGCTCAATTGGGGATGAATGATCTCTTCAAGCTCTTGAAACCTCCATAGCTTTGAATGCAGTCATGATTTCCAAATTGGCAATAAGAGGTACTCCTCAATGGTTGTAAATGGCTCTCCAATATGGTAGGGCTTCACTACATTCAATTGAAATATTCGCTAGAATTTTCCATAATTTGAAGAGGGGTCTGCACTCTAAATTCCTAATATTGGATTCATGGAGAAGCCAATATAAATAAATAGGAGGTTGGAGAAGTTGGGAGGAAGAATTTGGAAGCTTCCTCACATGAAACCGCTTGAAATCTGTTGCCAGGGTCATTGTAACTGATTTTGGCTTGGATCAGGAGTCTATGATAGTTATGGAGCTAGCCACGGCTCTTAGGCATAGCTAGATATGTTACCCATGGGTGTCAACCATGCTTGAGATATTAGCTATAGATTCCATCCATGGCTAAGGATGAGTAGGCCAAATATGCCTAAATTGAGTTGTTAAAACCACTACTTTCCCTTGGAATGGTCCAAGATCATTCATATGGTCTGTTAGGATGCCCATATGAGTAGTCCCCTATGCATGACGTGTTTAGGTATCTATAGATACCCCTTATGGGATGCACTATGTGAAAGCACAATGCTAAGTAAAAATATACTACCTAAAACCAAGTTGTAGGTTGAATGATGATCATTGATCCGATCAACATTATATGCTCAGTCCTGCCAAAGGATGTGCATCTTAGAATCATTGCTTCCAACTAAGGGAAGGCTTAAATTTGCAAAGTTTTCATGTATTCACGTCAATAAGGTAGTTGGGGTACAATCATTCCTAAAGGTGGAGAGCTACTAGCTTAACTGTTATATTTGCTTTTTGCCCCAACAAAGGGTAAGCTTATGATAGTTGTTGGCAATGATTCGTAAGACGAATGTAAACTGACAAGATAGAGTTATCTCTTGTTGAATTTCATTATGATTATTGTTATTGTGACTACCCCCTCAAGTGATGAGTTGATAAGGTTAGGACATTGAACAAAGTGATGATTTGCTTGACCAAGATGAATAATTTAGATGTTTCAAAACTTTTGCATTGTTGTTATTATTTGGCAAGGCCTAGTTCAGCTGTGATTTCAACCATTGAGAGTAATTGTACCTCTTTATCCTATGGAGAAGTCTAGACACAATGGTATTCTTAAGGAACAAAAATGATAATAATTCAAATTAGGCTTGTGTTGAATCACTATGTTCAATGATCTGTTGAATATGTCATATATGAAATGAAATGAATACTTCATTCCCATGGGGCAGTCTGGTCGTTGTGGCCTTCTTTAGGATTGACGTGTAGATATTTTAAGTCAATGGTGACTAATCTACCCAAATAGCCTTATGGTAATTTATTCATATGGTCATATTGCATGGATTGCAAGTCGTTGCAACCACCAAGTGTGTAGAATAAATGACTAAATACGAGGTATATTTGAATTTTGAATTATGTGAATTTTTTTGTTGCTTTTGAAATTTTGAGATTTCTGGATGGTTGAATATTTTTTATTTTACATTTTAAAGCTCATCACGGTTGTATTTTAAGATTTTATTTCTAGTTGCTACTTACGATTGTTAGCCACAACCATTTTTGGCAAATTCCTTAGCCATGGCTTTGACCCACGATCAAAAAACCCTAATTTTGTGCTCACAGTTACCAGCTATAGTTGAGGGCCAACTTGGAAATATAAAAGAAAAATATGTCATTTTTAAATTCATTATTTTGAGTTTGCTATAGCTGATCAGAGAACTATGAGAGGTAAAAGTGAAACTTTGACACGGACACTACCAAAATTTACACAAACTACCTTTATCGATGACTGATCAATTGAAGGCATCCACTAGTAGTGGAGTTGAAGCTACTAAGGTAGCATAATTCAAACTTAAAATGGACCACATTAATTAATGGGTAAAATAAACCAATTTAAACTGCTAGTAATGAACCTCACCGTAGTTAGGATTTAGACTAGGTTAGTTAGAGGGAGGGTTTTGATTTTGGGAGTTAATGGGGCATGAAATCATGTCGAATGAGGTTTTTCTCGTAGTCGCGAGGGGTAGCCATGACTCCCAATTAACAAATTGGGGGTCACAACTATCATCTATGGTTGAATTTAAATCCCAATGATTAGAAATTTAACTATTGCCATCAGTCATGGGTGTTAGCCATAGTTGAGGGACTTTAGGAAGATTTTTATTTTTTTTTATTTTTGACTAAATTAATTGATTTTTTTTTAATTTTCACAGTAAAATTTTGTTTTTTTTAATATTTTGAATGCATTTGTGATTGTTTTTTCCTTTTTGAAGTTTTATTTGATTTTTTGTGTTTTTAAGTGTATTTTTGATGTTTTTGTGATTTTAATTAATTTTTGTTATTATCTCCCTTTAGCTGACTACTAGAGCATGGGACTTTGAGCTCTTCTATGAACTTCTACATGAGATGGATGACATTGAATAGGATTGGTTCATATCCATAGGCCTAGGCTACCTAATATGACTTTCATCCATCTAGGTGGACCAATATTACATGACCGCTCTGGCCCGCTACTGGGATGCGCAGACCAACATGTTTCACCTATCGACTAGATAGATCATAGTCACTCTAAAGGATGTATATTGCATCCTCAACATACCTATATATGGTGAGTCCATAACATCTTCACCTACTATGGTGAAGGTAGTATTATTCTAGATGGTATTGGTGCTTGGAGCAATGAGGTGCTGGATGACATAGATCATGGGGGCGTGCCTATTGAGTGCTGGTATAGGGCATGAGTATTCTCACAATGGTAGGTTGTACTGATGTACCTTACTATACATGTTCTTCTCCCAGATACATCAGGAGTGAGGTTCCCTTGGAAAATATTGTAAAAGATGTAGGATCTTGTAGCCAGCATGACCTAAGAGCCATTGATTTTTTCCTGGAGGTGCTCTCCTTGCACAATTCTATGACAAGTTGTACCACATCACATAGTGGGGCTACATGGGATTCCATTGTAGTCGGATTCTCTAGATATGTGCATAGGATAATATCATTATTGATCACCCTAAGGGACTACCATTACATATTGGTAACATTGTAGAGGAGTGCTAGTGCTATGCCACTTACTGGCCTAGGGAGGTTGAGGGCTTTAGGAGTAGGTCACGCATCAAGGATATATATTACTATATGGACTGTATCATAGGGATGAGGCTAGGGTAGGGTCTATGGAGCCCTTACATGGATTACCCAGCATGGGTGAAGGCAGATTGTTACTTGAGGTGGATGCAGTGTGACATATGGCTACTCGAGTGCAAGCCTGATATGCATGAGTTTTTCTATTTCTTACATGTCACTAGGTAGTTTAGTATCTACCATGACATTCTTGATGAGCCAATTATCTACCACCATCTTAAGGTGGAGACATAACTAGTCTAGCTTTGAGTGACTCTATTAGGAGATGATTATGACATATACCAAAATTATGAGTTGGAATACATAGGGACTACAACTAAGTATGATACCTAGTGGACTACTAGGTTATGGTAGGGTGGTGGCCCTCTTGATAGATATAGGGATGGGGCAGCTACAGAGGTAGTAGGTTCTGATCTAGAGGTGTTACATGTTCACCAAAGGATAGAGGGTGGATAGGGTTAGGTTGCAGTAGTAGAGGAGGATTCTCAAGTCGAGGAGGAGGGCAAGGAGGATCTCGATGATGAGACATATTAGTTGAGGACCCAGGTAGAAAACTTGCAGTCACAACTACAGACTTCCCAAATGCAAATTTTAGGGAGGGATACCTCCCTTGCTACATTACAGGCACATATGAGAGCAATACAAGCTCAAATGGTAGATATATAGGCATAGTGGTGAGGCTATAAGGAGGAGGGAATAACTCTCCAGGCCTAGATTGTCAATGCTAACATAGATATAGAGAAGATCACTAGGCATCATGATCTTCTTTGAGATAAGCTAGATGTTGTGACTATAGAGCAAGACTTGCTTTAGTCTACAAGGATATATCCCTCAACTTCTTAGGTTTCTCCTACCACTCTAGCTACACATGTATCAGCAGGGTTGGATATGTCTACAGAGATCTGAAGATAGCATACCTTCATCTAGGATAGTACTAGGTAGCATGCATCTGATGTAGTCCACATCACTCTTCTAGAGGGTGAGGTCATATTATGCGATGGTGTGGTTCCCAAGATATATACTACTATAGGGACTCAAAGGACCAAGACACGAGATACTGGGCAGTCATCAACATCGCCTAGTCACAAGACTAGGAGATTTGAGAGATTCATAGGTACCAACTCTAGGTGGACTCATAAAGAGGGTGGAGATGGTGGAGGAGACTCCCAGGTAGGGGGTGTAGGTCCTATGTAGTATATATTATCAGATATATGTACCATTTTTTAGTATAAGGTCTGAGGACCTATACAGTTGTAGCTTACAGGACTTTTGACACACCTATGTACTTTGATATATATATATATATATATATATATATATATATATATATATATATATATATATATATATATATATATGATATGACTTTTGAGACTCATTACATGTGTATATTTTTGTTGTTTTATGTTTATGAGATGCATATGGATGCAATGCTTATATGTTATGTTTATTTTATGTTATTATGTGATGTATTGATGTCATGCACTAGCTAGCTGATGGATGTATGACTAGATATTGTGATCTAGATGTGTATATGGACTACTATGATATATGCATATGGATGCAATTTTAGATGTTAAATGCATGTTTAATTTGATTTACTTATATGCATTTAATTTATGATGTTATGATATGATGAATTCAAATGTATGTAATGCATTATTTACATGATGTAATCTGATGTAAATGGACCTATATGCTTTAATCACTTAGAACATAAGGAATGAATGCAATTTGATTTTAACAATATAATGGATGACACTACAAAATGTATAGAAATAATGAATGTAATTGATAAATATTATCATAAGAATTAACTAATTAGACATCCATAAATGATATGAGATGATGATATATTTTTTGATGATATATTGTTTTCTCTTCATAATATTTTGTAAGTTAAAATATATTCACAATATAGTCAGTGGTCATCTAAATATCATTGTTGATATTCATCCAGTATATATTTTATGTTATGAACACGCTTTAATAAAAAATATAATAAAAATAAATTTATAGTTGAGTTATTGATGTAGTTTGTTGCTATTTGGGATTTTTTTAGGTTTTCAATGATACTCAAACACCCTAGTTGATTTATCAAAAGTTGTATAATGACTATACTAGACTCCTGAAAGATAAAGTATTTGCTATGAAATACCAAGATATTCATTATACCTATGTGTGAAAATGAATATATTATATGATACATAAGACTACCTCATTTTTAGGTGGGTTTCATTCAGCCCATTGCTATAATCAGGATCACCACATGCTCACCTAATCCTAGTTTTAGACGTAATTAAACTAGACCACTAGGCAATATAAGCCACCTAAAGCTAGCTCATTTGTAAATAGCTTAGACCTACCCCAATGTCAGGTGGGATTCATTAAGCCCATTGTTGTATTGGGGATCACTCTATGGTTTTCAAGTATTGACCATTCCAAGTATTCAAGCTCTTCACCTCCCCCCCTTTTTTTTATTGGGATACTTACTCATGTATAGTGATAAAAATCATTGTTTATTTATATTTTATTTTTCTTTTGTTTTGATCAAGGTATTTGATTTGATTGTGGTATTTTGCTCCTTTTTGTAAGCAAGGGACTCCTTGGATAGGGGGGAACTTGTCCTTTTGTCAATGATCCACACTCTAGACCATGTGCATCACATAATGAGCAAGTAATAAAACCTTTCACTTAATGTTAATAGGATCACTTTGTAGTGTTCATATTTTCTTTTCCTAATTATGATTGTTAATGTGTTTTATTAGTGATGGAATTCTGATATGCTAAGTGCTATAAAAACTAGACCTCATCTATAAAAGCAAATATAGCTTTATATAAAATTTGATAAGACCACTAGGTATGGTTGAATGATCAGAAAACCTTAGTATATTCCTCATAGCAATAGGAGGGGTTGTGTTGATAAATACAATTACTCACAAGGGTGATGGAATATGATGATGCATAGATGCATGATTGAAATACAAACGTGGTGTCGTTTATAAGATTGCAAACACAACCTATCCTAATGCAAGGCGTGATGGATGGAAATTCCTAAATGCAATGTACTTAAATGAATACAAGTGCAAACTAAAATGCATGATGTAAATATTTTTGAATTTTGATGTTTTGCAATGTTTTTTAAATTTATTGCTTTTTGATTTTTATGGATTTTGAATTTTTCCATTCTTTTAATTTTTGAATTTATGTGTAGAATGCATTGAGATGAAGGATATTGAGAGGTTGAGGCTCTTCAACACCTTCAAGCGATGTCAAGTGATACGTTCTAGGTCCAATATTCTTAGAGATGATATATGGACCTAACCAGTTAGCCATAAATTTATCTCGCAAGTGCAACATCAGGTTTGAGTTCTGTTGGTTCTCATTTAGTACAAGATCACAAAATTTAAAGTCTCTCAGATGGAATTTATTATTATATGCTCGTTTTAGGTATTCTTGATAAACATAGAGATGCTCATGGGAATTTACATGATGTTCATCAAGAAGCATCAATTGATCAACGTGATATTACTACGGAGTGTCATCATCAATGACCTCTTTCAATACGATGCATAGGGTTGGAATATCTAAATATAAGGGCATAATGGCCTCAGTGCCATATACTAGCAAAAATGGTGTTGCCCCAAAGGGTTTCTGTATGTTAGTTTTGTAAGCCCATAATGCAAGGGATAGCTAGATGTACCAATCTTTGTGGTTTTTTTGTACCATATTTTTCAATATAGCTACCATTGTCTTATTTGAAGATTTAGCTTACCCATTGCCTGTAGATAGTATGGAGTTGTAAAACTATATTGTATGTTGTACTTAGATGTTAAAGCCCTTACAATTTTATTCTTGAATGATGTTCCATTATCCATGATTATTTTGGATGGTATCCAAAAATGACTAATGATATTGTGAAGTATGAAATTTGTAATATGTGCTCCAGTTTTTGTTGGCAATTTTGATATTATGCCACATTGGGATTTTTGACAACTCCTTTAACCTACATCATTTCTTCATCATTTATACTTCCTAGTGAAGAGGGTGCCTAGAAAGAGATAATATTCACAATTTCGTTCCACCTCTTGTAGTCCTCATGTTATTGCATTACACATACAATCCCTTACTTCACTCAAATTGAAACTTGGTGTATTGCATTCATTTCCTTGTTACAACAACAATCAATCTGGAAAAAATGAGAAAAAATGGCTTATTACAATACTTGGAACCACCTTTGTATTATTTCACCCCGGGAAGGGATGATTAAGAATTTTTCCTTTCTTTCAGAGTGAAAGTGCCTTACATAAGGCATATTCTTCTTCTTAAAATATATGTTCATCCCTAGAATGGGTGAAAGGCATTGTTGCCTCTCATTTTGGGTGAACATCATTTTGATTTTTCAATGCCTAACAAAAAAATAAAACTTTGGATGTGTTCATCAAGCCATTCTCCCTGGACTTTCTCCCCTCACCTAGGGCAAAAGCGCTTCCATATTTAGTTATATTGATTTATGTCGAAGTGGGTCCACACATTATCTATCATATATACATTCATCTACAGGAAGGGCGAATAGGTATTTTTTCCCTCTCTTGGGATGAATGCTTAGTTGACTATTCAATGCTACCTGGGTGTCTTGCTATTTCCCTGGTGTTCATCTGAACTCATCATTTTGTTGTGCTTTCACCCTATGGAGGAGCGAACAGGATTTTAACCCCTCTCTTGAGGTGAAAGTTCTATTGACTTGTCAACGGATTACCTTGGCGGATTATTTTTTAAAATTTAAATATGTTCACCCCAAAGTGGGGTGAACGCTACTTTCACCCCATATTTGGGATAAATGCACTTATTTGCATTGTCGTTGTGCTTTGACTTCAGGCTTACTTTGACTTAACCATTAAAATATATTTTCACCCCTAGGAGGGGTGAAAGGGACTTTCACCCCTCACTTAGGGTGAAAGAGCATTAACCCAACTTAGCACATTTTCTTCCTTCTTACAAACCTCATTCACCTCGAAGTGGAGTGAATACGCCTATAGCCCCATTTTTAGGGTGAATGTACTTATGTTCTTTCCACTACTTAACAACATGATTTATGAAGGTGATAAGGATTCTTCATTCTTCATTCGAGCAAAAAATTGTTATCTTTTATTACTCTTAGTCTTTGGGCACTATTTGTTGCAAACGTCTTTGGGTAATTTTAACTGATCTCATCAACCAATTTTCCCAACCATTTTACCTTATAACACCCATTATTTTCAAGCAAAAAACACATGAAAAACAAAGAAGGAGGTTAACACATAAAAAATAATTACAACACATTATATTGGTCAAAATACTGCAATCATAGTATTAATATCTTTTGCCACTTTTACAATCAATAAATACATGTTCGCTCATTGCTTGGTTTTAGGTGAATTCTATTTTTGGCATCAATAGAGGTTTTCAAAGGTTCTCCGTTCAGGTGAATAAAAACAATTAAATGATTGGGATGAAGAGTAACTAAATTTGTTGATTTCAAGCAAAAGGATTTGCAACATTAAAATCACCAGGCAATCTTCATGAGTTCCAAGACATCCTGTATAGGGGTAAATTTCCAAGGAGCAATGGAGACATCAAATCAATGACCAAATTTACAATTTTCCATGCACCGACACCCAAATGTGCTGATTTCTTGGAGATTTCATCGTAGAAACTAGATCACTATGTCAGGAAGCATATTTTCAAGGACTTTGAGGAGGAATTTCTTCACAGAGGTTCCTAATCTATAAATATTTTTTCATATGTGCATTAAATGATAGATATGAAATTACTCTATAAATACTACTCATTTTTCATTGTAAAAGGAGGATGGACATTCTACAAAAAACTAGTCAAGTTCTTTGCATAAATAGAAGAAGTTGTGGCTTATGATTTTTGCAAGTAGTCTTTTTGTGTAATTTCTTTATATTTAAGCATTTCTACTTTATATTCATGTTTGCCATCTATTTTTAAGTTTAAATTCTACACCTGGATTTGGACATTGCTGGTGTAAGTGTGAGTATGGGAATGCGATTCTGGAAGTTGTCTTCAAGAAACTATAAGTAGATTCTTGTACCACCCTAAAAGCATGCACCTAGGCTATTGCATCAATTATACCAAGCATTAAAGCATGAAAATATGAATAACAATGAATTGAACAAGAAAGAACAACTTCTTTTATATTATCATTGCAAATATCCTTTACAAATACGTCCCTCTTAGGGATACCAAATTCTTTGATACAATTGATACAATATTTTGAGCCCCTCAAAGGGGATGGTGCAATACGCAGGCTCTTAATGTAGACACGAACTGCTTAAGGCTCAAGGAAGCCTTCTTCTCACTTGATCGGAGGAATATGCTGCCAAGAATGCTTTGAATATGACCAGATCCTATAAATCTACATTCAAGAAACAACATAAGATAATTAGAAGCAAAGGAGGCCTCTCATGATGAGGCTCTTGATAGGAATTTGCATGAATTAGGACAAATATAGCAAGAAAGCATGGAAACTTGTAAATATGATTACAAAACCTCTAAATTATTATAAAGAATGCTAAGAAAGTAGTAAATCTAGCTATTATGATGCATAATTTGCCATTAAAACTTGAAATGGATCAAATCTAATGAAACTAGTGCAAATTGATAAAATAGAAGGAAATAGAGCAAAGCTACCTCTAATTTCTACAATTAACCATACAAAAGCATAAATGAAAGCTAATCTATGTTAGATCTAACTAATTGCATACTTAGAATGAAAATCCTATAGCTAAAATAAGGGAAATTAAATGTCAAACCCTAACCATGGGTCTAAAGTGGAGCTAGCTCTATTAGAAGCAATTGACAGCCACGACTGAGGAGAAAATCCTCTTTCTCTTGTAACCAGGGCTTGAATCTCAAATTCCTCTAAGGAATTGATGATCAAGGGTCACCTCTATGTTCTAGAATGAATTGGTGATGTAGATTCTTTGAATTTGTAGTGGAAGTGGTTCAATTAGGGATGAATGATCTCTTCAAGCTCTTGAAACCTCCATAGCTTCAAATGCAGTCATGATTCTCCAAATTGGTAGCATGTAGGCACTCCTCAAGGGTTGTAAATGGCTCTCCAATCTGGTAGGGCTTCACTGCATTCAATTGAAAGCTTCTCTAGACTTTTCCCCAATTTGGAGGGGGGTCTTATAGCACTCTCAATTCCTAATCTTAGCTTCCTTGAGAAGCCAAGATCAAGAACCAGGAGGTTGGAGCAGTTGGGAGGAAGAATCTGGAAGCTTCCTCACTTGAAACTACTTGAAATCCATTTCCAGGGCCATTGTAACTAATTTTGGCTTGGCTCAAGAGTCCATGATAGTTATAGAGCTAGCCATGGCTCTTAGGCATAGCTAGATCTATTAGCCATGGGTGTCAACCATGGTTGAGATCTTAGCTATGGATGCCATCCATGGCTAAGGTTGAGTAGGCCAAAGCTACCTAAATTGAGTGGTTAAAACCACTACTTTGCCTTGGAATGGTCCAAGATCATTCATATGGTCTGTTAGGATGCCCATATGAGTAGTCCCCTACACATGATGCATTTTAGGTGTCTACAGATGCCCCTTTTGGGATGTGTTATGTGAAAGCACAATGCTGAGAAAAAATAGACCACCTAAAGCCATGTTGTAGGTTGAATGATGATCATTGATCTGATCAACATTAGATGCCCAATCCTGCAAAAGGATGTGCATCTTAGAATCATTGCTTCCAACTAAGGGAAGGCTTAAATTTGCAAAGCTTTCATGTATCCACGATGATCGGGTAGTTAGGCTACAATCATTTCGATAGGTGGAGAGCTACTAGCTTAACTATCATATTTGCTTTTTGCCCCAACAAAGGGTAAGCTTATGATAGTTGTTGGCAATGATTCATAAGACGAATGCAATTTGACAAGATCGAGTGATATCTTATTGAATTTGATTATGATTATTGATATTATGACTACCCCCTCAAGCGATGAGTCGATGAGGGTAGGACATTTAATAAAGTGATGAGTCACTTGACCAAGATGAATAATTTGGATGATTTAAGACTTTTGCATTTTGTTATTATTTGGCAAGGCCTAATTCAGTCATGATTTCAACCATTAATAGTAATTGTATATCTCTATCCCATGGAGCAGTCCAGCCATAATGGCCTTCTTAGGGAATCAAGATGATAGCAATTCCAATTAGGCTTGTGTTGAATCACTATGTTCGATGATCTGCTAAAAATATCATAGAAGAAATGAAATGAATGCCTCATTCCCATGGGGTAGTCCAATCGTTATGGCCTTCTTCGAGATTGAAGTGAAGTCATTTCAATTCAATGATGACTAATTTACCCCAAATGGCCTTATGGTAATTTACTCATCTTGTCAGATTGCATGGATTGCAAGTCGCTACAACCACCAAGTGTATAGGGTAAATAACTAGATATGAGGCACATTTGAATTTTGAATTATGTGAATTTTTTTGTTATTTTTGAAATTTTTGAGATTTTTGGATGGTTGAATATTTTTAATTTTACATTTTAAAGCTCCTCATAATTAAATTTTGAGGGTATTTATTGCTAGATGCTAGTCATGGTTGTCAACCATAACTAATTTTGGCAAATTCCTTAGCCATGGATTTGACCCACGATCAAAAAACCCTAATTCTATGCCCACAGTTACTAACTATAGTTGAGGGCCAAATTGGAAATATAAAAGAAAAATATATCATTTTCAAATTCATTATTTCCATTTTCCACAGCTGATCAGAGAGCTCTGAGAGGTAAAAGTGAAACTTTGACACAGAACACTACCAAACTTTACACAAACTACCCTATGGCTGACCAACCGAAGGCATCCACTAGTGGTGGAGTCGGTGCTACAAAGGTAGCACTTTGAGCCTCACTTTTGAATTACCAACTTAAAAATGAACCACATTAATTAATGGGTTAAATGAACCAAATTAAACTATTGGTAATGAACCACACCCTAGTTAGGATTTAGACTAGGCTAGTTAGAGGGAGGGTTTTAATTTTGGGGGTTAATGGGGTAGGAAATGACCTCGAAAGAGGTTTTCTCATAGTCATAGGTGGTAGCCATGGCTCCCAATTGACAAATTGGGGGTCCTATGGTTGACTTCAAATCCCAATTATCAAAAATTTGACCATTGCCATCATCATGGGTGACAACCATAGTTGAGCAACTTTAGGAAAAACATTTAATTTTTTTATTTTTTTTTATTTTTGGTGGAATTAATTGATTTTTTTGAATTTTTCCAAGTAAAATTTTGATTTTTTTGAATATTTTGAATGCATTTGTGATTGTTTTTGCCTTTTTGAAGGTTTTTTGAATTTGTTTGTATTTTTAAGTGTATTTTTGATGTTTTTGTGATTTTAATTAATTTTTTTATTATCTCCCTTTAGTTGACTACTAGAGCATGGGAGTCCGAGCTCTTCCATGACCTTCTACATGAGATGGATGATGTTGACTAGGATTGGTTCATGACCATAGGCCTGGGCTACGTGCTTCAACTTTCATCCATCCAAGTGGATCAAGCTTACATGACTGCTTTGGCCTATCGGGATGCACAGACCAACACCTTTCACCTACCCACTAGAGAGATCACAATCACTCTGGAGGATGTCTACCATATCTTCCATATCCCCCATCGATGGTGAGGCCATCACATCTTCACCTACTATGATGAAGGTTGTAATATTCCAGAGGATATTTGGCACCCAGAGTGATGAGGCACTAGATGACATAGAGCATGGGGGTGCCTATTGAGCATTGGTATAAGGTATGAGTCTTCTCACAATGATAGGTCATGTTGATGTATATCATTATACATGTTCTACTTCCAGATACATCAGGAGTGAGGTTCCCTTGGAACCTCTTAGCCAAGATGCAAGACCTTCTACCAACCTAGGAGCCATTGATTCTCTCATAGGGGAGTGCTCTCCTTGCACAGCTCTATGATGAGCTATATCGCATCACACAATGGGGCCACATGGGAGTCAATTGTAGTCTGCTACTCTAGATATGGGTATGGGAGCACATCACTATTGATCACCCTAGGGGACTACCACTACAGATTGGTGACATTGTAGAGGAGTCCTAGTGCTATGCCACATGCTAGCCTAGGGAGGCCGAGGGCTTTAGGAGTAGGTCACACATAGGGGATCTATAGTACTACATGGATCATCTCATAGGGCTAAGGCTAGGGTAGGTTCTATGGTACCCCTACATGGATTACCCAGCATGGGAGGAGGTAGACCGCTACTTGAGGTGGATACGATATGATAGATGGCTCCTCAAGTGTAAGCCCAACATGCATGAGTTCTTCCACTTCTTACATGTCACCAAATAGTTTGGGATCTACCAAGACATTCCTGATGAGCCAATTATCTACCACCACCTTAAGGTGGAGATACAACTAGTCTGGCCTCGAGTGACCCCACTAGGAGATGAGGATGATGTCTACCAAGATTTAGGGTTGGAATATGTAGGGACTACAGTAGAGTATGATGCCTGGTGGACTACCAAGTTATGGTAGGGTGGTGGCCCTCTAGGTAGATCTAGGGATGGAGCAGTAAGAGGTAGTAGGTGCAGATCTAGAGGGGTGACATGTTCACCAGAGGATAGAGGGTGGATAGGGATAGGATATAGTAGTAGAGGAGGAGCCCCAAGTAGAGGAGGAGGGCGAGGAGGAGGCTGATGATGAGGTATCAAAGCTTAGAGCCCAGGTAGCTAGCTTGTAGTCACAACTACAGACTACCTAGATGCAGATTTTGGGGAGGGATACCTCCATTGCTACATTATAGGCATAGATGAGAGTAGTTAAGCTCACTGTAGAGAGATAGGCATAGTGGTAGGGATATGAGGAGGAGAGGGTAGCTCTCAAGCCCAGATTACTATTGCAAACATAGATAGAGAAGATCACTAGGTAGTGTGATCTTCTCTAATATCAACTAGATGTTGTGACTATAGAGTGAGACTTGCTTTAGTCAGTGAGGGGAGATCCCTCAACTTCTCAAGTTGCTCCTACCACTCTAGCTACATAGGATCAGCAGGGTTGGATATGGCTACAGAGATCTAAAGATTGCATACCCTCATCTAAGATGGTACTAGGTAGCATGCATCAGATGTAGCCCACATCACTCTCCTAGAGGGAGAGGTCAGACTATCATGATGGTGTAGTACTTGAGATATCCATAGCTATAGGGTCATAGAGGACCAGGACATGAGAGATGAGGATCATCAACATGACCTAGTCACAAGACTAGGAGATCTGATAGGTCCATAGGTACCAGCTCTAGGTGGACTCACCAAGAGGGTGGAGATGGTGGAGGAGACTCACAAGTAGGGGGTGTAGGCCCTATGTAGTACATATTTTTAGATATATATACCATTTTTGAGTGTAAGGTCTGAGGACCTACACAGTTGTAGCTTACGGGAATTTTGACACACCTATGTACTTTTACACACATACATATATATATATATATGATATGACTTTATTATGATCTCATTACATGTGTATATTTTTATTATTTTATGTTTATGAGATGCATATGGATGCAATGCTTATATGTTATGTTGATTTGATGCTATATGATGTGATGTATTGATGACATGCACTAGCTAGATGATGGATGTATGACTAGATACTATGATCTAGATGTGTAGATGGACTACTATGATGTATGCATATGGATGCAATGTTAGATGTTAAATGCATGTTTAATTTGATTTACTTGTATGCATTTAATTTATGATGTTATGATATGATGAATGCAATGTATGTAATGCATTATTTACATGATGTAATCTAATGTAAATGAACTTGTATGCTTTAATCACTTAAAACATAAGGAATGAATGCAATATGAGTTTAACAATCTAATGGATGACACCATAGAATGTATAACAATCATGAATGTAATTGATAAATCTTATCATAAGAATTAATCAATTAGACATCCATATATGATATGAGATGATGATGATATATTGTTTCTCTTCATAAGCTTTTGTAAGTTAAAAGATATGCACAAAATAGTCAGTGGTCATCTAAATATCATTGTTGATATCCATCCAATATCTATTCTATGTTATGAACACCCTTTAATAAACAAAATCTCATAAAAATAAATTTATGATTGATTGATTGATGTGATTTGTTGCTATTTGGGAATTTTTGAGGTTTTCCATGAGACTCAAACACCCTAGTTGACTTATCAAAAGTTGTATAATGACTATACTAGACTCCTGAAAGATAAAGTTTTTGTTATGAAAGACCAAGATATTCATTATCCCTATGTGTGCAAATGAATATATTAGATGAGACATAAGACTACCTCATTTCCAGGTGGGATTCATTCAGCCCATTGTTGTAATGAGGATCACCAAATGTTCACCCTGATCCTAGGTTTGGACGTAGTTGGACTAGACCACTAGGCAATATAGGCCACCTAAAGCTAGCTCATTTGTAAATTGCTTAGACCTACCCCAATGTTAGGTGGGATTCATTCAGCCCATTTTTGTATTGGGGATCACTCTATGGTTTCAAGTATTGACCATTCCAAGGATTCAAGCTCTTCACCCCCTTATTTTCTTTAAATTTATTGGGATACTTGCTCATATATAGTGATAAAAATCATTATTTATTTTGTATTTTGTTTTTCTTTTGTTTTGAGCAAGGGATTTGATTTGATTTTGGGATTTTGCTCCTTTTTGTAAGCAAGGGATTTCTTGGGTAGGGGGGAACTTGTCCTTTTTCCAATGATCAACACTCTAGACCATGCGCATCACAAGATGAGCAAGTAACAAAACCTTTCACTTAAGGTGACTAGGACCACTTTGTAGTGTTCATCTTTCCTTGTCCTAATTAGGATTGTTAATGTGTTTGATTAGTGATGGGATTTTGATATGCTAAGTGCTATCAAAACTAGACCTCATCTACAAAAGCAAAGATAACTTTCTACAAAATCTGAGAAGACCACTAGGTATGGTTGAATGACCAAAAAACCCTAGTATATTCCTCATAGCAATAGGAGGGGTTGTGTTGAGAAACACAATTACTCACAAGGGTGATGGATGATGATGATGCATAGATGCATGATTGAAATACAAATGTGGTGTCATTTGTAAGATTGCAAACACAACCTATCCTAATGCAAGTGTGATGGATGGAAATGCCTAAATGCAATGCAATTAAATGAATGCAAGTGCAAAATGAAATGCATGATGCAAATGTTTTTGAATTTTGATGTTTTGCAATGTTTTTAGATTTTATTGCTTTTTGATTTTTATGGATTTTGAATTTTTCCATGTTTTTAATTTTTGAATTTATGTGTGGAATGCCTTAAGATGAAGGATATTGAGAGGTTCAGGCTCTTCAACACCTTCAAGCGATGTTAGGTGATATGTTCTAGGTCCTATCTTCTCAGAGATGATATATGGACCTAACCAGTTAGCCATAAATTTATCTCGTAAGTGCGGTGGTAGGTTTGAGTTCTATTGGTTCTCTTTCAGTACAAGATCACCAAATTTAAAGTCTCTCAGATGGAATTTATTATTATAAGCTCATTTTAGGTATTCTTGATAAACATGGAGATGCTCAAGGGCATTCACATGATGTTCATCAAGAAGCATCAGTTGATCGAGGTGAGCTTGCCATGTAGTGTCATCATCGATGAACTCTTTCAATGCGATGCGTAAGGTTGGAATTTCCAACTCTAAGGGCATAATGGCCTCAGTGCCATATACTAGTGAAAATGGGGTTGCCCTAGTGGGTGTCTGTATACTAGTCCTGTAAGCCCATAATGCAAGGGGTAGTTGTATATGCCAATATTTATGGTTTTCTTGTACCATATTTTTCAAGATGGCTACCACTATCTTGTTTGAAGCTTCAGCTTACCCTTTTGCTTGTAGATAGTATGGAGTCACAAAACTATGTTGTATATTGTACTTGGATGTTAAAGCCCTCACAATTTTATTCTTGAATGATGTTCCATTATCCGAGATTATTTTGGATGGTATCCCAAAATGACTTATGATATTGTGAAGTATGAACTCCACAATACATGCTCCAGTTGTCATTGTTAAAGGGATTGCTTCCACCCATTTTGTAAAATACTCAGTAGCCATTATAATAAATGTATGTCGGCCCGATGATGGGGGAGAGATCTTACCAATTAGATCTAAACCCCACTGAGAAAATGGCCAAGCCGCTTGAATGGGCTGTAAGGCCTACGATGGCAAGTGCATAAGATTAGCATGATGTTGATATTTAATGCATTTCTTGACATACGTGGTGCAATCCTTCTCCATAGTGGGCCAATAATAACCCATTCGAAGGATGTGCTTGATGATGGCCATGCCACTGAAATGGCCACCGCATGTACCATCATGAGCCTGTGAAATTGCCCAAGCTGATTCTTGGGGCTCAAGACAATGAAGGAGAACTCCATCGTAGCTTTGATGGTACAAGATGTCTCCTAGCAAGACATACTTTGTCACTTTCTATTTGAATGTGTGTTTCGTAGCATGCGATAATCCCTATGGGATTAAACCAAGCTTAAGGAAGTCATGTAATTATGACATCCAATCCTGATAAGCTTCTACCTCGACTGACAAGATGACTTGTTCCCCTTGTGGTTCGCTATGCATGAATGCAGACTGGGATACAACCTTGTGGTGAATGGTGGTGCCATTCCCCATAGGACCCTACGAGATCAAAGACCCCTAGGGTGCCTTCTTGAGAAAGTCTCTGGCTTTATAGAACCACTCATGGTTTGGTTCTATATGAATCATGTTGACTGATTCTTTATTATCGAAAGCCTCACGTTGCATCATGGCTTGCGAGAGCATCTTTACATGAATGGTAGTAAAATTGGTAGATGGATTCTGAGGGATTAAAGATCCCAAAGATGCCATAGTGTCTACGAATATATTTGATGTACGAGGGATTGCCTCAATGTCGTACCACTCTAGATAGGCTAGATAAGTGTCAGCAAGATCCTTATAAGCTTTCAGGATAGGACACCTACATTGAAATAGTCCCTTAACCTGATTGAAAATGAGAAGGGAGTCACCAAAGATGTTTAATATTTTAATCTTCATGGTGATTGTTGTTTGGAGGCCCAATATTAGGGCCTCATATTCAACATTGTTATTGGTACAAGGAAAGTCTAGCTTAAATGACAAGGGCATTGGAGCACCTTGTGGCATGAAGAAGATAATTCCTGCACCACCCCCTTGCTCACACTTTGAACCATCGAAGAACAAAGTCATATCAGCTTTGTTATCTGGTTCTTCGAGTTTGGGAGATTTTGATAATGCAAAGACTACATCATCGAGAAGCTCTATGACAAGAGGCTTACTATCTTCAAGAGGTGCCTCTACCAGCTGATCAGCTATGACCTATCCCTTGATGGAATTTTGGCTGATGAATTCCAAATCAAATTCTATCAATAGCATGATCCACTTTGTAGTACGTGTATTATGATAAGTCTTGCTCATCATATACTGCAAAGGATTTTGTTTGGATATTACATACATCATATGACTTAGCATGTAATGATGCAACTTCTTCATTGCAAACACCACTGCTAAACACAACTTCTCCATGTATGCATACCCTAGCTCATAACTCACCAAGGTGCGACTGATATAATATATCGCTTGCTCTTTGTCTTGCACATTCTTTTGGGCTAACATGGTTCCCAGTGCAAAGTTAGTAGCCGATATATAAAGTAAGAATGGCACATCTGGTCTTGGTGGAGCTAGTACTGGTGGCATTGCTAGGTATTGCTTAATTTTAGCAAAGGCCATTTGATAGTCCTCATCCCAATTGAATGGGACCCCCTTGTGTAGCAATCGATTCATGGGTCGATATTTATTTGATAATTGTGTGATGAATCACTTTATGGATGCTACTTTGCCTTGTAAGCTTCTTAGCTCTTTGATATTGGTGGGAGGATGCATTTCTAGTATGGCCTTGACCTTTGCTGGGTCAAATTTGATCCCTCATTTAGAAATGATGAATCCCAAGAGTTTTCCTGAAGTTACACCAAATACGCACTTCTTGGGATTCAACCTGACATTATGCTCTATCAGGTGATCGAAGACCTTTCTGAGAACCTCAACATGCTCTTCACATAGCAATGACTTTGCCAATAAGTCATCAATATAATCCTCAAGGATTTTGTGCATGTAGTCATGAAAGATGTATGTCATGGCTCATTGATATGTGGCACCAACATTTTTAAGGCCGAATGGCATAAATTTATAACAAAATGTTCCCCATGGCATTGTGAATATGGTTTTATGTTGGTCTTCAACTTTAATCTAAATTTGATTGTAACCAAAAAAATCATCCATAAGGGAAAGCATCTCATGACCTACAGTTGCATCTATGAGAGCATCTATGTTGGGCAATGGGAATGAATCCTTTGGTGTTGCCTTGTTGAGGTCTCTAAAATCCATACAGATACAGATCCTTCCATCAAGTTTTCCTATAGGTACCATGTTTGATACCCATTCTGGATAGTCGATGGAGATAATAAACTCTACATCCAACAACTTTTGCAACTCATCTTTAACCATTAAAGTGATGGTTGGATGCATTTTCCTAGATCTACTTGATAGGATTTTTAGAGGGGTCTAGAGAAAGGTTATGAGTAACCATTTTTGGATCTAGTCCTAGCATATCCTTGTATGTCCAAGAAAAGAGATCAAGTCTCTCTTTCAGTAGAGGGATGAGGTTGGCATGCTCATCAGGAGATAGACTCTCTCCAAATTTAACCTTCTTAGGATTAGTGGGATCATCACTGATATCCACATCAAAGGTTTCCTCTATTGACATGTGTGATCCCTCCTCAAGCTGGTGAGGTGTAGGAATCAAGTGGATGTCATCAACTAGGTTTAAAGGTTCCACATCGAAATTACCCTCAACATGATAAACATCATGTGCACAGCCTAGTGCAAAATGAAATGGTTGTAACATTTCTTCATTGGGGAAGAAATATTCAGGCTCTAGTGGTGAATCAATATGATCCCAATCAATAGCATCTAGATTAAGACACAATGGTTTAGAAGGATCAATTAGGTTGTGGAGTGGAGTGGTCAAATCGATGGAGATCATATTGATGGAATGGATTAGATCTCTAGGACCACATGTGTGCAATTCTACATTATTAGTGCTATTCACATACCCAAGATGTGGCTCTAGGGGTATGGGGATCTCTAGATCTGATCTATGAATAGACTAGAAGATGGGATCATTTGGCTCAAGGAGCTATATAAATGTAGGTAGATCGAGGAAGACCCTATGATAAATCTCATTTAGATTAGCTGGTTTGATCAGGATGCGAGGGCCAGGAAATACTATTTGATACAATTCTTCCATGTCAACTAGCTCTGCAAGATGATGTAAGTGTCATGGCCCAAGATAGGCCATCTCGGTCTCATATTCGTAATCACTATCATCTATGAAGAATCCCTCATTCCTACCTACTAGAATCAGGCATTGAGCAGTATGTCTAGGCCCAAGGTAGACCATTTCTATTTCATCCTCATATTCTTCATTATTTGAGGACTGCTCATCATCATCACTCCTAAAATCACATTCTGGTCCATCACTTTTAAAAATGGACTCTACTTTAACTTCCTCAGAAGCAACTTCTGATTCAGTGTCTACTGTTAGGCCCAGATTCTAGATTTGCATGCTAGTGTCATCGGTAGCTTCATGACTTTCAATCTCCAAGTTAGCTCTTGGAATGTCTTCTAGATTGACCTCTACCACGATGTTGTCATGATAGATCTCAGGTGGTTCTATAGAGACGTAGGTCACTAGCCGATTACCCCTTTGCATGTAGGAAGGGTTAGGGTGATAAGGATTCCAATCCATATTATCCCCTAAACTGAGGTTCAGATGATCGAGAGATGCTACTAAAAGCTCATCCTATCCTCTTATATGGTAGCCCAACCTGAACCTATCAGTTGGCAACTGATATTGTGGTTCATAGGGAGTTTGAATACCCTTGCTCGAATAAGCCTAGACCATAACCATGCCAATGGTAACATTCAAAATAATGCAAGGTGAACTCTAGGTTGGAAAAATAATGAACATTCATTGAGAATGGTTCATCATCATCTTCATCTATGGGCGTGCGATTAGCAAGTTGGTCAAGACCTCCATAGATGAAATTTGTTTGGTTGGGTGGCACCCCTAGTGGTACCACCATCCCTATAGGAAAGTGATGGGCTTGAGGTCTACCCATGTCCTATGTAGTCTCGATAAAAGGTGTGAATGTCATATTCTACACTATATACTCTACTAGCCTAGGATTAACCAAATGGATGGTCACCTACGGTGTAGATGACCCAACTGAAGAAATAGGTGAAGTAGGTTGAGGTGCCTCCTTGAATTCATTCTACATGTCTCCTTCATCCATGGGACTAGAGACCTTGACAGTGGCTACTTTGGGTGTTTCCTTTATCTCTTTCTCACCCAGTACTACCTTAAGCTTCTGGTCATTTCTAAGCATCATGGATGTTGTAGGCTTTGTAGAAGCTATTATTGTATGCGTAGATAGTTGTGGTGCTGATATTGAAGGTCCAGCACACACTTCCTTTAGTTTACCTTCTGGATGTTTGATGGGTGACATTGGTCGTATATCTAGGTGCATTGAAGGGAGAATGAAATCTCCAAGAAAATCTACTTGGTTCACATATTTAAATGGTTCCTCATTGGAAGGAACCACGTGAACTTGTCCCTCATGTATATACTTGATACATTGATGTAAAATTGAGGGAACACAATGCATCTCTCTGATCCAAGGCCTCCCTAAGAGGATGTTATATTGCATTGCACCTTCTAGTACGTGACACATCACAGGGATGGTCTTCAGTCCAACCTGAATAGGCAAGACTATAGTACCGACCATTGAGCATAGTGCATCATTAAATGCTCTCAAAGTGAAGGTTGAAGGTACAATGTGCGATTTTGGCAACTTCAAGTATGCCAATGCCTTGGTAGTAATAATATTGATTGAAGACCCTATGTCAATCAATACCCATTTAAATGGTGTGTGGTTAACACATGCAATTATATGGAGTGGTGGGTCCACTATAGCAATAGAGACCATTTTAATCTCATGATCATGAAATTGAATCATCAGCTCTCGACACTACTGCACATGTCCCACAAAATTTGTAAATGCTTTGAGGTCTTGGGACTAAACTTCAATAGACCTCAAGATGTCCATTAGCATCTCCCTATGCTTAGGAGACTATTGTATCAATTCATAAATTGACAACTTTGCTGAAGTTGTCTGTAGGCTTTGAACAAGCCTATTTTTGATGGTCACCACCGGTCTAGTTGGTGGGCCTGGCATATTGTTTTGCATTGGCCTTTGTAGAGGTGCAACTTGAACCCTGATTGGAGCTGGAGGTGGATCTGGTCGCTCGTACCTCCATTTTCTTGTGATAATATTTACCATACCGATGAAACCCTGTGTAGGTGGCTCAATCCACACTTGGTTCACTTGGCCGACATTATTCCTCGAAGGCTCATGGTTTGGAAGAGGATTTTTGAAAATCCCCATATTTTGGTTATCTAGAGCCTGAGGGTTGTCGATAATTAGCTCACCTTTGTTGATCATGTTTTGTACCACATGTTTAAAACTATAACATCCTTCAATGTCATGTCCTTTCATCCTATGGTATGAGCAATACTGATCATCCCTATACCCTTTTGGTTTGGGTTGGTTAGGGTCTTGCAACTTGATCTCGGGTAAGTTGATAGCCTTAGCCTCACACAATTGATGAAAAATCGATGTCATTATCTCCGAAAATGGTGTGAACTGGTGAGGAGGGCATTGCTCCTTATTCTTACCCTATTTCTTATTATTGCACTAGTTGTATTGCATAGGAGGAGGTTGGGCCTGATAATTCTATTGTTGTTGGCCCTTGTCCCATTTTTAGAGGTTCAACACTACTTGATTCACATGGGTCGGCTTGGCTTGGTGATTTTGATTTTGAGTGTTCTTCTTATTCCAATCCTTTTTGTTTTGGAGCTTCAAGTTACCCTCCTATAACTTGATGTCCTCAATTACCTTAGCTTGTGCCAAGGCCTCCTCAAATATCTGGTATTGTTGTAGCTACAACAATAGTGAGATGTGCTTCACACAACTCTTTGTAAACATTCGAGTCAGTTCTATTGTTGGAATGGAAAATGGTAACTTTACCATCAACTTTCTCCATCTCTTTCCATAGTCCATGATCGGCTCATCATCGTATTGCATTAGAGCAGCCAGATCAGATAGATTTATCTTCTTCTTGATATCGAAGGAGAAGCGTTCAAGAAAAGCATTAGCCAGCTGCTCAAAACTGGTTATGTTGTGCCTCTTTAGTTGGTTGAACCATTCTAGGGTAGGGCCTGAAAGGGTCATGATGAAGGTCCTCAATAACAAAGCATCATTACTTTGTATCTAAAAACACATATTCATGAAACATGTGACATGCTCTTGAGCATCTTCATCTCCTAGAAATTTATCCAGCTTTGGCATCTTGAAGTGATCGAGATACGCTAGAGTAGGCACTAAGGGGCATAAAGGCACATTGTGTATCTTGTTCAAGGTTGGCTTTTGATAAGCCATCCCTTATTTCTCAATTGCTCTTACCTTTTCTACCAAGGCCTTGTAGGCCTTCGAAGATAGAATCTCCTCTTCCCTGAGAGGTCTTTGAGGAGCCTTTGGAGGTAGATTCTTCTTCAATCAAGGTGGAGGAATAGGCTCATCCTCCACATCCACTAAGGAGATCTCAGGATATTCCTATTCTTGATCATCTCCTGCTACTTCCTCATACTAAGTACGCCCATGATGTTCAAGCGCTTGGTACTACAACATATTTTGGGCCATATAATGAGTATAATTTCCAATATGCTCAGGGTGCAATTTAGGCTACGAAGTAGCTCATCTATGATGGCGCTCCCTATATTCACTCTGAGGAGGTAAATTGGTGTGAGCCAATCTATCCTCTCTCTCTCTACATACTCCTTTTGGTCAAGGATGCATTGCTCATGCATGCACTGCTCATATAGACATTGCCTTAACAACCTCTATCTTTGAGTATCCTCATTTTTGAGGTGCTCACACTCTACATGCACATCTTCCAATTGATCTTGGAAGATCCATTACCTTTGCTCTGACACCAATTTTTGTGATCGATCTATAATATCGGTAGTATGTGGTCTCTAGTGGTTTTGCTCTATTCGGGTAGCTTTGTTGGTGTGAACCCCAATAGACTTGTCTACCATGCTCTTGCCTTTATTTGTATAGATGGCATTCACATTATGCTATTATCTATGATCTATGCCCGCATGGGTTGATGGGGCACGTATGCTATGAGAATGCTTTGAGCATTCTCTTGGTTCCTTGATAGTCCTACGTGTACTCTCACTATGAGAACTTATAAAACAAGAATGTGCAGATGAGGCTCTACATCCTAATTGCCCTAGGACTCTATCAAGACCATCAAGCTATCTTGTTTTCCAGGGTTGATTTGGTGGAGTACCATTTACTCCAACTTTAGACATGTCAATCATGAACTTTCCAAGTTCATTATTGTTTGGAGTTTGTAAGGGCCTATGCTCTGAAGTAACCCTCTCTTCCTACCCCTGATTGGGTGGATTTTCTTGTTGTCTATCTTGGGATGGTGGGGGCCTTGAGCCACCCTTAGATCTATCCCTCGAGGAGTGTGCATTACCTCCTCTATCTAGGGTATTCTGAATAGAATCCTTATGCATTGAATTATCCCCTCTAATACTCATCGAACATCATTCAAGAGGATTCTATGGTTGAGAGTTCAATGCATTGTTTTGTGTGTTTGGTGGAGCTTCAACTTCAACCTTGATTATGCATCGATGTTAGCCTCTCCATGTATTAACCATAATATGAATTATCTCCTATGTATATTTTAGAGAAAACAAAGTATACAATTATGATTATCTCTTTTAAAATTTCTTTGTGATCCCTAAAACTAGTTTTAGTGTGTTTTAAGTGTGTTGAAATCATAAACTAACTCTCATCATGTTTTCATATTTGTTGATGATATACTTGTTTAGTTT
Source organism: Wollemia nobilis (assembly GCA_028583015.1). Classification (NCBI taxonomy): domain Eukaryota; kingdom Viridiplantae; phylum Streptophyta; class Pinopsida; order Araucariales; family Araucariaceae; genus Wollemia; species Wollemia nobilis. Next base: position 328,199 of record JAQPPZ010002593.1, read on the forward strand.
AATGGATTTCACCTGTATGCTCATAGCTCAACAATCGACAATGAAAGTCATGGTCACGTAAACCCCCAAAGTGTGGAGATGAAACCCACACCTGGTAGGGAGCATAGGTCCTATCGATCCTCACCCAGCACATCGTGCATAGTGATACACCCCTTCAAAGAGGAATGCATGCTATTTTGCATGGATAGGATGGATCTTGGAGTCGGTATTGGCCAATAGAATAGGGTTCATGGGATTTGAGCCAATGGATGGAAATAACTGCCACCATCATTGAACTCTACTAGTGGATGGGTGTGAATTCCAACTCACTAGCATTTAAATGTTGTGTGGTGTGTGTGTGTTCATTTTAAACTTGCATGTAAAAGAAAATGCATCACCAAGCAAACATGATCTTTCCTATATGCCTAAAATAAAGATATTTCAAATTTAGAAAGATGCATGTATTTAGCTATATGAAATTCAGAGAATGCATTTTACATGATAAATTAGCCTCTGATTGGGCCCAAGCAAGCAAACTCTACAAATAATTTTAACTTCTAGCTATTGTTTTATGCAATAAGCAATAGTGCTAACCACAACATAGATCTGCAACCCAAATATTTAGTTGTTGTTAATAACCCCAGCTAAAAGTGCTAGCTGTGATTGTCAACCATGGTTGATATAGAACATGAAAATATACATTAAATTTATTCCCTGATAGTTTTTCTATGTGATCTACTTAGCTACTGATAGGCAAAGAAAGAAAAATAAGAAGATCAGATCAAAGGATTACCTAGAAATCCTCATTTGATGGAGAGACAGGCTGCTTACTATCTATATTTTTACTTTACTACTAGCCATGGTTGTTAAGCATGGCTGAGACTATGCACCATGGGTGTTAAACATGGCTAAGGCTGCAACACAAAAACACAAAAAAATTAGTAATCTACAGCAATTTATGGGGTTTCCATCATGATCGCCATCTGTACCACTCTAAAAGCATGCACCTAGACTATTGAATCAATTATACCAAGCATTAAAGCATTAAAATATGAATAACAATGAATTGAACAAGAAAGAACAACTTCTTTATATTATCATTGCAAATATCCTTTACAAATATATCCCTCTTAGGGATACCAAATTCTTTGATACAATTGATACAATATTTTGAGCCCCTCAAAGGGGATGGTGCAATACATAGGCTCTTAATGTAGACACGAACTACTTAAGGCTCAAGGAAGCCTTCTTCTCACTTGATCAGAGGAATATGATGCCAAGAATGCTTTGAATATGACCAGATCCTATAAATCTACATTCAAGAAACAACATAACATAATTAGAAGCAAAGGAGGCCTCTCATGATGAGGCTCTTGATAGGAATTTGCATGAATTAGGACAAATATAGCAAGAAAGCATGAAAACTTGTAAATATGATTACAAAATCTCTAAATTATTATAAATAATGCTAAGAAAATAGTAAATCTAGCTATTATGATGCATAATTTACAATTAAAACTTGAAATGGATCAAATCTAATGAAACTAGTGCAAATTAGAAAATATAAGGAAATAAGAGCAAAGCTACCTCTAATTTCTAGAATTAACCATACAAAAGCATAAATGAAAGTTAATCTATGGTAGATCTAACTAATTGCATATTTAGAATGAAAATCCTATGGCTAAAACAAGGGAAATTGAGTGTCAAACCCTCATCATAGGTTTGAAGCATAGCTGGCTCTATTAGCCATGGTTGATAGCCATAGATGAGGTGAAAGTCCTCTTTCTCTTGTAATCAGGGCTTGAATCTCAAATTCCTTCATGGAATTGATGATCAAGGGTCACCTCTATGTTCTAGAATGAATTGGTGATGTAGATTCTTTGAATTTGTAGTGGAAGTGGTTCAATTGGGGATGAATGATCTCTTCAAGCTCTTGAAACCTCCATAGCTTCGAATGCAGTCATGATTCTCCAAATTGGTAGCATGTAGGCACTCCTCAAGGGTTGTAAATGGCTCTCCAATTTGGTAGGGCTTCATTGCATTCAATTGAAATCTTCTCTAGACTTTTCCCCAATTTGGAGGGGGGTCTTATAGCACTCTCAATTCCTAATCTTAGCTTCCTTGGGAAGCCAAGATCAAGAACCAGGAGGTTGGAGTAGTTGGGAGGAAGAATCTGGAAGCTTCCTCACTTGAAACCACTTGAAATCCATTTCTAGGGCTATTGTAACTGATTTTGGCTTGGCTCGAGAGTCCATGATAGTTGTAGAGCTAGCCGTGGCTCTTAGGCGCAGCTAGATCTGTTAGCCGTGGGTGTCAGCCATGGTTGAGATCTTAGTTGATGCCATCTATGGCTAAGGTTGAGTAGGCCAAAGCTACCTAAATTGAGTGGTTAAAACCACTACTTTGCCTTGGAATGGTCCAAGATCATTCATATGGTCTGTTAGGATGCCCATATGAGTAGTCCCCTACACATGACGCATTTTAGGTGTCTACAATTCTATTGCTTCCTTTTCTATTTTATGTTGCTATAACACTTGGTTGGTATTCCTATTGCTATTCAGTCCCCAATCCTACATCCTTGGACTATGACTATATTTTCCATTTCTTTCTGTTATTTCCAATTTCTTTCCTACAAACCTAGTATTAAACTGGTGTATGATTAGTAAGGGAGCCGGCCCTCTCTAGATATTGGCATGAAGGACATTTATTTCCTTCGGCCTTTCAATGTTGGTCATGTCTAGGGTACACACATGCATATTTGTATTTTAGGTAGATATTTGACCAATAGTTTTTGGCACACCTGGTGGGACCTTCAAAAGTTCCACTTGCAACAGTATTGAGTTTTATGTTCACCTTCATGTTTTACGGTTAAAACATCTGATGACTTAGCTACACCCAAAATACTCCAACCATGAAGGCAGTAAAAGATGTACTTCATGATCACAAGATCAAAGGCCAAAAATCTTGAATACCCTATTGAGTTCTACAAACTTGACACCAAAATATTAGGTGAAAACCCTAGGTTAGTTTCTCCACCTTATGCATCATCCATAACATCCTCATAAATAGCTAATGTGTTCCTTGTTCCTTCAAGTCTAGCTAGTACTTCTACTAGCATCCCCCCTCCTCAAACTCATACATCAGTTCAAGTGGATTAGAATCCACCACCACAACAACCATAGCCACCAAGGCAATTTATAGCATGGGATAGCTCAAGAGATTTGAATTTACAAGGTCAAAATCTAGTTCCTCAAGAATATTTGAAGGCTATGCCTACCTATGATGATACTGGTAAGACCGCTTACGAACATATCCAAGATGTGGCTTCTTTGGCGATAATCCATGGTATTATGGATGAAGATATTTTGATAAGGTTGTTGGTGTTGTACCTTAGAGGAAAGTTGCTATATTGGTATTGATCTTTGCCACTCGACACTATTACCACATGAGATCGTTTTATGGAACTACTAATAAAGAAATTACATGAACAAGTTGATCCTTTCTCATTACTGCATCAATTCATGAATATCTAGAGACATCCGTAGGAGGAGATAGTGGACTTCAATTTTAGGTTTGCTTGAAGTTGGTAGAGAGTTCCTGATGGCCCTTGGCCCATGCATGAGCAAGCTATGTTTTATTATATTTGGGCCTTCAACTGAGAAATTGGTATGGTGATTCAATAGGCCAATATAAACACTTTTTTGAAATTATATACTCAAATGCAAAATGCTAAAGCAAATTTGATCGCCATAGGTAATCTTCCCCTAAAATTAACCATACCCATCCTTCTCGAACATCCATAGAATTTGTACTCAAGTGCATTTTCATAGCCTATGCCTTCCATGTACCCAATTCCCTCATGGAGCTCAAGTCCACCTCAACTTGCTCCAGTCCCAGTTCCACAACTCCCTACTCCAAATATTCCATAATTACCTACACCAATTATGCCATAGTTTCCAACACCATTTCCTTTCCCAATGCTACCTATGCCACCTATTCTACTGCCATTGCTTGCTCCATCAGTACTCCTACCTTTACCAGCACCTTCTACACCCTAAAATATTTATCCTTACATGAATTCATTACAAGAAGTGCAATTTTTTAATTCGGTTATAAGGACAATGCCGAACGAATCACTATAGTTAGGAAGAAACAAGCTAAAGCTGATTTTCATTCAAGGAGGTTTCAAACACCAACAATTACTAGGGATAAACTGACCACTAGCAAGGGCCCTAAGAGAAACACAACTATGTTGGAAAACAAAGAAACTAGTACATCAAAGAGAGCATACTAGTGATCCACCTGCAATGATCCTCATGGAGAAGACACATGCATGGTTCACTTGAACTATGTACAGACATTAGCAAAATGTTCTATCGATGGACAAGTTAATATGATAACAATAGCTGATCATAACTTTATGTTCCCATAATTGGAGTAAATTTTAGTTCTCACAAGGTCTAGAAAGAATCTGATGACTGTTGATCCAACAAAAATGGAGCCTCTGAGAGTTCCTACTAAACAAAAGGTACAAAATGAAAAAGTGCAACTATAAGAAAAAGCATTTGGAGTGACAACAAAGCAACAATATTCCATATTATTAAAGGATCTAATGCCTAAGAAAGCTCAAGAGAAGTTGTAGATGAAGGTGTCAACTTCATATCTCATAGCCACTCAAGCACAAAATGAGGTGAAAGAGTAAGCTAAAGAATATCTCGGATACCCATCATTGACCAAGTGGTAAAGGGTAGGAGCTACTCAAAAGTATTGGAATAAGTATGAGTAGGTTACAGAAGAAAAGGTTCCTGGTACTTCTAACTATAATATTATAGAGGAAATGAAGAACATTCTAGGAAAGGTCAGTTTATATGATGCATTACAATTACCTAGGAAATTTGACCTATTGGAAGAATCTCTCAAATCTGCTAAATATCAGAAGAAAAGAAATTCTCAAATAGTGTTAGCATAGATGTTACTGACTTCTACCACTAGAAAGAATAGACCAACTCTGTTCTATTTGTATCTCATAATAGAAGGATGAATCAAGCATAATTGTATGATTGACTCCAGTGCTATGACTAGTATCATGTCAAAGGTAGTATGTGAAGTCATGGGAATGGAATACACAAGTAGTCTAGGGATGTTATAGTTGGATAGTAATCTAGTCAAAATAGTGGAAGTAATCAAGGATATTCCCACCGTTCTACATAGTATACCTCAAATCACCGTCATTCAAGAAGTAGTGGTGCTTGACCGAACCATAATTCAACATGTGTCTTTCAAGGGAGTTCATAGTGAAAATAGGAGGATACCTTTCCTTGGATTATTCACATTTGAAAATATAATTCAAGGAAATAATAATCCACATCTATAATGAAAAGCCATCCACTTTTCATATAGAAAAATTGGAAGAAGAAGAAAAGCTCACTGGTGAATTCAACATGATGATAGAATACTTGCAAGAAGTGGAATTGATGGAGGAAGTGCTTGGTGAGCTCCACCTTGAGGATGATTTCTCATTGATAGATTTCAATGCGATGATCAAAACTGACATTGGTTGTTATACCATAGCTAAAATTGAGCAGACTAAAGAAAAGGTCCCTGATTCCCTAGACCCTATATCTTATCAACTATGGAAGTCATATTTCAATGGTGGAAGGTGCAACAATGGTGTAGGGGTTGTTATTGTTCTTTTTATCCTACATGGTTGCAAGAAACCTATTCATATTGGTTAACTTGGAGTTGCACAAATAATGCCACCGAATATGAAGCGTTGTGCCTTGGTTTGAAGAAAGCAGAGAAGTTGGGCATAAAATAATTGTAAATATTTGGAGATTCTAAGGTCATCATCAACCAAAATACAAAAAAATATGTTTCAAAGTAGCACTAATTAAAGGCCTACCACAACAAGGTATGGGATTTTTTTGAATCCTTTACATAAATAAACATTTACGTGATTTTACGAGAGCAGAAAAGACAAGCATATATCCTAGCCTCTCTTGGTACTAATTTCTCTCCTATGGAGAAAGTATTAAAGAAACCCAATACTGTGAGGGTAATTTATAGACCCTAGGTCCCTAATAAAAACCTTTATTGGCAAGTGTTCGACAATGATGAACAAATAATCAATTTTTTGATTAAGGAAACAGTGCAGATGACAAAATATTGGCTGAGGAGGAAATGGAAGGGATGATTCAATTGAAGAACAATCACATTCTTAGAGAACTTATTTTTCTTGAGAGTTTGTTTTATCAGAACGACCAAGAAGAGAAACATAATATTAAGGTGGATGTGAAGGAATACAAGGAAATGTAGCTAGATCCTGAGAAGATTATCAAAGTCATAACAGACTATACATCAAAAGAGCTCGAAGATATCAATTTTTTTTGTTATGAGTTCCTTGACATAATTGCATGGAGCTATCATGGTTTAAAATGATATGATAAAAATGTAATCCAACATACTATTGAACTGCAAGAGGGAGTCAAGCCTTTTAAGTAGAAACAACAACATATTAATCCTAAAATTGAGGTGCTCATGAAAGCAGAGTTGTTGAAAATGCTAGAAGAAAAAATAATTTATTTGATTAAGCACTCAAAATGGGTGGAAAACTTGGTTCCAATTCAAAATAAAAATGGAGATATTTGCTTGTGTGTGTATTTTTAGAATATAAACTAGGAATAATTAAAAGATCACTACCCCCTACCATAGATTGATAAAATTCTGCATGTAGTCGTTGGAGCACAAATATTTCCATTGTTGGATGGTTTCTCTGGTTATAATCAGATCTGGGTGAAGGATGAAGAACATCACAAGACAATATTTACTACAAAGTGGGGCACTTTTGCCTATCAACGAATGCCATTTGGTCTTTTCAATGCTGATGCTACGTTTCAGAAATCTATGGATATTGCCTTTGGTGAGTTGTTAAATAGAGTTATTGTTATTTACCTTAATGACATGACTATTTTCTCACACCACAAGGAAGAGCATATATCTCATTTGAGGCAAGTGTTCAAAAAATTCTAGGAATTTGGAATTTCCATTAACCCGAAGAAGTCCATTTTTGCTATCAAAGAAGGAAAACTCTTAGGACATGTGATTTCACAAGAAGGACTAGTGATTGATCCTACAAGAATCGAGGCTCTCTTGAAATTGCCATTGCTAGTTAACAAGAAGGATTTGCAATCATTCTTTAGCCAGATTAATTTCATTCGGAACTTCATTACTAACTTGATCAGGTTGTAAATCCAATGACTAAACTTTTGAAGAAGAATGTAGACTTTAAATGGACCGAAGTGAGAAGACAAAAATTTTAGAAAATCAAGGACAGAATCCCTCAAGCACCAGTATTGATTGACCCAAATTATTCAAAATATTTCATCCTCTATGCAGTGGGCGAGCAAGAGAGTTACACTATTGTTATCACATAGAAGCAAGAAGACAAAGATGAAAATTCGATTGCCTTCTTGAGTCAAATCATATCGCCACACCAAGAGAACTATAATTTCATTAAAAAATAGGTGTATGCAGTTATGAAATCCTTAAAGAAATTTCGACACTTCATTTCATAGAGTAAAATAGTCATCTATGTCATATATTTAGATGTCAAAAATTTCATTCTTCAAGGAGAATTATGTGATAAAATAGTAGGTTGGGTCTCAAATATTCAATTATATGATGTTGAAATTCAACCGACTAAGAAAGGAAATATCTTGGAGGAATTTCACTCCAACTTATCATATGGGCATTATGCAGGAAGGTCTATGGCCTTGAAGATTATCCAAGATGGGTATTTTTGGCCTACTCTTTTGATAGATGCACACAAGGTGAGCCAACATTGTGATAATTGTCAATAGTTGTTGGCAGGAATAAGAAACCAACTTTTCCCTTACACCCAATTCAAGTGGAAGCACCATTCTAGCAGTGGGGCTTGGATTTCATAGGATTCATTGATCCTCATTCATCAATTAAGCATTTTTGAGTGTTAATTTTACCCAATTGTGAAATTACACTCTCCCTTAGGGTTTGGATCCCAAAGCCCTCTCTTTCAAAGAAGTTAAACAAACAACTTCTCCAAGGTCTCCGCTATATTAGCATTTGCATGTGTATTAGTAATCTCAATAAAAATATCAATTCAATGCTAGGAACACCTTAGTGATTGCAAGTAACTGTAAACAAGGGGCATGTGTTGGTTCATTTTACCATGCTACTTTAATGATTTTTCATGAAACCAAAATAAAAGTAAATGTGAATTAGCCCTCATATGACCACAATGTAACCTTAATTACTTTTAGCTTGAATGATTTTAAGGTAGATTTTATCTTCCTTGATTAAGTGGATTTTAAACAAGTTTTATCTCACATTAAATCCTACTTTAAAGCATGAAATAGAATATTAAATCTAATTATGAATGTGAATTTAAAATGGTGAATGAGCTTCTCAAATGTAGCTTCTTATCATGAAGATTAAGATAGCCTTTAATATGATTAATAAATTATCCCTCTTTGGTGAAATTAGTTTTCACAAAGAGATAATAATTTATTGCCTTAAAATAGAGGCTTTAAAATGTCACTTTAATTATCCCTCTTAAATGAAATCAAATTTTCATAAAGAAGAATAATTTAATGCTTTGAAATAATAACCTTCAATGTAGTGCACAAATTACCTCTCTTTCATAAAATCAGAATTTTTATAAAGAGAAGGTAATTTAGGGCTCCAAAATGGTAGCTATGAAATGCTATTAAAATTTACCCCCCTTTGACGAAATTGAAATTTTCATAAAGGGAAGTTCATTTTATGCTTGCAATTGAAATATAAAACTGAAAAAATCAGATTTGGCCTCAAAATGGAAATTTTGAAATTTTGAATTTTTAAAATTTGCAATAAAAAAACTTTAACTAAATATAAAAAATTTGAAATGACTCCGGAGAAAAAACGTATGTGTAAAATGAAACATTGAAGTACGTTATATGCATCCGTGCAATTATTTTTGAATTTTGATTTTTTTTTTTAATGTCTAAAAAAAAAAAATTGCAAAATAAAAGTTAGAAAATAAAAATAAAATCTGAAAACTAAAAACAAAAGCTGAAAATGCAAAACATGCTACATCTAGTATAATGCCATCCTATTCTAGAAAAACCAAATATGTGAGGCATCCATGCATGCAACCTAATTTACCCAAATCTGCATTTGCACAACTTGATGTAACCTAGGTGCGAGCTTCTAAGGAAAACGAAAAATAAATTTCAGGCTTTAAGAAGTTCAATGATGCAACCATTAAAAAATGCATTTAACATCATCTATTAATACTAAAACGTGAATGGAAAGGTAAGCATTAAAAATAGCATGCATGAACAAACTCCTCCTTTCTTGCCCATAAGATGCAAATTTCTGGAAAATTTCCTGCATTAACAATGTTTCATTTTTACAGCAGCAGAATTTTTGGTTTTCCCAAAAAACCAGGCCAAGTGGAAGGAAAAATAGCTTCAAAATAGGTCCAGTATAACCATTGCTCACAAATATACAACTCTATTTTCAAAACCAGTTTCCAACCCGAAATTCGTCTTTGAATGTTGTATTTGAAGCTCACAATTTGTCCTTTCATTTCTAGTTTCCTTGGATTTTTTGTTCAATTTACAAAAAACCCTTGCTCTTTCGAATTCCTTTGGCCTTGACGTGGAAACATTTTATTTTCTTTTGTTTTGGTACTTCCCTTCACTCTTTTCAAAATGCCTCAAAAACCCCTATCTTCGACAATATTTTTTTTAACTTTATAAAGCATGACTTTTGTTTAAATATTATCATATTCAATGCCCTTTATAAATGGTTCACGATGTGTTCTATATCTCTAAGTCATGCATACACAAAAAATTTTGCATTATATTAGTACATGAGTCCTCTCATACCACAATTTTTCTTTCAAAACACTCACTTCAATTACCCTGCTATTGTGGCATATACCTTCCTGACATTGAATCCCCTACTATCAAGTCCTTGGAAACTACATCCATGCTGAACACACTCTGGTCCTGGCATACATTTCTTTTATTCATTCACCATTGGCTATAGTAGCCACCTAAATTTTCCCACGTATAGGGACTTTGACTTGCATTGAACCAAACTTTGTGCTTTTTTAAAATAAGGTTAGGTTACACTTAGAACCTTACGGCCTATGCATAGGGCTTAATATTAGAGCAATAAGTGTTTGGTATTCATTTTTTATTTCATAATTTTAGCCACACGTGTCTCTTCCTACTGGTTGTTCATCCAAGTCATTGAATCGACACTAGTCATCCACATGGAACCCGTTAAGTTTTTGTATGAATAAGTTCGATTCATTTGGCCATGCAACGACTATGTTTCCTACCAAAGATGCTCTGCTACATTGCTTTGCTCTACACATTTTTAGATACAGGGTCGTGAATCTTTGCTATTGCCTATTATAATGGCCATGCCCTAGACTAACTGTCACTACTGCTATTTACTCCTCACCATTATGCGTTCAAAAATATTTATTGATCAAATTATCCAGGACTATGCACTATGAATTTGTGACATCACTTAAAAAAAATTATGTCCTTTTGTTATGCTAAAATTTACATGATTATGTTCATCGTACTATCTCATTGGTAATTGATGCCAACTACATTAATGGTAGGCTCTATTTCAAATTTTTAGGTAACATACACCATCCAACATTGTGTACGCCATGTCAACAGATTCGTGCCATGCATCGGCTATGTCATCACTGGTTTTCAAACCAATTGAGTCCATCCCCTACTGACAAAACCCTCCATCTAGTTGCATTCAGGCCTATGATTATTAGATACTGAACCATATTTATTGACATGGATCATGCCTAAAACACTCCTGAGCATTTAGAAAGAAATACGAACGTGCATCACAATTCACAGGAAAACAATGGTGGACATTCGACTTCTTAGTTGCAATGTTATCAATTCCACTGTCATTGAACTGCATCGATCATCCATGCTCAATGAGTTCTCACCCGGGTTCTACATCTTTGCTGATGACTGCATTATTCTCCTTCTTCGTATCGCTCATCACTTCTCTGAAATTCCCACTTATCGTGGCTACCAAACCACCTCTCTTTTTATCGTCAATGCTGCCATCGAGGTCTCGTATCTAATGAATGTTGATTGCATCGCTCTTTTCAATTGGTATTTTTGCCATACAAGGGAGTGAATTTTATCAAACCACGTGGTCCTTTGGCCAATTAATTAATGAGAATCTGACCATTTTATTTCATCACTACCACATGCTTTTCATTCACCAAACACCTCCTCTCTAGTATGCATTCGAAATACCACCTTAGAATTCAAGTACACATGGTCGTCTAGTGGTCCAGTGAGGCCACATCATCACCATATGTCTATGTTCTTGGTAATAACCAGTATCATCATTGCCTTGTAGGCACTTTCCATGTAACAATCTGCCATGATTATCTTGCCATGTCAACTACGTATTTCAAAACCCCTACCTTGCATTCATCCAGTGGGAGCTTGATTCATCCAAATGTCGTTTGGGGTCCATCCATGTCCACATTCCCAAACTACATCCACATTGTGTCAAATTTTCTAGGGTGTGTGCTATCTTTGAAACTTCTCATTGTGCATTGTTTATTCTGCAATCCTTTCTTGACTTATCCACAAATGCCAAGGCTAGGTCATCGTTGCCTAGCATACTGTCCATGTCAGCCATTGAAAACTATCACCTAATAGATGTAACTATTGATTTTTTTGGGTGTCTACAATTAAATGTTCACCTATCCATAACCTATTGCGTCTACATCGTATTTCATTTCCCGAGACTTAGGTTGAAAAAAATATGTGTATCCACTATATACTTTTTATTCAGGAACTTCACTTCATTCCAAAATGTGAGTCCACACCTAAATCGTGGCCGTATTCATTCCCTTTGGCCATGATAATCCTCATCACTGGCTCTTTTTTAGCCATGCAACTTTCAAATCCAATGACTCCGTGTCTCGACGTACGTCTATTCAGACAGTAGGATCCACCATGGCCTATACACATCTAGGATGTCTACTTGTCCACTGTCTCATGCCTAAGACCTTCGAATTCGCTTTGCATCCTCGATGTCACTACCTCTTGCAACCAAAACACCATATATTAAATCCCTTTAAAAAAAAAAATTCAACGTGATCTCATATTTTAAGACTAATAACATGCATTCTAAAATTAAAATGCATAACCAAAGGGATACACTAATTCCAATCGAAAAGAAAGTCATGGGACTTCTTTTAAACCTTGTATATATATTTATATTATATATAAGATATTACATAATATAAAATATATAATATATATTATATATAATACTTTATCAACTTTTAATTTTATTTTATTTTTTTTCATTTATTTATTTTATATTTATATATCATATTTTTTTGGTAAGTTAATTTTATATATCATATAAATAAAAATAAAAATAAATATTATTTATTTATTTATTTATTGTTTTTTTATAAAGTTTTTATTAATTTAGAGGGTTAATTTATTTAAAATGAAACACTAAGGCTTAACACAACATTAAACCCAATGACTTTAGATATGAAACAAAGGCACAAGTCAATAACTAAAATAAATCAACCCACAACCCAATGAAAGAAGACAAGGAGAAGCTACCCAACTCCACCGAAACTTCTAAATGTGAAATGCCTCCCTTGGTAGGAGTACATTAGAATCACCACTCCAAGCTCAAAATTACAAAAGTGGATCTCCAATTTTGGGGCTAGTTGTGGAGTAGCCACAACAAATGGCATCTCTGTTGGGAAATGCTCTTGATAATTTTGGTATGAACCCAATCTAAAATGAAAACACACAAGAACATTGAGATACAATAATTTAGCAATGTCCCAAGAATGTGGGGTAAACAAATTCAGAATGAAATAACTAATCCATCTGCCTTGGCTCAGTGTGTGCAAAAGTGATTCATTCCCATATTTTTGAAAGTCCTCTAGATTCCATCATCCCTTTCTATATTAGGCTATGAAGTACAACTCACAAAGTGAAGACTTTTATAGACAAAGCCCCACTACTAGTCAGGCATCTATAGCCTCGGTGAGGATTATCTAACTCACCCGTGTGTTCACTTAATACTTTACAAAGCCCATCTATCCTAAGTGTGTCTAGACTTTCAGTGCTCATTCTCTCTCTCTTTTATTATTATTTTTTTCTCTTTCTATGTATCAAACTTTGCCTAGCCAAGGCCCCACATCTAGTCAGGTGTCTATAGCCCCGATGGAGTTTTCCTGAACTAGATGACAGATTTCAAGAAATTTGTTGCATTACTTGTACTCATGGAACTCTTGCAAAGCCTCAAGTATCACTAGGTGATAAAGCCAAAAAGTAGAGTGTCATATTTTTACCTAGGGTTGCAAATAAAGATAACTTGATCCTTCTTACTTCCAGAAATACCATTTAATGTGTGTGGGTCTTGTGTGGAGCTTTGGCTAGTCTTTCATTGTTCCACTTTCCACCATTTTAGTCCCAAAATATGAGCATGATCACCAAATAACCCAACCCTATTTTCTTGGGTTCACCTAATTTCATATTAGATACTCTAACCTACTAAGCAAAGAAACATGCAAACATGCCAGAGACCATAAGTTAGCGACCATGAAACATATCCCCCCAAAAAAAGGGCACAACCCAAAACACAAAGCTCAAAACCAAAATAAAAAACCAAAACTATATACAAATATACAATATGGTACAAGATGGTGCAAAGTTTGAACTATCACTTCCCTAGATCCCAAACATAATTAGAACACTTTAGAAGACATATAACATGATACACATGCCAATTTTTGTAGGAATCCAACAAAACCAATATAAGGCCAAACAATGCAACAAACTTCACCTTGCCTCTCTCTACCTACCATTTTAGTAAATTTTCATTAATAATCCAATAGTGGAGTAAATAGTCAAATTGATTAGATAATAATTGATATTCAATAGTTTCTTGTCTATTCCTTAGGATGTCAATTTCAAAATTCTCTTCTTGATTTAGAATTAGACTCTCCTTTTCATATATGAGACCTTGCAAAAAAGAGCCTATTTCCAAAAAATTTAAAGCCAAATCATTTTCTAAATTTGTAGACCAATAAAATTTACGCAATGACTTGCAAGCATCTAGGATATTTATTAAATGAGAATCATCATAAATTTTTATCCTAGATTCAATTAATAATCAATTATGGACTTTATTTAACACTTCAATCATATTAACTTCCCTTTCATTCAACAAAGCAATATCATTAGTGGTGTGAGGAGTAATTAAATCAAATTCTTTATCAACCACAAATGAAATTTCATCATTGATAATATTTGAATCCAACAATCCATTAGAAAAACTTTCACTTGACTTTCACATGGTGGAACTTAAAAGGTGAGATTTAATATTTTGCATATTTCCATTTAACCTTACTTGAAGAGGATTTGTAAATTCTTCTTTTCTCTCATGATATTCATCATCATCATCATCATGTAGCACTTGTTCTTTGTCCATAACCTATTTATCAAAGACACCAAAATTAGGCACCCAATTAAAAACATGCCCCTCCATTTCAAACCATAAGTCTTGTATATCTATGGATGGGTCAAATAACACATCTCCATGATAGATCACTTGGGTTGTTTCATATAATGTAAAATTTTCAATTGGATCATCAGTGATATCAAACCCAAACCATTCAGGTTGTAAAATTTTCTCATTTTGACATGACATAGACATTGTAGAACCACTAAGAATATCAATATTTTCAATATCTTTTCCCTCATAGGAACCCAAACTAAATGGTTCTCCCACTTTATCCATGGTATTATCATTTTCCAAAACTTGATTAGATTTTGATTCTTCTTCCAAAGCTTCCTTATATTATACAGGATTTGTAATATCCTCATGCAAGAAAACAATCGTATTATCCTGCATATCAATTGACATAAAAAGTTCATTAGAAGGTTTGGAGTGTGTATGTTCTTCCTATTTCTTGTTAACCATCCATACTATTTTTTCCTCAAAATATTCAAGGAATTATTCTTCACATTTTTCCAATTTATCAATGGGTTGATCTTCAAACTCACCTTCACCTTACTTAGATGTTTCAATCGTTTCCAAAAGTGGGTTACTCTTTGTATTCAAATTTGTAAGATTACAATTCA
This sequence comes from Wollemia nobilis, assembly GCA_028583015.1. Classification (NCBI taxonomy): domain Eukaryota; kingdom Viridiplantae; phylum Streptophyta; class Pinopsida; order Araucariales; family Araucariaceae; genus Wollemia; species Wollemia nobilis. The sequence continues at coordinate 343,387 of JAQPPZ010002593.1, forward strand.
CATTTGTAACCTAAAATTCAATTTTATCACCATTTGGAAGGTGTGGGTTTTCTCGGTTATCATTGTCAATAATGTCATCCAAAGTATCTTCAGAGAATAAGTGGTGAAACTCTATTATATTTTTGAATTCATTTATTGATTTACTTCCAAACTCCTTTTCAACTACTTTTGATGCTTTAGGGGTTTCTAAAATGGGATCACATAGATCCTCACTTGAAAACCAAGACTTTGATTCACTCATATTTAGTTCATCACTACTTGACTCATGTTGGCTTTCTTGCTCTTTACAATAATTATCTTCCAAACACAAGTGATGAGATTCTATTGGATCTTCTGATTCATCTCTTGGATTTTCAAATTTAGTCTCATCCACGTTTGTTGATTTAAGGGTTTTTCAATAGGATCAAATCCTGTATATTTCTCCCAATAGTCATCCCAATCTTCCTTAATGGACCTTGGCTTTGAGATTTGCACATCCTCTTGGATGGAATCTAAGGTGGTTGTTGTATTTGGACATTCAACTTCGTCCCCTTGGTCGTTCACCCTAGGACTAAGCAATAATGTTTGGTCCACATTTTATCTTATAGAAATGGTCCATTTTTCTATTTCTCTCATGGCCTCATAGAATCTATGCAAATATGGGTCATCAATACTTTCCCTTAATAATGTAGCCAATTCGGTTGGTATGGCTCCCATATATACTTCAATAGCTCTTTTCTAAAATGATGAAATGTGGCACCACTTTGGTATACAACTTATGAAACCTATCGTTGAATTCACTTATGGGCTCATTAGGTTCACTAGAGATAGAGATCAATTAATTTAACATACAAACAGGGTCAACTTGTTTTCCAAAGTGGCTAGTAAATGTTGCTTCTAGTTGAGCCCAAGAAATGGTGGTATTTATAGTTAGGCGTAGGTACCACTCATAAGAAACCCCCTCAAATGTGTATGGAAATAATCTACAAGGAACACCTCCTTTCCATATTTGCAATTGCCTTAAGGTATCCTTGTATCTTTGAATATGTTCCTTAGCCGAGGTCACCTCATGCTCAAACATAGGTAACTTATTTTCTACACCTTTAGGAATTTGATGAGTAGGCCTGCCTAAGTGATGATAATAGTGATCTAACCCTTGTGAAATCTCTTCTCTAGTTGGAATAATCGATGCCATTAGTGAAACTCAAATGATAACTTCAAAACCAATTTTTTAGTAAAATAAATATATCTTACAAATAAGCATAAAATGACTAATCAATATCAAATATGTAACATATGAATCATCATGTTAGCATCAAACAAGAGATATGTATCCATTAAACCATGAAATTTAAGAACATTCTCAAATTTACAATATGTTAGCATTAATGCATCATAAAAAATAGAGAATGTTAGAATCAAATAAAAGTAATCATATGGAAACAAAACCTCGTTAGTCAAGACCAATTTTTTGTAAATAAATCTTTCAAGTAACATGAACAATTTAAAATCTAAATGGCCATAAAATTAATCTATTCAAATCTTGCTAGCTCCCAAAGTGTGAGTGTTAGAGGAAACCAAATATGCTAATCAAATGAACCTAAATATTTAGCAATTCAAAACTTTAAAAATTATACCAAATCACATTATTTTTGTATGAAAAATCCAAAAGCGTTAGATCAATGAATACCAATTCATGTCCTCTTTTTAGCAGCACAATATTGTGTGTTAAAATAGGTATAAAATAATAGTCAATAGGGCATGAAATATTCCACATTTTAAATCCCTATAGCATTTAAAATCACAATAAAATAAACCACATCAGGCCCTCCTTCTAGCACCAAACTGTTGAGTGTTAATTTTACCCAATTATGAAATTACACTCTCCCTTAGGGTTTGGATCTCAAAACCCTCTCTTGCAAAAAATTTAAACAAACAACTTCTACAACACCTCCACTATATTATCATTTGCATATGTATATTAGTAATATCAATAAAAATATCAATTCAATGCTAGGAAAACCTTAGTGATTGCAAGTAACTTTAAACAAGGGGCATGTGTGGGTTCATTTTACCATGCTACTTTAATGATTTTTCATGAAACCAAAATAAAAGTAAATGTGAATTGGCCCTCATATGACCATGATGTAACCTTAATTCCTTTTATCTTGAATGATTTTAAGGTAGATTTTATCTTCCTTGATTAAGTGGATTTTAAACAAGTTTTATCTTGCATTAAATCCTACTTTAAAGCATGAAATAGACTATTAAATCTATTTATGAATGTGAATTTAAAATGATGAATGGGCTTCTCAAATGTAGCTTCTTATCATGAAGATTAAGACAACCTTTAATATGATTAATAAATTATCCCTCTTTGGTGAAATTAGTTTTCACAAAGAGAATAATTTATTGCCTTAAAATAGAGGCTTTAAAATGTCACTTTAATTATCCCTCTTAAATGAAATCAAATTTTCATAAAGAAGAATAATTTAATGCTTTGAAATAATAACCTTCAATGTAGTGCACAAATTACCTCTCTTTCATAAAATCAAAATTTTTATAAAGAGAAGGTAATTTAGGGCTCCAAAATGGTAGCTATGAAATGCTATTAAAATTTACCTCCCCTTGAAAATTTTGAAATTTTCATAAAAGGAAGTTCATTTTATGCTTGCAATTGAAATATAAAACTAAAAAAATCAGATTTGGCCTCAAAATGGAAATTTTGAATTTTTAAAATCTGCAATAAAACAACAACTTTAACTAATTTTAAAAAAATTGAAATGACTCCAGAGCAAAAGAGTCTAAGTGCAAAATGAAACTTTGAAGTACGTTCTATGCATCCATGCAATTATTTTTATTTTTTATTTTTTTTAATGTATGAAAATTAAAAAAAATCTACAAAATAAAAGTTAGAAAATAAAAATAAAGTTTGAAAACTAAAAACTAAAATTGAAAATGCAAAACATGCTACATCCAGTAAAATGCCATCATATTCTAGCAAAACCGAAGATGTGAGGCATCCATGCATACAACCTAATTTACCCAAATCTGCATTTGCACAACTTGATGTAACCTAGGTGTGAGCTTCTAAGGAAAACGAAAAATAAATTTCAGTCTTTAAGAAGTTCAATGATGCAACCATTAAAAAAATGCATTTAACATCATATATTAATTCTAAAATGTGAAGGGAAAGGTAAGAATTAAAATGAGCATGCATGAACAAACTCCTCCTTTCTTGCCCATAAGATGCAAATTTCTGGAAAATTTCTTGCATTAACAATGTTTCATTTTTACAGCAGCAAAATTTTTGGTTTTCCCAAAAAAACCAACCCAAGTGGAAGGAAAAACAACTTCAAAACAGGTTTAGTATAACCATTGCTCACAAATATGAAACTCTGTTTTCAAAACCAATTTCCAACCGTAAATTCGTCTATGAATGTTGTATTTGAAACTCGTAATTTGTCCTTTCATTTCTAGTTTCCTTGGCTTTTCTGTTCAGTTTTCCCAAAACCCTTGCTATTTCAAATTACTTTGGCCTTGATGTGGATATGTTTTATTTTCTTTTGTTTTGTTACTTCCCTTCACTCTTTTCAAAATGCATCAAAAACCCCCATCTTCGACAACATTTTTTTAACTTTATAAAGCATGACTTTTGTTTAAATATTACTATATTCAATGCCCTTTATAAATGGTTCACAATGCAGCCTATATATCTAAGTCACATATACGTAAATATTTATGCACTATATTAGTAAACAAGTCCTCTCATACCACTATTTTTCTTTCAAAACGCTCACTACAATTACCCTATTGTTGTGGCATACACCTTCCTGACACCAAATCCCCTACTACTGAGTCCTTGGAAACTACATCCATGCTGAATGCACTCTAGTCTTGGTGTATGTTTCTTTTATTCATTCACCATTGGCTATAGTAGCCACCTAAATGTTCCCACGTATGGGGCCTTTGAATTTCCTTGACCCAAACGTTGTGCCTTTTGAAAATAATATTATGTTACACTTAGAACCTTATGGCCTATGCATAGGGATTAATATTAGAGCAATAAGTGTTTGGGTTTAATTTTTAATTTTATAATTTTGCCACACATGTCCCTGCCCGTTGGCTGTTCATCCAAGTCATCGAATCCACACTAATCATCCATGTGGAACCCGATAAGTTTTTCCAAGAATAAGTCCCATTCATTCGGCCACGCAATGAGTATGTTTCCCGTCGAAGATGCTCTACTACACTACTTCACTCTATGCATTTTCAAGTACAAGGCCACAAATATTTGCTATTGCCTATTATAATCGCCACACCCTAGACCAACTGTCGTTTTTTCTATTTACTCCTTATCCCTGTGCGTTTAAAAATATTTATTGATCAAATTATCCATGCCTATGCGCTGTGAATTTGTGACATAGCTTTAAAATAATTATGTCCTTTTGTTACACTAAAATTTCCATGATTTTGTTCATCGTGCTATCCCATTGGTAATTTCTACCAACTACATTAATGGAGGGCTCCATTTCAACATTTCAGGCAACATACACCATCCAACATCATGTCTGCCATGTCAACAAATTCATGCCATGCATCGGCTACATCATCATTGATTTTCAAACCAACCGAGTCCACCCCCTACAGATGAAACCCCCCATTTGGTCGTGTTTAAGCCTACGATTGTTAGATACTGAACCATATTTATTGGCATGGATCACGCTTGAAAAAATCTTGAGCATTTAGATAGAAATGTGAACGTACATCACAATCCATGGGAAAACAATGGTGGGCATTCGGCTTATTAGTTGCAGTGTTATCAATTCCACTATCATTGAACTGCATGATCATTTATGCTCAATGATTTCTTGCCTAGATTCTACATCTTCGTTGATGACTGCATTATTTTCCTTCTGCGTATCGCTCGCTTCTCCTCCAAAATTCCCACTTATCGTTGCTACCAAACCATCTCTCTTTTTACCATCAATGTTGTCATTGGGGTTCCGTATCTGATGAATGCTGATTGCATCGCTATTTTCAATTGGTATTTTCACCATACAAGGGAGTGAATTTTATCAAATCATGTGGTCATTTGGCCAATTAATTAATGAGAATCTAGCAATTTCCTTTCATCGTTATCGTGTGCTTGTCATTCACCTAACACCTCCTCTCTAGTATGCATTCTAACTGTCACCTTAGCATTTGCGTACACATGGTCATCTGATAGTCTAGCGAGGCCACATCATTATTGCATGTCCATGTTCTTAGTAATAACCAGTTTCATCATTGCCTTGTAGGCACTTACCATGTAACAATCTGCCATGATTATCCTACCATGTTGACTACGTATTTTGAAACCCTTGCCTTGCATTCATCCTGCAGGAGCCTGATTCATCCACATGCTGTGTGGGGTTCGTCCCTGTTCGTGTTCCCAAAATCTGTCCATGATGTATTGAATTGTCCAGGACGTGTACTATCTTCAAAAATTCTCACTATGCACTATTTATTCTGCAATCATTTCTTGACTTATCCGCAAACACCAGGGTCGGATCATCGTTGCCTAGCATACTATCCATGTCAGCCACTGGGAACTATCGCCTGATAGATGTAACCACCGATTTGTCCAGGTGTCTATCGTGAAATGTTCACCTGGCCAAAACCTATTGTGTCTACATCATATTTCATTACCCGAGACTTAGGTCAAACAAAACATACACATATCGACAGTCTACTTTTTATTCAAGCACTTCACTTCATTCCAAATCGTGAGTCCACGCCTGAATCACGATCATCTTCATTCCCATTTGCCATGGTCATCCCCGCCACTGGCTCTTTTTAAGCCATGAGATTTTCAAATCCAATCACTATGTGTCTTGACGTGCATCTAGTCAGATGGTAGGGTCCACCATGGCCTATATGCATCTAGGATGCCTACTTTTCCATTGTCTCAAGCACAAGACCTTCGAGTTCGCTTTGCATCCTCAACATCACTACCTCTTGCAACCAGAACAACATATATTAAATCCCTTTAAAAAAACTTTCAACGTGATCTTATATTTTAATACTAATAACATGCATTCTAAAATTAAAATGCATAACCAAAGGGATACACTAATTCCAATCGAAAAGAAAGTTGTGGGGCTTCTTTTAAACCTTGTATATATATATATTTATATTATATATAAGATATTATATAATATAAAATATATAATATATAATATATAATATATAATACTATATCAGTTTTTTATTTTATATTTATATATCATATAAATATAAATATAAATATAAATAAATATTATTCATTTATTTATTTATATATATATATATATTTTTTAATAAAGTTTTTATTAATTTAGAGGGTTAATTTATTTAAAATGAAACACTAAGGCTTAACACAACATTAAACCCATTGAATTTAGATATGAAACAAAGGCACAAGTCAATAAATAAAATAAACCAACCCACAACTCAATGAAAGAAGACAAGGAGAAGCTACCCAACTCCACCGAAACTTCTAAATGCGAAATGCCTCCCTTGGTAGGAGTACATTAGAATCACCACTTCGAGACAACAAAACTACAAAACTCAAAATTACAAAAGTGGATCCCCAAGTTTGGGGCTAGTTGTGGAGCAAACACAAAAATTATAAATATATCTTAACAACAACATATTATTTCACTAGGTGTGCATAGGCCATTCCAACTAAAAAAGTAGACCAGGCGATAGTTATCTCCTTCCTGGAGGGACTGATTACCCGTTTTGGTGTTCCATATGCCATTGTAATAGATAATGAGACTTCATTCATAGGGGTGAATATCACCAAATTTACAAGGAATTATAGGATTTATCTCAAGACATCCTCGAATTATTACCCGTAAGGAAACGGATTGGTCGAATCCACAAAAAAAAACTTGTTGTGGATCTTAAAAAGGATACTAGGAAACATGTTGGAGCATAAGGCGATTAGATATTATTGAATAAAGTAGGGAACATATATACAAGAATGATAGGCTATAGTTAGCCTAAAGAATCGCTAACTAATAGCTAAGCAATAACCTACTAACAATAATATGCTAACAAATAATATACGCTAACAATAGTTGTTAGCGAAACTACTAACTTAGGATAGAAACTAACCTAGGGTAGGAAATACTAACCAAATGAGGTAATAATAGAATTACCATAGAATGGTAACTCTAACATCCCCCCTTATTACATTATTTGGGTAATTGAATAACTACTAGCTATGCTAACATCCCCCCATACAACAATATTTGGGTAAAGTATATAACTACCCCAATACAATGAAGAAGAACAAGAGAAATGAAAGAATGGTGGCTTGTGCTTTGTCTTCGGCTCTGGCTCTGGCTCATGGCTCTGGCTCTGGCTCTAAGCATACCTCTGGATCTGTACCACTAGGTCTATCTCGGGATATGCCTGTGAAACTGCCTCTGGATCATTGCCTCTGGATCTGCATGTAGACCTTCCTCTAGAACTTTGTCACTGGGTCTATCTTTAGGTCCGTCTCTGGGTCATTATCTTTGGGACTGCCACTAGGTCTGTCACTGTATTTGCATCGGGGTCTACCATTGGTTTTACCTTTTCGATAGAAGCCATACAACATTTCTTTCATCATGGTCCATTGTGTGAGATCTGTCCATCCACAATCAATATGAACCTTGTTGGCCATTTTCACTTTGTACCAACATTTTGAAGAAGAATGATTCATACATCCACATGAATCACAAGGATGTAATCTCCAACACTTAGCTGCAACATGTCCTACCTTTCCACAGTGACTGCAACAATGCTTTTTAGGAGATGTAGGAGATTTAGGTTTTACAAACATGGAATTACTGGTACTTTCTTGTCCAGTATAGCCAAGGCCTTCATTCTTTGCCCTGAAATTTGGCATTATAGGAGTTTTAATGCCTTGTTCCTATTTACCTAATCTCTCACCATTGAATCCCATTTTCTTCATCATTTTGGAACCAAATCCTTTGGTATGTTTTTCAAAACACCCAATTTCAACATCTTCATCAATGCTTTTAACAATATTGCATTTGTCATTATTGATGAGATTATGGAGCTCTTTTTGAGGAGGTTTAGTTTTCAATTCACTAGTGTCACAAGCAAAATCTACTACTGAAATGAGATCACTTGTGCTACAACTGATATCTACCATAGAAGGTATGAGGTTGCTTGTATCACAATAAGCATGTGCCACAATGGGCTAAAGGTCACTTGTGTCACAACAAGCGTTCACCTTTAGGACCTCGTTTTCCTCATTTATTTCCAATTTACGTTGGGCACAGTCAAGTGCAACAAAGACTAGGTATATGCCCCTTAGAACGCCAATAGGAACTTGAGCACCATTTTTTTGAAGGTCTATGCAAGACTCAGAATCATCGAGGAGAGCTACTAAACCATTGTTTAGTGTGAGGAATGTGCCCTCCTCATAAAAATCCAACCCATCCATCTCTGGTGGAAAGTATGGGTCTTTAACTGATTTAGCAACATCAGTTTTTAGGGCTATCTTTTTCTTTGATCTGCCCATTTTTAAGGTGTCGGACTCTGCCAAAAATGCACCTTTTACAATGAAATATTGCAAAAAATAATCTGACTAAGGTGTCGGACTCTGTCGAAAATGCACCCTTATAAGTCTTCCCCCCTTGGTTTTGCAAAATTATAGCCCTCCTGTTTGCAAGATAGGAGATGGTGGAGAGAAAAAAGTTTATCCCCCCCTTTCAGTGCAAAAAAATATGCAACTATTAAGCCTCAAAATACGCTTACAAAGCTTGCCTTGTAGGCAGATTAGCACAAAAGATCACCAAAAAAAATCCCCCCTGTGTGAAGTACTTCAAACAAAAAAAGTTGCTTTTTATGAAGTCTAAAAAACAGGTTTTGAAGTTTGATGATTTTATGCCTCTGATTGTTTGCCTTTATAAGGTGTGAGGCAAAAAAAATAATTCCTCCTCTTGGAATTTTTTTTTATTTTATTTTGTGCCCTTTGCAAAATTAAAGTGTAATTAAAATATTTTAATTAATAATAAAAACTTAAATAAATGTTTTAAAAAAATAAAACATTATTTAAAATTTAAATTATTAAAAAAAATAAAAAAAAACTTTAATTAAAAAATGCAAAAAATTACCTTTGTGGCGGCCTGTGTAAAAAAAGGGCGCTTGGCCCCGACGGGAGTTGAACTCCCGACCTCCCGTCGGGCAACGCCTTGTCGCTGGCCCACTCGTCGGTCGGCCTACAAGGCCCGACGTGAAGGGAAGGGAAGAAATTCCCTTTCCCTTCATTCCTCGCGTGGGCGTGAGAAAAAAAATTGTGGGATTAATCCCACATTGCCCACGTGGAGGAAATTGTGGGCTTTAAAAGGGCTGTCAAGCCCTTTAACAATTGACTGCCCTGCGAGCAGTCAGTCCCCCCTTGAAAACCTTTTGGTCGCTGTCGTGTGGCACGGCCGGTTTGGTCAGGTGGCGCATGGTAGTCCGCCATGTGTCACCCACATGTCAGGTCCAGTGGTAGTCTGCCACTTGTCGAGTCCCGAGTCGTGTCGAGTTCGGTCAAGGTCTGGTTGTCCACCACATGTCACGTCTGATTCCAGTGGCTATCTGCAACGTGTCATGTCTGGTCCAGGTCCAGTGGTTGTTCACCACGTCAGTGCCTCGAGATCTGTACCCGAGGTCATGTCTAGTCGCCACATGTTGCGATCTAAGTCAGTGCCTTGGGATCTATGCCCTAGCGCACATAGGTGTCATCAGGTTTGCATGTCGAGGTCTGAGTCTGAGCCTCAGGATCCGTGCTCAAGAGTTTGTCGTCAGGTCGGATCCAACGAAGGGTGCGCCTGCCCTCGCTGACTGGTCCAAGCCACCGAGAAGACTGGTCAGGGTTTGGCAGACCCCTGACAAGGATGTCCCCCTATCAGTATTTGTCAGACTCGAGGGCGCTCCTACCCTCGAGTTTGGGTCCTGTCTTTGCCTGGGAGGGTGCGCCTGCCCTCCCATTAGTGTGCTAGACCCACAGGGGCAGCAACAGTAGTGGCCACCGATGATCGGGGATCGGAGGGCGCTCTTGCCCTCGCAGATCCTGGTCACTGGGTCTGAGTCGTTGCTAGTTGTCGACCTGTCAGGTCTAACAACAGAATGCTATTAGACCTGTGGGCCTTCTCCCCACTTGGTTATGTGGACCTATGGGCCCTCTCCTAGGCCACCTTGTGGCATGATATGTCGAGCCTACGGGCTGCGTCAGCAGATCCCACTCCTCGAGATCTGTGCACCTGTGGGCCTCCTCGGGTAGCGAGCCAATCAGTCTACAGGTCGCCTCGAGAAGCATGCCAGATCTAGATTGTGGGCCACCTCAAATCGCCAAGGACCCGCCCAGGTCCCGCTCTGATACCATGTTGGAGCATAAGGCGATTAGTAATTATTGAATAAAGTAGGGAACATATATACAAGAATGATAGGCTATAGTTAGCCTAAATAATCGCTAACTAATAGCTAAGTAATAACCTACTAACAATAATATGCTAACAAATAATATACGCTAACAATAGTTGTTAGCGAAACTACTAACTTAGAATAGAAACTAACCTAGGGTAGGAAATACTAACCAAATGAGGTAATAATAGAATTACCATATAATGGTAAGTCTAACAAAACAATAAAAAGAGCTGACACCTATTGTTAAATCAATCTCTATGGGAAGATAAAATATCAACAAATAAGTATATTAAAGCCTCTTCTTACTCCTTGGTGTATGGGAAAGAAGTGGTTCTATCCACTCACATTGAGCTATCTATCCTCCAAACATTGTAGTTTTTTAGAAATGAAGATGATGAGTTTGATTCTATGAGTGCGAGATTGGCTCAATTGCTATGGTTGGAGGAGGGGAGAGAAAATGCATATCAAGCTTCCACCGAACACACTAAAATAATGAAGAAGTGGTTTGGAAAGAGGACAATAGAGTGCAAGTTTCATGTGGGATATCTGGTTTTTAAATGGAACGGGAACAAAGCCAACCCAAGGAAGCACCACAAGTTTGATGCATTCTAGGAAGGTCCATTTCAGGTTTTTGTAATAAATTCGATGAATGCATATTATCTACGAGATATGGATGGTTAGGATATTTCGACTCCAGTTAACAATATTCATTTGAAGGCATATTTTCAATGAGACATCAGGAGGTACAACTATGTAAATATGTACATCTTTCTATCTACAAGTATTTTTATTGTTTTCTGATTTTACAAAAAAAAGAGAAGAAAAAAGGAAAGAGAAAAAAGTACAAAACCAATTCTATAGGAAGATGCTAGGCTTTACTTAAAGAAAACTTTACTTAAAAATTGCTCACTTGAAGAAAATCAATTTTGCCTTGAGGACATGTTATGATTTCAGGTAGAATTAATGGTTGTGCTGGAAAAGTTTCAACAGGTATAAAAGCTTTGAATTTTAAAAGGTTGTTTCATTTTGTAAATATTCAAGTCAAAAGAGAAAATATTCTAGAGAATGCATTCGAAGAGAATTGGTAAAAGTGTTGGCACTGATAGGCAAAGTTCCTTAGTTGAAAAATCAAAGCACAGGGTGCTTTCGCCCCAAGGAAAGGGCAAAAAATCCATTTGCCTCCTAGTGGGGTGAACGTATTTGAAGACAAGAAAAGTTATAAAAAACACTTTAAAAGTACTTTTTTTGAAAATTAAGGGTGAAAGCCTCATTTGCCTCTTAGAAAGGTGAACACATATATTTCCCAAGGTCGATTGGAGCCTCGAAGCGCAATCACAAAGTTAAAGTCGATCAATGGCGCTTTCACCATATGTGAGGGGCTAAAATTTTGTTCGCCTCTCATAGGGGTGAAACAATATATAAGTTGTTTTAAAATACGAAGAACGGGGTATGCTTCAGTTTTTTTTAAACAAATGCATATAAAAGTTTTCTATGGGTCTTTGATAAAATTATAAATGAAATGATGCAAAAGGGAAAAACAAGGTTTTATTTTAAAAATTTCAGTTAAAAAACAAATATTAAATCTTTAAATTTCAATTTTATTTTTATGGTAAAAATGAAAAGAAAAATGAAAAGAGAAAAGCCCTAAAATTAGGGGAGTTGGCTCAATTATTCAGCAGCGGATTAAATAGCGATTACATAGCCGGGAATAGCAGCGGCTGAACGGATCTGTTACGGGAGTTGTAACAGTCTGCCTGAAAGGAAATACAGCCAAAGTATAGTACGCTAACATCCCCCTTTATTACATTATTTGGGTAATGTAATAACTAATAGCTATACTAGACTACTAACATCCCCTTACATTATTTTGCAATACAAAGTGAGCTGCGAAACAATTCAAATTTGACACATCCAAGTGCCTTAGTGAAAATGTCTGCAACTTGAGCATCGGTGGGAATGTGCTAAAGCTGAATTCGGTGCTTTGGAACTTCATCTCGAATGAAATGACATTGTGTGTCAATGTGCTTTGTTCTTTCATGATGGACTGGATTCTTGACGAGGTTCAGAACACCCTGATTGTCGCAAAACAAGTGTATTGGAGATTTTAATGGATGACCCATACTTGTCAGAATGCGACGTAACCATATCACTTCGCACACAGCTTCACGTGCGGCGCGATATTCTACCTCTGTTGATGAAATAGCAACCACCTGTTGCTTCTTGCTATGCCAAGAGACAGGACCGGATTCCAGATGAAAAATGTATCCAGAAGTTGACTTGCGATCATCAAATGATCCGGCATAGTCAGAGTCTGTGTATCCTTGCAAGAAGAATTTTGTGTTCCTCTTGTATTCTAGGCCATATTCCATAGTACCACGGACATAGTGAAGAACACATTTTGCTACTTTCCAATGAATGGTCTTAGGCTCCTGCATGAACCTCGAAATATAGTTGATAGCAAATACAATATCTGGCCTAGTATTGGTCAGATATATGAGACTCCCAATCAACTGTTGATAGAGAGTACCATCTACCTGAGGTGAGTCATCATATCATGATAACTGAAGTCCATTCTCCATTGGAGTTGCCATTGGCTTGCAATCAGTCATGCGATATTTTTCCAGCAATGTCTTGGCATATTTTTTCTGAGACACTTTGATGGAGTGCTCCTTCTGGCTGAATTCCAGACCAAGACAGTAATGGAGAAGTCCGAGATCTATCATCTCAAAAGATTTGCACAAGTTTCTTTTGATAGTAGAGATCATAGTTTCTGAACTCCCTGTAATGAGCAGATCATCCACATAGAGTACAAGCAACACTATCTCAAAACCCTGTTTCTTGAAATAGAGGTTTGCATCTGATGGACATCTCTTAAATCCATGCTGCATAAGGTGATTGTCCATTTTTATATACCAAGCTCGAGGAGCTTGTTTCGGACCATATAAGGATTTGACCAATTTGCAAACTTTCTGCTCTTGGCCTTCCGCCTCAAATCCTTCGATGAGTCATGTAGACTTCTTCTTGGAGATCACCATTTAGAAAGGCACTTTTGACATCCATCTGGTGAACTTTCCACCCATATTGTGCTGCCATAGCACACATAACCCGAATTGTGGTCATCCGAGCAGTAGGTGCAAAAGTTTCCTCGTAGTCAATGCCTTCCTTTTGAGCATAGCCCTTTGCAACAAGACGGGCCTTATGCTTATCAATTGTTCCATATGCCTTGTACTTGAATTTATATACCCATTTGCAGCCAATGGGTTTCTTTCCATGCGACAGATCAACAAGCTTCCAAGTTTTATTCTTCATCAAAGACTCATACTCTGTATCCATAGCGGCATTCCACTGAGGCTCACTAAGAGAATCTTGCACTGATGCAGGTTCAAGATCATCTATGGTAGACATGAACGCCCTATCATCATCAATATCCATATCCTCTACTTCTTTACTTGGAGTCACAGAAAGTCCCTCAAATGATTGACAAAGATCATCAACCTCACCAGTTTCTTTGGCTTCTTTCTCCTTTTGAGCCATACTGCGTGTACGAGGTCTATCCAATTTCAAATTGGGAGGAGTGGATAAATTTGCATCTTTGATTGTATTTGTACACCATTTAGGATTCTTCTTCGGTGGAGTTGAAGAAGATGTAGAAGGACCTCCTTTCTGTGTTGACAAAGGAATCTTCTCTTCCTTAGATTCCACAATATCTTGGTGTACTTTAGATGTGCTCTGTGATGTGAAAGCTTCATCAAAGACAACATATCTGCTGATATGAATTTTCTTGGTCAAAGGATCTATCAAACGATATCCTTTAGAGTGCTCAGAATAACCAAGAAAAATACATCTCAGTGTTTTCTCATCTAGCTTCTTCCTTTTCTCTTTCGGTATGTGCATGAAATCGTGACATCCGAAAATACGTAGATGAGATATGGAGGGTTTTCGACCACTCCATGCTTCCTATGGAGTCATTCCTTTTAGGGCCTTTGTGGGAGCCCTATTCAATAGATATACTGTAGTGGTGACAGCTTCTACCCAATATTGTTGCCCAAGAGTAGCTCGTGTGAGCATACAACGAACCATTTCCATGATAGAACGGTTCCTTCTCTCAGCAACTCCATTTTTCTGAGGAGTATAGGCGGTTGTTAACTGTCTCTTGATTCCATGCTTATCTAGGAATGCAGAAAATTCATTAGAGGTAAACTCTCCCCCTCAATCTGAGCGGAGGGTTTTAATAGAAGCTCCTGACTCCTTCTCAACGGATTTCTTGAACTTCTGGAAGAATGCGAAAGCTTCAAATTTCAGTTGGAGAAAGAAAACCCACATCTTTCGTGAGTAATCATCTACGAATAACTAAAAGTACCTCTTCCCTCCACAATTGTTGGGTGTGAAAGGACTGCACAGATCGGTGTGAATTAACTCCAGAGGTTTTTGTGCTCTTGTAGAGCTCTTCTCAAATGGTACTCTATGCTGCTTTCCTGCCAAGCAGTCAGAGCACACTGGCAATGTGGCAGAAAGGGAAGGAAGACCCTTTACCATCTCATACTTGCTGAGCTCAAGTATGTAGCTAGAACTAAGATGCCCATATCTCTTGTGCCATAGGGAAGTTGCCTCCTTGGTAGATACAGTCATGGCAACATGTGGAGTAGAGATAGCATCTAGGGCAAATAAGCCATGCTTATATGAAGCTATTGCAATCTGTTTACCCTTCCTGGTAATTGTACAACACTTCTTTCCATTCTCAACATGAAAGTTGACAACCATATTTCTATCCAGGATTTGTGTCACTGACAAAAAATTGTTGGCCAATCCCGAAACATAGAGGACTTTGTCAATATGACACTTGCCATCAGGAAGAGTGACTGAAACTATACCCTCTCCCTGAACCCTATAGGTTTTATCATCAGCAATGGTGACAGGTTTGCCCTCTTTGGCCACAAATGATTCAAACCACGATCTGTCGCCAGTCATATGTTTGCTAGCTCCAGAATCAACATACCAAATGGGATCCCTCTGTGTGGAATCTGTGGTAGTCATGAGCACCTTGTGTGCCCATTCAGAATCTGAGTTAGATTCTTCAACAACAACATTCACCTGGGGTTTCTTGTTCTTATTTTATGGTTTATTTTGGCCTTTCTGCTTGTTCTTATGCCAACACCTGTTGGTGTCATGGTTGTCTTTCTCACAGATCTTGCACCACCTCTTCTTCGTTGAGGTTGTTTGCCTTTTACTTTCGTATCCTGTTGAGAATTTCCTCCTTTCTGAAAGTTGCCTCCTTTTTGCCCATTACCTTTCTTCCTAGAACCCTGCTTGTTGGTGTATAGGGCTGTATTGGAAGAATCATCCTTGTGAAGTTGGCGTGCCTCCTGTTGTTGAAGCAGATTGACCAACTCGATGTAGGTAATTTGTCTTTGAGACACCTGTATGGAGGTTATCAACATATCAAATGAAGAAGGTAAATCTCTCATCACAAGTGAAATGATAAGCTTTTCATCCACAGTATCTCCCAAAGAACTCAATTTCTCTTTCAACTCAGACACTCTGCACAGAAAGAGTTCAACTGTTTCACCCTGCCTCAAACTCAGGTTATGAAGTTGTTGTTGAAGATGAAGAATGGTGGATTCATTATTTCCATCATAGATGGTTCTAAGGGCATCCCATGCCTCTTTACCACTTGCTTTGTCAGCTATATGAGGTTGCACTTCATCTGAAACAGCAAACAAAATGAGCACCTTTGCTCGATTGTCTTTCTTGTCAAAAGCTATCTGATATGCGGAAGGACCTGTGGATCCTGCTGTTGGTGAAGGCCTAGTTGCTACTCCAATAACAATATCCCACAAATCTTCCATTTGGAGAATTGCCTTCATCTTATGTTTCCATGGTGTATAATTTGGACCTTTCAATAACTGATGCGGATCAGTCATTAACTTTGCAACAGCGGCCATAGTGAAGGTTCCTTATATCACCAATTGGTCCCCCTTTCGATATACCTTTTGCTAGGCCAATATACCATACAAAATACCTGCCCTTACATGAGGGAAACTATAGGTATTTAGAAAGATCAACAAAAATCACCCGCCCTTACGTGAGGGAGACTATAGGTGAGTTTTAGATATCATACGATACGTGGAACATAAGCGGTACTGAAAGGGAATCGCCTTGTTGATGGCACCTACCATAGAAGATTCTTCTCATGCGTGGGGCGTAACTTCCCCTAAACACTATGAATAATACTTCATCAGGATTTATGCCTAAACACAAGTGCAATAAAGGGTAGTGGATGGAGTAAAAAAATGCAAAAATGGCTAACTTATCTCTCCCCGACGATTTATAGAGAACAAGCTCAGACATCGTTGTAGCAGCTATATTATGCGGCGGATACAGTAGCCCAATCATGACAGCTTTACCTGTAAGTGCGGGCCAAAGGTATCACAAATACCAAATGCTACAGTGCAATAAATTGCACGGATGGGTTTTAATTATTTCGGGGACTTTTTTTTTTTGAAAAAAAAGAAAAACTTGTATTAATACAAAGAGCAATTACAAGCGGGAGAGAACACATCCCAACCAAGAACAGCAAACAACACTATAAGAGAAGAGCACAAAGGCAACCCAACACAACACAAAGCAAAGAATTCAACTGGGCACGAACAAGCGACATGTCGCAAAATCGTGACATGTCGCAAGATCGCGACAGTCAACCCCGGCTCCCCCACTGCGGTGCCAACAGTCGCGAAAACGTGACATGTTGCGAAATCGCGACATGTCACGAAATCGTGACATGTCGCAAAGTCGCGATGACAACACCCACCAGCAACCCTTCGACAAAAGTGTCACAAAATCACGACGAATTCTCATTATGGCAGCCAGATCGCAAAAGCGTCGTGATATCGCGACAGTTTCCGCCAATCCGCTGGAAAGCCAAAATTGTCGCGATTTCGCGACGGGTTTTCCTTATGACACCAGACCGCCAAAAGTGTCACGATATCACGACGGTTTTTCCTTTCGGTGCCCAGTTCTCAAAACTGTCACGAAATCGCGACGAATTTTCCTCACGGCGCCCAGTTCTCAAAACTGTCGCGATATCGCGACGAATTTTCCACTTTGCTCTCCATCTGCAAAAGTGTCGCGATATCGCGACAATTTTACCAGTTAGCCCCAAATTGCCAAAACTGTCACGAAATCACGACAACTTAACCAAGCGCCTACCCCGAGGGCCGCGATGGCGCGACATGTCGCGAAATCACGACAAAAACCCGCCAAAGGCCGAGAGGGCGCAACCTGTCGCGATATCGTGACATGTCGCGATATCGCGACAAAAACCCGCCAAAGGCCGAAAGGGCGCAACCTGTCGCGATATCGCGACATGTCACGATATCGTGACATGTCGCGATATCACGACATGTCACGATATCGCGACGTAAACCTTCCTTAGCATAAAAACACTGCACATCATTTCAGAAAACGTTCAAGGCCTTGTCGGATCTCTGCATCCTCCACAGGCATGTCACTGTGCATCTGCATCCCAACCTCCCTTTCAACACCCATCTTAGCAAGGAAATCGGCCGCCTTATTGAGATCTCGATTCACATAGACAGGTATCACATCATCTAATTCCCTCCAAAGCTCTTTGATTTGGGAAACTAAGATCCGCAACCTCCAAGCTTTCGAGACAAAGTTTCTCATACAATCAAGAGCACCCACCAAGATTTGGGAGTCAGACTCAATAATAATCTTCCTGTGTCCCTGTTTGGCAACCCAGAAAGAGGCAGATTTAATGGCAAAGGCCTCGAATTTATTGTTTGTGGCACATCCCAGACCCTGCAGTTCCCAATAGAGCAAAGACCCAGCATGATCGCGGCACACAACTCCAATTCCAGCACTTCCCGGATTGCCTTTAGCCGCTCCATCAGTATTGATTTTGATCCATCCTTCAGGAGGAGGTTTCCAACTACCACTCACCTGCATTTTTTGAAAAAAAGCTCCCTCGTCCAAAGGCTCAGAAGCAGACTGAATTTCCCCCTCGGTATGAATGGAAACCGTTTCTGCCACTTTGCTCCAAATGACTTGCCATATTCCTTCTAGAGGGGAGAAGGTTTCACGAAAAATATGGGAATTTCTCTCCAACCAAACCTGCCACCAGATAAAAAATAAACCAAGCTCCCAGCCAATTCGAAGAGCTTTGGATTTAAATCTACCTTTCTTCCAGCTTTCCCATATGTTGTTTCGAGACAAGACCCCATTCGCCTGAAGTTTAAAGTGGGAGAACCAGCACTTCCAGATCTGTCATGTGAAAGAACATTCAAACATTAGATGATCTGCCATTTCCTCTTGCTTGTGGCATAACACACATTGGGAAGGGCCAATGATGCCTCTGAGTCTGAGATTTTCATAGGTGAGAATTCCATTATGCAAAAACTGCCAGGCGAAGAAATTCACTTTCGGCCAGCCCTAGGGATGCCATATCTTTCTCCAGTCATGAACCAAAAAAAAGTGTGGAGGGGGCTCTAGGAGTATCTCACCATATCCCTCTTTCACAGTATAAACCCCAAGGCTCCCATAGCCCCAGGCCAGTTCATCCTCCTAATCTCTCCCAGTAAGAAACCGTTCTTCCAAGATTTTTCCCAAAGTAGGTACCAACTCCGGAGGGATTGGTATTGGCCACTCATCCAGCCGCTTAAACTTTATGATCTTGTAGTCCCCCAATTGACTAGTGTTAAAGTAGATCTTAATTTGGATCCATCTCTTATCTTCTAAAGCAGATTTTATTGGTTGCAATTTAGGAAACACAACAATAATGGGAGGATTCTGGTCCCAGGAATCAGTCCAGAATCGAGCCTTATCCCCTCTCCCCACTTTCCAAAATAGTTGATCTTTGATGAGTTGAGCTCCAATCTTGAGCACCTGCCACACTGGTGATCCAAAACCTTCCAGTGGAAAGCGGCCCACATCATTAGGATAGATAGAACCCAAGTATTTGCTAGAGAGAATTCTGCTGAAGAGGGATGTTGGCTGAGAAATCCACCTCCAGTACAGTTTGCCACCCAAAGCCTTGTTGTTAAACTTGGAGCTTCTTAGTCCCAACCCCCCTTTTTCCTTGGGTTGGGTAACCTTGTCCCAACCAACCAAGGCCCATTTCCTCTCTCCCTTGGCACCTTCCCATAGAAATCTTCTAGCCATTTTATCCAGCTCTTTCCAAATAGACTGGGGAGCAGCCAGGACGGAGAATTTATAAATTGGCATGGCCTGAATAATTGACTGCAGAAAAGTTAGACGACCCCCATAACTTAACCATCTATTAGACCAATGGTTCATTCTATCTTTGATGCCATCCAAAAGGTCCTTCCAAACATCTATTTTCAATTTTTTGAAATGGAGAGGGACCCCCAGGTAGACTACTGGGAGAGAGGACCGAGTGAAACCTAAAATCTCAAGAAATCTGTCCTGTAACCGTTAATCAATATTGAAGAAGATCACTTTGGATTTATTGTCATTGATGACTTGATTAGAGGCCCGAAGGTAGACATTTAGAGTATCTCCGATTCTTCTTGCTTCCCTAAGGCTAGCCACTCCCACCAATCCAGTATCATCTACAAACT
The DNA here is from genome assembly GCA_028583015.1 of Wollemia nobilis. Taxonomy (NCBI): domain Eukaryota; kingdom Viridiplantae; phylum Streptophyta; class Pinopsida; order Araucariales; family Araucariaceae; genus Wollemia; species Wollemia nobilis. Next base: position 363,417 of record JAQPPZ010002593.1, read on the forward strand.
GTAAATGAGTCAAAACTTCAGCCTCGACCTTAAAACCTGTTATCTTACCTTGAAGTCTTCTTCTCAGAAAGAGTCTACCCAATCCTTTATCCAAGATGAGGAAGAGATAAGGAGAGCAAGGGTCTCCTTGCCGCAAGCCATGAGAGGCACCAAAATGAGGCGAGGGAAGTCCCTTGATAAGAACAGAGTATGAAGGCGTAGAAATACAGCTCATGACCCAGTCTGTCCAGTCCTGAGAGAAACCAAAGGCAGTCAACATCTTTGCCAAGAAGCCCCACTCCACCCTGTCATAAGCCTTGGACATATCCAGTTTAATGAACATTCCTTTGTTCCCAGATTGGTGCATTGTATGGATAGCCTCCTGAGCAAGAATCACTCCATCCAAAATTTGCCTCCCTTCAACAAAACCCCCTTGCTCTGGGGAAATTATATTATGCAGGATAGGTTTTAACCTTTCAGCCATAATCTTAGTAATTATTTTATAGATCACATTGCATAAGGCAATAGGTCTAAAATCAGATAAATGAACCCCCCCTGCTCCTTTTGGAATTAAAGTAATGAAGGTATGATTTAGAGCCTTGAGCATTCTTTTATTGGTTCTGGACTCCTCGATGATAGCCAGAACATCTTCCTCCAGGGTATCCCAAAAGGCCTGGAAGAACTCAATAGGGAAGCCATCAGGACCAGGCGATTTACCAGTACTCATCCCAAAGACCACCTTCTTAAGTTCATCTTTATCTATAGGTCTAAGAAGAGCCTGGTTCTCTTTAGGAGAGATTATAGAAGGAATGACAGCAATAACTTCATCTTGGGCTGCCCCATCTTGCTCCATACTTTCCTTAAAGAGTTTTGAGAAATACTCCATTGAGTGGGAGTGCATACCAGGAAGAGTGTCAAAAGAGTATCCATTCTCATCTTGAAGGAAATCCATATTATTCATTTGTCTCCTAGCACAGGCAGAGCGCTGAAAAAATTTTGTATTTATGTCTCCTTCTAATAACCAAGTATTTCTTGCTCTCTGTTTCCAGTAAATCTCTTCTTGATTATCAATATCCTCAACCGCTTTGCGCAAAGCATCATCCTCGGATTTAAGGTGCTCGAAAATGTTTCCTTCCCTGAAATGTTTTTGCACCTCATTCCATCTGGCCAACAAGGGGGCCCGTTGGTGCTGGAAGTCTGATTTGTTAGTTTGCCTCCACTGTTTCAATTTACACTTGACAAATTGAAGCTGTTTGTGAAATTTGAACATTGCAGTCCCAAAAGGTGGGCGGCCATTTTCCCACCACTGAGGAATTTTTCTTCGGAGATCTTCTTTTTGCAACCAAAAATTTTCAAATTTAAAAGGTTTATGGTACTTCCCTGTCATAGCCCCTCCCTCCAGTAAAATGGGAAAGTGGTCTGAAACTGGGCCTTCCAAAATCTAAAATTTAATATTCCATTTCACAAATGCTTCCTCCAAGACCATAAACCGGTCTAGTTTTACCTTCCTACTATGTGGCTCTCTTCTCTTATTAGTCCACGTAAAATAAGTAATAGGACCTTTGATATCAACAAGGTGAAAGGCTTGGAATTGAGCAATCAGAAGCCTATCCCCTGGATCCAAAACTTGGAAACCACCTTCCTGATCCCTGGCAGATAATTTGGCATTAAAATCCCCAGCAACAATCCAATCGCAGTCTTCTCGGGAGGATCTCATTGAATGAACAACATTCCATTGAAGCCGCTGGCCATCAATGCTTTGAGCCCCATAGAAGTTTGTAATTAAAACCTGTTCAGCTGTAACAATATTCTTAAAGAGAGATGTGAGAACACCCCTCCAAGCTGTATGTTCTATTGCTATCCACACCAGAGGATTCCAAAGAGTAACAATTCCCCCCGAAGCTCCTTGGGCCGCCACATCCATATATCCAGCGCCCCTCCATATTCTACTAGCAATTTTACACATAAGATCTAAAGACATTTTTGTTTCCTGAAGGAGCAAAAAGTTTGTTTTGTGTCTTCCTAAAAGTCTTTGAACAACAGATTGATGGGTTCTACTGTTTAAACCCCTTACATTCCAGGATTGTATAATCATTGGAAACCTTGGGAGCAATACGAGTCAATTGTTCTCACCGATCCTCCATTGATCAGCTTGTCCCCTTGCGCTACTATTAGATCCTTATTGGATTTTCTACCAGCTCCTTGGGAATTACTATTCTTAGACCTCTTTTCCACCTGGGTAATCCCCAACGCTGGTCTTTCTCTATTATTTTTTGCACTTCCCATGTGGACATCCTTAATAACTGGTTGTGCAGGGGAATGAATTACCATAGCCCCTAGGTTCTCTGGCTGCAAAGTCTCAGGGGTTTCAATCACCTGTTCTAATACAGGAGTAGATGAAATAGGAGCATGAGAGTGGGTGTTAGTATCCTCAGAATTCCCATCCACTCCTTCCATGACTTGGTCTTCTTGGTCTACAAGGGATTTGAAGATTTCATATCGATTGGTTGGCTTGGTTTGGGCCTGCTCTTTGCCATTTCTCTTTTTGTTTTTCCTCCGCTTCTGCTGTTCAAAGCCATCTTTCTGGGCATCAGAACCCTGGGGGATATTGAGGGGTTCTTTGACCGAAGTGAACTTACCCTCTCTGGGGTGATTTGACGCTCCCGACGGAGCTTTCGCTTTTGTGGTCAGGCTATTTGGGCAGAACCTAGCCAAATGGCCATGCTTATGGCAGACTCTGCATCTAAAAGGTAAGGCTTCATAGTCTAGCTGCTGTATCCAGGTTAGTCCTGCCAACTCCAATTCCACCTCGGCTGGAAGTGGCTGGCTAATGTCCATTTCTACACATATTCTAGCAAATACAGTAGTATTTCCTTCCATGGTATCTCTTGAAACTCCCAAAAATCTACCTAGAGAATTACCAATCAACTCAAGGATCTGCTCACCCCAAAACTCCATTGGGAGAGCATACAACCGTATCCAGACCGGGACAGCCGTGGGCTCAATGCGAGGATCAAAACCCACTCTCCACGGTTGGACAAATAATCCTGTCGGGCCGTGGCTCCTCTTTTCTGATTCAAATGCTCTATTTCTATCTGCTAGAGAAGAGAAACTAATAATAAAATACCCATTGCTTATAGGCCATAGAGAGTACTCACCAATGGGCTCCCAGTTCTGTCTCACCCAGGTGTGTAGAAAGTTCAGAGTGGTCCGAATACCCATGAATTTGCAGATCAGATCATGGGTAGCACGGTATATAATCGTATCCTCAACCAGTTTTGGTTCTATGACAATCTTAGGCCTGGACGCAGATTGTGGAAGGCAGCCGTTAACTCTGTTTGCAGGTAAACCCTTTCCAGCATTCTTAAATAGCATTTGATAAGCACTGCGTTGAGCTTCATCGGAGGAAGATGCAGGGTTTTCTTTTAATTTATCAGCATATGAGCTTTTCTGCCCATCGAAAGATCCTGGAGGAGACCCCATTGGGCCCTCCCAAGGCAACGAACGATCCTTCAAAGAAGTGTAGAATCAATCCACAGGAGGATCTGGAAGAAAATTCCAACCAGAGACCCTGGAGCTTCGCCCGGTGCCTGCACAGAAGGTTTCCCGCCAAATCGCCAAATCGCCAGAGCTCCCAATCCCGATTCCTTTCCCCTTTAAAATAATTATTTCGGGGACTTAGGGAGTGTTTTGATTTTAATTTTTAATGTTATAGTGCAAAAATGAAATATGCAACATACAACAAAAAAAAATGCCCACAAGAATAACCCACTAGGTGTCGGGCGCAGCCGAAAATGCACCTATTACAATTCGCCAAATTGCCTTTTCAGAAAATTACTCACAATCCCCCTTTGATTTTTTGAAAAAATATCCCCCTTAAAAAATTTTCTTTTAACAAAGTATTTTAATAATTACTATACTTTTAAAATTAAAATAAATAATTTTAATTTATATAGTTTTAAAACTTATAAAAAATAAATTAAAATTAAATTTTAATTTATAAAGTTTAAAAAACTATAAAAAATAAATTAAAATTAAAAAATAATAATTAAAAAAAAACTTTGCAAAAAAAAATTATACCTTAGGGGGGGAGTCGGCGGGATTTGAACCCCCGACCTGCAGGCTCCCTGAGCCTTACCGCACAGCTCACTGCCAAGTGAGCTAGCGGGCTGATCCGGTAGAATCAGTTGAACCCCTCTCCTTTATCAACCTCAGCCTGCCCGTCCTCCGCTGCTTCTAGCTTCCCGAGCCTCCTCTGCAACTCGCGGCTAACTGTCACATTTTAAAAAAAAACGCAGCCCCCGTCCGCGTCGGATCCTCCAACGGGGGGGGGGTTGGGAGCACACGTGCTTGGGGGGGGAGGGAGTTTTTTTTTATTAAAAAATTAGCCCGGGGGGGGAGGAGCGCGACATACCCCACGCAAATTCCCATGCGGGGGAATTTTTAAATTCTCGCTTGCGGGGGGGGTGCAACTCCTCCCCACCACGTAGCCGGACGTTGTCCGTACGCGGGACAGTATGTCCTAGCCGGACGTCTACGACGTAGCGCACTGACTGCGTCCACGGGGTGCATGTTGTTCGCTTTGTGGGGACAGCACTAGCGCACTGTCAGCGCCCTACGACCGTCCACCTCCTCCTCGTGACAGCGCTCTACCGCTGCGGACGACGTCGACGCGTGCTATCATCTTTGGTGACGTCGCGCGCGAGACCCACGTCACCACGCGCACAGGTCTGCACGTGTTATAGACCGGACGCAGGGGGGCTGTGCTTCATGACGCTCACAGGTCGTGCGGAAATGTTTTTTTTTTTTTATTATTCTTCACCAAGCGAATCCTCTGCCCAGCAAACCCAGAGAAAAAAAATATTTCTCCGGCTGCCAATTCTAGAGTGACGAAAAAATTTCTCCGCCTGGCAATAAAAAAATTCCTCCGCCTACTGGCCGAGCTACTCTGCTTCCGCTTCCACCTTCTCCCTTTACGCCACTGGCTCTGATGCCATGATAAATTATGGAACAGGAATTGTATTATTCAGATGAGTTTAAATAATACATCAGTAGCCGGGAATAGCACACCGGCGGAACTGAATAACCAGAACTGTTACATGGTTGTAACAGTGAGCTAATTAATCAAATATAGACAAAATACATTAGTTACGCTAACAAATCCATGCTTTTTTTAAATATGAGTGAAAGAGAAAAGCTTGAAATTATTTAAAAGGAGAACGTGCATCTTGAAATAAAACCAAGCAAGGTGAAGACATTTTTAGAGCAAAAGGAGAAGAGATCAAGCGTGCCCCGAAATTGTTTTTGCCCCTCCATTGTTTTTTGGGAAAATGATGATTTTTTAAGTGCAATAAAATTTTTAAGAGCACCCTCTCAAAGGCATTTCACCCTCTGACACGTGGTTGATTTTGGGAGATGTGCACGCACATTAATGAAATGTTTTTGGACCAGTTAATTTAAAATGTGCACCTAGATTTACATTGGAAGGCGATTTGGCATTCCCAAGGAATGAAATATCACATCGATGAAAGCATAAGTGCTTATTGGTCCTCAAATGGTGAATTTATTTTTCCAAGATAGTTCTAGTAGCTAGGGCATGTTTTTCAAAGGTGTAACACAGTAAGGGTATGCTTTCCAAAAGTGATTTTAGAGTGAATTACATTTAGTTATCATTAAGCATCAGGATTAGTGCCAGTTGAGGGAAACAAGGCGTGCACCCTACCAAATTCACTAGGGAATTTTACCACATTTACTTCGATGGTTGATGTACATTATATAAATAGAGCACAGGTATATTCACCCAGAAGTTAAAATTATTTATAAAAATTTTTGCTAGTGCATTTTCAAGCTTTTGGTTGCAAAAATTGAAGAGCATCTTCAAGACTGCAGGAGTTGATAGAATGGGTAAGAAAAGTAAAGAAGTTAAATAATTTTCAAAGCCCAAATAGTCAAAAATAAAAGAAAAAGGGTCAAAATCCAATAATTCCCATAGAAATGAAAAAGTAGTTTTTGACCCATACTCTAACACCATGACACAGGTCGAAGACTATGTGATCACCACTAAGGGTGTGGTGAAGATTCAACAATATGTGGAACTTATCATAAATAAATGATTGATGGTAGAGAGACCTCTGACTGTGTCATTTTATGCATAGTTATTTTGGTATCTGTGTACACCCGTACACCCTTTCCTGGAGCTGGTAAAGTTAATTGTCAGATTTATAATCCTGTTACCAAGGCTGTTTGGAGAGCAAATGGGGAGGTTCTTTGGGGAGGTGCTTTTATCTATCTCCACCACTGAAGTAAGGGAAGACTTTTCATGTGGATTAAAACCACCCTTCGATATGACTTTTAAGAAGCTACACATTAATGAGCAAGAGGAAATATATGCGTCAATGATGACAATGCATCAGTTTATGGAAACACAATTGATTAAGGAGCTGCAGTTGGGGCAGTTACCAAATCTACTGAAACCTTTGTCAGAATTCAAGAGCCCCAAATTATTTTTGATGTTGGTGTGGGTTTCTGGTATTTTGGAAGATTATACAGTTCACAAGTAGAAGGCAATACTGGTTCAATGCATATCATGAGTGGAGTTTTACACTCCAACGACCATGAGAAAAAATATAAATCTGATCTATTTTGATTGGACTGATTTCATTTATTGGAAGATGCACATCCAGTTGGAAAAATTGCATATAGGAGAGGAGACATCATTCAAACATACCTACTTATTTGGTATTTCTTATTTTACTTGCACTAACATTTTGTATTTATAGTAGTAAAATAAGTTGATAAAAAGGATGAACTATTACCTGTTTATATGTGGACTCCTACTCTGTCAAGAAGGAAGTCCTATTATAGTTTTAACTATTTATTTTTAGGACTGATAATTGAATTGATTTGTGGCAAAAATAAAATAGTGCCATGAGCAATGAAGGAGGTAGTTGTCACAGCTGAGAAGGGTGATGTATTTTTGCTGACTCAAGGTGTGGTTGTAAGAATCTATGGCTTCATGGGTAAGCTATTATTGCTCCCATACTTCACCACCAAACTTATTTTTCCATGGAGGTGGTGCACTGGATTGACTACACAGATGATGTGTATGTATTAGGGCATGACAAAAGAATGACTTGCACCACGTCATTCAAATTCTATAGCATAGAGGTGAACCAGGTCGGGTAGAACATGCTACTCACAAAGGCACTTCAAGACCTGGAGCTGATAGAGCTACCACAACGGTGGACATATGACCCATTGGGCAATTTTTTACAAATAATAAAGGCCAAGATTTTTTATTGTTTTCCATGACCCGATATCCAAGCAAATCGTAACATTTTTTATGGGTGCGATTTAGAGTGGCATGTTGAAGATATGATGTTGCTTCCTCTATGGCATGATTTTTATGAGCAGGAGGCCGAATACAACTCGAGAGTGCATAGAGATCACATTCCTCCAATGGGGTTGTTTGGCAAAATTAAGGAATAGTTGCCCACATGGATTGAAGAGAAAATTATTAATTGGTGGATTATGTAGGTCCACAAAGGGAAATTATATCTGGTTTTATGTTGAAGATGGATGGAACATTTTTAGAGGCATACGATGAATTTATAAACATCTATCAACCCATCATATATACAAAATTTATACCTCAAATTTATCAAAAGTATGACAATGACAAAAGTGTGGCAAGAGAAGAGTGCCCAAAAAGTAAGGAAGAAGAGCAGAAATATGTGTTTTAGCGAAGATACTAGTAGGTGAAGAAAAACATAGACGAAGCACCTTTGTTGGAAAAGAAAACCGTTAGAGAGGTGCTTCCATTGATGAAAGCTGTAAAGAGGCCCAAAAATGGTGCTACATATTCATATACTATTGCAGTATCTATTGTTGTAGTTTCTATAGTTGTAGTTGCTACAACAACTGTTAATTCACCTTTGCTAGAGTCGGTTGCTCCAAATAGTATTGCCCAAATTTTTTCATTAATTCAGGAGCAACTGATGGACTAGCAGGTGGAAATTTTTAACCTTGAAGTGGAAGTGGAGGATCAATAGGAAGAAATTATTATGTAATTTATTACATCACCATGACACACGATGCCTATGCCTAAAGGTACATTTTTATTTCCCTCTTCTTCTTCTTGGAGCAAGTAGTGACTGTTAGTTCATTTTTGTCAGTCCCTACTTCTTTCGTCCCTCAATTTGGTATGCCTTCCATGTCCATTTTTCTCCCCTCATCTAACCCACAAGTCACTACTGCTCCTTATCTTCCCCTCTCTTTGGCCTCCCTTTATTTTAGTTCATTTGCTTTAGGTATAAACCTATTTTCACGCTCTTCTCTTTCTATTTCAGCCACCACTTCCATTGTCACTGTAAGTACGCAAGCTCCTCCAAGATTAAACATAACTACAGTTGAACTAGGTTCTTCCATCCACTCTACTATTTTAGTTCCCCCTCTCATAGCTATTTCCTCTTCTTCATTTGAGCTAGACCGTTTACAAATTCTAATTCCTTTCACACCATTTTTGGAGTTGTAAGTTCTACCTGAAACTGAGGTGATGCCATAATAGTCTAATGTAGAGAATATTAATTGAGCACACCTCAGTTTGTCATAATGGCTAAAGATCCATAGAATGAAAGAGGTAATTGCTCCAACTAGGTCAATTAAGGTCACCTTTGATCTGGTTGCCATGGATACTTACACAAATAAGATCATTCCCCTAGTCCAAAACCCATGAGGATAAATGATATCAAGTGATTACACTTATGAGACCATGATGGAGGACCTGATGAGGATTGACCCCACTGAAAAAATGGGGAATACATAGGTTGATATGAGTTCAGTTTATCTACATGGTGGGTATTATAAGCAAAGATATTATGATGCCAAAACAAAAAATTCCAAACTTGAGGATGCCTTGGAAGTGAGCAAAGCATAGTAGGAGAGGATGGTGGTAGAGATCGAGCAATGGCATCAATAGGCTAGGGAAAATCAAAATAAAAAATATGCAATGAAGTAGTAGGTGCATGAATTGAAGGCACAACTTGAATCCATATAGAATCAACTAGCGAATAAGGCCACATTAGTGGAAATATTTTCCCATAATATAGTTAAAGAGACCCACCTTTATTTTGCTCAAAGCTGTGAGAAGTTAGTAGCCAGAGTAGTCTAGGTTCTGCAGTATCTCTACAAGTATTAAATTTAGATTCAGTTGAGCTAGAAGATAGTAGACAATATTGAGAAGATATTGGAGCCTTACCTAGAGATGGCTATGAAAATCCAAACCCTGGCTCATTCTAATATGCACATTCATCCCATGAGTGATATGGACCAATCCTGGTCACCCACCAAATTCATGTTGCACAACTACTTTCAGTGGTTGGATCTGATAGAAAAAAAGCTTCTCAACATGATGTAGTGGGAGCATATTATTTCAATATTTCATTTTGATGCTCTCACTAATATGGGATTCCCATATTTCACCAATAAATGGAGCGAGCCTTTGTCAAAGGAATAGTTGGAAGTAGATTGGAAGAATTTTGTTGATGATACATCTAAAATTGATAAGTGGGAAGAGCCCATCATAGAGGAACAGGTGCTACCACTTATGAAGAAGTTCACCTGTATCGAGTTGTCCTTGTTCGAGTTGTCCTAATGAGCTAAAATGCATTAGCTTGGAGGATGTTGAAAAATTGTGATATATCTATGAATCACTTAGTGTTCCATCCATGTTCACTACGTATGCTTGGGCAGATGTAGTTACAGTTTATGAAATCACCTATGAAAGTTTGAAGGAGCAGGAAGAGCAGGCGACCATTGAAAAAGTAGCAGTGTAGCAAGTAGCAATAGCAGTAGAGTGAGTAGAGGTACTATGGATAGTTGCAGATGTAGAAGTGGTTGAATAGGTAGTAATTGAGTAGACGCAAAAAAAGGCATCCAAATTAGAAGCCCCAGCCAAAGCAGCTGGTAAGAAGACCCAATAAGAAGCCCGATGGATAAAGGCCTAGGATCACTTGCATCCATGTGAGTTGGATACCCCGTGAGTCACCAAAAATATTGAAAATTTTGATATTATGCCACATTAGAATTGTTGATAAAATTTTATTTATTGTAAAAGTGACAAAGATATTAATACTATGATTATAGTATTTTGACCAATATAATGTGTTCTAGTTATTTTTTGTGTGTTAACATCCTTTATTTTTCATGCATTTTTGATTGAAAATAATGAGTGTTGTAAAGTAAATTTTTTGGGAAAATTGGTTGATAAGATTAATTTAAATTTCCCAAAGACGTCTGCAACGAATACCACCCAAAGACTAAGAGTAATAAAATATTACAAAATTTTGCTTGAATGAAGAATGAAGTATCCTTATCGCCTTCAAAAATCATTTTGTTAAGAAGTGGAAATAATAGAAGTACATTCACCCTTAAAATGGGGCTACAGGTGTATTCAATTTACTTCGGGGTGAATGAGGTTCATAAAAAGGAATAAACCGTGCTAAGTTGGGTTAATGCTCTTTCGTCCCAAGTGAGGGGCGAAAGTCCCTTTCAACCCTTCTAGGGGTAAAAATATATTTTAATGGTTAAGTCAAAGTAAGCCCAAAGTCAAAGTGCAATGACAATGCAAATAAGTGCATTCACCCCAAATATGGGGTGAAAGAAGTGTTCACCCCACTTTGGGGTGAACGTCTTTAGGTTTTTAAAAAATAATGTGCCAAGGTAGTCCATTGACTAGTCACCAGGACTTTCACCTCAGGAGAGGGATGAAACTCTAGGCCGCACCTCCCTGGGGTGAAAGCACAACAAAATTATGATTTTGAATGAACACCATGGAAATAGCAAGGTTCCAAGGTAGTGTTGAATAGTCAACTAAACATTCATCCCAAGAGGGGTGAAAAAACATTTTCACCCTTCCTGTAGGTGAATGTATTTATAATATATAATGTGTGTACCTCACTTCGACATGCATAAAGACAACTAAAGATGGAAAAATATGTAGTAAAAGTATTAAAAAACAAAGAACAAATTATTATTGTTTAGACAATATTCTTGTCAATCTCAACATGGTAAAACATAATTTATTTTATGATTAGGTGGTTAATCATTGCATTTGACAACTCCGTTCTTATTTCACCCGAGTTGAGGGGTGAAAGTCCCATTTGCCCCTCCTTGGGGCAAAGCTATAGGGAGAATGGCCCGATGAATGCATCCAAAGTTTTATTTTTTTATTGGGCATTGAAAAATCAAAATGACGTTCACCCAAAATGAGAGGCGACAGTGCCTTTCACCCATTCTAGGGGTGAATGTATATTTTAAGAAAAATAAGATGCCTTATGTAAGGCACTTTCACTCCGGAAGAAAGAAAAACTCTTAATCATCCCTTCTAGGGGTGAAACAATACAAAGGTTGTTTCAAGTATTGTAATAGGCCATTTTCACTCATTTTTCCATAGTCATTGTTTTTGTAACAAGGAAATTAATGCATATGCCAAGTTTCAATTTGAGTGAATTAAGGGGTTGTATGTGTAATACAATAACATGAGGACTACAAGAGATGGAATGAAATTATGAATATTATCTATTTTTGGATGCTCTCTTAACTAGGAAGTATAAATTAGGAGAAATGATGTAGGTTAAATGAGACATATTCACTCATTTCTTGGTTTTGAGTGAATTCTATTTTTTGCATCAATAGAGGTTTTCAAAGGTGCTCAGTTCAGGCAAATGAAAAAAATTAAATGATTGGGGTGAAGAGTAACTGAAGTTGTTGATTTCAAGCAAAAGGAGCTACAACATTAAAAGGCAATTTTCATGACTTCTAAGATATCTTGTATAGGGGCAAATTTCCAAGGAGCGATGGAGGCATTAATTAAATGACCAACTTTACAATTTTCCATGCATCGACACCCAAATGTGTTGATTTCTTGGAGATTTCATCTTAGAAACTGGATCTCTGTCGCACAGGAAGTAGATTCAACCTATCAACTCACTACTCAACTATCCAACTAATTAAAGAGGTTGAAACCTATTTTTAATTGCTTCGTTTGATGTAAAATAGCTTAACCATCATGAGATATACAGTGCTAAATCGGGTCAACTTAGGATAATTTAGAGTTTTTCCAAATTAAGTGAATTCTCATTCTAGTCGTGAGGATATGAAATCATTGGGATTAGATTGTTGCCTAATTTTGGATGAAATCTAAATGGTCAGCTTAGTGGAAAGAAAAATTTGAATTCTATAGATACATGTTCTAGTTGCTAGGTCGCAAAATCATAGAAGAAGGGAAAAATGTGCCAAATCAATTGGAACGTGTGGGGATAAGGATAAAATTTGAAAGAGGGGTGAATTTACGTGTGTTAGGAGATATAGGGAATTTCACATGGATTAAATTTCCCTATCTACACCTTCCAAAAAGAAATTAAGAAGGAAGTTGAGAAGCAGTTAGAGGGACTGATTATCTTCTTAAAAATCTTATTCATAAAATAAAAATATATAGAGAATGGTGGGATAGGATAAAACAAAGATAAATATGGAAAATGAAGGAAAACTATAGAAAAGGAAATGACTATTGACTCATACTGAGACTAAGCTCACAAAAATGTTATATCTTTCTTTTTTCCTTCAATGATGCATAAGTAAATCTTTTGGTTCATGACATTAATTTTTTCTCCATGCTGGAATTATTATTATTTATATGTAGCAATATTACCTGAACCATGAACTATTGTGGAACTAGTTAAAGGGTTTCATTTTTTAAGGAAAATAAAATTGGGTGTTCTTACTTGCTTAATATTTCAACATAAACTAGAATGTCACTCTCCTTATAATACTCTAATTTATCCAGTTATGATTATATTTGGAAGAACGTTAGATATGAAAATAAAAATTAAAACATAGTGTAATAGCTTGAGTGGGGAAGCCTATATTTTTTATACTCCTGTAGACTAGATGAGAAGTCTATTTGATTTATGTTTTGATAAGGATTAATTGGAATGATTTTGAGATCTTGTATTTGGTTGTATATTTTCTTATTTATATGAGATAGATGCATTTAATGGGACATTTAAATAAAAACATTTAGCTGCAAGTTCCCAATAATCCTACGTTCACACTATTGCCTAGTAAAACATTACCTACATTCTTATACTATACTTACTATACTTGAGTGCTGCAATAGTGTTTATTCCACAGTGTAAGGATGTTTTATTTTGAAGTAATAAAATAATGGTCCTTATCAAGATATGGATAAACTGTTTGGATAGTAACAAATATATTACTCCTTAACTATAGTCATCCTCCATAACAATTAGTTAATTTATGTATATTGCTAATGCATATTGATGTTAGAATTTCCCAAGAGTAGAACTACAAAGAATTACAAAATTTGAAGAAACAAAATAGAACTGATTGATTATTCTATGGATCAAATTTGTATAAATAACAAAGTTGATCATTGAGAGTTGTTAGATTACAACTCATAAAATCTTATGTATACTATAACTAAGAGTACACCTGAATCATGAAGGAGTGGAAACTCAAGTAAGTCTATCCTATTAGAAATTAAGAGAATAATTACTTATTCTAACACCCCCCCTTAAGTGATACTAGGGGTGTATTATGCAAATAAGTCCCAGTAACAAATCCTGATAAGATACTCATATACAATGGTTTCTTTTCTAAAGAGATGGTAAAAACCCCAGGGGAAAACCATCTATAAAAAAGGAAAAAAGGAAGAGGCATGTTTTCGATTTGCAAATATTGTCCTATTAATACAAAAAAAGGTGAGTCCCAACAACATGGACTGATGAGGTACTCATTTACAATATATATGAGAGATGGTGAAAAAACCACATGGGAAAAACCATTTGCTATGAAATAAATAGGCATGTCTTTGGATGATGAATATTATCCTTAAGAATAAAAAATGAGTCCCAAAAACATGGCCTGATGAGGTACTCATGTATAATATGTAAGGGAGAGATGATAAAAACAAACCACACGGGAAAAAAACATCCTCCAAAGAATACAATAATAAAAGGAGAGGTGAAAGACCTATGTTTCAATGTAGTTGTAATACTCCAAGTTTCTCTCACAACTATATGTAACACGGAGAAGGAAATGACTTGGTGAAGATTTCTGCAACTTGATTTTTAGTTGGAATATAGTCCAAGTATATGTACCTATACTGAATATGATGTTGAATGAAGTGCATGTGTATCTCAATGTGCTTTGTGTGCTGATGCTCAACTGGATTGCATGCAATATGATTTTGTTTTAAAACATAGGCATACGAGGACACATAAAATTGCTAAAAAAAATTAGGAGAATATTTGAATAATAAGGTAAAAAAATATTTATCTAGATATTACCATAAGCAAATTCCTCAAAAAAATTGCAGATATAAAAAAACAATCTACAATAGATATAAAACCTCTTTCTTTAAAAAAAACAAAATATAAGAGAGTAAGAACCAGTTCAAGAGTTTGCCTTCAAGAGAGAATGCCTAGCAGAATCTATCCTGCTCTGGTACCATGTTATATTCTCCCAAGAGTAGAACTACAAAACATTACAAGATTTAAAGAAACAAAATATAACTAATTGATTATTCCATTGATAAACTTTGTATAAATAACAAAGTTGATCATTGAGAGTCGTTGGATTACAACAACTCATCAAATCTGATGTAGACTATAACTGAGAGTTCACCTATCTCATGAAGGAGTGGAAACTCAAGTAAGTCTATCCTAGTAGAACTTAAGAGAATAATTACTTATTCTAACAATTGATTTAAATATTAATCTTATTTATTTTTATATTAAAAGGTACACTCATGTATATACTCAAACATTGATCTTTTGCTTATTAAATTTATTAAATAGAGTAAAATATTATAGTGTTTTTTTAAGAGTGGAAGCACCTAGTGTAAAAAAGTATTTGTTATTTTATTTTATTATTAAATAATAATAAACTGAGGTAGTATAGGAAATATTGGTGATTCATTCTTTATTTTCAAAATAATATGGTATGTATTTCTTCTTTGGCAAAGATGAAAGAAAATTTTCTAGTTGTTTGCCAATTTATACTTTTAAATCGAAATGAAATAAAATTAATTAATTAGTTAGAAAGGATGGATGGGAAATCCATTCTTGGAATAATTATGGGGTTCTTCCATTTTTATTGCTATATATATTGGATGCATTGGAGTAAATATTATAGCATATGCATAGGATGCATGATGGTAAACTTCTTGTGATTTACATATTAATTTGTATATTCATGGTCAAGAGTTGTCTTGATCCCTTCCATATTTATCCAAACTATGTTAGGAAAAAGGAAGAAAATAATAAAGGAAGCCAAGCAAAATATAGATTTCATATTTTGTGTAATTATCATCTTGCTAAGAAGTTTATTCTAATTTTTATTATATATGATACATGTAGATAAAATTGTAAAAAGTTGTTATTGGAAAGAATACTATTCCAAATGGAAGTTTTTGTTTTCAATATTGTAAGTATTCTTATGGCAATATTTATTTAAATACTAGATAGAGTTACAATTTTTGGAGTAACTACATAATAATAAAGGTAAAGTCTAATGCATAGAAGTTAAACTAGATTACATTGTAGAAATCTATAATGGACTATCCTTTTGCTCAAAAAATAAATAAATTTTTTATCTCTCTTAAGGGTTGCTTGATAATAAATTTATTTTTTTAAGATGAGGATTAATATACTATGAAATATTAAATTCTTATTGAATGAAGGCAAAAGGAAGTTATTTGTGTTTTTCTAAGCATGTTAAGTATGTTTGAATAGTAGAGAGAGAATAAGTTCCTTTTACCTTCATTCAAGATTATTCCCAAGACTTGGCAAGTTGTAGGGAGGTAAGTATGAATGGTTCTATTGAATGGAAACATAGAACCTTAATAATAATACTTTAGAGTCAAGTTTACTCCCAATACTTGGCAATTTGTAGGGAGGCAAGTAGCTAGGTCAGTTGTGATGGTTACATCTAGAGCAGTGAGGCTTAGATGTATTCCAAAAAATAGGAAGGTTTTTGGGGAAGGTTATTAATTGGGAAGCTTGAATCATAATTACTATAGTGGAGGATATGAAACCATTCGTAACATATGCAAGTGATGGCATATTGAATGAGGAGGATCGGTTGGCCATGCATTATCACACAGAGTGATAATAGTCTTAATTATCCCACTATGGAGGTATGGTAATTAAACACTAAGTACTAGTTTATCTAATCGTGGAGATACAATAATTATAGTTTAAGGGATTACCTTAGATAACACATACATAAATGAACTTATGTATGGTGTGGGAATTGGTGTATCCTTACACTAAATATTAATAAAGGATAATCCCTACACTATGGTTAAATTACCTTGTACTCAGGGACATTATAAGGAATGTGGGGTAACCACTAAAGGCATTTATTTTAACCATGGAGGTTAAGAAAAGTAAAACCTAGAAACTATAGGATGTTGGCCTATCTTATCCACTTGAAAGTCTCTCCAATGATAATTTATCAAATGTGGTAATTTCTTATTAACATTGAAAACATTATTTGGAAACTTTTTTGTGAACTTTGCTTATGATCATTACCTTTGTTTTAAAAAAATATACTCTCTGGGTTGGATTAAAATGGGTTGATACAATGAGTGAAGGATTATTCATCCTCAATTAATTTGAAGAAAGAGTCATCTACAAATTTTCCATTGATCATTTGCTCTTAACAATTACGAAGGTAAATATCCTTAATGAAGATATGATTAGCTTGATGCACTAAGAGATAACTAAAACCTTCAAATATAATGACATAAAAATAGGGGCAATATAGGGTTATGCATAGCGACTATTTATAGCCAATTGGCTAAAATTAGGATTTTTGAAATTTGGAATTGGCTAATATTTGGGACCCTTGACCAAGGCCCATTAGCCAAAAAAATTTGGGTGTAATTTTTTTGAGGGGGTTGATTTGCCCCAATTTTATAATAATTTGACCATTTTAAGTTTAAATTTCCAACATTACCCCTAATAATAGTTAACCTTCTACATGCGTATGGACACTCTTCACCTGGATTTTGAAACTGATTCACTAGCTTTTTATAAATACATTTTGGGGCTGACCACTTACACAACCCTGGGGCAAGAGGGAAAATTTGTTTTGCCAAGTGGAAAATAATAGTTTCTAAATAATTATATCCTTTTTAGAAATTCAAATATTGTTTGTTTTTTTAAACTCTAACATATAATGCTAAAAAAATCATGTAATTTATTTGTTTTCATCTTTAATTAGTTCCACCACCTTTATGTTATTTATTTATTGAAGCTTTGACTTTTTATGAGAAAAAATCCATAGTACAATTTAAATCATTCACTAATTACTTTTTTATATTAATGTTATCCATTTTTTTATTATATCATTATTACCTTAATGATATTCATTTTAGTTATATATTCTATATTATTTAAGAGGTTTTTTAATAATAATTTGTATTGTCTCATCTTATAATTATTTTTCTTATAAAATTGTATAATCTAATTTGAAACAATTATAGATAATTCAAATCTGATTTAAATTAATTTTGATTGCTTTTGTTCCTACATTGAAGACTTACATAAATCTATGTATTGTAAAATAAAATAATAGTGACTCCATTATTAATTATGCTTAAAAAAATTTATCACTTAAACTCATTTCAATGAAGCCAATCATGTACATTGATGCTTCTTAACCAAGTAATTATGTATTATAAGGGTTAAATTTGTCTATGCTTCCTAGAGTTTCCATGTGGAAGACAAATGGCTGGAAAAGGAATTTTCTTGTATAAAAACCAACATTACCTATGAATAAGCCACAAAATATGAGTCATATCTATGTAATTTACTAAGAAGACATTTTATTAAAATAATTTCTAATATTTTTAAGGCTAATACATCTCAAAACCATAACATTTATTTGGGTATCAATGGAAATGCAATGATCACTCTTTATTTCTAGATATTTATGTAGACACCAAAAAGTCGCACATTGTCCCTCTCCCCATCTTCACGGTTAATTAATGTGCAAAACCATTGAAAATTGCATAAATTGACCCAAAAACACTATCTATCACCATTAGCCCCTTTGGGCTAGCTAAGCCCTTTCCTACACTTAACCCTAGGTCCTCATGTGACCTCATGCCAACTCAACTAAGGTTGAAACCTTTACCATAGTCAAAAATCACTTTATGGTCAAAAAGTCAACATTTTGGTCAAATTGTGCTTTATGGCTAATATCATGCTTAATTAGATCTAATCTTGATTTAATTAAAAGCCTCCACCTCACCTAGTCTACTTTAACTAGCCTAGACTCCCACCTCACCTAGTCTAGCCTATTCTAGCCTTGCCACATCTCATCCTAGATATTTCTCCATATCACACACCCTTGGGTCATAAATGCAATATGGAGACTTTTGCACACAAAAATGATTAATTAATGCTAAGATGCTTCCATAAAGGTGAATATTAATTGTAAATTGATATTTATCCCTAATCATAATTACTTTTGGATGGGTGAGGGATTCTATCACCAAACTTCACTCATGACCGAGGACACCTCAGGGGACACCTCACCATAGACACCTCATAGGGGACACATCACCATAGCCATGTCATAGGGGACACCTCATCCCATTTCTCTCACCCTAACCCACTCTATAAATAGAAGGCCATTTTCACCATTTAGATCATCACAACTTTTACATATCGAAACTCTGTCGAAATCACCATATCCATTGCAATCAACACACATCCATCTCACATCCATCATACAAAGGTCATAATTTATTTGCCTCTTGCATAATCCCATTTTGTGAGTGAGACAGGTGGATTTCCACATTAGGATTTACTACTGAGAAGTTCTACCTAAAAAAGCGCACATGAAGAACCAATCAAAAACATCTAGGGACCTTATCTGAGCAATCCAAATTCAAAAGGTCCAGTTCGCACATCACATGTACGAACCTCCCGGTTCACACCCCAAGAGTGTGAACCTCTGCAACAGGCATAAGAACCATTCGAATAGGTAAGAATAGCTTAGTTTATGGTTTTATGTTGGTTTTTAATAGTTAATTTCATGTTTTGAGCATTTTTATGAGTCTTTTGTCTTCATAACCATGGGGTTTGACTGAGGCAGACCCCCCAATGCACTAATAAGATTTTGCAGGTTCACAGGTTCAGAAAAGCATAAGGAAGTATCCAAAAAGTGGTGTCTCATGAGAAAGAAGCCCACCTTCAATCGAGGCACCCAGAAAGATTGATCTATTGTCTTTGTACCACATATGAAAGAGGTTTCCTAAGAGGAGACCCTATTGTATAATTTAGGGCTAAATTTTAAAAGGATATCATATTTTGTAATCCTTTCATTATTATTAATACAAATATAGCATATTCCATGATATATGAATGAAGTGTTATGGTGTATTTATGTTAGTTTCATTATGACACATTCGGTGGGACCTCCACCAAGCATAAGCTTAATCACCTTCTAACAAAAAATTGTGGTCTATTATGTATGGTAGGTAGTTGTCATATGTGAAGAACACCACAAACCAAAAATGCCCTAAAGAACACTTCAGGCCACACCACAAAAGGTTCACTAGTGCACTGGTGAGCTTACAAAGAGAGTAGTGAGTACACACTTGGGCGTGTGGATTCCCAAAACTACCTCAAAACTACTGCTTGATACCCAAGTATTGTTTTAGACACCCATAACCAATGAAAAGGTAAGTCAGGGGAGGTTAGAAACCTTATGTTCCCGAGGTTTGCATGCCCCCATACCTAGACCACAAACTGTCTCTTGCCATAGTGTATGCAAGGTTAAAGCATCCTTGTATCTTTCGAAACCAAATCAGTAGTTAATTTACCTTTTTGTCATTTAATTTCCTCCAGTATATGCAATATTTTCATGAGTTTTTGGTCATCTCTCTAGACATAAATTGAGTTTTTGGGAATTTTTGTGCAGGTACTTGTGCTCAAAATGCTCCAAAATCTTCAAAATCATTTCCAATATCCCAAAAATAGTCAACTCTGTCCTCGGATACCGGTTCGCATGACAGGAGTGCAAACTCCTTACCAGAAGACTGTTTCACACCTGAGGAGTGCAAACCTCCCAAATTCACATAGTTTTTGACCAGAGGGCATCCTGAAGCCTTTCATACTCACCTCGATGTAGGTTTTGTATGAAATACTTCATTTCCTCCTCTATTTTTGAGCTAATATTTCATTGTGAGCCACAAATTCCACACCATCACACATGCTTGTTTGTTGTAGTTAAATTTCCATTTGCTTTCTAGATTAGTTTTAATTTTAGCAATTCCCTTTCCAGTTATTTTCCTTTCAAAGCAATTAATTAGATTTCCTTTGTGAAACACCAATAGAGTAAATTTAATCTTGTGTAAACCACTTAATTAGATTTCTCTTTCAAAATTCAATAGATTAAAGTTGTTTTTGCACCCCAACCAAGTAAATATATTTGTTTTGAAAAGGCACTCTAGCCTAGTTTATTTTGAAAAGGCACTTAATCTATATTTGCTTTTGAAATAATACCGCACAAAAAAATACCACTCTGCTATTTCGATTCCCCCTCTCATAGCTATTTCCTCTTCTTCATTTGAGCTAGACCGTTTACAAATTCTAACTCCTTTCATACCATTTTTGGAGTTGTAAGTTCTGCCTAAAGCTAAGGTAATGCCATAATAGCCTGATGTAGAGAAGATTAATTGAGCACACCTCAGTTTGTCATAATGACTGAAGATCCATAGAATGAAAGAGGTAATTGCTCTAGCCAGGTCACTTAAGAAGGTCACCTTTGATCCGGTTGCCATGGATACTTACACAACTAAGATCATTCCCCTAGTCCAGAAGCCATGAGGAGAAATGATATCAAATTATTACACTTGTGAGACCATGATGGAGGACCTAATGAGGATTGACCCCACTGAAAAAATGGAGAATATACAGGTTGATATGAGTTCAGTTTATCTACATGGTGAGTATTATAAGGAAAGATATTATGATGCCAAAAAAAAAAATTCTGAATTTGAGGATACCTTGGAAGTGAGCAAAGCATAGTAGGAGAGGATGGTTGTAGAGATCGAGCAATGGCATCAATAGGCTAGGGAAAAGCAAAAGAAAAAATATGCAATGAAGTAGTAGGTGCAAGAATTTAAGGCACAACTTGAATCCATATAGAATCAACTAGCGGAGAAGGCCACATTAGTTGCAAGAATTTCCCATAATATAGTTAAAGAGGCCCACATTTATTTGGCTCAAAGCTGTGAGAATTTAGTAGCCAGAGTAGTCTAGGTTCTGCAGTATATCTACAAGTCTTAAATTTATATTCAGTTGAAGTAGAATATAGTAGACAATATTGAGAAGATTTTGGAGCCTCACCTAGAGATGGCTATGAAAATCCAAACCCTGGCTCAGTCTAATATGCACATTCATCCCATGAGTGACATGGACCAATCCTAGTTACCCACCAAATTCATGTTGTGCAACTACTTTTAGTGGTTGGATCTGATAGAAAAAAAGCTTCTAAACATGATGGAGTGGGAGTATATTATTTTAATATTTCATTTTGATGTTCTCACTGATATGGGATTCCCATATTTCACCAATAAATGGGGTGAGCCTTTGTCAAAGGAATAGTTGAAAGCAGCTTGGAAGAATTTTTTTGATGATACATCTAAAATTGATAAGTGGGAAGAGCCCATCGTAGAGGAACAAGTGCTACCATTTATGAAGAAGTTCACCCATATCGAGTTGTGCTTGTTTGAGTTGGCCTAAAGAGCTAAAATGCATTAGCTTGGAGGATGTTGAAAACTTGTGATATATCTATGAATCACTTAGTGTTCCATCCATGTTCACTACGTATGCTTGGGCAGATGCAGTTATAGTTTATGAAATCACCTATGAAAGTTTGAAGGAGCAGGAAGAGCAGGCGACCATTGAACAAGCAGCAATGTAGCAAGTAGCAATAGTAGTATAGTGAGTAGAGGTACTATGGGTAGTTGTAGATGTAGAAGTGGCTGAATAGGTAGTAATTGAGCAGACGCAAAAAAAGGCATCCAAATCAGAAGCCCCAGCCAAAGAAGCTGGTAAGAAGACCCAATAAGAAGCCCAATGGATAAAGGCCTAGGATCACTTGCATCCATGTGAGATGGATACCTCGTGAGTCACCAAAAATATTGAAAATTTTGATATTATGCCACATTAGAATTGTTGATAAAATTTTATTTATTGTAAAAGTGAAAAAAGATATTAATACTATGATTACAATATTTTGACCAATATAATGTGTTCTAGTTATTTTTTGTGTGTTAACCTCCTTTGTTTTTCATGCATTTTTGATTCAAAATAATGAGTGTTATAAAGTTAAATGTTTGGGAAAATTGGTTGATAAGATTAATTTAAATTGCCCAAATACATCTGCAATGAATACCACCCAAAGACTAAGAGTAATAAAAGATTACAAAATTTTGCTTGAATGAAGAATGAAGTATCCTTATCGCCTTCAAAAATTGTTTTGTTAAGCAGTGGAAAGAATATAATTACATTCACCCTTAAAATGGGGCTACAAGTGTATTCACTTTACTTCAGGGTGAATGAGGTTCATAAAAAGGAAGAAACTGTGCTAAGTTGGGTTAATGTTCTTTCGCCCCAAGTGAGGGACAAAAGTTCCTTTCACCCCTTCTAGGGGTAAAAATATATTTTAATGGTTATGTCAAAGTAAGCCCAAAGTCAAAGTGCAATGACAATGCAAATAAGTGCATTCACCCCAAATATGGGGTGAAAGAAGTGTTCACCCCACTTTGGGGTGAACGTCTTTAGGTTTTTAAAAAATAATGTGCCAAGGTAGTCCATTGACTAGTCACCAGGACTTTCACCTCAGGAGAGGGATGGAACTCTAGGTCGCCCCTCCTTGGGGTGAAAGCACAACAAAATTATGAGTTCAAATGAACACCATGGAAATAGCAAGGTTCCCAGGTAGTCTTGAATAGTCAACTAATAATTCGTCCCAAGAGGGGTGAAAACACATTTTCACCCTTCCTGTAGGCGAATGTATTTATAATATATAATGTATGGACCCCTCTTCGACATGCATAAAGACAACTAAATATGGAAAAATATGTAGTAAAAGTATTAAAAAACAAAGAACAAATTATTATTTTTTAGACAATATTCTCGTCAATCTCAACATAGTAAAACATAATTTATTTTATGATTAGGTGGTTAATCATTGCATTTGACAACTCGGTTCTTATTTCACCCGAGGTGGGGTGAAAGTCCCATTTTCCCCTCCTTGGGGCGAAGCTACAGGGAGAATGGCCTGATGAACGCATCCAAAGTTTTATTTTTTGATTGAGCATTAAAAAATTAAAATGATGTTCACCCAAAATGAGAGGCAACAATGTCTTTCACCCATTCTAGAGGTGAATGCATATTTTAAGAAAAAGAAGATGCCTTATGTAAGGTACTTTCACTACAAAAGAAAGAAAAACTCTTAATCATCCCTTCCAGGGGTGAAAAAATACAAAGGTGGTTCCAAGTATTGTAATAAGCCATTTTCACTCATTTTTCCATATTCATTGTTTTTGTAACAAGGAAATGAATGCAATATGCCAAGTTTCAATTTGAGTGAAGTAAGGGGTTGTATGTGTAATACAATAACATGAGGACTACAAGAGGTGGAATGAAATTATGGATATTATCTCTTTTTGGGTGCCCTCTTCACTAGGAAGTATAAATGAGGAAGAAATGATGTAGGTTAAAGGAGACATATTCACTCATTCTTGGTTTCTAGTTAATTCTATTTTTGGCATCAATAGAGGTTTTCAAAAGTGCTCAGTTCAGGCGAATGAAAAAAATTAAATGATTAGGGTGAAGAGTAACTAAAGTTGTTGATTTCAAGCAAAAGGAGCTGCAACATTAAAAGGCAATTTTCATGAGTTCTAAGACATATTTTATAGTGGTCAATTTCCAAGGAGAGATGGAGGCATTAATTAAATGACCAGCTTCACAATTTTCTATGCATCGACACCAAAATGTGTTGATTTCCTAGAGATTTCATCTTAGAAATAGGATCTCTATCTCAGGAAGTAGATTTTCAAGGAATTAAAGGAGGAATTTATTCGTAGAGGTTCCTAATCTATAAAAATTTTGTCATAGAAAATATTGCAAATTCAACGAGACGTTTTTCGCAGGACTTCCCAAACTACCGAACTTGTTTCGGCCATATCTCACTCATCCAAACTCGGATTGAGCTGAAATTTTGAGGGTAGATGCCTAAAAAACCCTAGAACGTCTCCACCAATTTTCATATCATTTGGAGCAACACAGATCCTAGCGCATCCCTATGTGTGAATGATATATTTGGCAAGTGGCTATGCGAGGGTTTCATCTGGGTTGAGTGCAAGCAGCTCCAGAGGTTGGTTTTTAGGGCCTTCGGGCCCTAGAGGCTCAATATTTTAGTAGGAAATGTTGTAGGGGATACAATATGGGTTAGAAATTTGTCTTTCAATAGATCATACTATGAACTTGAGTGACAACGGCTTCCAATTTGCTGCACAAAAGAAAAGTGAAAACCATACCTTTCCATGGCGTCTAGGGCAAGGATTAAAGAGACCACAAAATAAGTTTCAAGAAGTTGATAAAAAAATGGCTCATATCTCAAGTGAATCTGGTGCTAAGGTGCACCCACAAAATAATTCTACTGTGAAAACCCCTGTCAAGGGTAAGAATTTTGAAGACTCAGTCCCAAAAATGAATTTTAGGGATGCCCTTCGTGGTGGACAGCCTCAGCCCAATGCTAATATCAATATTAGGGCTTCTCATAAACCTCTAAGAATGCCTAAGATTGATCCCAGGAAAACGGAGTCAGGATGTCTTAAAGCAGCTGATGGAACTCCTATTGTTAAGCTTGATATGGGTAACATTTAGACTGGCATTGAAGATTTGGAAAAAAGAGGACTAATTTGTCGGTTCGTGGGTTTTCGTCCGAGTCTATCTGCTTTCAAAGTCTGGGCTGCAAAAAGTCTGGAAAACTAAAGGTGAGTTACAAATCTCTATTTATCCAAATGGTTATTTTCTTGTTTTATTTGCTAATAATGAAGATAGAGAGAAAACTTTTCAAGGGGGTCCTTGGTTTTTTGGAAGGGCGGGGCTTTTCATGAAGCCCTGGCATACTAAATTTAAAGCCAAAGAAGAGATGCCTTCTATAGCTCCCGTGTGGGTTAGACTCTTTGGCCTCCCTATTGAATTTTGGAATCCTACTTTTTTTTCTTCAATTGGAAACTCTTTAGGAACTTTTATGATGATTGCTGATTGTACTCAAAATTTTGAACATATTATTTATGCTCGAATTTGTGTTTTAATGGATTTTGACAAACCCCTACCTAAAAATATCACATTACAATTTGGGGAAGACACTTGGGAGCAAGTAGTGGACTATGAGAACATTCCTTTTCATTGTAGAATTTGCCATGAATATGGTCATTTGGCCAGTGCTTGCCCAAATAAAATTCATGATCAAAAGAAAGAAGATATAAACTCAAGAGGTTTCCAAATACCTAAGAAGAAGAACACTAAAAAAAAACCAGTAATGAAGGATCAATCAAAGTCATTTGCTAATATGTTTGAAATCCTTTCCACAAATGATGTCCCAAGTGAGGAAGAGGAAATAATGGAAACTGAAATCTTAGAAACACAATTTAAATATGAAGGAAAGAACTTAGAGACAAACCAACAAATCAAAGGTTTTCAACAAAAAAAAAAGGAGAAAATTTACACAAGAAAAACAATATTTCAAATGTCAAAACTTCAAATAATGCAGGTCCCAATATAGACTCCATTGAACCATCTAGTAAAATTTTGGTCGTGTATGAGCATTCTTCAAGGTTAGAAGCCATCTCAGATTCAATTGGAATAAGTCAAGAAATAGAGGAAAAAAAATTGAAGATGGATTCTAATCAAAAAGTAGGTCGCAAGACCAATCAATATCATATGGTAAAAGAAGGTGAAAAGCTTGTAGAGGAAGGTAAGATTAATGCCCTTCCCAATATTTTTAGCCCTGGTATTAATGAAGATCATCACTTGGAATATTAGAGGACTCAAAGGGAGTCTTTCAAAACAAAATGAAATTAGAAGAATGATTCGGATAAATCATCCACATCTTGTTTTCCTTCAAGAAACAAAGATGTCAATGGAGGATATGGACTTAATTGCCGGTAAAATTTGGCCAACTGGAAAAGTGGTTTCCCTCAGTTCCCAAGGGACTTCGGGTGGCATTGCTTGTCTTTGGGACCCAAAAGAGGTAGTTATTCACCATATGGTTGGCAGTTGGGGTTTGTTGGCTATAGCTATTCAAAGTAGACATTCCAACCAGATTATGCTCTGCATTATTGTTTATGCCCCGACTTCTTTGGAGGAAAAAAGAAGATAGTGGAAGGATATTACTCATATTATCTCTCATTTTCCTAAAGCTTGGATCTTGATCGGAGGAGATTTCAATACCATCCTCTCTCTGGATGAGAAAATGGGGGGAAATAGAAATTTGGACAAAAGTACTGACCTCATGAGCGAATATATTGCAAACCTCCATCTTGTGGATATCCAACCAGATAATGGCCTTATGACTTGGTCTAACAGAAGGCAAGGCTTAGCTTGTATAATGGAGAGATTGGATAGGTTTTTGCTCTCTAAAAATTTCTTAATCCATGGTCACATTCCTAAAGTGAAGACTCTTAATAATGCTGGTTCGGATCATTGGCCGATCATGGTGGAAATGTGGAAAACCAATGTGAGTTTCTCTCCTTTTCTTTTTCAATTAATGTGGCTTAGAGACATTTCCTTCAGACCTCGTGTGCAACAATGGTGGAAGGAAGGTAAACCTAGGCATGGGACTAAGATGTTCTGTTTTGCCAAAAGACTGCAATACATTAAATCCAAAATCAAGACTTGGAACTGGAAAGAGTTTGGGGATGTTCATAAAAAAAAACATGAAGTTATTGCTCATCTTGAAAATTTGAATAAGAAAATCCGTTTAGATGGCCTCACAGAGAAGAGAAGTGCGGATGAAATTAAACTCACAACTCAGTTAGAGGAATGGGAAAAAAGAGAAGAAATCTTATGGAAGCAAAAATCTAGAATTCAATGGCTCAAAGAAGGAGATCGAAACACAAATTTCTTCCACAAATCTCTTCTAGCTCGAAGATCTCACAACTTTATTTCTTCCTTAAAATCAGATTCTGGAGATGTTGTTTATACTTGGGATGGCATGAACTCTATTGTTGTTGATTACTTTTCCAATATTTTTGCTGCTACTCCTCTTGACTCAGCTTCACAACAAAATGTTCTTCAAGCAATCCCTTCTCTTATCACTTTTGAGGAGAACTCTATTTTGACTACTCCTGTTACTATCAATGAGCTTCAACAAGTAGTTTTTAAAATGCAAAAAGGGAAAACCCCAAGTCATGATGGTTTTCCTATTGAGTTCTACCAAGAGTTCTGGGATATCCTTCATGTTGATTTATTAGAGGTGGTGGAAGAAGCCAGGAAATCCAAAGAAATTTTGAAGGTTATCAATAAAACTTATATTACTCTTGTTCCAAAAGCTCAAGAGGTTGATCATATCTCAGCTTTTAGACCTATTGCTTTATGTAATGTTCTTCTCAAAATTATTACTAAAATCATGGCAGAAAGGTTGAAGCCTCTTTTGCATAAGATTATTTCCCTAGAGCAAGGGGGATATGTGGAAGGACGTCAAATAGTAGATGAGATAGTTCTTGCTTAGGAAGCCATCCATTCCATGGATATGCAAAATTCTCCTTCTATGTTCATCCGGTTAGACTTATCCAAAGCTTATGACAGAGTGGATTGGCACTTCCTTATCAAAGTTTTGAGGCAATTTGGTTTCTCTAAGGATTGGATGGATTGGATTATGGGATGTATCTCTTCATTTTCCTACTTAGTTCTTATCAATGGCAGGCCTTCTCGGTCTTTCCCAGCTTCCAGAGGTATTAGGCAAGGTGACCCGCTATCCCCTTATTTATTCATCATTCTTGTTGAATGCTTGGGTAGGACTATAACCAAAAAGAGGGAAAAAAAAACCCTTGAGGGAGTTACCATTGCTCATGGAGCTAGACCTATCTCTCATCTTCAATTTGTGGATGACTCTACCCTTTTAGGTAAAGCTACGATTAAGGAAGCTTCTAATATTAAGCAAGTCATTAGCTATTTTTCTAAGGCTATTGGGCGAGTTGATCAATGAAGACAAATCTAAAGTTATTTTCTTTCACTGCTCTGCTAGACAGGAATCCATGGTCTTGGATAAATTAAGATATAAGAAGACCTCTCTTCCAATCACTTATTTAGGTATTCCCATAAATATTCAAAGGCATAAAAATAAAGATTGGAATTGGTTGTTGGACAAAGTCAAGAAGAAAATTGGAAAGTGGACCAACAAGTGGCTTTCTTACGGGGGTAGAATCACCTTGGTAAAATCAGTCCTTCAAGCTATTCCTATTTATGTTTCTTCCATTTTGAATATCCCAAAGGTTGTTCTTCGAGAATTGGATCAAATCAGTCATCGTTTCCTTTGGAGTGGTACTAAGGAGAAAAGAAAATGGGCCTTGGTGAAATGGGATACTTTATGTCTTCCTAAGAGTGAAGGGGGGTTAGGATTCCGGTCTTCAATTAATAACAACAAAGCTTTAGCTGCTAAATTATATTGGAGGATGTTGCATAACCCCAATGCTCTTTGGGCCAATAATCTTCATGCTAAATATGCTTAGAACAAAAGTCCTGAAGACCTTGTTCGCTATCAACTTCCTACCAAAGGTTCTCCCATTTTAGCAGTTCTTAAGACTGGTGAGGATTTGATAAAGAAAAAATTATTTTGGATCATTCATAATGGTCAACATGCAAATTTTTGGACAGATTCTTGGGATGGTCACAAGCCTTTGATAACTCAGTTTCCCGATTGGAGGCCTTGGATGGAGGAGCTTCACCGAGCTAATTGGATAAAGGTGGCTAATTATTGTCGGTACCATACTGGTAATTCAAAGGTTGGTAGATATTGGATCCCTATTGAGGACTAGCCTATTCAAATCCCAGAAAGGCAAAGACAAGATATCCAAGGCATCCTTCATATGAGATCCCTCTCTTGGTCCCATGAAAAAGATTGTTTTGGATGGAACAACACTACTAAGGGTGAGTATTCGGTTGCTCAAGGTTATTTGACCTTATGCCATAATAATCCCAACCATTCTTCTGACATATTTTCTCAATTGTGGGCTCAAAAGCTCTGGCCTAAGGTGAGGTTCTTTAATTGGCTTTTATTGCATCGTAGGGTGCTTACTTGGTGAGCAACTTATGAAGCGTGGTTTTCATGGCCCTTTTAGATGTGAAATGTGTGAAGAGAATGTAGAAAATATCAACCATATTTTTATTGAGTGTACTTTAGCCTCTGAGCTATGGAGGAGAATGGCAACTTTACTTGGCTTACAGTGGTCCAATTTTTTCACTTTTGAACAGATTTGGAGGGATTGGCCTAATCAAGAGGGTGTTGATCATTTTATTAGGCGGTTAGTTTGGATGGGTTCTACCATTCTTCTTTGGAATATTTGGAATGAAAGGAACAACCGAATTTTTAATCAAGATAGGAAGGATATTCACTATATTTGGCAAAATACCATAGCCAACTTAGTTGAATCAGTCCATCAACTCCTTAATCACCCCCAAAACTCCCACCAAAGATGGGATCAAGTGATGCAAAGATTGAAGATTAAACCTTCTAAGGGCAACCAACTTAAAGGGAATGTGAGTATTAGTAAGATGGATAGGACTAGAAATTGGCAACCTCCTCCTAAGGATTTTGGAAAAGTCAATACTGATGGAGCCTCTAGAGGGAACCCTGGAAAAGCCGATGTGGGAGGAATTGGTAGACTTTCAGATGGCTCCCTGGTTTTTACTTTTCTTGAGAATTTGGGTATTCTTTCCAATAACCTTGTTGAGGGGTATGGTATCCTTAGAGGCCTTCAGGAGGCTACTAAGGTTGGATGGGAAAAGGTGTTAGTTGAGTCCGACTCTCAACTTATGATTAATCTCTTGAAGACTCCTTCTAAGAATCATAAGGTGGATTGGAGAATAAAAAGAATTATTGAGAAGATTCAGTTAATCCGGATGGGATTTTTGAAAGTTGATTACAATCATGTGGTCGGAGATCAAAACAAGAGTGCTGATGCTTTAGCTAATTGGGCTTTGGACAAAGGTGATCTTACTTGTTATGGCCACCCTCCTATATGGTGGGCTTCTCAAATTAGGGAAGCTCTTCTTTCTATCATTTCTTTGGATGGCTCCAGTTTTGAAGGTACCTAGTTTCTTCTTGTTTTTTTTTTTGTTTCTCTTTGGTTCATTCAGTTTTTTTAGTTCCCTAGCTCATTCTATTCTTTATTTTGTTTCCTCTGTTGATTCTTGCATTAATAGTCTTCTGGTCTAGATAGGTCATTGTTTTGTTCATTTTTTTTTCTTTTGTCTTCTTTGTTTTTTTGTTTAGTTTTTTAAGGTGGGTGGGTTCTTTTGTTTTGTTTTGTTTTTGTGTTCTTTGTGTTGTTTTTTGTTGTTCTTGTGTTTTTGTTGTTTTGTTTTTTTTTTTTATGTTTTTTGTTATTGTTCTTGTGTTTTTTTCGTTCTTGTTCTTGGGTTTCTCTTTGTTTGTGTTATTTCATTTTTTTATGTGTGAGTGTTTTCTATGTTTTTTTTTTTTGTTTATTGTCTGTTGTTGGTTGTTTTTATTTTTATTTTTATTTTTATTTTATTTATTTTATTTTTTAGGTTTTGGTTGTGTTTATTTTTCATGTTTTTTTGGGTTATGTCTTTGTAGTGTTCTGTTGTTTTTGTCTTGTTTGTGTTTTGTTATGTGGTTCTTGTGTTTTTCTATGTGGTTTGTGTTGTGGTTTCTTTTATCTTATTGTGCGTGTTTGGTTGTGCTTTTGGTTTTGACACACTCAAGGAGCATGTTTTTTATTTTATTTTATTATTTTTGTTGTTATTTACTTTTTTTAATTTGGTTTTGTGTGTTTGTTTGCTCCTTGAGTATGTCAAAGGTGGTAGGCCAGGTCCGAGTCCTGGGCATTTTTGGCGGAATGGATACCCCTGCCTCCTTGGGTCTTACCCGAAAGTGGCATCCCTTTTGGGATGTTTTCCACAAATAAAAAAATAAAAAATAAACATTTTGTCATATGTGCATTAAATGATAGAGGTAAAATTCCTCTATATATACTACTCATTTTTATTGTAAAAGGAAGATGGACTTTCTACTGAAAAACTAGTCAAGTTATCTACGTAAATAGAAGAAGTTGTGGCTTTTGATTTTTGAAAGTAGTCTCTTTGTGTGATTTATTTTTGTTCAAGAATATGTAATTTATATTCATGTTTGCCATCTAATGTTAAGTTCAAATTATGCACCTAGATTTAGGCATTTCTGGTGTAAGTGTGAGTATTGGAATGTAATTTTGGAAGTTGTATCTAAGAAACTATAAGTAGATTCTCTTTCTTCCTTTTCTATTTTATGTTGCTATAACACTTGGTTGGAATTGCTACTGCTAGTCTATCCCCAATCCTACATCCTTGGCCTATTGCTATATTTCCCCTTTATTTTCGTTATTTCCAATTTTTTTCCTGCAACTCTAGCCTTAATCCAATGTAGGATTAGTACGGGAGGCAGCCCTGTCTGGAGATTGGCACAAAGAACATTTCTTTCCTCTGTCCTTTCAATGTTAGCTGCATCTAGGGTGCACAAATGCATGTTTGTATTTTAGGTAGATATTTTACTAACAATAAGATATTCAACCTATCAACTCACTACTCAACAATCCAACTAATTAAGGAGGTTGAACCCTATTTTTAATTGCTTCGTTTGATGTAAAATAGCTTAACCATCATGAGATATACGGTGCTAAATTGGGTCAACTTAGGAAAATTTAGAGTTTTTCCAAATTAAGTGAATTCTCATTCTAGTCGTGAGGATATAAAATCATTGGGATCAGACTGTTGGCCAATTTGGGATGAAATATAAATGGTCAGCTTAGTTGAAAGCAAATTCTGAATTCTATAGATACGTGTTCTAGCTGCTAGGTCACAAAATCATAGAAAAGGGGAAAAATGTGCCAAATCAATTGGAACATGTGGGGAGAAGGATAAAATTTGGAGGGGTGAATTTACGTATGTTAGGAGATATAGGGAATTTCACATGGATTAAATTTCCCTATCTACACCTTCCAAAAAGAAATTAAGAAGGAAGTTGAGAAGCAGTTGGAGGGACTGATTGTCTTCTTAAAAAAATCTTATTCATAAAATAAAAATGTATAGAGTGGTGGGATAGGATAAAACAAAGATAAATATGGAAAATGAAGGAAAACTATAGAAAAGTAAAGGACTATTAACTCATACTGAGACTAAGATCACAAAAAGGTTATATCTTTCTTTTTTCCTTCAATGATGCATAAGTAAATCTTTTGGTTCATGACATTAATTTTTTCTCCATGCTAGAATTATTATTATTTATATGTAGCAATATTACCGGAACCATGAACTAGTGTGGAACTAGTTAAAGGGTTTCTTTTTTTGAGGAAAAGAAAATTGGGTGTTCTTACTTGCTTAATATTTCAACATAAACTAGAATGTCACTCTCCTTATAATACTCTAATTTATCCAGTTATGATTATATTTGGAATAACATTAGATATGAAAATAAAAAGGAAAACATAGTATAATAGCTTGAGTGGGGAAGCCTACATTTTTTATACTCCTGTATACTATATGGGAAGTCTATTTGATTTATGTTTTGATAAGGATTAATTGGAATGACCTTGAGATCTTGTATTTGGTTGTATATTTTTTTATTTATATGAGATAGATGCCTTTAATGGGATATTTAAATAAAAATATTTTGCTGCAAGTTCCCAATCATCCTACATTCACACTATTGCCTAGTAAAAAATTACCTACATTCTTATACTGTAATTACTATACTTGAGTGCTGCAATAGTGTTTATTCCATAGTGTAAGGATGTTTTATTTTGAAGTAATAAACTAATGGTCCTTATCAAGAAATGGATAAACTATTTGCATAGTAACAAATATATTACTCCTTAACTATAGTCATCCTCCATAACAATTAGTTAATTTATGTATATTGCTAATGCATATTGATGTTAGAATTTCCCAAGAGTAGAACTACAAAGAATTACAAAATTTGAAGAAACAAAATAGAACTGATTGATTATTCTATTGATCAACTTTGTATAAATAACAAAGTTGATCATTGAGAGTTGTTAGATTACAACTCATAAAATCTTATGTAGACTATAACTAAGAGTACACCTGACTCATGAAGGAGTGGAAACTCAAGTAAGTCTATCTTAGTAGAACTTAAGAGAATAATTACTTATTCTAACACCCATCCTTAAGTGATACTAGGGGTGTATTATGCAAATAAGTCCCAGTAACAAAGCCTGATAAGGTACTCATATACAATGGTTTCTTTTCTAAAGAGATGGTAAAAACCCCAAGGGGAAAACCATCTATAAAAAATGAAAAAAGGAAGAGGCATGTTTTTGATTTGCAAATATTGTCCTATTAATACAAAAAAATGTGAGTCCCAACAACATGGACTGATGAGGTACTCATTTACAATATATATGAGAGATGGTGAAAAAACCACATGGGAAAAACCATTTGCTATGAAATAAAGAGGCATGTATTTGGATGATGAATATTATCCTTAATAATAAAAAATGAGTCACAACAACATGGCATGATGAGGTAATCATGTATAATATGTAAGGGAGAGATGATAAAAAAAACCACATGGGAAAAAAACATCCTCCAAAGAATACAATAATAAAAGTGTTGGATGTGTCTCATTCTTTGCCAGAAAAGAATTGTATGACAGGCACTACAACGCAAAAGACGACAGGTAGGGGGGGTCCGGGGAGATCTCTTTTCATATGACTCCTCATAGAGGGTGGTTCAGTGAATATGAAAGATATGATGGAGGGGAGGTACTTTTGGGAGATGATTCACCACTCAGAATCATGGGTCGTGGAAGAGTGAAAATTTTGCTACAGGATGGTAGGGTTAAGACCCTACCAGGTGTGATGCATATTCCAGGACTTGCTAGAAATTTGATTTCGGTAAGAAAAATGGCCGATGCAGTAGTGAATGTTAGTTTTGGCAGGGATTCATGCAAAATGGTTCATGGATCAATGGTGTTGGCAAGGGGAGTTCAGATTGGAACATTGTATAAGCTATTGGGAAGCACTATGACAAATGAGTGCAATAGCTCAACTGTTCTTGAGGTTGATTCCGATAAAAGCTCAACACTCAGGCATCAAAGGATGGGACATATTTGAGAAAAGGGATTGCATACCCTGTACACAAAAGGTATGGTTCATGGTATCCCTAATTACTCAATGTCTTTTGAGTTCTGTGAACATTGTATTTATGGTAAACAAAATTGGGTTAGTTTTCCATCTGGTGCCACAAGATCTAGTGGGGTACTAGATTTGATCCACAATGATATTTTTTGGTCCTGTTCCTATGTCGTCTCTTGGAAAATCATGGTATTATGCTTCCTTTGTTGATTATTTTTCAAGATATGCATGGATTTACTTTCTTAAGAGCAAAGATGAAGTGTTTGAAAAATTTAAGGAATTTAAAGCACTTGTTGAAAATCAAACTGATAAAAGGATTAAGGTGTTGAGGTCTGATAATGGAGGGGAATATTGTTCTAATATATTTGAGAAATTTTGTAAGCAATGTGGTATTGCAAGACAAAAGACTACTCCATATACACCTCAACAGAATGGAGTTGCAGAGAGATTGAACAAATCATTGATGGAGAAGGCTAGAAGTATGCTCAGTGGTGCAGGTTTGGCACAAGAATTTTGGGTAGAAGCAGTGAGTGCAGCATGCTACTTGTGAAATTGGTCACCTACATCAGCATTGCCAGATCAAACTCCATTTGAAGCTCTATTTGGTAAGAAACCATCTATTTCACATCTCAAAGTTTTTGGCTGTGATGCATACATGCATATTCCAAAGGAGAAAATAAGTAAGCTAGATAATAAGGCTATTAAATGTATCTTTATTGGTTATAAATATGGTGTTAAAGGATATAAGCTTTGGAATCCAAAAACTAAAAGTATAGTGTATAGTAGAGATGTGGTGTTTAGGGAGATGATCAGTGATTCCAGGAAGGTAGTTATAGAAGAGGAACCTGGAACGGTCCAATTTGATCTCATGGAAAACTATCAGACAGTAGAGGATCTGGAAGAGGAGCATACAAATGAGGATATGGAAGAGGAGCATACAGGTGAGGATCTGGAAGAGGATGAAGAAGAGGTTCATACACATGTGGTAAGGAGATAAACACGGGAAAGGAAGCAACCTCAAAGGTACAGTCCATATGCTTTTCCTACTTCTTTTGTACTATCTGTTACTGATGAAGATCCTAGAACAATTAGAGAAGCTGTTAATTCTGGAGAGGCAAACCATTGGGAAGAGGCCATGGATGAGGAAATGATGTCCCTAAAAAATAATAGAACATGGGATTTAGTGAAATTACCAAGTGGTAGGAAAGCAATAGGTTGCAAATGGATCTTTAAGAAGAAGCAGAACGCTGAAGCTAAAGTGGAGAAATATAAATCTCGCCTGGTTGCTAAAGGTTTTTCCCAGGTTGAAGGAATTGATTATGGTGAATTTTTTTCTCCCGTTGCAAATCTAACATCAATTAGATTTATGTTAGCTATGGCTGCTCCATTTGATCTTGAAATAGAATAGATGGATGTGAAAACTGCATTCCTTCATATAGATTTGGAGGAAGAAATCTATATGAGGCGACTGAAGGTTTCACTGTTGCAGGAAAGGAGGATTTGGTATGTAAGTTAAAGAAATCATTGTATGGACTGAAACAATCACCTAGAATGTGGTACCAAAAATTTGATACTTATGTTTTAGGAATTGGTTTTGTTCATAGCAATGCTGATCACTGTGTGTATTCAAAGAAAATTGGTAATGTAATTGTCATTATAGTTCTTTATGTTGATGACATGTTACTAATTGGAAATAGCAAGAAATTGGTCAGGGAAGTAAAGTCTCAGTTGGCATCTTAGTTTGACATGAAGGATCTTGGCCCTGCAAATTTTATATTGGGTATGTAAATAAAAAGAGATCACTCTAACAAAAAGTTGTGGCTGGATCAGAAAAAATATGTTGAGACAGGTGTTGAAAAGGTTCAATATGCGGGATTGCAAACCGGTGAAGGTACCTATTTCTTTAGGTGAAAAATTGTCTCATGAACAATGTCCAAAAATAGAAGAAGAGGTAGATGAAATGTCACATATTCCTTATGCAAATGTTGTAGGTAGTTTAATGTATGCCATGGTTTATACTAGAGCAGACATTGCCCATGCAGTGGGAGTCTTGAGTAGATATATGTCTAAACCTGGTAAAGAGCATTGGACTGTTGTGAAAAGGGTTTTCAGATATTTGTGTGGCACCTCTGATTTTACAATATGCTATGAGGGTACAGGTAAAGAAAACAAACAATTGGATATAGAAGGGTTTGTTGATGTAGATTGGGCTGGAGATCTGGATAGGAGAAGATCTACTAGTGCTTATGTATTCAATTTGTTCGGAGGGGCCATTAGTTGGATGAGCAAGATGCAGACTTTTGTTGCTCTTTCAACTACTGAAGCTGAGTATATGGCAGCCACTGATGCAAGTAAGGAAGTTGTATGGCTGCAAAGACTATGTGCTGAAATTGGGTTCTTTCAAGGAGCTGTGAAGATAAACTATGACAGTCAGAGTGCCATATTTTTTGCAAAGAACCCTGCTTACCATTCAAGAATGAAGCACATTGATACAAAGTTCCATTTCTGCAGGGACATGCTTGAATAGAAGAAAGTGTTGCTAGAAAAGGTAAACACCAAGGAAAATGTTGCAGATGCTTTAACCAAGGCTGTAAGAACTGAAAAGTTTAGATTCTATACAATTGAAATGTGTCTGGAAAAGTATTCAACAAGTGGGAGAATGTTGGATGTGTCTCATTCTTTTCTGAAAAATAATTGTACGATAGGCACTACAACGCAAAAGACGACAGGTAGGGGGGGTCCTACTTTTATCGCTACTTTTCACCTACTTTTATCGCTACTTTTGGAGTGACCCCTGGGATTCCCACAGTTGGTGGGTAGTTAGTGAGTGTGGGTGGTTTAGCCCACGATGTTGTATCCACGGTACCCTAATAACACTTTGTGGTTTAGGCTTGTAAGAGTTTCCTTATATAATTATTGTAATGTCCCGTTTTAGGGATAAGAGAGAGAATAATATATCAAGGAGGATAGACTCTTGTTTGCTGGACTAGCCCAAATTGGGTGAACAAGGGTAAATATTGTGTGTCATATGTGCATTGAATGGTGTTATTATTTCCTTAGTTATTTTTCTGCTTTATTTCTAGAATATGTTTCTGTAAATTCTCTTCAAAAAGGAGATGTGAAAGACATCTGTTTCAATGTAGCTATAATACTCTAGGTTTCTCTCACAACTATATGTAACACGGAGAAGGAAATGACTTGGTGAAGATGTCTGCAACTTGATTTTCAGTTGGAATATAGTCCAAGTATATGTACCCATACTGAATATGATGTCGAATGAAGTGCATGTGTATCTCAATGTGCTTGATGTGTTGATGCTCAACTGGATTGCATGCAATATGATTTTGTTTTAAAACATAGTCATACGAGGACACATAAAATTGCTAAAAAAAATTAGGAGAATATTTGAATAATAAGGTAAAAAAATATTTATCTAGATATTACCATAAGCAAATTCCTCAAAAAAATTGCAGATATAAAAACACAATCTACAATAGATATTAAACATCTTTCTTTAAAAAAAACAAAATATAAGAGAGTAAGAACCAGTTCGAGAGGCTGCCTTCAAGAGATAATGCCTAGCAGAAACTATCCTGCTCTGGTACCATGTTAGATTCTCCCAAGAGTAGAACTACAAAGCATTACAAGATTTGAAGAAACAAAATATAACTAATTGATTATTCCATTGATCAAATTTGTATAAATAACAAAGTTGATCATTGAGAGCCGTTGGATTACAACAACTTATCAAATCTGATGTAGACTATAACTGAGAGTTCACCTATCTCATGAAGGAGTGGAAACTCAAGTAAGTCTATCCTATTAGAACTTAAGAGAATAATTAATTATTCTAACAATTGATTTAAATATTAATCTTATTTATTTTTATATTAAAGGGTACACTCATGTATATACTCAAACATTGATATTTATCTTATTAAATTTATTAAATAGAGTAAAATATTATAGTGTTGGTTTAAGAGTGGAAGCACCTAGTGTAAAAAAGTATTTATTATTTGATTTTATTATTAAATAATAATAAACTGAGGTAGTATAGGAAATATTGTTGATTCATTCTTTATTTTCAAAATAATATGGTATGTACTTCTTCTTTGGCAAAGATGAAAGAAAATTTTCTAGTTGTTTGCCAATTTATACTTTTAAATCGAAATGAAAGAAAATTAATTAATTATTTAGAAAGGATGGATGGGAAATTCATTCTTGGAATAATTATGGGGTTCTTCCATTTTTATTGCTATTTATTAGATGCATTGGAGTAAATATTAGAGCATATGCATAGGATGCATGATGGTAAACTTCTTGTTTTACATATTAATTTGTATATTCATGGTCAAGATTTGTCTTGATCCCTTCCATATTTATCCAAACTATGTTAGAAAAAAGGAAGAAAATAAGAATGGAAGCCAAGCAAAATATAGATTTCATATTTTGTGTAATGATCATCTTGCTAAGAAGTTTATTCTAATTTTTATTATACATGATACATGTAGATAAAATTGTAGAAAGTTCTTATTGGAAATAATACTATTCCAAATGGATGTTTTTGTTTTCAATATTGTAAGTATTCTTATGGCAATATTTATTTAAATACTAGATAGAGTTACAATTTGTGGCGTAACTACATAATAAGAAAGGTAAATTCTAATGCATAGAAGTTAAACTAGATTACATTTTAGAAATATATAATGGACTATGCTTTTGCTCAAAAAATAAATAAATTTTTTATCTCTCTTAAGGGTTGCTTGATAATAAATTTATTTTTTTAATATGAGGATTAATATACTATGAAATATTAAATTATTATTGAATGAAGGCAAAAGGAAGCTATTTATGATTTTATAAGCATGTTAAGTATGTTTGAATAGTAGAGAGAGAATAAGTTCCTTTTACCTTCATTCGAGATTATTCCCAAGACTTGGCAAGTTGTAGGGAGGTAAGTATGAATGTTTCTCTTGGATGGAAACATAGAGCCTTAATAATAATACTTTAGAGTCAAGTTTACTCCCAATACTTGGCAATTTGTAGGGAGGCAAGTAGCTAGGTCAGTTGTGATGGTTACATCTAGAGCAGTGAGGCTTAGATGTATTCCAAAAAATAGGAAGGTTTTTGGGGAAGGTTATTAATTGGGAAGCTTGAATCATAATTACTATAGTGGAGGATATGAAACCATTCGTAACATATGCAAGTGATGGCATATTGAATGAGAAGGATCGGTTGGCCATGCATTATCACACAGAGTGATAATAGTCTTAATTATCCCACTATGGAGGTATGGTAATTAAACACTAAGTACTAGTTTATCTCATCGTGGAGATACAATAATTATAGTTTAAGGGATTACATTAGATAACACCTACATAAATGAACTTATGTATGGTTTGGGAATTGGTGTATCCTTACACTAAAGATTAAGAATGGATAATTGCTACACTATAGTTAAATTACCTTGTACTCAGGGACAGTATAAGGAATGTGGGGTAACCACTAAAGGCATTTATTTTAACCATGGAGGTTAAGAAAAGTAAACCCTAGAAACTATAGGATGTTGGTCTATCTTATCCACTTGAAAGTCTCTCCAACGATAATTTATCAAATGTGGTAATTTCTTATTAACATTGAAAACATTATTTGGAATATTTTTTGTGAACTTTGCTTGTGATCATTACCTTTGTTTTAAAAAAAATAGTCTCTCTGGGTTGGATTAAAATGGGTTGTTACAATGAGTGAAATATTCTTTATCCTCAATTAATTGGAGGAAAGAGTCATCTACAAAGTTTCCATTGATCATTTGCTCTTGACTATTACGAAGGTAAATATCCTTAATGAAGATATGATTAGCTTGATGCTCTAAGAGATAACTAAAACCTTCAAATATAATGACATAAAAATAGGGGCAAGATACGGTTATGCATAGCGGCTATTTATAGCCAATTGGGTAAAATTAGGATTTTTGAAATTTGGAATTGGCTAATATTTGGGACCCTTGACCAAGGCCCATTAGCCAGAAAAATTTAGGTGTAAGTTTTTTGAGGGGGTTGATTTACCCCAATTTTATAATAATTTGACCATTTTAAGTTTAAATTTTCAACATTACCCCTAATAGTAGTTAACCTTATACATGCTTATGGACACTCTTCGCCTGGATTTTGAAACTGATTCACAAAATTTTTATAAATACATTTTGGGGCTGACCCCTTACACATAACCCTGGGGCAAGAGGGAAAACTTGTTTTGCCAAGTGGAAAATAATAGTTTCTAAATAATTATTGCTTTTTAGAAATTCAAATATTGTTTGTTTTTTTTAAATCTAACATCTAATTCTAAAAAAATCATGGAATTTATTTGTTTTTATCTTTAATTAGTTCTACCACGTTTATGTTATTTATTTATTGAAGCTTTGACTTTTTATGAGAAAAAATCATAGTACAATTTAAATCATTCACTAATTACTTTTTTATATTATTTTTATCCATTTTTTTATTATATCATTATCACCTTAATGATATTCATTTTAGTTATATATTCTATATTATTTAAGAGGTTTTTTAGTAATAATTTTTAGTGTCTCATCTTATAATTATTTTTCTTATAAAATTGTATAATCTAATTTGAAACAATTATAGATAATTAAAATTTGATTTAAATTAAATTTGATTGCTTTTGTTCCTACTTTGAAGATTTACATAAATCTATGTATTGTAAAATAAAATAATAGTGACTCCATGATTAATTATGCTTAAAAAACTTTATCACTTAAACTCATTACAATGAATCCAATCATGTACATTGATGCTTATTAACCAAGTAATTATGTATTATAAGGGTTAAATTTGTTTATGCTTCCTAGAGTTTCCATGTGGAAGACAAATGGCTCGAAAAGGAAATTTCTTGTATAAAAACCAACATTACCTATGAATAAGCCACAAAATATGAGTCATATCTATGTAATCGACCAAGAAGACATTTTATTAAAATAAATTCTAATATTTTTAAGGATAATCCATCTCAAAACCATAACATTTATTTGGGTATCAATGGAAATGCAATGATCACTCTTTATTTCTAAATATTTATGTAGACACCAAAAAGTCGCACATTGTCCCTCTCCCCATCTCCACGGTTAATTAATGTGCAAAACCATTGAAAAATGCATAAATTGACCCAAAAAAACTATCTATCACCATTAGACCCTTTGGGCTAGCTAAACCCTTTCCTACACTTAACCCTAGGTCCTCATGTGACCTCATGCCAACTCAACTAAGGTTGAAACCTTTACCATAGTCAAAAATCACTTTATGGTCAAAAAGTCAACATTTTGGTCAAATTGTGCTTTATGGCTAATATCATGCTTAATTAGATCTAATATTGATTTAATTAAAAGCCTCCACCTCACCTAGTCTACTTTAACTAGCCTAGACTCCCACCTCACCTAGTCTAGCCTATTCTAGCCTTGCCACCTCTCATCCTAATCACACACCTTTGGGTCATAAATGCAAGATGGAGAATTTTGCACACAAAAATGATTAATTAATGCTAATATGCTTCCATAAAGGTGAATATTAATTGCAAATTGATATTTATCCCTAATCATCATTACTTTTGGATGGGTGAGGGACTCTCTCACCAAAATTCACTCATGACTGAGGACACCTCAGGGGACACCTCACCATAGACACCTCATAGGGGCCACATCACCATAGCCACATCATAGGGGACACCTCATCCCATTTCTCTCACCCTGGCCCACTCTATAAATTTAAGGTCATTTTCACCATTTAGATCATCACAATTTTTACATACCGAAACTCTGTCGAAATCAACATCGCCATTGCAATCAACACACATCCATCATACAAAGGTCATAATTTATTTGCCTCTTGCATAATCCCATTTTTTGAGTGAGATACGTGGATTTCCATATCAGGATTTACTATTCAGAAGTTTTACCTAAAAAAGCACACATCAAGAACCAATCAAAAAAATCCAAGGACCCTATTTGAGCAATCCAAATTCAAAAGGGCCAATTCGCACATCACACGTACGAACCTCCTGGTTCATACCCTAGGAGTTTGAACCTCTGGAATAGGAATCAGAACCATTCGAATAGGTAAGAATAGCTTAGTTTATGGTTTTATGCTGGTTTTTAATAGTTAATTTCATGTTTTGAGCATTTTTATGAGTCTTTTGTCTTCATAACCATGGGGTTTGACTGAGGTAGACCCCCCAATGCACTAATAGGATTTTGCAGGTTCACAGGTCCAGCAAAGCATAAGGAAGCATCCAAAAAGTAGTGGCTCATGAGAAAGAAGCCCACCTTCAATCGAGGAACCCAGAAAGATTGATCTATTGTCTTTGTACCACATATGAAAGAGGTTTCCTAAGAGGAGACCCTATTGTAGAATTTAGGGCTAAATTGTAAAAGGATATCATATTTTGTAACCCTTTTATGATTATCAATACAAATATAGCATATTCCATGATATATGAATGAAGTGTTATGGTATATTTTTGTTAGTTTCATTATGGCACGCCCGGTGGGACCTCCACCAAGCATAAGCTTAATCACCTTCTAACAAAAAATTGTGGTATATTATGGATGGTAGGTAGTTTTCATATGTGAAGAACACCACAAACCAAAAATTCCCTAAAGAACACTTCAAGCCACACCACAAAAGGTTCACTAGTGCACCGGTGAGCTTACAAAGAGAGTAGTGAGTACACACTTGGGCGTGTGGATTCCCAAAACTACCTCAAAAATACTGCTTGATACCTAGGTATTGTTTTAGACACCCACAACCAATGAAAAGGTAAATCAGGGTAGGTTAGAAGTCTTATGTTCCCAGGGTTTGCATTCCCCCATACCTAGACCACAAACTGTCTCTTGCCACAGTGTATGCAAGGTTAAAGCATCTTGTATCTTTTGAAACCAAATCAGTAGTTAATTTACCTTTATGTCATTTACTTTCCTCAAGTATATGCAATATTTTCATGAGTTTTTGGTCATCTCTCTAGACATAAATTGAGTTTTTGGGAATTTTTGTGCAGGTACTTGTGCTCAAAATGCTCCAAAAGCTTCAAAATCATTTCCAATATCCCAAAAATAGTCAACTCTATCCTTGGATACCGGTTCGCATGACAGGAGTGCAAAATCCTTCACAGAAGACTGTTTCACACCCGAGGAGTGCAAACCTCCCAAATTCACATAGTTTTTGACCAGAGGGCATCCTGAAGCCTTTCATACTCACCTGGATGTAGGTTTTGTCTGAAATACTTCATTTCCTCCTCTATTTTTGAGCTAATATTTCGTTGTGAGCCACAAATTCCACACCATCACACATGCTTGTTTGTTGTAGTTAAATTTCCATTTGCTTTCTAGATTAGTTTTAATTTTAGCAATTCCCTTTCCAGTTATTTTCCTTTCAAAGCAATTAATTAGATTTCCTTTGTGAAACACCAATAGAGTAAATTTAATCTTGTGTAAACCACTTAATTAGATTTATC
This sequence comes from Wollemia nobilis, assembly GCA_028583015.1. NCBI lineage: Eukaryota > Viridiplantae > Streptophyta > Pinopsida > Araucariales > Araucariaceae > Wollemia > Wollemia nobilis. The sequence continues at coordinate 407,410 of JAQPPZ010002593.1, forward strand.
TCTCAAAATTCAATAGATTAAAGTTGTTTTTGCACCCCAATCAATTAAATATATTTGTTTTGAAAATGCAATCTAGCCTAGTTTATTTCAAAAAGGCACTTAATCTAGATTTGCTTTTGAAATAGTATCACACAAAAAAACACCACACACATGTTCTATTTAAACAGTGTAGGACATTGAGTTTCATCTCTAGTTCAAATTGAATTTCATCACCAATTCAGCACTAGAGTTTAGTGAGGTCTAGGACTAATCTCCACTGGCTCACCTTTGGTTTTGACACCTTAGCATCCCTCCAAGTGGATCATTCTGGAATTAATACCTAACCAGTCCTTCCCAATTTTAGTGTTGGTTATCCAGATTCATCACTAGAAGGTACCTTCAGAGTGGGTAGTTTTAGAAAACCCCTTTACCATAGGGATTTTCAAATAATTAGTGGGAATAGCTGTCGTTACCATGGGTGCCTTAAACGTGAGGGTTAAGTGAAATTATGGGTATACTGATAGCACCACATTGATAGAGCAACCTATCTTCATGGAGTTTATTTGACTCATTAGAAAATTTTGAGTCTCCACCTTTTGGATATCATTTTATTGTAATGTATTCCATCTAGGTAGCCATTCACCCATTGGAAACATAGTTCTATTTTGTGCACCTTTGGGTGTTGCAAAAGGTTCTATGCTACAACATACCTGATTTTTACTAGAAGATCACCCACCACCCAAATTTTACTACTAGGTCGTATATTCTATCATCAAAACACAGAAAAATAAAAAATAAAGAAATTTTACTTTTTGTTGAGTCTCGAGAAAAGTGGTTACAATAGCACATCAAACGTGCTATAACTAACTTACATATTTTTCCATAGTTTCATTACCACGGTTCTCACTACACAACTCATTTTTAGGTGAATTACGCCCCCCATCATGATCATCCTACACTCAAGTTTATTTTGCATGATTATTTATGAAAATCTAGGATTCAGGCTATTATACTGATTCACACAGGTTTCTATAGCATAGAGAAGGTCCACACAACACATATTTCACCCTATTTTGGACTTTTGGGTGGTTCGTACCCTTGGAGTGTGAACCATTCTAGTCTGCACCCCTGGACTGCAAACCTATTTTTTAGGTTCCAATTTGCGCATACAACACACAGAGACATAGTTTACACATTTTTGACCTTCTGATGTTAATTCTAGGTGGACCGCATCCCTAGAGTATGAACTTGTTTGGTATGCACCCCTAGCCTATGAACCTATATTTTTGTCACCAGAGAGTATCCTCGTCATTCATAGATAGTTTTTGAGTTCACATTTTACTTATGTTGACTGTTATCCCACTTCTTGCATATCTTACCATGTTGGTTACACGTAGTCAGATGTGTTAAGCACTTCCTCATGATATTGAGGCTACCCAACAAATAGTTATTACTATCGAGGCCTCTTCTTATCAGACCATAGATCCACCTCCCGAGTCTGAGCAGGTTTCATTCTGAGTTGTACCTAATTTACTGATGGGGCCTTCTGCTCCTAGGGCTAGTTATACATCCTACATGGCATCTCCTGCACCATTTCACCTCCTAGATGAGAATCTTGAAGGGATCCTCCCTTAGAGGATCTCTCTTCATCCAATACTCTATCTACTTTTTTCCAGCATGTCATATACACCTCTCCATGTCACCCCATACCAGTTATGGTGGTAGAGGATCTCACTCCTCCATAGTCACCATCCTCCACACATCCTTTCACTGATAACTCCTCCTGACCCCTTTTGGGTGATGATGTTGTCTTCTCCTAAATCACCATGAATGTTTTTACCATTGTATAGTCAGTCGGTATAATTTCCACTTCTTCCTCTACACCATTTTCATCACAAATACCAGTATCTCAACAGGCCTCATCTAGTCACCCACCTTAATCTCAGCCTCCATCCTCAAATCCACCAGCATATTATTCACATCCATATTAGGATTACCGTACCACTTCACTAGGTATCACACACCCCTCTGTCCAAGATTTTCCACCACCTACATCCTTCAACCTACGACCACCGTCTTCCACCTCATAGTTTACCACATTTCCATCTATAGTTCACCATTTGTGCCTCCCAATACATTTTAGCTACCTCCTCCTCCTTCATATCAACCATCTCCATTGCACCCCACATATCAAGGTGTTCCCCCTCGCAATTTCATCTAGCCATATTCTTTATTTGCTATCCCATATGCTCCACCTCAGTCCTCACCCATACCACCTACTACTTCCCAGTAGTTTTTATTTCACACATCCATTGCTATTCCACCCCCTACTTCCACACCTCCAACCTTATTTACCACCCCACCCACATGGTCATCCACTACTATGGCTCAGGCATGACCTACTTTTCAGTACGCGCAGTAGCAGTAGTAGATGCCCATGCCTGGACAGTCACCTCCCAGTTACTATGATGCATCATAGCAGCAACAACAATAGATCTTGATTCCTGGTCCATTACCCCTTGGATATTATGACCCCTCACAGCAACCACCACCTATATTCCAGGCTTCATACATTTCACCTCATCCATCTCAAGTTCTTTTCCCACAGTACCACTTGATGTTAGCACCTACTCCATAACATGATGCTTACTATCAATAGTGGAAGGAACAATAGCTGTAGTAACCACCAAATTTGGATTACATTTAGGCTTCATCATAGCTACAACCTACATCTACACCACCCCCTCCATTTACCGCTCCTCGACAAACTACTATCATGATCTCTAGCGAGTTTCAAGCCATGCAGGAGCAGTTGCGTGCTTTGGATCTATGTACAACTAGTTATGGGCCTCAAAAACCCACATATGATGAGTTGTGCAATAAACCAATTCACCCATATATCCCTGTACATCCCTATCCTTATAGATTTGAGATTCCCAAATTCAAAAAATTCAAAATAAGGAAAATCCTTGAGAGCACCTGAATAATTACCATTTTGCCTGTTACCAATTGCACAAAATTAATCCCCTTATGCTTCATACCTTTGCCATGTCACTTGGAGGTCAAGCATTATATTGGTACAACCATTTACCTCACCATAGATTGTATACATTTGAGCAGTTGGCCAATATTTTTCTTGAAAATTTCACCATCAAAATCAAAACCAAGCTTACCTTGTCCAATGTGTATGCTTTACATCAGTGGGATGATGAGCCTATTACTAATTTTGTCACTCATTGGAGAGTGGTCCTTCATGATCTTGCCTACCCTCTCCCACCTTAAGAGTTCATAAAACTCTTCACCAAGAGTTATCATAAACAAATCTTTTGAATATTGCAGATACATCAGATTCGAACATTTGAAGCCATTTTCCAAGCCAAAGTTATTGAGGACATCAAGGTCCATACAAGAAAAACTAATTTGCATTAGAATAACTCCTACCCCACCAATTACCATTAAAATCATCCTCAATATGTACCACCTACCACATGATCCCCGCAAACCAATCAAGTTCTTCTCAGTTCTCTATATCCGCCAGCATAAGTGGTGGTCATGCAAGTTCCACAACCTACACCCCCATGCTCTCCTCATAATAAATATCAAGCAAACCCTCCACTTCTTATCACTCCACAAAAAAAAACCAACCTCCACAATCCAATCCATGCCAAGGTCACAATCCATGTCTACCTCACCCCCCATGCAATTAGACACCTTTATCTGAGCCCATGCCCACTCTATTTCACCAATTAACTGAGGGGGCCTCATTCACTTGAAAAATGTCCAACATATTGATCCAAATTACCCTCTACCATGATAATACAATCCATAAGCCTTCTATGATTATCATCGACAACATGGACACACCTTTGATTCATGTCGTATCTTTTGCCATGTTGTATAAGACCTTATCGATTGAAGCACTATCTAGGTCTCAAACCCCCTTGCACCACAAAATAAAAAATTGGGTATATACCAAAATTCCTTAATTGAGCATGTGGGTAACCCACCTCAAAATTATCCATGCCAGATTAATCATGTCAATCGAGATCTTTCCCAGCAAGGATTTGTGGGTATGATCAATATCATCATTCGCAATCAACATTATACACCCCTTGCAGCTACTCAAAAACCCTCCACATCACACCAACCACCCATCACAACCTCAATCATCATACCACCAATTCCCCACCCCTCCATAGAATGCCATCGCCATCCCTGGTAGTATTTACCACCATCTTCATATGACCCCTACAAGGTTATCGGTTTATGATCTCCTGCAACAATCCCAACCTCATCGTGAAGCTCTCAATTCCATCCTCTGCTCTCTCGATCTTGACACCCATAATGCAGATTTCTTTGCCAACTTTGTTGGTAATATTTAGAGATACCTAAAACCTTCTATAAGCTTCCATGACCATGAAATTATAGAATTTGTAGGCAAGGGAGTGGATCCCCGGTTGCATATTCAAGCCTCCATCAATATCGTTACCTATAAATGTGTTCTCATTGATACCAGGTCCTCCATCAGCATCATTTCTACCATTGCACTAGAACACCTTTGTCTTCCTCCTCATCTTGCCACACTATCCATGGATATTTGAGCATTTTACGGCTCCATGTGTCCTACTATTGGCACTATTGTCTTACCCATCAAGGCAGGTGCCAAAACCATTTCCACTCTCTTCCATTTTATCGAAGGTGAGATGTAGTATGTCATCCTGTTAGGATGACCTTAGATTTGTAACATGTAATACGTCCCTTCCACACTACATCACTGCATAAAATATGTTCATAATGGATTAGTCCACTGCATCCCTACTGACGGTGATCCCTTCAAATTTTGCAATATCATCAATCTTCCACTTGGTCCATCATTATTGTCCACATAATTCACCCCTATTCCATGTTGCACACTCGATAACACCTATCCTCCATCATCACAACCACCCCCTACACCCAATATCAGCAATATTACCTCCACTTCATCCAATCCACCACAACCTCCACCACACCCACTTGTACCTAATTTCTCCCATAGTGTGTCATCATCCTTCAACCCCCACCATTCACCTTTTCTGCTATGCCAACCCCACCACCCTCATCCAACCCCAAACCTATTATCCCTATGCCACCTACACACACTCACCATTTTGTGTCATGATCAGCACGAGCACACGTAGTCCCCCATTCATCCAATCCCTCTTCTTTGCCTACATCCTTATTTACCCATGCTAACCATCGTATTGTTGGATCTCTGATCGAATGCTATGATTGGGCACAACGTGTTACTCGACTTGATGACCAATTATCTCAATATGCCTATACTAATGCACATATCCTATCAATAACTCCACCTCTGCCTGCTCCACCACCACCACAACCACACAAGGTGTCCTCTCCTCCACCTTAGCATATTGATCTACCCTATGTCACTATCCACATGACCACACCTGGTCCTAGTGAGTATAACATTATATATTCTTGAGTTTCACCATCCACTTTCCAAACCACCTATGATTTTGGCTGATCTTGTAATGTGCCTTTAAATATTGGGGTAGTAGTTCCTCTTGGTCCTCCCAATAATTCCACGAACTTTGTATATGGGGGGCTTGATTCATCCGTAGATCCTCCAACACCTCCACCACCACAAACTAGATTTTATAGAAATATTAATCACATGTCTAATCCTCTCTTTTCCTCGCAATGTCTGTGTTGATACAACCAGTATGGGTATGGCCTAGGAATATATGAAAAAGAATGTCATTCCTATATCATCCTCCCACTTGCCATCCCATAGATCGATCTGGACTCGGTTACAATTTAGATACTATTCACAATATTGAACATGACTTTCAACATCTGGATCTTAATCCTCCTGATCTTTTGCCTAATGAGGACTTTGAACCTACTATGCCACTTGATAGCTCTTCTCCTCATTCCATGATTGATATACCATCCGCATTTTTTTTGCCCTCTCCACCCCATGATCCCCTTTCACCACAGGAAGTCAAAACCCTTGTCTATCACTTCACCTATCTTGCTATTGATAAATCTGCATTGTCTGATCCATCTGCACCTATCGATTCACCCTTATCAGTTGAATCCCCCTTACCTACCACTTCACCCCTACTTACCAATCCATCCCCCCTCCTCCCCATCACCCTCCTCTCCACATTCTACTCCATTCATCCCCATTCATATGACCATCCCATCTCGGTGCCAAATTTCTCATTCACCTTTGTCACCCGTGGTGTTGAATATTGGTCACCACCAACCGGTTCTCAATTTCTTTCTATCCTATTCTTATTCTTTAGAATCTTCCTCACCTACCTCTTCCATTTACAGTGCATTAGTCAACATGATTTCCATTGACCTCTATTCCCCCCTCCACTATCCAAACCAGCCTAACTACGTACCACCTCCTATTGAAGACTTTGTTGATTTTGATGATATCTCCTCCACCCCATCCCCCATTGATTTCCTTCCCACACCCCACATGATACGATATGCTAATGCACCATTACCTACCATCCCACCCCACATCCCTTGGATTCATAATCTTGATATTTATCTAGATGATGAATTCCTCACCCCGGATGCTATTGATGACCTACATCTCATCCCCACACCAGCACAACTCTAGGATGGTTCTCACATGCTTGTTGAGGACACTATTGAAGTTGACATTGGTAATGACCCAAACAATCCTCACATCGTCTACCCCACCACCAGCCTCATTGACAAATAACACGTTCTTTATACCAATTTTATCTGATACTACATCAAGATTTTTTCCTTGTCCTACACAGATATGCCAATTCTTGACCTCTCATTGGTAGTGTGCAACCTTGTTCTGGATGACAAATCCAAACCTGTTCGACAAAATTTGTACCTCATGCATCCCATAGTTGTTCTTATCATTAAGTAGGAGTTATAGAAACTCCTTGATGTCGATTTTATCATACCCATTGATTACCCTGAATGGGTTTCAAACATGGTTCCCATCGAAAAACCCAAGGGGGTATACGGATTTGCACCAATTTTAGGGATATTAACAAATCTTGTCCCAAGGATAATTTTCCACTCCCTAATATCGACACTTTGGTTGATGCTATAGCTAGACACAAAATATTGTCACTCATGGATGGTTTTTCAAGTTACAATAAAATTCATGTCAATCCAAAAGACCAACACAAGAATTCCTTCACCACCCCCTAGGGGACCTTTTGTTACAAAGTCATGCCTTTTGGCCTCAAGAACACTGGGGAAACTTATCAACATGCCATGACTTATATTTTCCATGATATTATGCATAAAACTATTGAGGACTACATGGATGACCTCATTGCCAAATCCAAAACCCGTGGTCAACATCTAGAAGATCTACAACAAATATTTGATCGCCTCTTAGAACACAATGTCCACTTGAACCCGAAGAAATGTGTCTTTGGTGTCACCATTGACAAAATCTTAGGTTTCATCATCTCACAAAGGGGTATTGAAGTCGATCCCACCAAAGTCCAAGCCATCATTGACATACCTCCCCCTACAAATCTCAAGCAATTACGTGGCTTACAAGGAAGAATCCAATCCATACGGTGATTTATCACCCAACTTTTAGACAAGTGTCAGCCATTTAATCATATATTACAGAAGGGGGTCCCATTTAAATTGGATACTAAATGTCAAGCTACCTTTTATGACATCAAATTCTACCTCACATCTCCATCCGTCCTCATTCCACCCCATCTCAAACACCCATTCCACTTGTACATTTATGCTACTAACATTACACTGGGTACACTCCTTTCCCAAAATAATGAGAATGACAAAGAGCAAGCTATCTATTACATTAGTTGCACCCTAATTTATTATGAAACACGGTATGCCTACATGGAGAATCTCTATCTAGCCATTGTTTTCACCACACAAAAGTTGTGAAACTACATGCTTAGCTATACTACCTATGTAGTTGCCCATGATAATCCTCTCTGCTACATGATGAGTAAGAGCTACCAAAATAGAAGAACGACCAAATGGATCATGCTCCTCATGGAATTTGATCTCGAATTCATAAGTCAAAAATCTATCAAAGGCTAAGTCATTATTGATCAGCTAGCTGAGGCTCCATTACCAAGTGATGCACCATTGCTTATCAAACTTCCCAATGATTTAGTCTTTCAAGTAAGTGAAGTCGAAGAACTAGTATATCCTGAATCCACTACAAAATTAACCTTTTTCTTTGATGGCTCCCATTGCACATACATCAGGGGTGCAAGAATAGTATTTTTCATGCCATAGGGGGAACCTCTCCCTTTTTATTTCAATTTTGGCTTTCCATGCACCAAAAACAATGTTGAGGATGAGGCTCTTATCCTTGGCCTAAAGAAAGCACTCTCCATGCACATTCACCGCTTGGAAATTTTCGGAGACTCCCTCCTCATAGTGAATCAAATCAAGGGAGAATGACAATGTTGTTGCCTAATCCTATAGTAAAACAAGTAGGTAGCCAAATATTTATTGACCAAATTTGAGTGGTATGACATCACCACTACCCTGCACTCCACAAACCATTTTGATGATACCATAGCATCCCTAGGCTCACTCATTTTGCAAAACCCACTTTCTGACAGCACTCACGTGTCCATTCACACCCTTTTCCATTCTACCATCTCCACCAAACCACCTTCTTAGGACAATGTCATCGATATCATTGAAGTTACACCACATGATCCATTGTTTTCCCAAGTGAATAATTGCATCAAGATCAGTCTCCTACCACCTAATTGAAGTCATACTCACAAACAAGATTTTAAATTATGTGCTATTTGCTACACATTTCTAGCTTATATCCTTTACAAGTGAAGTTACGATGGCATACTATTGTGTTGTCTTGAGCCATCCGAAGCCCAACACATTACTCAAGAGGCCCATGATGGTACCTATGGTGGCCATTTCAGTGGCATGGCCATCACCAAATGAATTTTATGCATGGGCTATTACTGGCCCACAATGGAGTATGATTGTTGTGTTTATGTTAAAAAGTGTGTCAAATGCCAAAATAATGCCAATATTACATACTTACCTTCTTAGGCTCTCCAACCTATTCAGTAAATATGGACTTTTTCACAATGGGGCCTGGATCTCATTGGTAAAATCACACCTTCATAATATACCAATCACAAGTTCATCATTACAGCAACTAAATACTTTACAAAATGTATTGAGGCATCTAGTTCAAATGACCGACCCTAAAATTGTTGATTTCATCACTCAACACATCATTTGTCATTTTAGAATCCCATAAAAAATCATTACTAACAATGGTACACCATTTAAGAATAAGAATGTGTGTGCTTTATGTGACAAATTTAACATCCAACATAGCTTCTCTACTCCATATTACCCCCAAGGTAACGGTCAAGCTGAAGCAACCAACAAAACCATCATCGCCATTCTTCACAAAACCATTGGAGAGTCACATCGTGATTGGCACAATCAAATACCTTTAGCATTATGGGCATATCAAACTAGTATTCACACTCCAACTGGGGCAACCCTATTTTCTCTTGTCTATGGTAGTATTGAAACCATCATGCCTTTGGATCTTGAAATACCATCATTATGGGTTTCCATGTAATAATTCATTTATGATGACATGACTCGTCAAGATTGATTAGATCAATTAACCCTTTTAGATGAACGCCACATTCATGCCATTGAACACACATGTGTTTATCAAGATTTTTCTGACATGCCTATAATTAAAAGGTACACAAATGATGCAAGAGCATCCAGTAGCACCTGATGCAGAAGCATACAGTTGCAGGAGGGCCACTTCAAAAAAGTTAGCTAAGGAGGAAAGACGTCGCGATTTTGTGACATGTCACAAAATCATGACAGAAGAATCCAAAGAAGGCAAGGAGGAAAATATGTTGCGATATCACGATAGAAAAGGTGTCGTGATATTGCGACACAAAGAGGAGAGGGGAAGTAGCGGAGAATACTGTCGCGATATCACGATAGAAAATGTGTCGCGATATCGTGACACAAGTAGAGAAAGCAGCCAGCAGGGCCAACTATCGTGATATCACGACAGGTCTCATGGGAGGAGCAAGGATGCCAAGGATGTCATGATTTCATGATGCAGACTGGAAGGAGGAGGCTGCAAGCAAAGATGTCATGATTTCATGACATGTCATGGTTTCGCGACCCAAAGGCAGGATGAAGAGCGGAGGAGGAAGATGTCACGATTTTGTGACATGTCATAGTTTTGCGACCCACAGAAGAGAGAGAAGGCATAGAGGAGAAGATGTCATGATTTTGTGACATGTCACAATTTCACGACCCGCCAAGGAGAGAGAAAGCTAGGAGGAAAAAGATGTCGTGATTTCATGACATGTCGCATTTTCACGACCAGAAGGCGAAGAAGAAGCCAAGGGAGGAAGATGTCGCGATTTCATGACATGTCGCATTTTCGCGACCAGAAGGCGAAGGAGAAGCCAAGTAGAGGAAGATGTCGTGATTTCGTGACATGTCGCATTTTCACGACCAGAAGGTGAAGAAGGAGCCAACGGAGGAAAATGTCGTGATTTTGTGCCATGTCGCATTTTTGTGACCTGAAGAAGCGAGAGGGAGCAGAGAGGATAAGATGTTGCGATTTCATGACAGGTCGCATTTTCATGACCCGAAGAAGAGAAAGGAGGCAAGGAAGAAAAATGTCGCGATATCGCGACATGTCGCGATATCGTGACCAAAAGAGAAAAGGACGAGCAGGAGAGCAAATATGTCACAATTTTGTGACAGGTCTTGATTTTGTGACCCAAAAGTAGAAGAGCATACGGAGGACAAAGATGTCACAATTTTGTGACATGTCACGATTTCGCAACCTAAAAGACAAGGCGAAGACGAAGAGTCGAAAAGGGAGTCATTTCGAATACCTGGGTGACAAAGCGACACGGGAAGGTGAAACAAAAGGTTCTGGGAGAGGAATCGATGAGCCACGAGATGGAAAGCAGATCGTCGCACCAAAAAGTTATAAAAGGGGTAAGCCGAGCCATGCAGAGTGGTTGGAAAATAGTGGAAAACCTACAGTTGCAGAGTTGCACAGTCAAGTTACAGAGTCAAAGGCCGAGAGCCATTCTAAACCGGCTAGAGTGTGTTTTCCTTCTAGAGTTGCTGTAATTCTTCCTAGGAATGCAGGCAGATCGCCGAACGTGAGGCAGCTTGCATAGGGAGAAGAAAACTACGCCTACGGGCTAGTGTTGCAGAGTTAGAGAATCTTTGCAATTGAGAGTGAGAGAACTGTGCCTGTGCGCCAGTTGTTATAAAGCCTACGGGCTGTAAATGTAATCTTTGCAAGTTTATCTAATAGAACATTGGGATTTCTATTTCTTGTAAAGTTGTTTCCAAATTTTTTTGGTGTAAAAATTTGGATGTGAATGGTTTAAATTTTTGGTTCCCCATCAAGTGGTATCAGAGCTAGAAGATTCTGAGCATGTAAGTAGAGTGCTTGCACCAGGATCTGGGGTTAAGGAACCTGTCATGAAATCATGACAGTCACAGTTTCATGACCCGCCAAGGATTGTGAGAGGAGTGCAGCAGAATGCCTCCAAAAATAAATCATGGTCGCGTGGCACAGGATGAAGAATTCAGAGCGTTGTAGAGGCAAGTGCAAGCCCTGCAAGAGGAGCTGCTCAGAATTGATTTGCTGAGGCAAGTGAAAGCCCTGTGAGAGAAGCTACGCAGAAGGCATGAGGATAAACAGAAAAGAAGAGACCAGGGAGAAAGAACTGGTGGAAGAGAGGATGAAGTGCTTCAGAAGTTGAAGCCATTGAAGGCTACAGACGAGGAGGTGGACAGCCGTGCCGAAAGTGAAGATCACTTCTCCACCAACCCCGGGTGTCTGATGTAGGAGCATCTAGTAGCACCTGATGTAGAAGCATCCAGTGGTAGGAGGGCCACTTCAGAAAATTTGGATGAGGAAAGACGTCACGATTTCATGACATGTCACAAAATCACGACAGAAGAAGCCGAAGAAGGCAAGGAGGAAAATATGTTGCAATATCATGACAGAAAAGGTGTCACAATATCACAACACCAAGAGGAGAGGGGAAGCAGTGGAGAATACTGTCGTGATATCATGACAAAAAATGTGTCACGATATTGCGACACAAGCAGAGAAAGCAGCCAGCAGGGCCAACTATCGCGATATCGTGACAGGTCTCATGGGAGGAGCAAGGATGCCAAGGATGTCATGATTTCATGACGTAGACTAGAAGGAGGAGGCTGTAAGCAAAGATGTCATGATTTCGTGACATGTCACGATTTCACGACCCAAAGGCAGGATGAAGAGTGGAGGAGGAAGATGTCATGATTTCGTGACATGTCACAGTTTTGTGACCCGCAAAAGAGAGAGAAGGCGCAGAGGAGAAGATGTCATAATTTCATGACATGTCGCAATTTCATGACCCACCAAGGAGATAGAAAGCCAAGAGGAAGAAGATGTCACGATTTTGTGACATGTCGCATTTTCACGACCAAAAGGCGAAGAAGAAGCCAAGGGAGGAAGATGTCGTGATTTTGCGACATGTCATATTTTTGCGACTAGAAGGCAAAGGAGAAGCCAAGCGAAGGAATATGTCATGATTTCGTGACATGTCACATTTTCGCGACCAGAAAGCGAAGAAGGAGCCAATGGAGGAAAATGTCACGATTTTGTGACATGTCACATTTTCATGACCCGAAGAAGCGAGAGGGAGCAGAGAGGATAAGATGTCACGATTTCGTGACAGGTCGCATTTTCATGACCCGAAGAAGAGAAAGGAGGCGAGGAAGAAAAATGTTGCGATATCGTGACATGTCACAATATCATGACCGAAAGAGAAAAGGACGAGCAGGAGAGCAAAGATGTCACGATTTCACGACAGGTTGCGATTTTGTGACCCAAAAGCAAAAGAGCGTACGGAGGACAAAGATGTCACATTTTCACATGTCACAATTTCGCAACCCGAAAGACAAGGTGAAGATGAAGAGTCAAAAAGGGAGTCGTTTCGAATACCTGGGTGACGAAGCGACACGGGAAGGTGAAACGAAAGGTTCTGGGAGAGGAATCGACAAGCCACGAGATGGAAAGCAGATCGTCACACCAGAAAGTTATAAAATGGGTAAGCTGAGCCATGCAGAGTGGTTGGAAAATAGTGGAAAACTTGCAGTTGCAGAGTTGCATAGTCGAGTTACAGAGTCGAAGGCCAAGAGCCATTATGAATCGGTTAGAGTGCGTTTTCCTTCCATAGTTGTAATTCTTCTTGGGAATGCAGGCAGATCGCCGAACATGAGGCAGCTTGCATAGGGAGAAGAAAACTACGCCTGCGGGCTAGTGTTGCAGAGTTAGAGAATCTGTGCAATTGAGAGTGAGAGAACTGTGCCTGTGCACCAGTTGTTATAAAGCCTGCAGGCTGTAAATGTAATCTTTGCAAGTTTATCTAATAGAACATTGGGATTTCTATTTTTTGTAAAGTTGTTTCCGAATTTTGGATGTGAATGGTTTAAAATTTATGTTCCCCATCAACAAACATGAATTTCAATTTGGAGACTTACTCCTTAAAGAGAACCAATATATTACTAGCCAACCGTGCCATGTCCATGACAAATTTGCACCAAATTGGCTAGGCCTATGTATGGTTACTCATAAATTTGGATTTTGGGTATACCATATGGCCACATTCGAAGGGATAACTGAGCTTGAGACCATTAATATTATTCATCTATGAGAATTTTATGCCTAGTCGTAGGCATTATAGTTCATAATTACTTGTGTACATATGTACAAAAACAACATTCAAATTTTGTTGTTTGGCGGTACTACGTACACTTGCATATATATTTAAATATGCTCACTACATTTTTGTCCTTCCCTCATTATTTATTCTATAAGTGAATGGTTTATGGTCACGCTTCGAGTGACTACATACCTTTAACTACCCTCTTTTCTCTCCCATTTTTCTCTTCATTCTTATATTAACTTCTTCTTGTTACTCATCAATGTTGTATGGTCACGCTTCGAGCGGCTACATACCTTTGATGGGTTTCTTTTATTTTTCTTAGTATACCCTCTTCTTCTTGTTACTCATCAATGTTGTATGGTCATGCTTCGAGTGGCTACATACCTTTGATAAGTTTCAAATTCTTTTCTTTTCCCCCTTCTATATCTTCTTTTTCTTCCCTCCATTCTCCATTTGCATACCACCCTTCCTCATACCCCATTCCATTGTCCATGACACTGGGGAAACCTTGTACATAAATACTTGCTTTTTTGCATCGATATAGGCATTTGCATATATTCATTATAAATACCAGGTGAAAGGAATTAAAAATGCACATGCTAGCATGCCTAACTGATGTCCAAAACCCCTTTTTAGGAGATAGGATTAGAGCGATGTTTTGCTTACTTCGACCACAAACAGTTACATAATCAACCACCATCCAAAGTTGGCATATTTTAGAAATACTTGTAGGCTTCCCTTGGTCACCTTGCTCTCTTTCCTAGACTTACATGCACGTCTTACATACTAATAAAATTCTATAAATGGGACTGATTACGTTGCATGCCAGCTGATGCTTAGCGAAAATAACTCCACTCATTAAATAATTCACATGATTTCTCTCGAACTGAAGGAATGACAAAAGGAAAAGCCCTCCTCCTCCTTGAATAAAATTTCTTGCTCTATTACCAATCTGAGCAAGTATCCCGGAAGAGCATAAAGAAAGAAACATCCCTTGCTCTACATCTAATCTGAGCAAGTATGATAAAAAAAAAAAAAAAAAAAAAGAGAAACAAAAAGAAATAAGAATCCAAGAGCACCCAAGAAAATCATTCACACCGGGGTAGAAAACAAAAGGAAAGGCCTCAAGATATCATCAAATTGAATCCCTGTAGTCTTATGGTATTTACCAATGAGCTACCATACAAGCTAAATTTGGCATGCAGTTATAACCCATCCCATTCCATAATGGTAAAATTAACATCACTCTCCACACACAAGTCCAAGATAGAGGTCTTGTATACCAAGATAGCCTCCAAGTGAGTCACAAAGTTTTGCTCAATTAGTCAATGGGATTGATTTTACAAACTGTACTGTTCGAATCTCTTCATGACATCCCTCAGCTCCAACTTCCTTGGAATAACAGAATGGATCACATCACTAGAGCAATGTAATGATGCAAATGCTATCCTTAAGCAAAATGTTCATATCATTTAATCTTATGCATGCCATTTTATTTATTTTTTATCTCATTCCTCACATTTTTGCATATTTATTTACACATATCATTATTCCATTTTCCTCCAATTATCTACTATCACATATACACTAACCATACACTACCATAAGCAAAAAGAAACAAACACAAACACACATGCAAGTAGACACAAGTGCCACAGAATATCATATGTATATATATTAACAAAATCATGCCATCAGTCTATAATAAAATGTGTTGGCCCTTATGGTTACATCACCACGTATCCATATCTATACATCACCATACGCAAAAACTAACATCCGAATACAATAAAGAATGCATCATCATTAGGTACATCTCTCTACAAAAATAATCCACTCCTCATGAGCGCCTACAAAAAATAAAAAAATCCAATCAATCAGGCACCTACTGATCTCGCAAGCCCTCACAGCTACTGTCGCTCTCGATGTCTATATACCCACATCTCCTACACTACCTCCCCTAGCCACCCACTGGGAAGACTTTGCCTTTATAGCATCCTCCAATTGAGCCCTCTCCACCTGCCTAGGAGGCCCCATCCTCACTGGTGTCTACGACATCGCAGGTTCCACCATAGCATATACCCTATTGCCCATTGATGGCACATTGTGTTGTAGTTTTACAATTGACAAGGCTAGTGATCCCTCATAGACGAGGATAGGTATCCCCCAAAGAGCTAGCTCCCCCTCACACCTCGATCGCCTACTGTCCTCCTTGGTATTCATCGCCAACATCTGATTATTACCCTCCTGCAATTGCATCGCATACTTCTGCACTACCTCTCCAAATCAAGAAATCTCATACTCTACCCTCTCCCTCACCTCTTGAATCCCCTACATAGTCTGTTCTAGATCTGCAACCCGAACTGCATGACAGGCCTTCATGACCTCTGTATCTACCCGTGCCTCGTCTAACAACTATTGAAATTGCCCTGTGGTCTCAATCATCTCATCCTGCTCATCGCAGTTGACATCACGCTCATTCCTAAGATAATATTGCTCAATATTGAGTGCCTCTAGCTCTTGTGCTATCTCCTCGATGCAAACCTTGGCCTCATCATGCTCATCCAATGTAGCCCTCAGGTCTACCTCCACCTCCTTCTTCTCTACCTCTACCACAGAGTGATCCAATGCCCAATCCATCTCAATATCCAAAAGCTTATTTCTAAGCTTCTTACCCTCCATCCTCAATGCCACTACCTCACCTTCAACCTTGATCATGGTTGCCAAATCCCCACCAAAATCATACTCATCCAAAAAATCCTCCACATCCTCCAAACATGCATCTCCAATACCCCCTGCACCAACACCAACATCCCCCATATCTCCACCACCACCACCCATAGGTCTAAACATCTAATAATAAACCTCAATCATAGGGTTATCCTCCCTCTCCTCTGCTCCAACCACCTCATCCCTCCCACCCTTGGTTGATGGCCCCAAACAACTATCACTCACCAGCCTATCCTGATCACCATGTCGAGGCTTCACTTATCTCATTAGCTGGTCCATCCCAGCCTCATCCTCCTCTCCAAGCTTAGGTGACCTCGCCTGGACCTTATCAGGTGTCACTTCTGTCACCCCTCTGGGTAGACCTACATTGAGAAGAGCTCCTACTACATCAACCCACCCATCCACCATAGCTCACCTGGGCTCCCAAGTCTACCTTGACCACCACACCTCATACTCTGTGATCATGCCCACATTGTCTACATATGGGACATCAATCACCTCATATAGAATCAAATACAAGGGTGACACTATAGGTCATGGCCCCCTCTCCCCCTTCACCCTACCAATATCTATAGGCAGATCGGTCACCCCTGCACTAATCCAAACTACCACTACACTTGGAAAAATGGAAATAACTTGACCACTACCACGTACTTCCCCACCACCCACCTCCCACAAAAAACAGATACCAGATGCAAGACATCATGGTCCCATCCAGAACCTCCTAGCCATGGCCTCCATCTAATGTGCTCCATCCTCAACCTCCCCAGCTCCTCCCTATACTACATCAAATCACCCCCACACTCCCTCATATTCTTCTCCATATCAACTCACCATCTCATAGCATAGGGCATCTTATGCCCCTCATGATCATGTGCATCATACAACAACTATCCAATCCTCTAGATAGTCATGTGCTCCCATGCCCATATCTATAGCAATGGGAGGATGCTCAGCCCTGTCATATCTATCCTCACCACTCCGTGTAGCTCACGATATAACTAAGTCAATAGTGCAGGTGCCCATGCATATCGGTTTCCCTGATCCACCATGTATCACACAAACCCCATCATGTTATAGGGGAATTTCACCCCTGAAGAATCTGGTAGCACATGACTCATGATCAACAACATCGCCATCACATGCTGCAATGAGAGCCACCTCTCCCTCTTCCTCCAATAGAGCATATAGTCCACCCTATTCTTTGCCTCTACCTGCCTCCACCTCTCCCCAAATGCCCTCTCAATAATACCATACTTATCCTCCTTCTTCGCCACCATCACCATTACACCATCAATCAACAATTGGTATATACAAGTATATGTCCTCCAATGTCAATGTCATCTCTCTGATCGGTAAATGAAAGGTGTTCCTATAAGGATCCCACCTCTCATAGAGTGTGGCCATATATGCATGGTTCACATGAACCTTCTGCATCAACCATACCCCATAAAGCCCCACTATCTTTAGCCACTCCACATCTGCCCCCCTCCACTGAGCCTCTAGCTCCTTCCTGCAAATTCAAAGTTGATGGCATGTAAATATTACCTTCACCTGCCATCACACACACCACATGTTAGAAATCATTTGCATATTTTATACATACTTCATATACATAGCAATGTAACATAAATGCATACATTTGTTATTATTTCTAGGCATCATTAGATAAATAGTTTATTTGTGTACATACATGCTTGCTTCCACTGCTCATCTACACATCAAATTTTGCATTCACACGCAATCGGAAAAACATTAAAAAAT
This sequence comes from Wollemia nobilis, assembly GCA_028583015.1. Taxonomy (NCBI): domain Eukaryota; kingdom Viridiplantae; phylum Streptophyta; class Pinopsida; order Araucariales; family Araucariaceae; genus Wollemia; species Wollemia nobilis. The sequence continues at coordinate 425,667 of JAQPPZ010002593.1, forward strand.
TCCACAAAAATAGGCATCAACTGACAACAACGCATCAATTTTACCAACATCAACCAAAATAGATCCTAAAAGTCCAAAACTGCCAAAAAAATTTAGTTCACACCTCACATGTGTGAACCGCACGGTTCACACACAGGGGTACAAACCTCTGGAAACTAACGTAAAAAACATGGTTGGATATGGAATCTTCTGCTGATTCTAGCCATACCACATACATACCCAAAAAATGACAAAACACGTGTCAAAATTGCAAAAAATAGTGCAAAAACCCTCCCCATTGGCACGCAAAATGAAGCAATCAAAACAAGGTCAACATGCAAAACTAAAGGTAGACCGAGACACCTATTTGGCTTATTAGGTAGATTTCATTTTCGGTTTTCACCCCCATGCACACTTTCCCACCCATTTTCTACATCACATCCCACATCACATCCATGCACACATCCCCATGCATCCAAAAGTCAAAACAAAAAATGAACAATGTTTCTAGATACCCATTTGGCCACTTTTACATGTGTTCAAATTTTAATCATTTCCTACCCCCGCCCTCGTTTCATGGTTGTAAAAGCAAAAAGGTTCATTTTAAAACCCCCTCAAATTCACACATGCCAAAAAGCTAAAATCCACCTACCTCGGGCATTCCTACCCCGTGCTCGCACTCCCTAATGCACTCGCCATATCGTCTTTCCTGATGCACAAATTCACCAACACTTTGTTTCATTCCTCTACTCTCGTTTTCCTCTCTCCCGTCATCTGTGCATGAATAATGATGTCAAAAATCAAAATTTTCCCTTATATATCCCTTTTTTGCTGGGTTTGCATGCCACATGACTGGTTCACACCTCTCGAGTGTGAACCATGTGGTTCGCTTGTGTGACATGTGAACCAGCCATCCGACCTCCAATACCGTCCATCCACATCATATTTCACCATAAAAACTATCAAATCATTGATTTCCTCAATTTTTGTGCTAATTTTTCACATTTGCCTCACATCTTCATCAATCATCGCCTCGTTCATCTCCATTTTCCATCATCACCAATTCTATGCTTGAGGGGGTAATCATCAATCACACAAAAAGCTACCTCGCACATGATCAAACAACCAACAACCTCCAATCATGAATTCAACATATTGTCAATAATTTTTTTCTAAACGATTATGACAAAGACCAAAATTCCAACACAAAACAAAATGATATTTGCCAAATATTAAAATGCCTCTGCCTATAGATGTCGCATGGATTCCAATCGTCATAAGTGGCAGACGTAAGACCACTTGTGAATAAAAATCCTGAAGTTCTACCTTAGGCTCCAACAATTTATCAAATGAGCTCATCAATCAATCGAAAGCAAAAGTTAACAAAAGCATCTTGTTTCATCCAAAATTGAAACATTTCCAGTTTATCATAGTGCAAGGCAATCATGCGACCCCCCCAAAAAAACAACCATCCACAAAACCATTTTTTTTATCAATGCATTTCTCTCACAAACCATCAATCATTAGTTTTTGTACTAAATCGTGTTTCACACACTCCAGTATAAAAATAGGTAAAATATAGACACCAAAAAGTCACACATTGTCCCTCTCCCCATATCCATAGTTAATTAATGTGCACATTAATTAACCGTGGAGGTTGGACGGCTGGTTCGTACCTCACATGTGCAAACCTCTCGGTTCACACCCCAAGAGTGCGAACCTCTACAACATGCATCATAACCATTCGGACATGTAAGAATAGATTATTTTATGGTTTTATTCTGGTTTTTAATAGTTAATTTCATGTTTTGAGCATTTTTATGAGTTTTTGTCTTCATAACCATGGGGTTTGACTGAGTCAAACCCCCCCCCCAATGCACTAATAGGATTTTGTAGGTTCACAGGTCCAACAAAGCACAAGGAAGTATCCAACAAGCAATGGCTCACGAGTAAGAAGCTCACCTTCAATCGAGGAACCCAGAAAGATTAATTTGCTATCTTTGTACCACATATGAAAGAGTCTTCCTAAGGGGAGACCCTATTATAGCCTTCAGGGCTAAATTGTAAAAGGATATCATCTTTTGTAACCCTTTTATGATTATCAATACAAATATAGCATATTCCATGATATATGAATGAAGTGTTATGGTGTCTTTTTGTTAGTTTCAATTGCATATAGAATATGACCAAGTTATGTCAACTCCATAAATCAATCTTCACAACATCCTTGTTCAAAATAAGATCTAGCTTAAGCATTTACATAAAATTTGCTATTGTTTAACTAAGGTTTTAACTTTATAGGATTTATAAGTAATTATATAAATAAAGTCTTAATCCTATTTCAAACATTTTACTCATGGTTTGAAAATAACATTCTATGGTATTCATAATGTATTTGAAAGCACGAGATTCCGGGCAAAGGAAACACTAATTGCGATGCATTCAAAATCAAATACGCTTAAGTCCTAGAAATGTAGAATGCATGAAATGAAAGAGACGCATTGAAATGAGATACAAGCAAATGGAGAAAACACAGCCCTTTCATTAAACTCTCTTGATCTATGTTACAAATACGCCTCCTCCCTTTTCAGGGGCTAGGAGCGTTAAAAGAATTTGATTACAATCGAGACTTAAGGTTCCTCTTTCCGCGTGCCCACACTTGAAATGGGCGGGCCAAGATGATGTCGCCGCTGATGTTGATGAGTCCTTGACCTCTGCTGCTCCTCCTGCGAACAAAGAAACAACGAAGATGTCAGTAGCACCTGCTGCAAATAAGAAGTGTTTGTTCTCTAAAATCGCCAAAAGATGCATGTAAACATTTGTCAAATACAGTGAGTAAAATGACTCTAAATGACCTGAAAACTTGACAGAGGACAGAAGACATCACCAGAGGGCCACTGCCATTGAAACAGTCGGCCAATCTGCCTTCACCTGGAAATCGTCCCTGGGCGGGACGAATCTCGATCGCTATTCGTCCCTGGGTGGGACGAATTCTACTGTGTTGGAAAAGCCGAAGTGATGCTGCTCCAATGTCGACTCCCGAGACCTCCAAAACACCTGCAAATAGAGGGGTTATGTAATTGGGGCCATTTTGGGACGACCCAGATGGTCGGATTCTCCCAATTTGGCCTCTATCCTCGGGAATTCGATATCGCCACCTGCAAGTTAGTAGGACAACAAAGCGACAAAAGGCATGATAAAATCTGATCAAAATGTTATGAAATTGAAGCTATGAGTTAACCAAATAGAATAACATGAGATGCAACATGAAACAATAATCTAGAATGCTCTTTAGAATAAAACTTAGAAAGTGCGGGGGTGCCCAAGTGGGCCTCCCACCGTTGGCACTTGATCTTGGCGCCAATCCACTAGGGATGGGCCCAAAACCTCTTAGGATTGGGATGTCTACAAATTGGTGGTGTAAGGTGGTCAAATGTTGGATTTGGGTTGGATCCACGCTTCCAAAAGCCACCCAATAACCTCTCTTGCAAAAGAGATTAGTGGATGTGAGAAGGTGAATCAAAAGGATGCAAGTGGGTATTCAATCGGACAGCACTTCGTTGCTTAGAATCGCCTCCAATCTATCTTTTTGGGTGAGAAAAGTCCCACCTTTTATAGACCCATGGGGTCTCTTTTGAGAGGGAAGCATAAGCGCCATGTGTTGGTCATAGGTGCCATGTGGCAATCATGTCTTCCCATGAGGGAGGGGAGTCCTCCATGACTTGGGCTTTCATAATCGCCCTTGTGACAATCCTCTAACGGCCTATCTGTCCACCCACACACGCGTGCGAGGCAGGAGTCATCAACTGACTGTCCTGGGCTGCCACTTGGCGCCATTCTTCTTTTTGCCCGTTAAACTTGGAATTCGTCCCTACCAGAGACGAATTCAGAATTCATCTCTGGGTGAGACGGATTCCATTTTGAATTCGTCCCTGGGTGAGACGAATATTGAGCAAAGTGTCTAAATGTGCCAAATTGCCTCTTGACCTTACAAAATTGCTATGAAAGTGGTTAGGACCACTGTTTGACCTCTGAGGGCTGCCCTGGGGGCTGTGTTTGTCAAAGCGATCAGTGTTTGCAGTCACATAATCGGATTGGTGCTGTTTTGGTGTCTACAGATGCCCCTTTTTGGGATGCGTTGTGCATGGCGCAACGCCGAGCAAAAATAGATAACCAAAGCACTAATGATTAGGGTTTCTTGGTAACCTAACCAACTTTTGATGCCCCAAGCATGGAAAGGGCATGCATTCTTGAATCCTTGCTTCGACGAGCTAAGGAGTTTGATTTCAAGTGTTAACCTATTTTGGTGAGGTGTGACTTGAGCTTGGACATTGATCAGTCATGATTAGGCAAAGGGCGCAACCTTTTATCCTCAGGGGAACCTTGTGTTCATGATTCACGAAATGCCAAGTGTTTGATTGATTTGATTGTTGCTTGTTTAAGCAGGAGCGTGATTGTCTTTGTCAATGATTCTTTGAATGCATGTCATTTTCCTTAATTGGGTGTGTGATTGTTGATTGGTGACTAAGTGTGACTACCCCCTCAAGCGACGAATCGATGAGGGAATGACCTTCATGAGAAAAGCGACGAGTCGCTTGACCCAAGATGACTTGTGCAAGGGTGCCTTTAGATGGTTTATCGTTAAGCATGTGCAATTTTTCCAACATTTGGACCTATTTTTGGTGGGTGTTGACCCTTTTTGTGATGCCATAATGGGGTGAAAGTGTCGAAAGTCCGTCTTCCCATGGAGCGGTCCGGCTAAGATAGCCTTCTTAGGGAGTAGGAGAGTGACAATTTGAGCCCCGACATCGATTTTCTATGCCAAGAGGTTAAGTGCAAGAGCACTTGTGTCCGGCAATGCTTATTGCTGTTTGTTTTTGTGTTGCATTTTTTTGTTGTTTTGATTTTTTTTGTGACACCATTTGGGGATTAAATTGTCGAAAATCCGTCCTCCCGTGGAGCGGTCCGGCTATGGTAGCCTTCTTCGGGAGTAGGATAGTGACAATGTAAACCCCGACATCAATTTTGCTATGCCAAGAGGTTAAGTGCAAGAGCACTTGTGTCTAGCAATGTTTATTGTTGTTTTTTTGTGTTGATTTTCTTATTGTTTTTTAGTGGGCTTTGACCCATTTGTGACGCCATTTGGGGGTTAAATTGTCTAAAATCCGTCTTCCCGTGGAGCGGTCCGGCTATGGTAGCCTTCTTAGAGAGTAGGATAGTGACAATGTAAACCCCGACATCAATTTTTCTATGCCAAGAGGTTAAGTGCAAGAGCACTTGTGTCCGCAATGTTTATTGCTTTTTTTGTTTTGTTTTTGTTGTTTTATTTTCTTATTGTTTTTTAGTGGGCTTTGACCCATTTGTGATGCCATTTAGGGGTGAAATTGTCAACAATCTGTCTTCCCGTGGAGCGGTCCAGCTATGGTAGCCTTCTTAGAGAGTAGGATAGTGACAATGTAAACCCCGACATCAATTTTTCTATGCCAAGAGGTTAAGTGCAAGAGCACTTGTGTCTGGCAATGTTTATTGTTTTTGTTTTTTTTTGTTGTTTTGATTTTCTTGTTGTTTTTTAGTGGGCTTTGACCCATTTGTGATGCCATTTAGGGGTGAAATTGTCAAAATTCGTCTTCCCGTGGAGCGGTCCGGCTATGGTAGCCTTCTTAGAGAGTAGGATAGTGACAATGTAAACCCCAACATCAATTTTCTATGCCAAGAGGTTAAGTGCAAGAGCACTTGTGTCTAGCAATGTTTATTGCTTTTGTTGTTTGTGGATATTTGCTATTTTTGTTGTTTTTTTGTTGTTTAAGGCTTTGACCCATTTGTGATGCCATTTAGGGGTGAAATTGTCAAAAATCCATCTTCCCGTGGAGCGGTCCGGCTATGGTAGCCTTCTTAGAGAGTAGGATAGTGACAATTTGAACCCCGACATCAATTTTCTATGCCAAGAGGTTAAGTGCAAGAGCACTTGTGTCTGGCAATGTTTATTGCTTTTTGTTTTGTGTTGCATTTATTTGTTGTTTTTGTTGTTTTTTTTTTTTTAGTGGGCTTTGACCCATTTGTGATGCCATTTAGGGGTGAAATTGTCAATAATCCATCTTCTCGTGGAGCGGTCCGGCTATGGTAGCCTTCTTAGAGAGTAGGATAGTGACAATGTAAACCCCGACATCAATTTTTCTATGCCAAGAGGTTAAGTGCAAGAGCACTTGTGTTTGGCAATGTTTATTGCTTTTTGTTTGTGTTGCATTTTTTTGTTGTTTTGTTGTTTTGATTTTCTTTGATCTTATGCATGATGGTTGATGAATATGGATGTATGCATGTTGATTTATTTTGATGGATGCATATGCTATGATGAATACAAATGTTTTTGATTTATATGTGATATGCGAGAGATGAAATGGATGAATGAGATTTGTGATGTTTGGCTATGGCACCATAGACTGTTTAGAACTCTGTTATTTTGTTTTTAGGCGATTGTTGTGATGCATGACTTTGTATGTATACATGTGGTTTTTCTTTTTTTTTGTATTTTTTGATGGTATTGTAAAGATGAAAAGTAGCGCAGTTGGTTTAGAAATGTAGCTAAGGTTTTCTGAGACTCAGACGGTTTTTAACTCACTAGCCATGACTGTACTTTATCTTACAAGACTTTTGAACAAGGTATGAATCGGACTTGTTTTTGACCAAGCTATTTCACATCCCTGTGTGTGCAATTGAGTTCATTTATGTGGTATTTGTCAGGATACCGCCAGTGCCAGATGGGCTTTCAACCGAACCTGTACTGAGGATCACCTAATTAGCTCCACTAACTCCTTTGTTGTATTCAGTTAGATTAATCTACGGTGTTATCCAGGATGCCATAAGCTAGCTCATCCACATGCAAACATTGATCTGTACGCAAGTTAATGTGACAGATATATCATCATGCGAGAAGTTTACCGCTAGTTACCGATAGGCTATCAACCAAACCGGTACTGAGGCTTGCCTCATGACCTTTTAGAATGCTGAGAGTTCCAGGGATTCAAGTTCAACTCCCTTCTTTTCTTCAATTGTATTGGGATACTTGCTCGTTTGTAGTGATAAGATCACTATTTATTTTGATTTGTTTTTCTTTTGAGCAAGGGATTGGGGAGATGGAGTGATGAAAATCACTATCGTTTGTGCCGTTTGATGTGTGCACTGTATGATGTCAAATATTTGAGTTTTTGACATTTTGCAAATTTTTGATGTTTTGCAACTATTGAGAACTAGGGATTCTTAGGGAATTGGGTAGGGAGGATGCTTGTCCTTTTGCCAACTCTCAACATTCTTGGGGTCATTCGCACAGGGGGATGAGCAAGATAACCGTTTCGCTTTTGGTGACCTGGATTACTGTGCAGGTTTCATCTTTCGTTCACACAACTTAGGAATTGTTTTATGTGTTTTTATTTGTGTTGGGATGTTACGTAACAAGGTGTATTTCAAGTGTAACTCTACCTTCGTAAAATCTGTCTGACTTGATACATTACATGGCTAAAGAGCAAAATGATGACTGAATCACGAAAACTCTTGATACATTAAAAGACCACTGACTCTAGTGTGGTAAAAGCAATGCATGGTGTTTTTGTTGTTTTTGTAAAATGGAACAAGTGTGGAACAAGATGGACTAGCAGAGCAATTACAGCCTATGGTGCCTTTGACCTATACGACCACAAATATGCAATGTATGGATGCAATGCTTAATGCAGCTACATATTTTTGTATTTTTGATGGATTGATTTTTGTGAATATGAAGATGAGGTGCGAGAAGAGCTCTCTATTGATGAATTTGAGTATGCCTAGAAATGAGATGCAAATTTTTGTTGTTTTTGATTATTTTTTATTTTTGACCAAGTGATTGTGGACATCCTTGGAGCATTTTGGTGACCAAGTGATTGCGATAATCCTTGGAGCTTTTGGGTGACCAAGTGATTGCGATAATCCTTGGAGCTTTTTGGGTGACCAAGTGATTGCGATAATCCTTGGAGCTTTTTGGGGTTTGACCAAGTGATTGTGATAATCCTTGGAGCTTTTTGGGGTGACCAAGTGATTGCGATAATCCTTGGAGCTTTTTGGTGACCAAGTGATTGCGATAATCCTTGGAGCTTTTTGGGTGACCAAGTGATTACGATAATCCTTGGAGCTTTTTGGGTGACCAAGTTTCGATTAATCCTTGAGCTTTTTGGGGTGACCAAGTATTCGATAATCCTTGGAGCTTTTTTAAGGTACCAATTGTGAAGGAACCTGAGCTTTTGGGAAATTCATAATCCTTGGAGCTTTTGGGGTGACCAAGTGATTGCGATAATCCTTGGAGCTTTTGGGTGACCAAGTGATTGCGATAATCCTTGGAGCTTTTGGGGTGACCAAGTGATTGCGATAATCCTTTGGAGCTTTTGGGGTGACCAAGTGATTGCGATAATCCTTGGAGCTTTTTGGGTGACCAAGTGATTGCGATAATCCTTGGAGCTTTTGGGTGACCAAGTGATTGCGATAATCCTTGGAGCTTTTTGGGTGACCAAGTGATTGCGATAATCCTTGGAGCTTTTGGGGTGACCAAGTGATTGCGATAATCCTTGGAGCTTTTTGGGTGACCAAGTGATTGCGATAATCCTTGGAGCTTTTGGGGTGACCAAGTGATTGCGATAATCCTTGGAGCTTTTTGGTTTGGATTATGGTTCTTCAAGGGATAGAGGTACCCCTAGCTTGATGGTCTTTGCACTCTGGATCTGGCTCTGTAGGGATGGGCATGAACGGATCGGCCCTATGTGTTGATAGGAGGACGGGGTCTTCCCTCGGTACTGATGTCATGATGGGATCTCGGGGTGGACGGTGCTCATCGTGGATTTGGAGCCATGGATCCAATACTTGGTCCCACCTTGCTGGGTCTACCCACCATTCATGCCCTAGTAGTATGCCCATCTGTCCCATTAGATCTTCATGAGTTAAAGGGCGGTGATGCCATCGCGCATGTCTGAGATAGTCCATCTCAGTCTCATCTTCTGAATCACTTTCGGAGACCCAAAAATGTTCATTCTCTTTAGCAACTGTTGCTTGCGACGTTGAGGGCTCTCCTTGTTCCAGCAAGTTAATCTGGTCCCATTGTGGTTGTTCCACTCTTGGTGGAGGGACCTGATTCTCTTGACACTGTGTTGGTTCAACTGGAACCTCTAAGGGGAATAGCTTCAAAAAGATGTCTGGAAGCCGTTGATGTTCTCTTTGAGGATTAATCTCCGAACTCTCGCCTCTCTCTAGCAAAGGAGAGGGATTACTACTGTTGCCAAGGGTGTTTGTTGACCATGGGAGGTAATCTCCCAATGTATATTCTGTATTCGGGTTGGCATAAAGATCTGGTGCCAATCCCCCCTTGTTGCCTATTTCTAGGCCTTGCATATTTTTGACCAAGATGTCTAAGGGTAGGGGGTGGTTGAACCCTACTCCTGACTTATCATATGGCATCTGATATCTTGGTTGGCAAAGGACCCGCATCCCTTGCTCATATCTCGCCTAGCCCGTATCCATGCCAATTGCATTGGCCGAGATATTTTAGGGCAAAGTCCGGGTTTGACGAGATAGTTGATGTTTTCAACAAAAGGCTCTTCGTCCGCTTCCTTTTGTTTGCATGGTTCAAGACCATGATCAAGGCCCCCATACACAAAATTTGTCTAGTTTGGTGGGTAGCCTAGAGGAACAACTGTCCCTATGGGAAGGCGAGGTCTCCCCATGTCTTGTACTGACTCCAATGCGGGGGTTGCCACAACATTTTGCACTAAATACTCCCCCAGGCCCGTATTGGCCATTTCGACAGTGATTGTTGATGATTGGGTGGGAGGAAATGGGAGTCCTTCCTGAGTCCATTCCATGTTCGGCATTTTAGGAGTCTCCGCTTCGCTCGTGTGAGGTGTTTCTTCTATTGATACCGTTGAAATTGTGGGCAACCCCTCTTCTAGGGGCTTAGCCTCTTCCATGATCTGTTTTCCCTTGTCCTTCTATTTGGCCATGGCAAGTGGCATTGATAATGAAGGAGCAGATGATGAAGACTCACCTGGCTGGGATTTTGTTGATTTGGTCACCAGTGGTGCCTGCGGTATTGGAACCTTTTTAGATGGATTTAACTGGAAATCCAAATGCGTTGAAGGGAGGGTCGATTGAGGCATGAATTGTACCGCATTGCAATACTTGAAGGGCTCTAAGTCCATTGGGACTACATGTATTTCTCCTTCAAAAGCATACTTTAAGCACTCGTGGGCGATCGAAGGGACACACTTCATGTCCCTGATCCAAGGCCGCCCTAGCAGTATATTATAAGCCATCTCGCCTTCCAACACATGGCACAAGGTAGGTATTGTCTTTTGTCCTACCTGGACAGGCAGAACAACTGTGCCGACTGTCGAGCATATTGCATCGTTGAAAGCTCGCAGTGTGTACGTGGAGGCTGTGATGTGAGAGGTTGGCAGCTTCAAATGTTTTAAGGCTGCAGTGGTAATGATGTTACTGGACGAGCCAGTATCTACCAACACTCTCTTGTACGGGATCCCGTTGACCCGCGCGATAACGTGCAGGGGTGGATCTGCCATGTCATTCGATATTGTTTTGACTTCATCTTCTCCGAAGGTGATGACCGGCTCCGTACATCGTTTCACATGTCCCACGAAGTTGTTGAAAGAATTTGCTTCGTGAGGCTGTAATTCGATGGCTTTTAAAATGTCCATAAGAGCTTCCCTATGGGGTGCCGACTGTTGAATAAGCTCGTAAATGGACAGCCTAGCCGATGTGGTCCGCAAACTCTGCGTGAGTTTGGTCCGTATCGTGACCTCGGGTCTAGGCGAAGGCAACCGTGTTGGGCGTTGTTGAGGCTGCGATGTTGTCGGAACTTCCCTCGTAGCTACCTCGGGGGCAACTGCTGGGTACTTTTTGTTCCTTGTCACTATACTAATCATTCCCACAAATCCTTGCATGGGAAGATTCTGTCGCACCTCGTTAATCTGGAGAGGTTTTGCCTGTGCTTCGTGGGCAGGCAAAGGGTCCTTGAATACCCCCATTTGTTGATTATTTGGCGCTATGGGGTTGTCCACGGCCAATGTTCTATTGTCGATCAAATCTTGGATTAATTCTTTGAATTTCCAGCATCCATTCAAGTCGTGTCCTCTGCGCCTATGGAATCTACAATACAATTCCTCTCTCTATCCCCTAGGCTTAGGAGCGTTAGGGTCTATAGTTTGGATTTCTGGCAGAGTGACTAAATTTGCCGCTGACAAGCGGTCAAATAGGGAGTCCCTGGACTCCGTGTAAGGGGTGAATTGTCGCCTAGGGCGACGCTGCTGATTCTGCTCCTGTCTTCTATTATCTCTTTCATAACCAGGAGGCACTGCCTGGTAATTAGCCTTTTGGGGCTGCATTTCTTGCACAGGCGCGGGAACATTTATCGCAACTTGGTTAACCGCAGCGTGTTGTGATTGCGTTGTCCCGATTTTAGTGGTTTTATTCCACTCTTTCTTTTTAGGCTTGGCGATTGCGCCTTCGCCTATTTTGATCTCTTCTATAACTCTGGCTTGCGCCAAAGCTTCTTCTAAGCTGGCGTATTGTTGCAGTTCGCAATAGCCCGGAGATCGATTTCAAGCAACTTTTTGTGAACATCTCGTGTGAGATCGGACATAGGGGGACGGTAGGGTAACTTAGAAAGCAAAGCTCTCCATCGATTCCCGTATGCTGCCATTGTTTCTTCCTCAAATTGCTCGAGGCTAGCCAGATCACTCAGTGATGCCTTCTTCCTTGTGTTGAAGGCAAAGCATTCAAGAAACGCATCTACTAATTGATCTAGGTTGCTTATGTTGTGTTTGGGTAATTGTGTGAACCAATCCGAGGCAGGGCCTGCGAATGTGGTTATGAATGTTCTAAGCAACAATGCATCATTATCTTGGATGCCGAAGCATTGGCTTAGAAATCTTGTAACATGTTCTTGTGCGTCCTCTTCACCTTTAAAGATTGCCAATTGAGGCAACTTGAAATGTTCGGGGTAAAGAGGTGTGGGCACTGAGGGATGCACCGGATGACTACGGAGTTGACGTAATGTGGGTTTTTGATGCCCAGAAGCTTTTGTCTCCACAGACTCTAAACGCTCTAATAGCGCTTTGTATGCATCGGAAGATTTTATTTCTTCCTCTCTTGTTTGCTCCCGTTGTAAGTTATGGGAGACTGGAGGCCTATGGAGGGGTGGCCGAATGGCAGCCCTCCTGCCTTGATGGGGAGTTTCAGCATATTCTATTTCTGGTTCATACTCCTCATAAAATTCTTGAGGAGTCTCTCGGGCGAGACCTATAACCCTGATTGGGTCCTTGCTGAAGGTACCCATCATTGTTTCGGGGAGTGGCCTCCCTCTCGGGTCTATAAGGTCTCGGAGGCAAAGCTTGACGAGGTCGTGGAGACCTGTCCTGCACCAACGGATTATGCCTCTCATATTGTTCGGCTCTTTGGGTGCGAGGGGTTGGCCCCCTCTCAGGTAGTTCATAGCGTAACTCATCCGCTTCACGTTGCATGCGCTCTCTATCCAAGCGGTGTCGATACTCTATCTCCTGATGACTTTGTTTAAGCCGCATGATTTGGGCTTGACGGGTGGCATGTCTGGCGACTATCGGGTCAATTTGGTCTACCCTATTTTGCTCAGGAGGTTCGAATGTTTCTCCTATGTGTTTGCCTCGATCTTGATGATCTAAAATTTCAATGGGTCGCTTCCCTCCGTCGAGGTAGGCGACATTTACTCGAGGCTCTGGCCTCGATGTATGATCATGATACCTAGCAAGTGCGGAAATGCAAGGTTCCCATGCTATTTGTTGTCCTCGAGGAATGCGATGGCTTTCCTCGTACTCCCTTTCATGGGTTTGGAAGGGGCGGGCGGAGTTAGCTCGCCCTGTGTAAGGAGCCCTGCGCTCCGGATTTTGTCTTTCTATCCTGATGGGAGGTAAAGAAGGGACGCCATATCCACGTTGTCCCTCCAAATGGATAGTGTGCCTCTCTAGCGCTTCATCGCGTTGTGGCCACTCATGTCTAACCTCAGAAGGTGATTCTCTATTTACATCAAGGTCTACATGTAAAGCGTCTTCCCGAAAGGGGCTGTTTTGAATGGGCATACCCCATCGAGGATTCTGACATGGATTCTTTTGTAGGCCAGACCGATAAGGCGGTATGACCAAGTCCTCAGGACTGAAGCGAAGGCGACTTGTGCCTGCTTCTTGTGTACCTTCCGGAGCTTCTGCCCTTGATTGGGCTTGGCTACGGGTGTACACCATTGCGGTGCTTCTCTACTATCTAAGTAGATTTTTATCTCGTTTATGATGATTTTTCTTTTTGTCTACACTAAGCAGAAATGAACACACACATACAAAAATCGTGATTATCTCTTTTAAGGATTAATGGTGTGTCCTAAACTGGTTTAGTGCATTTTGATGTTTTGTTTTTTTTTTTGAATGTTTTTGAAGAAATTTTAAATGCATAATGAAGGCTCATATAACTCCTAGAATGGTCGCCCCTTCAATATACCAACCAGACCGATATACCAACCTCTCTATATACCCGCCCTTACGAGAGGGAGACTATAGGTACGTGAGAGCAGAAGGTACATGGTACGTAGGCGGTACGGAAGGGGGATTGTCCTGTTAATGACACCTACCATAGAAGACTTATCCTCACGCGCATGGGAATCACCCCAACGACACTCGGTCAGCTTTTGTCAAGATTTACGCCTAACAATAGTGACAATCGGGGAAATGGATGCAAAGCTAAGCCAAGGTGGTGATGAACCCACCGTTGGTCTTGCTCAAGGGCTGGGGTCTTACGACCAGCTCCTTGGTTTAAAGTTATTGCGTGAAGTGTGTGGGATTCATTTTATTTAACGAAAATGAAACAAGCATAAATGACTTTCCCTAAGCAATGCAGGATAAAATGAAAACAATCAAAGAAACAGAAACAAAAACAAAAAATTTAACAGAGATTATAAAAATCCCTACCTCTTCTCTGCCTGGGCCGGTTGCTTCTGAAATTTTTGCTCTGAAAATCTACAGGAAGGAATTCGTCCCTCTGTGAGACGAATTTCAGAACAGAATTCGTCCCTGCCAGAGACGAATTTGAATTCGTCTCAGGGTCAGACGAATTACAGTAAAGAATTCGTCACAGCCAGAGACGAATAGCAGTCTGCAACAAAAAAATGTACCTGTCAAGCACAAAACACAAAAATTTAATCAGTTTTTGTGATCTTAAAAACCAGGGGACAGGGTCCCACCGTGATCGCCACTGAAAGCACGAGATTCCGGGCGAAGGAAACACTAATTGCGATGCATTCAAAATCAAATACGCTTAAGTCCTAGAAATGTAGAATGCATGAAATGAAAGAGACGCATTGAAATGAGATACAAGCAAATGGAGAAAACACAGCCCTTTCATTAAATTCTCTTGATCTCTCTTACAAATATGCCTCCTCCATTTTCAGGGGCTAGGAGCGTTAAAAGAATTTGATTACAATCGAGACTTAAGGTTCCTCTTTCCGCGTGCCCACACTTGAAATGGGCGGGCCAAGATGATGCCGCCGCTGATGTTGATGAGTCCTTGACCTCTCGCTTCTCCTCCCGTGAACAAAGAAACAACAAAGATGTCGGTAGCACTCGCTGCAAATAAGAAGTGTTTGTTCTCTAAAATCGCCAAAAGATGCATGTAAATAATTAGCCAAATACGATGGATAAAATGACTCTAAATGACCTGAAAACCCGACAGAGGAACAGAAGACATCACCGAGAGGGCCACTGCCATTGAAACAATCGGCCAATATGCCTTCACCTGGAATTCGTCCCCGGGCGGGACGAACTTCGATCGCAATTCGTCCCTGGGTGGGACGAATTCTACTGTGTTGAAAAAGCCGAAGTGATACTGCTCCAATGTCGAATCCCGAGACCTCCAAAACACCTACAAATAGAGGGGTTATGTAATTGGGGCCATTTTGGGATGACCCAGATGGTCGGATTCTCCCAATTTGGCCTCTATCCTCGGGAATTCGATGTCGCCACCTGCAAGTTAGTAGGACAACAAAGCGACAAAAGGCATGATAAAATCTGATCAAAATGTTATGAAATTGAAGCTATGAGTTAACCAAATAGAATAACATGAGATGCAACCTGAAACAATAATCTAGAATGCTTTTGAATGTAGGGTTTGGATATTGAAGGAGCAGTAAGGAGTCAAGACTCATCAATGCAAGCGGTGGCGATGTTTGATCCACTCATTTTACATGTGGGCACGCGGAAGAAGGAAATGCACCCATGGATGTAACGAGAACGCATGCTTAAAAACTCCTAGCCCTTGGAAAGGGAGGATGCACATTATAATCAAGTTGTGAAACATATCAATAAAAAGTTCTGTCTTCTTTATTCACATTTGTTTCATTTTGATTCGCTCATGCTTTTCTCTCTTTTCATTGCACTTTCAAGTTTCTAGGATTTAGTGCTAAGTCCGGTTCTGTTTGCATCACGTATTCACTTTCCTTTTGTAGACACCAAAACAGCACCAATCCGATTATGTGACTGCAAACACTGATCGCTTTGACACACATAGCCCCTAGGGCAGCCCTCGTAGGTCAAACAAGTGGTCTTAACCACTTTCATAGCATTTTTTTAAGGTCAAGAGGCAATTTGGCACCTTTGGACAACCTGCTCCAAATTCGTCCCACCCTGGGACGAATTCAAATTGGAATCCGTCTCACCAAGGGACGAATTCTGAATTCGTCCCTGGGTAGGATGAATTCCAAGTTTAACGGGCAAAAAGAAGAATGGCGCCAAGTGGCAGCCAGAGACAGTCAGTTGATGACTCCTGCCTC
This sequence comes from Wollemia nobilis, assembly GCA_028583015.1. Taxonomy (NCBI): domain Eukaryota; kingdom Viridiplantae; phylum Streptophyta; class Pinopsida; order Araucariales; family Araucariaceae; genus Wollemia; species Wollemia nobilis. The sequence goes on from JAQPPZ010002593.1 coordinate 441,517, forward strand.
GCACGCGTGTGTGGGTGGGCAGATAGGCCGTTAGAGGACTCGTCACAAGGGCAGCTTATGAAAGCCCAAGTCATGGAGGACTCCCCTCCCTCATGGGAAGACATGACCGCCACATGGCACCTATGACCAACACATGGCGCTTATGCTTCCCTCTCAAAAGAGACCCCATGGGTCTATAAAAGGTGGGACTTTTCTCACCCAAAAGGATAGATTGGAGGCGATTTCAAGCAACGAAGTGTTGTCCGATTGATTACCCACTTGCATCCTTTTGATTCACCTTCTCACATCCACTAATCTCTTTCGCAAGGGAGGTTATTGGGTGGCTTTTGGAAGCGTGGATCCAACCCAAATCCAACATTTGACCACCTTACACCACCAATTTGCAGACATCCCAATCCTAAGAGGTTTTGGGCCCATCCCTAGTGGATTGGCGCCGAAATCAAGTGCCAACGGTGGGAGGCCCACTTGGGCACCCCCGCACTTTCTAAGTTTTATTCTAAAAGCATTCTAGATTATTGTTTCAAGTTGCATCTCATGTTATTCTATTTGGTTAACTCATAGCTTCAATTTCATAACATTTTGATCAGATTTTATCATGCCTTTTGTCGCTTTGTTGTCCTACTAACTTGCAGGTGGCGATATCGAATTCCCGAGGATAGAGGCCAAATTGGGAGAATCCGACCATCTGGGTCGTCCCAAAATGGCCCCAATTACATAACCCCTCTATTTGTCAGGTGTTTTGGAGGTCTCGGGAGTCGACATTGGAGCAGCATCACTTCGGCTTTTCCAACACAGTAGAATTCGTCCCACCCAGGGACGAATTGCAGTCAGAATTCGTCCTGCCCAGGGACGAATTCCAGGTGAAGGCAGATTGGCCGACTGTCTCAGTGGCAATGGCCTTCTGGTAATATCTTCTGTCTTCTGTCAGGTTTTCAGGCCATTTGGACTCACTTTACTCACTGTTTTAGACAAATGTTTACATGCATCTTTTGGCGATTTTAGAGAACAAACACTTCTTATTTGCAGCAGGTGCTACTGACATCTTCGTTGTTTCTTTGTTCGTAGGAGGAGCAGCAGAGGTCAAGGACTCATCAACATCAGCGGCGGCATCATCTTGGCCCGCCCATCTCAAGTGTGGGCACGCGAAAAGAGGAACCTTAAGTCTCGATTGTAATCAAATTCTTTTAACGCTCCTAGCCCCTGAAAAGGGAGGAGGCATATTTGTAACAGAGATCAAGAGAGTTTAATGAAAGGGCTGTGTTTTCTCCATTTGCTTGTATCTCATTTCAATGCGTCTCTTTCATTTCATGCATTCTACATTTCTAGGACTTAAGCGTATTTGATTTTGAATGCATCGCAATTAGTGTTTCCTTCGCCCGAAATCTCGTGCTTTCGATGGCGATCACGGTGGGACCTCGTTCCCTCGGTTTTTAAGATCACAGAAACCGATTAAATTTTTGTGTTTTGTGCTTGACAGGTACATTTTTTTGTTGCAGATCGTTATTCGTCTCCGATCGTGATGAATTCTTTATCGTAATTCGTCCGACCTCGAGACGAATTCAAATTCGTCTCCGGAGGGACGAATTCGTTCGAAATTCGTCTCACAGAGGGACGAATTCCTTGCCTGTAGATTTTCAGAGCAGAAATTCAGAAGCAACCGGTCCAAGCAGAGAAGAGGTAGGGATTTTTATAATCTCTGTTAAATTTTTCTGTTTCTGTTTCTGTTTCTTTGATTGTTTTCATTTTATCCTGCATTGCTTAGGGAAAGTCATTTATGCTTGTTTCATTTTCGCTAAATAAAATGAATCCCACACACATCACGTGGTAACATTAAACCAAGGAGCTGGTCGTAAGACCCCAGCCCTTGAGCAAGACCAACGGTGGGTTCATCACCACCTTGGCTTAGCTTTGCATCCATTTCCCCGATTGTCACCGTTGTTAGGCGTAAATCCCGACGAAAGCCGACCGAGTGTCGCCGGGGTGATTCCCATGCACGCGAGGATAAGTCTTCTATGGTAGGTGCCATTAACAGGACAATCCCCCTTCCGTACCGCCTACGTACCACGTACCTTCTCCTCTCACGTACCTATAGTCTCCCTCTCGTAAGGGCGGGTATATAGAGAGGTTGGTATATCGGCCTGGTTGGTATATTGAAGGGGCGACCATTTTGGGAGTTATATGAGCCTTCATTATGCATTTAAACGTTCTTCAAAAACATTCAAAAACAAAACAAAACATCAAAATGCACTAAACCAGTTTAGGACACACCATTAATCCTTAAAAGAGATAATCACCGTTTGTGTATGTGTGTGTTCATTTCTGCTTAGTGTAAACAAAAAAAAAATCATCATAAACAAAAGATAAAAATCTACGCATTTTGTCATTTGCTCCAAAAAGCTCCAAGGATTCCCGTAATCGCTTGGTCATCTCCAAAATGCCCCAAAGGTGTCCATGAACCCTTTGGTCAACCCAAAAGCACCCCAAATGTGCCCATAAGTGATGCGGAGCATCCAACAAAATATGGGAAATTTTATTTTTTTCCCTAAATTTTAGTGCATCTTGCTCGGGCCATAACTTCTCAACCGTAGCTCCGATTGACATTTGAGTTATTAATCCTATTTGCCCAAAAATCAGTTTTCGGGGCCAAATTCCATCATCTAGTGCCCCGAAATTAGGTTCTAAAATTGCGTGCCCAATTTTTTACACTTTTTGAGCTGTTCGGATGTCAATATCTCCTAATGTATTTAGAGTTAGGACTTGAAACTTCATTTTTATCTTGTATACTATAAGAGGGATGCGCACACCAATTTTGGGCCCCATCTGACTCATTTCAATTTTTAGGGTTTTTAGAGAGACATCGCCATGGTGCTCACCCGTAGCCAAGCCCAATCACGGGCGGAGGCTATGGGGAATGTCCAAGGAGGCACGAGTCACCTTCGCTTACAATCCCAAGGACTTGGTCATACCGCCTTATCGGTCTGGCCTACAAAAGAATCCATGTCAGAATCCTCGATGGGGTATGCCCATTCAAAATAGCCCCTTTCGGGAAGACGCTTTACATGTAGACCTTGATGTAAATAGAGAATCACCTTCTGAGGTTAGACATGAGTGGCCACAGCGTGATGAAGCGCTAGAGAGGCACACTATCCATTTGGAGGGACAACGTGGATATGGCGTCCCTTCTTTACCTCCCATCAGGACAGAAAGACAAAATCCAGAGCGCAGGGCTCCTTACACAGGGCGAGCTAACTCCGCTCGCCCCTTCCAAACCCATGAAAGGGAGTACGAGGAAAGCCATCGCATTCCTCGAGGACAACAAACAACGTGGGAACCTTGCGTTTCTGCACTTGCTAGGTATCATGATCATACATCGAGGCCAGAGCCTCGAGTAAATGTCGCCTACCTCGACAGAGGGAAGCGACCCATTGAAATTTTAGATCATCAAGATCGAGGCAAACACATAGGAGAAACATTCAAACCTCCTGAGCAAAATAGGGTAGACCAAATTGACCCGATAGTCGCCGGACATGCCACCCATCAAGTCCAAATCACGCGGCTTAAACAAAGTCATCAGGAGATAGAGTATCGACACCGCTTGGATAGAGAGCGCATGCAACGCGAAGCGGATGAGTTACGCTATGAACTACCCGATAGGGGGCCAACCCCTCGCACCCAAAGAGCCAAACAATATGAGAGGCATAATCCGTTGGTGCAAGACAAGTCTCCACGACCTCGTCAAGCTTTGCCTCCGAGACCTTATAGACCCGAGAGGGAAGCCACTCCCCGAAACAATGATGGGTACCTTCAGCAAGGACCCAATCAGGGTTATAGGTCTCGCCCAGAGACTCCTCAAGAATTTTATGAGGAGTATGAACCAGAAATAGAACATGCTGAAACTCCCCATCAAGGCAGGAGGGCTGCCATTCGGCCACCCCTCCATAGGCCTCCATCTCCCATAACTTACAACGGGAGCAAACAAGAGAGGAAGAAATAAAATCTTTCGATGCATACAAAGCGCTATTAGAGCGTTTAGAGTCTGTGGAGACAAAAGCTGCTGGGCATCAAAAACCCACATTACGTCAACTCCGTAGTCATCCAGTGCATCCCTCAGTGCCCACACCTCTTTACCCCGAACATTTCAAGTTGCCTCAATTGGCAGTCTTTAAAGGTGAAGAGGACGCACAAGAACATGTCACAAGATTTCTAAGCCAATGCTTCGGCATCCAAGATAATGATGCATTGTTGCTTAGGACATTCATAACCACATTCGCAGGCCCTGCCTCGGATTGGTTCACACAATTACCCAAACACAAAGATAAGCAACCTAGATCAATTAGTAGATGCGTTTCTTGAACGCTTTGCCTTCAACACAAGGAAGAAGGCATCACCGAGTGATCTCGGCTAGCCTCGAGCAATTTGAGGAAGAAACAATGGCAGCATACGGGAATCGATGGAGAGCTTTGCTTTCTAAGTTACCCTACCGTCCCCCTATGTCTGATCTCACACAGATGTTCGCAAAAAGTTTCTTGAAATCGATCTCCGGGCTATTGCAACTAGCAGCAATACGCCAGCTTAGAAGAAGCTTTGGCGCAAGCCAGAGTTATAGAAGAGATCAAAATAGGCGAAGGCGCAATCGCCAAGCCTAAAAAGAAAGAGTGGAATAAAACCACTAAAACCGGGACAACGCAATCACAACACGCTGCGGTTAACCAAGTTGCGATAAATGTTCCCGCGCCCGTGCAAGAAATGCAGCCCCAAAAGGCTAATTACTGTGCAATGCCTCCTGGTTATGAAAGAGATAATAGAAGACAGGAGCAGAATCAGCAAGCATCGCCCTAGGCGACAATTCACCCCTTACACGGAGTCCAGGGACTCCCTATTTGACCGCTTGTCGATGGCAAATTTAGTCACTCTGCCATAAATCCAAACTATAGACCCTAACGCTCCTAAGCCTAGGGGATACAGAGAGGAATTGTATTGTAGATTCCATAGGCGCAGAGGACACGACTTGAATGGATGCTGGAAATTCAAAGAATTAATCCAAGATTTGATCGACAATAGAACATTGGCCGTGGACAACCCCATAGCGCCAAATAATCAACAAATGGGGGTATTCAAGGACCCTTTGCCTGCCCACGAAGCACGAGAAAAACCTCTCCAGATTAACGAGGTGCGACAGAATCTTCCCATGCAAGGATTTGTGGGAATGATTAGTATAGTGACAAGGAACAAAAAGTACCCAACAGTTGCCCCCGAGGTAGCTACGAGGGAAGTTTCGACAACATCGCAGCCTCAACAACGCCCAACGCAGCTTGCCTCCGCCTAGACCCGAGGTCACGATACGGACCAAACTCACGCAGAGTTTGCGGACCACATCGGCTAGGCTGTCCATTTACGAGCTTATTCAACAGTCAACACCCCATAGGGAAGCTCTTATGGACATTTTAAAAGCCATCGAATTATAGCCTCACGAAGCAAATTCTTTCAACAACTTCGTGGGACATGTGAAACGATGTACGGAGCCGGTCATCACCTTCGGAGAAGATGAAGTCAAAACAATATCGAATGACATGGCAGATCCACCCCCGCACGTTATCGCGCGGGTCAACGGGATCCCGTACAAGAGAGTGTTGGTAGATACCGGCTCGTCCAAGAACATCATTACCACTGCAGCCTTAAAACATTTGAAGTCGCTAGCCTCTCACATCACAGCCTCCACGTACACACTCGCGAGCTTTCAACGATGCAATATGCTCGACAGCCGACACAGCTTGTTCCGCTCGTCTGTAGGACAAAAGACAATACCTACATTGTGCCATGTGTTGGAAGGCGAGATGGCTTATAATATACCGCTAGGGCGGCCTTGGATCGTGGACATGAAGTGTGTCCCTTCGATCGCTCACCATTGCTTAAAGTATGCTTTTGAAGGAGAAATACATGTAGTCCCAATGGACTTAGAGCCCTTCAAGTATTGCAATGCGGTACAATTCATGCCTCAATCGACCCTCCCTTCAACGCATTTGGATTTCCAGTTAAATCCATCTAAACAGGGTCCAATACCGCAGGCACCACTGGTGACCAAATCAACAAAATCCCAGCCAGGTGAGCCTTCATCATCTACTCCTTCATTATCAACGCCACCTGTCATGGCCAAACAGAAGGACAAGGGAAAACAGATCATGGAAGAGGCTAAGCCCTTAGAAGAAGGGTTGCCCACAATTTCAACGGTATCAACAGAAGAAACACCTCACACAGCAGAAGCGGAGACTCCTAAAATGCCGAACATGGAATGGACTCGTAGAAGGACTCCCGTTTCCTCCCACCCAATCATCAACAATCACCGTTGAAATGGCCAGTACGGGCCTCGGGGGAGTATTTAGTGCAAAATGTTGTGGCAACCCCCGCATTGGAGTCAAGACAAGACATGGGAAGACCTCGCCTTCCCATAGGGATAGCTTGTTCCTCTAGGCTACCCACCAAACCAGACAAATTTTGTGTATGGGGGCCTTGATCATGGTCTTGAACCATGCAAACAAAAGGAAGCAGACGAAGAGCCTTTTGTTGAAAACATCAACTATCTGTCAAACCCAGACTTTGCCCTAAGATATCTCGGCCAATGCAATTGGCATGGATACGGGCTAGGCAGATATGAGCAAGGGATGCGGGTCCTTTGCCAACCAAGATATCAGATGCCATATGATAAGTCAGGAGTAGGGTTCAACCACCCCCTACCCTTAGACATCTTGGTCAAAAATATGCAAGGCCTAGAAATAGGCAACAAGGGGGGATTGGCACCGGATCTTTATGCCAACCCAAATACAGAATATACATTGGGAGATTACCTCCCATGGTCAACAAACACCCTTGGCAACAGTAGTAATCCCTCTCCTTTGCTAGAGAGAGGCGAGAGTTCGGAGATTAATCCTCAAAGAGAACATCAACGGCTTCCAGACATCTTTTTGAAGCTATTCCCCTTAGAGGTTCCAGCTGAACCAACACAGTGTCAAGAGAATCAGGTCCCTCCACCAAGAGTGGAACAACCACAATGGGACCAGATTAACTTGCTGGAACAAGGAGAGCCCTCAACGTCGCAAGCAACAGTTGCTGAAGAGAATGAACATTTTTGGGTCTCCGAAAGTGATTCAGAAGATGAGACTGAGATGGACTATCTCAGACATGCGCGACGGCATCACCGCCCTTTAACTCATGAAGATCTAATGGGACAGATGGGCATACTACTAGGGCATGAATGGTGGGTAGACCCCGCAAGGTGGGACCAAGTATTGGATCCATGGCTCCAAATCCACGATGAGCACCGTCCACCCCGAGATCCCATCATGACATCAGTACCAAGGGAAGACCCCGTCTTCCTATCAACACATAGGGCCGATCCGTTCATGCCCGTCCCTACAGAGCCAGATCCAGAGTGCAAAGACCATCAAGCTGGGGGTACCTCTATCCCTTGAAGAGCCATAATTCAAACCCAAAATGCTCCAAGGATTATCGCAATCACTTGGTCACCCCAAAAGCTCCAAGGATTATCGCAATCACTTGGTCACCCCAAAAGCTCCAAGGATTATCGCAATCACTTGGTCACCCCAAAAAGCTCCAAGGATTATCCAAAGCTCCAAGGATTATCGCAATCACTTGGTCACCCAAAAATCTCCAAGGATTACCGCAATCACTTGGTCACCCAAAAAGCTCCAAGGATTATCGCAATCCTACTTGGTACCCAAAAGCTCCAAGGATTATCGCAATCACTTGGTCACCCCAAAAAGCTCCAAGGATTATCGCAATCACTTGGTCACCCCAAAAAGCTCCAAGGATTATCGCAATCACTTGGTCAAACCCCAAAAGCTCCAAGGATTATCGCAATCACTTGGTCAAACCCAAAAACTCCAAGGATTATCGCAATCACTTGGTCACCCAAAAAAAGCTCCAAGGATTATCCAATATCACTTGGTACAACCCAAAAACTCCAAGGATTATCGCAATCACTTGGTCACCCAAAAAGCTCCAAGGATTATCGCAATCACTTGGTCACCCCAAAAGGCTCCAAGGATTATCGCAATCACTTGGTCAAAACCCAAAAAGCTCCAAGGATTATCGCAATCACTTGGTCAAAACCCAAAAAAGCTCCAAGGATTATCGCAATCACTTGGTCAACCAACAAATGCCAAAGGATTATCGTTAATCACTTGGTCAACCCAAAAGCTCCAAGGATTATCGCAATCACTTGGTCAACCCCAAAAGGCCCCAAGGATTATCGCAATCACTTGGTCACCAAAATCTCCAAGGATGTCCACAATCACTTGGTCAAAAATAAAAAATAATCAAAAACAACAAAAATTTGCATCTCATTTCTAGGCATAATCAAACTCATCAATAGAGAGCTCTTCTCGCACCTCATCTTCATATTCACAAAAATCAATCCATCAAAAATACAAAAATATGTAGTTGCATTAAGCATTGCATCCATACATTGCATATTTGTGGTCGTACAGGTCAAAGGCACCATAGGCTGTAATTGCTCTGCTAGTCCATCTTGTTCCACACTGTTCCATTTTACAAAAACAACAAAAACACCATGCATTGCTTTTACCACACTAGAGTCAGTGGTCTTTTAATGTATCAAGAGTTTTCATGATTCAGTCATCATTTTCCTCTTTAGCCATGTAATGTATCGAGTCAACAGATTTTACGAAGGTAGAGTTAAACTTGAAATACACCTTGTTACGTAACATCCCAACACAAATAAAAACACATAAAACAATTCCTAAGTTGTGTGAACGAAAGATGAAACCTGCAGAGGTAATCCAAGTCACCACAAGCGAAACGGTTATCTTGCTCATCCCCCGTGCGAATGACCCCAAGAATGCTGAGAGTTGGCAAAAGGACAAGCATCCTCCCTACCCAATTCCCTAAGAATCCCTAGTTCTCAATAGTTGCAAAACATCAAAAATTTGCAAAATGTCAAAACTCAAATATTTGACATCCTACAGTGCACACATCAAACGGCACAAACGATAGTGATTTTCATCACTCCATATCCCCAATCCCTTGCTCAAAAGAAAAACAAATCAAAATAAATAGTGATCTTATCACTACAAACGAGCAAGTATCCCAATACAATTGAAGAAAAGAAGGGAGTTGAACTTGAATCCCTGGAACTCTCAAGGATTCTAACAGGTCATGAGGCAAGCCTCAGTACCGATTTGGTTGATAGCCTATCGGTAACTGGCGGTAAACTTCTCGCATGACGATATATCTGTCACATTAACTTGCGTACAGATCAATGTTTGCATGTGGATGAGCTAGCTTATGGCATCCTGGATAACACCGCAGATTAATCTAACTAAATACAACAAAGGAGTTAGTGGAGCTAATTAGGTGATCCTCAGTACAGGTTCGGTTGAAAGCCCATCTGGCACTGGCGGTATCCTGACAAATACCACATAAATGAACTCAATTGCACACACAAGGATGTGAAATAGCTTGGTCAAAAACAAGTCCGATTCATACCTTGTTCAAAAGTCTTGTAAGATAAAGTACAGTCGTGGCTAGTGAGTTAAAAACCGTCCGAGTCTCAGAAAACCTTAGCTACATTTCTAAACCAACTGCGCTACTTTCTCATCCTTACAATACCATCGAAAAATACAAAAAAAAAACCACATGTATACATACAAAGTCATGCATCATAACAATCGCCTAAAAAAACAGAGTTCTAAATAGTCTATGGTGCCATAGCCAAACATCATAAATCCCATTCATCCATCTCATCTCTGCATATCACATATAAATCAAAAACATTTGCATTCATCATAGCATATGCATCCATCAAAATAAATCAACATGCATACATCCATATTCATCAACCATCATGCATAAGATCAAAGAAAATCAAAACAACAAAAAAAATGCAACACAAACAAAAGCAATAAACATTGCCACACAAGTGCTCTTGCACTTAACCTCTTGGCATAGAAAATTGATGTTGGGGTTTACATTGTCACTATCCTACTCTCTAAGAAGGCTACCATAGCCGGACCGCTCCATGGGAAGACGGATTTTCACAATTTCACCCCCAAATGGCATCACAAACCAAAACAACAAAAAATCAACACAAACAACAACAAAACATTACATCCCTCCCAACCAAGAGCTCGGACAAATTTCCCACGTCACAAATCAAAGCCCACTCAAAAACAACAAGAAAATCAAAACAACACAAAAACAATAAACATTGCCAGACACAAGTGCTCTTGCACTTAACCTCTTGGCATAGAAAATTGATGTCGGGGTTTACATTGTCACTATCCTACTCCCTAAGAAGGCTACCATAGCCGGTACCGCTCCACGGGAAGACGGATTTTTGACAATTTCATCCCCAAAAGATCACAAAAGGGTCAAAGTCCCCTAAACTAAAAAACAACAAAGAAAATCAAAACAACAAAAAAAACAAAAAAAAAAAAAAAAAAAAATAAACATTGCCAGACACAAGTGCTCTTGCACTTAACCTCTTGGCATAGCAAAATTGATGTCGGGTTTACAATTGTCACTATCCTACTCCCGAAGAAGGCTACCATAGCCGGACCGCTCCACGGGAGGACGGATTTTCGACAATTTAATCCCCAAATGGTGTCACAAAAAAAACAACAAAAACAACAAAAAATGCAACACAAACAAACAGCAATAAGCATTGCCGGACACAAGTGCTCTTGCACTTAACCTCTTGGCATAGAAAATCGATGTTGGGGCTCAAATTGTCACTCTCCTACTTCCCCAAGAAGGCTACCATAGCCGGACCGCTCCACGGGAAGATGGATTTTTGATAATTTCACCCCATTACGGCATCACCAAAAGGGTTAACACCCACCAAAAATAGGTCCAAATGTTGGAAAAATTGCACATGCTTAACGATAAACCATCTAAAGGCACCCTTGCACAAGTCATCTTGGGTCAAGCGACTCGTCGCTTTTCTCATGAAGGTCATTCCCTCATCGATTCGTCGCTTGAGGGGGTAGTCACACTTAGTCACCAATCAACAATCACACACCCAATTAAGGAAAATGACATGCATTCAAAGAATCATTGACAAAGACAATTACGCTCCTGCTTGGGGCAGTAAACAAGCAACAATCAAATCAATCAAACACTTGGCATTTCGTGAATCATGAACACAAGGTTCCCCCGAGGATAAAAGGTTGCGCCCTTTGCCTAATCATGACCGATCAATGTCCAAGCTCAAGTCACACCTCACCAAAATAGGTTAACACTTGAAATCAAACTCCTTAGCTCGTCGAAGCAAGGATTCAAGAATGCATGCCCTTTCCATGCTTGGGGCATCAAAAGTTGGTTAGGTTACCAAGAAACCCTAATCATTAGTGCTTTGGTTATCTATTTTTGCTCGACGCTGCGCCATGCACAAGCGCATCCCAAAAAGGGGCATCCGTAGACACCAAAACAGCACCAATCCGATTATGTGACTACAAACACCGATCGCTTTGACAAACACAGCCCCCGGGGCAGCCCTCGGAGGTTAAACAAAGTGGTCCTAACCACTTTCATAGCAATTTTGGAAGGTCAAGAGGCAATTTGGCACCTTCAGACACCCTGCTCCAAATTCGTCCCACCCTGGGACGAATTCAAATTGGAATCCGTCTCACCAAGGGATGATTCTGAATTCGTCCCCGGTAGGGACGAATTCCAAGTTTAACGGGCAAAAAGAAGAATGGCGCCAAGTGGCAGCCAGAGACAAGCCGCTTGATGACTCCCGCCTCGCACGCGTGTGTGGGTGGGCAGATAGGCCGTTAGAGGACCGTCACAAGGGCGCTTATGAAAGCCCAAGTCATGGAGGACTCCCCTCCCTCATGGGAAGACATGACCGCCACATGGCACCTATGACCAACACATGGCGCTTATGCTTCCCTCTCAAAAGAGACCCCATGGGTCTATAAAAGGTGGGACTTTTCTCACCCAAAAAGGACAGATTGGAGGCGATTTCAAGCAACGAAGTGCTGTCCGATTGATTACCCACTTGCATCCTTTTGATTCACCTTCTCACATCCACTAATCTCTTTTGCAAGGGAGGTTATTGGGTGGCTTTTGGAAGCGTGGATCCAACCCAAATCCAACATTTGACCACCTTACACCACCAATTTGCAGACATCCCAATCCTAAGAGGTTTTGGGCCCATCCCTAGTGGATTGGCGCCGAAATCAAGTGCCAACGGTGGGAGGCCCACTTGGGCACCCCCGCACTTTCTAAGTTTTATTCTAAAAGCATTCTAGATTATTTGTTCATAGGTTGCATCTCATGTTATTATTTTTGGTTAACTCATAGCTTCAATTTCATAACATTTTGATCAGATTTTATCATGCCTTTTGTCGCTTTGTTGTCCTACTAACTTGCAGGTGGCGATATCGAATTCCCGAGGATAGAGGCCAAATTGGGAGAATCCGACCATCTGGGTCATCCCAAAATGGCCCCAATTACATAACCCCTCTGTTTGTAGGTGTTTTGGAGGTCTCGGGAGTCGACATTGGAGCAGCATCAGGTCGGCTTTTCCAACACAGAAGAATTCGTCCCACCCAGGGACGAATTGCAGTCAGAATTCGTCCTGCCCAGGGACGAATTCCAGGTGAAGGCAGATTGGCCGACTGTCTCGATGGCAATGGCCTTCTGGTGATGTCTTCTGTCTTCTGTCAGGTTTTCAGGCCATTTGGACTCACTTTACTCACTGTTTCAGACAAATGTTTACATGCATCTTTTGGCGATTTTAGAGAACAAACACTTATTATTTGCAACAGGTGCTACTGACATCTTCGTTGTTTCTTTGTTCATAGGAGGAGCAGCAGAGGTCAAGGACTCATCAACATCAGCAGCGGCATCATCTTGGCCCGCCCATCTCAAGTGTGGGCACGCGGAAAGAGGAACCTTAAGTCTTGATTGTAATCAAATTCTTTTAACGCTCCTAGCCCCTGAAAAGGGAGGAGGCGTATTTGTAACATAGATCAAGAGAGTTTAATGAAAGGGCTGTGTTTTCTCCATTTTCTTGTATCTCATTTCAATGCGTCTCTTTCATTTCATGCATTCTACATTTCTAGGACTTAAGCGTATTTGATTTTGAATGCATCGCAATTAGTGTTTCCTTCGCCCGAAATCTCGTGCTTTCACCTTTTTGCTTTCATATCCTCATGCTTTCAGTGGCGATCATGGTGGGACCTTGTCCTCTATTTTTAAGATCAGAGATCTGATCCAAACTTGGTTGTTTTTGCTTGCAGGTACCACGTTTTCATATGCTGACTGTTGTTCGTTCCATCAGAGGGCGAATACAGAGTTGTAATTCGTCTCACCCAGGGACGAATGGGAATTCATCCCACCCTGGGATGAATACAGTCCTATAATTCATTCCACCCTAGGATGAATTCCAGTCTATGAAGTTTCTGGGTAGAAACTCAGGACCGACAGATTCGGGCAGAGAAGAGGTAAGAATTCTGCACTTTTCCTATCATTTTCTATCTTCAATTTTTCTATTTTTTTGGTTTCTTTTTTTGCGTGCATAGAAAAAGTTTTGCTGCATGTTTATTTTGTTCCATGCAAAATAAAAAGAACCCCACACACCACGTGGAAAATTAAACACCAAGGAGCTGGTCGTAAAACCCCAGCCCTTGATCAAGACCAACGGTGGATTTCATCACCACCTTGGCTTGAATTTTGCATTCATAAACCCCGATCGCTACTGTTGCTAGACGTAAATCCTGACGAAAGCTGACCGAGTGTAGCTGGGGTGATTCCCAGTGCACGAGGATAAGTCTTCTATGGTAGGTGTCATAAACAAGGTGATTCCCCTTTCGTACCGCCTATGTTCCACGTACCATCTGCTCTCACGTACCTATAGTTTCCCTCACGTAAGGGCGGGTATATAGAGAGGTTGGTATATCGGCCTGGCAATGGTATATCGAAGGGGCGACCAATTTTGGGAGTCATAAGAGCCCTCATTTTGCATTTAAACATTCTTTACAAAAACCTTCAAAAACAAAAAAAACAAAAAAACAAAACACACTAAACCAGGTTTAGGACACACTCTCAATATTTAAACGAGATAATCACTGTTTGTGTATGTGTGTGCTCTTTTCTGTTTAGTGTAGCATAAAAAAATCATAAAAGAGATAAAAATCTATTTAGCTTGTAGAAAAGCAACACCATGGTGTACACCCGTAGCCAAGCCCAATCAAGGGCAGAAGCTGTGAAAAGTGTACAAGGGGGCACAAGTCACCTCCGCTATAGCCCTAAGGACTTGGTCATACCGCCTTGGTGGCCTGACCCACAAGAGAGTCCGCATCATTCCATGTCAAGGTGGAACTATAGGGACACCCCTTTGGGGGACATGCCCATTCATCATAGCCCCTTTCAAGAAGAATCCTTACACGTGGCACTCAACATAGACAAGAAAGCTCCCTTAGAAGCTCGATATGAGTGGCCACCATGCGATGAAGTGCTAGAGTGGCATAGTGTCCATGAGGAGAGGCCACATGACTATGGCATCCCTCCTTTGCCCCCCATCACTGTTAGAACCAATAGACAAACCCCAGAGCGTAGGGCTCTTCAAGCAGGGTGAGCTAACTCCGCCCACCCCTTTCACACATACGAAAGGGAGCATGAGGAAGACCATTACATTCCTCGAGAGCAATGTACAGCATGGGAGCCATGCGCTTCCGCACCCGCTATGTACCATGGTCACCCACTGAGGCCAGAGCCTCGGGTAAATGCCGCCAACCTCGACAGAGGGAAGTGACCCATTGAGATCTCGGATCATCATGACCGAGGTAAATGCATAGGAGAGGCATCCAGGCCTCCAAGGCTCAAGATGGTAGAACAAATTGACCTGGCAGTCGCCAGACATGCCACCCGCCAAGCCCAGATCACGTGGCTTGAGCAAGATCAGCAGCAGCTAGAGCGTCTATACCGCCTTAGCAAGGAGCGCATTCAGTGCCAAATAGATGAGCTACTTCATAACCCAACTGAGAGGGTTCCAACCCCTCGCACCCAAAGAGCGGAACCATATGAGAGGCATAATCCCTTGGTGCGAGATAGGTCTCCGTGACCTTATCAAGTTTTGCCTCCGAGACCCCCTAGACCTGAGAGGGAGGCCACTCCCTAGAACAACGATGGGTACCCTCCATGGGGACCCACCCAGGGTCATAGGTCTCACCCAGAGACTCCTCAGGAAGTTTACGAGGAGTATGAACAAGAAGCAGAGCGGGCCAAAATGCCCTACCAAGGTGGAGGGGTTGCTATCCGGCCACCCCCCATAGGCCTCAAGTCTCCCACAACCCACAACGGGAGCAAACTAAAGAGGAAGAGATTAAATCTTTCGATGCATACAAAGCGTTGCTAGAGCATTTGGAGTCTATGGAAACCAAAGCTTCTGGGCCCCAAAAGCCCATGTTACGCCAACTCCATAGTCATCCTGTGCATCCGTCAATGCCTGCACCCCCTTACCCCGAACACTTCAAGCTGCCTCAGTTGGCAATCTTTAAGGGTGAAGAGGATGCCCAAGAGCATGTGACCAGATTCCTGAGCCAATGTTTTGGCATTCAGGACAATGATGCATTGTTGCTAAGGACATTTATAACCACATTCATGGGCCCTACCTCGGATTGGTTCACTCAGTTGTCGAAGCACAACATCAATAACTTGGATCAGTTAGTGGATGCATTCCTCGAATGCTTCACCTTCAACACCAAGAAGAAGGCATCACTAAGTGACCTGGCCAGCCTCAGGCAGTATGAGGAAGAGACCATGGTGGCCTACGGGAATCGGTGGAGGACTCTACTTTCCAAGCTACCCTACCTCCCTCCTATGTCCGACCTTACACAAATGTTCTCACGAAGTTGTTTGAGATCGATCTCTATGCTATTGCAGCTGCAACAATATGCCACCTTAGAGGAAGCTCTAGCGCAAGCCAAAATTATTGAAGAGATCAAGATACAGGATGGTGAGATTGCCAAACCTAAGAAGAAAGAATGGAACAAGAACACAAAAATAGGGACTACGCAACAAAAACCCGCTATGGTTAATCAAGTTGCTATAAATGTCCCTAAGCTTGCACAAGAAATACAACCTCAAAAGGCTAACTATCAGGCAGTGCCTCCTAATAATTATGAAAGAGAAAACAGAAGTAGGAGCAAAATTAGCAGCGTCACCCTAGGTGACAGTACACACCTTATACAGAGTCTAGAGACTCCCTATTTGACCGCTTGTCAGCGGTGAACTTGATCAACCTTCCAGAGATTCAAACCATAGATCCCAATGCTCCCAAGCCTAAGGGGTACAGGGAGGACTTGTATTGTAGGTTCCACAGGTGGAGGGGACATGACCTGAATGCATGTTGGAAGTTCAAAGGATTGATACAAGACCTGATTGACAATAAGATGTTGGCAGTGGACAACCCCGTAGCGCCAAACAACCAACAGATGGGAGTTTTCAAAGACCCCTTGCCTGCCCATGAGGCACAGGCAAAACCCCTTCAAGTCAATGAGGTGCAACAGAATTGCCCCATGCAAGGGTATGTAGGAATGATAAGCATAGTGACTAGGAACAAGAGATACCCAGGAGTTGCCCCCGAGGCAGCCACAAGAGAGGTTCCATCGACGTCACAACCTCAACAGCACCCTATGCAGCTACCTCCGCCTAGACCCATGGCCATGATTCAGACCAAACTCACGCAGAGTTTGAGGACCACGTCGGCTAGGCTCTCCATATACGAGCTTATACAACAATCAACACCCCATCGGGAGGCTCTAATGGAGATATTGAAAGCCATCGAGTTGCAGCCCCACGAAGCGAATTCCTTCAACAATTTTATGGGACATGTCAAATGATGCATGGAGCCAGTCATCACCTTTCGAGAGGATGAAGTTAAATCAGTGTCTGATGACATGGCAGATCCACCCCTGCACGTTATCGCATGGGTCAATGGGATCCCGTATAAGAGGGTGTTGATAGACACTGGCTCGTCCAGTAACATCATTACCATAGCAACATTGAAACATCTAAAGTTGCCAGCCTCTCACATCATGGCTTCCACCTATACACTATGAGCATTCAATGATGCGATATGCTCGACAGTTGGCACAATTGTCCTACCCATTCAAGTAGGACAAAAGATGATACCTACATTGTGCCATATTTTGGAAGGTGAGATGGCTTATAACATCTTGCTAGGGCGGCCATGGATCGGGGACATGAAGTGTGTCCCTTCGATAGCTCATCAGTGTTTGAAGTATACATTTGAAGGGGAAGTACATGTAGTCCCGGTGGACTTAGAACCCTTCAAATATTGCAATGCGGTGCAGATGATGCCGCAATCGACCCTCCCATCGACGCACTTGGATTTTTAGTTAAATCCATCTAGACAGGGTCCGATGCCGCAAGCACCACTGGTGATAAATCCATCAAAACCCCAGCCAGGTGCATCTTCATCATCCGGTCCTTCACCAACAATGCCACCTATCATGGCTAAATAGAAGGACAAAGGGAAGCAAACCCTGGAAGAGGCTCAACCCCTAGAAGAGGCGCTACCAACAGTATCAACCATCTCTACCGAAGAGATGCCTAGCACAATGGAAGTTGAGGCTCCTAGTTCACCCAACATGGAGTGGACTCAGGAAGAGCTTCCGTTCCCTCCCTCTCAATCGCCAACAATTACTATTGAAATGGCCAGTACGGGCCTGGGGGAGTATCTAGTGCGGAATGTTGTAGCAACGACCATGCTAGAGTCCATGCAAGACATGGGGAGACCTCGCCTCCCCATCGGTACAATTGTTCCTTTAGGCTACCCGCCAAACCGGACAAATTTTGTGTATGGGGGCCTTGATCATGGTACTGAGCCATGCATGCAAGAGGACGAAGATGAAGAGCCTTTTGTAGAAGATGTCAACTATCTGTCTAACCCGGACTTCGCTCTGAGATATCTTGGCCAATGCAATTGGCATGGATACGGGCTAGGCAGGTATGAGCAAGGAGTGCGTGTCCTTTGCCAGCCAAGATACCAAATGCCTTATGACAAGTCGGGAGTAGGGTTCAACCACCCCCTGCCCTTGGACATCTTGGTGGAAAACATGCAAGGCCTAGGGATAGGCAACAAGGGTGGATTGGCATCAGATCCTTATGCCAACCCAAACACAATGTATACATTGGGAGATTACCTCCCATGGTCAACAACCACCCTTGTTAACCTCAATAACCCTTCTCCTTTGCTAGAGAGAGGCGAAAGTTCGGGGACTCACTTTCAAGGAAGGTATAAATAGTGTCAAGAGGGATCTTCGGAGGATGAATCAGAATATGAACCAGCATCATATGATCCCTTCGAATCCGATAGTGATCACTCACAAGTGATCCCCATGAATGACTGTCAAGAGAGCCTCTTGACAATGTTCCCTCTAGAGGCTCCAAGCGAGCCAGTGCCGCGTCAAGAGAATCAGGCCCCCCCATGGAGAGTGGAACAACCACAATGGGGCCAGATTAATTTGCTCGAGCAGGATGAGCCTGTAATGCCTCAAATAGTTGTCAGAGCCAACGAGGGCTTTTGGATCTCCGATAGTGATTACGAAGATGAAACAAAAATGACATATCTTAATCACATGCGATAGAGGCCGCAACCATACCCCTTGGAGATTAATGACATATTTGAATAGATGGGCATAGTGCCAGGGCACGAGTGGTACGTAGACCCAGTGGGGTGGGATCAAGTGTTGGATCCACCGCTCCAGGTATACGAAGAGCACCTTCCACCCCGAGACCCTAGGGTGATATCAGTGTCGAGGGTAGACCCTATCCTCCTATCAACACATAGGGCCGATCCATTCATGCCAATACCTCTAGAGCCAGATCCGGAGCACAGAGAACATCCAGAGTGTTCGAGTCATCACACCCATGGTAATGGAGACCAAAATCATTTCATCAACATGATCTCCATTGACTTAACCACCCCCATCCACAATCCGACCGATCCAAGCATGGTCCTTGCATCTAGACATAGATGCCATTGATCGGGATCATGTCAATTCACCTCCATCCCCATCAGAGTACTGGCCTTTCGATAAAATGCTTCATTTTACCCCAGGGACAACTCAGGATATCTTTCATGCCGAAGAGGAACCCGAGGTTCCCAATACAGATTTAAACTCAACAAATGATATCCATTTGATCCCAACTCCACATCAGTTGGAGGACGGATCCCACATGTCGATCGAGGAGATGACTGACGTAGACATCGGCTTGGATCCAATGAATCCATAGATTATCAAGCTGGGGGTAAGCTTATCCCCTAAAGAGCAAGCCGACTACATTGCCCTTCTCAAAGAGAAGAAGGAGGTTTTTGCATGGTCATACAGAGACATGCTGGGGCTAGATCCATAGCTAGTCATGCATAATCTAACGCTTGATCCGAAAATCAAGCCAGTTAAGCAAAAACTACGTAAGATGCACCCAACAGTGGCCTTGATGGTCAAAGATGAATTGCAAAAGTTGTTGGATGCATAGTTTGTCATCTGTGTGGATTATCCGCCATGGCTGTCCAACATGGTGCCCATCAAAAATCTTGATGGGAGGATTCGCATATGCACTAATTTTTGAGATCTAAACAAAGTGAGTCCTAAGGATGATTTCCCCTTGCCAAGCATCGACGCATTGGTAGACGCTACAACAAGTCACGAAATGCTATCCCTCATGGATGGTTTCTCGGGATACAATCAGATTCGTATCAATCTTGAGGACCAACTAAAAATGGTGTTCACAATGCCTTGGGGGACATTTTGTTATAAGGTCATGCCTTTTGGCCTTAAAAATGTTGGCGCCACCTACCAACGTGCCATGACGTACATCTTCCATGATTACATGCATAAAACTTTGGAAGATTACATGGATGATTTGTTGGCCAAGTCTCTTTTGTGCCCAGATCATCTCGATGACTTAAGCAAGATCCTCGATCGCCTCATGGAACATAAAGTCAGACTGAATCCCAAGAAGTGCGTATTTGGTGTCACATCTGGAAAACTCTTGGGTTTCATAGTCTCAAAGTGAGGCATCGAAGTGGACCCAAACAAAGTCAAGGCAATCCTTGAAATGGTTCCCCCAACTACCATTAAGCAGCTCAGAAGTCTGCAGGGAAAGGTCGCATCAATTAAGCGCTTCATAGCGCAGCTATCTGACAAGTGCCGACCCATGAACAAATTATTGCACAAGGGGGTAGCATTTCACTGGGATGACGAGTGCCAGTCAGCCTTTGATGACATCAAATGATACTTGGCTTCACCACCAGTATTGGCACCACCTAGACCAGGAGTGTCATTCTACTTATACATCTCAGCCACTGAGGTGGCACTGGGCGCCATGCTAGCCTAGAAGAATGAACTTCACAAAGAATAGGCTACTTACTATCTTAGCCGCACCCTGGTCAGTTATGAACTTAACTATGCATACGTCGAGAAACTCTGCTTGGCAGTGGTGTTTGCTACCAAAAAGCTATGCCACTACATGCTGAGCAACACTACGTATGTTGTGTCTAAGGAGAATCCATTGCGGTACATGATGAGTCATACTTATCATAGTAGTCGCACGGCGAAATGGATCATGTTGTTGATGGAATTTGACATAGAGTTTATTGGACAGAAATCCATCAAAGGATAGGTCATAGCCGATCAACTAGCAGAGGCTCCTCTCGAAGACGATCAGCCTCTAGTCATAGAACTACCCGATGATGGGGTCTTCCATGTCTCAGAATCACCAGATTCTGATGAGCCTGAGTCACAGGCCGACATAACCCTATTTTTTGATGGTTCTAAATGTGAGCAAGGTGGTGGCATGGGAATTGTATTCTTCACACCGCAAGGGGCTCCAGTGCCCCTATCCTTTAAATTAGACTTCCCATGCACCAACAATAATGCAGAGTATGAAGCCTTGCTCATAGGTCTTCAGACAACAATCACCATGAACATCAAATGACTGAACATCTTTGGTGATTCATTGTTAATTGTCAACCAAGTCAAAGGGGTATTCCAATGCAAATGCCTAGTTCTATAGGCTTACAAAGCCCTTGTGGACAAATTCTTGGTGAAGCTTGAGTGGTACGACATCGAGGCACTCCCTCGGTCATCGAATCATTTTGCGGACACTATGGCCTCCTTGGGGTCACTAATCCCGCAAGACCTTTCTGGTGATATGACAACCATTCAAGTCAAAACACTATCGCAATCCATGATGGAGCGTGCAAGCTCTGACTTGATGCCAGGAATCCACATGATCCAGATTGAACCATCCTCGGATAAGTTCTCTCGAATCCATGATCATCTGAAACATGCCAACTGGGGGTCCTTGTTCTCCCCTACTCCCATTAATAGCAACACAACGCTATTCTTACAAGTTCTCTCCCGCTCAACATTTGCTAGGGATGAACTTCAAGAGGGATTGGTTGTTCATACCATCGAGGCTTCCGATCAGCAGGATTGGTATTCACCCATAAGGGACTACCTCAAGTTAGGTAATCTCCCGCTTGGATTGACACATGCCGCAAAATGAGCATTCAAGCAGAAAGTGGCTAAGTATGTCTTGTTAGGAGACATTTTGTACCATCGTAGCTATGAAGGAATCCTCCTTCATTGCTTGGACCAGCAAGAGTCCACTTGGGCGATCGCCCAAGCGCACGATGGTACGTGTGGTGGCCACTTCAGTGGTATGGCCATCGCAAAGTGCATTCTTCGCATGGGCTATTATTGGCCATATTTAGAGCGAGATTGTTGCGCATATGTAAGGAAGTGCGTGAAGTGTCAACACCATGCTAATTTGACACATGTACCTTCCTAGGCCTTGTAGCCGATCCAGTCGGCTTGGCCATTTTCATAGTGGGGCTTAGATCTAATCGAAAAGATCTCCCCTACGTCGTCAGGTCATCACATGTTTATCATAATGGCCACAGAGTATTTCACCAAGTGGGTGGAAGCAGTTCCGCTTACCTCTACGATAGGACCCCGCATTGTGGAGTTCATTTTGCATAACATCATATGTCATTTTGGTATTCCATCCAAAATAATCTCGGATAATGGGACGTCATTCAAGAACAAAGACGTGCATGCTTTGACCACAAAGTACAAAATTCAGCATAGTTTTTTGACACCCTATTATCCGTAGGCAAATGGGCAAGCAGAGGCGTCAAACAAAATGCTAGTTGCTATCCTTAAAAAGATAGTCATAGACAGTCATAAGGATTGGCACATCCAAATCCCACTTGCCCTATGGGCTTATCGCACTAGCATTCGGATGCCCACTAGGGCAACTCCATTTTCGCTCGTGTATGGCTCCGAGGCAGTCATGCCTCTCGAGTTGGAAATTCCTTCCCTACGCATATCAATGCAAGAGTTCATCGATGATGACACTGCATGGAAGGCCCGGTTAGACCAGCTTACGTTGCTTGATGAATGACGCGTTAATGCTCTCGAGCATTTACGTATCTATCAAGAGCGACTTAAGAAAGCTTACAACATGAAAGTTCACCTGAGGGACTTTCGGATTGGTGACTTGGTCTTAAAAGAAAACCAACAGAACTCTAGTTTGTCATCCCATCTAAGGGACAAGTTCATGGCAAATTGGTTAGGTCCATATGTAATTGATAGCAAAATAGGACCCGAGACATACCGGCTAGCCTCTCTTGATGGAATCAAGGAACTAGAACCCTTGAACATCAGTCATTTGTGACCATTCCATATCTAAGAGAGCCATATCCCAAAATGCTCCAAGGATTCCTACAATCACTTGGTCAATCCCAAAATGCTCCAAGGATTCCTACAATCGCTTGGTCAATCCCAAAATGCTCCAAGGATTCCTACAATCGCTTGGTCAATCCCAAAATGCTCCAAGGATTCCTACAATCACTTGGTCAATCCCAAAATGCTCCAAGGATTCCTACAATCACTTGGTCAATCTCAAAATGCCCCAAAGGTACCCATTACCACTTGGTCAATCCCAAAATGCTCCAAGGATTCCCACAATCGCTTGGTCAAAAATAAGAAAATTCAAAAATAGTAAAATCATCAAAAATAACAAAAATTTGCATCTCATTTCCAGGCATACTCAAACTCATCACAACAATAAAGAGCTCTTTTCACATCTCATCTTCATATTCACAAAAAAATCAATCCATCAAAAACACAAAAATATGTAGCTGCATTAAGCATCACATCCATACATTGCATATTTGTGGTCATACAGGTCAAAGGCACCATAGACTGTAATTACTCCGCCAATCCATCTTGTTCCACATTTCTCCATTCTATAAGTAGTCCATCAAAAATAAATGCCATTCACTTCTTTTTACCATACCAGAGTCAGTGGTCTTCTAATGTATCAAGAGTTTTCATCCTTCAGTCATTATATAGCTTTCTAGCCATGTACTGTACCAAGTCAGATAGATTTTACAAAGGTAGAGTTCTACTTGGATCACACCTTGTTACGTAGCATCCCAACACAAATTAAAACACATAAAAATTCCCAAGTTGTGTGAATGAAAGATGAAACCTGCACAGCAATCCAAGTCACCATAAGCGAAATGGTTATCTTGCTCATCCCCCTATGCGAATGACCCCAAGAATGCTGAGAGTTGGCAAAAGGACAAGCATCCTCCCTACCCAATTCCCCAAGAATCCCAAGTTCTCAAAAGTTGCAAACATCATAAAATTTTGCAAAAAGTCAAAACTCCAAAAATTTGACATCACCACCAAAGTGCATACATCAAAAGGCACATACAATAGTGATTCTCATCACTCAAAATTCAAATCCCTTGCTCAAAAGAAGAATATATAAAAATAAACAATGATTTTTATCACTACAAAAGAGCAAGTATCCCAATACAATTGAAGAAAAGAAGGGAGTCGAACTTGAATCCCTGGAACTCTCAGCATTCCGATAGGTCATGAGGCAAACCTCAGTACCGGTTTGGTGGATAGCCTATCGGTCACTGGTGGTAAACCTCCCGCATGATGATATATCTGTCACATTAACTCGTGTACAGATCAATGTTTGCATGTGGATGAGCTAGCTTATGGTATCCTAGATAGCACCATAGATTAATCTAGCTAAATACAACAAAGGAGTTAGTGGAGCTAATTAGGTGATCCTCAGTACAAGTTTGGTTGACAGCCTATCTGGCATTGGTGGTATCCTGACAAATACCACATAAACGAACTCAATTGCACACACAAGGATGTGAAATAACTTGGTCAAAGACAAGTCCGATTCATACCTTGTCCAAAAGTCTTGTAAGATAAAGTACAGTCATGGCTAGTTAGTTAAAACCGTCTGAGTCTCAGAAAACCTTAGCTACATTTCTAAACCAACTGCGCTATCTTTCATCCTCGCATTGCCATCAACAATCCCAAAAACACAAAGGTCTAAACAGTCTATGGTGCTCTCGCCAAACAACACAAATTCAATTCATCCATTCCATCTTGCATATCACATATAAATTAAAAACATTTGCATTCAGCATAACATATGCATCCATCAAAATAAATTAACATGCATACATCCATACTCATCACTCATCATGCATAAAATCAAATCATCACTCGCATAAACAAAATAAAGTCATCTATATATATCATCAAAAATGCCCGTAGGCTACAATGAACTGGTCCTGTGACCCCGCAACAAAATCCAAAAGCTCAAAACCCCCAAGCCTAGGGCGTCGGCCACCATGATCATGCAGGATCGGTGCGACGAGAACTACCCCCATGGTGTGGGTCCTATGAGACCCCTCAGGGTGGCTGCTGCTAGCCCCCGCATCATGCCTACTCGCCCCCCTCATCCAGTCGCCTGCACCGAGAGGATGCTGATTGCTCAGTCTCACTCCCTCTCGAGCGGCGTGATGATCCACCTCCACTGAATGTAGGGACCCACCCACCAAGGTGGCTAATCTCTGCCTCCAGCTCCAACCACTGCCACACCGAGTCCATCTCCCACTGGCGATACGTCGCCAAGTTCTCCTCGCACCATGCCAAAGCCCTATCCCTCTCTCCAACTACGTCCATAGGAGATCCCTCTCCTATGCACATCGGTACCCCCATCCTACCGATGGTAGGCAGCCAATGCATTCTCTCACTCTACTAGCTGCATGCATAGGAGATCCCTCTCCAGCACGTCCCCTAGATCCTCATCGCACCTCCTCAATAGCCCCTCCAACCTGCAATCTCAGAGGTAGCCCAGACTCCATGTCCTCGCTCCTCCCGAGGCATAGGCATCTCTAGAACAGCAGCCTCTCTAGCTCCCACTACTCTGTGATGTCCTACATCTCTGGCTGATCTAGAACCCCCAAATCCACATCCTCATCCTCCACCTCCACCATATCTGCATCCTCCCGAGGAGCTCCCCAATCATCTCCTGGTGCCTCGGCACCCTCCCCCCTCATTGCTACTACCTTCATGCCTCCCAGTGGCCCCTCTCCCCACCATCGCCATAGTACCCACCACTGGTCATACTCTGTAGTCCCGACATCATCCACGTCTGGGACGTCGATCACTGCATCTAAATCCTCACCTAGTGGCGCGATGACCGATCGATCCAGAGTCCTCTCGTCCCCCGATGTCGATAGACCACGGGCTCACCAGGCAACCCTTGGTGCACCCCAAACTATCATGTCACCCGACTATAAGGGAAGAACTCATGCTCGGTCCCATGCCACCCAATCAGCCACCGCTCCCTACGTACCCATCGGAGCCACTCTCCAGCCTCCGACCAGGCTAGACAGTCCCGATAAGGGTGCCAGAACACCTCCCCTAGAGTCAGCCGAGCGAGGGCATCGACATAGTGCCCTACGACACCTGCCCACCATCGACTCTATCCCTGCTCCTCAGACCACCGCCATAGAGCCGCATAGCCTATATCCTTATCCTCCATCTCCGTCCGAGTCATCCATGGTAACCCGTTGGCCTCTCCACCGCTATGTGTTGCCAAGCCTAGCTCTGCAATAGATAGCTACAGCTAATCCCCTTTCGCTTTCGATAGTGGACCTCGTACAACTCACCATAGAGCTATGCCAGCGTCTGTCCCCACCTCATGATCAATGGTGCCTCCATCGAGCACTCTACCAACCGCCAGACCACATCCAGTAGGTTCCATGAGAACCTCGCACCTGACGAGTCAGGTAGCAGCATGTTGGAAATGAGGCCCATGAGTACTGCATGCCTCACTCCCAACACCCCTCTCTCAAGCCACCATCGGACCAGAATCCCACCAATCTAGCAGTCACCCTCTACCCTCTCCACTGGGCTCTCCACACCTAGCTCCTCCCCATGCCCGAAGCATCGTATCAGTACAACTATCCGCTGATCACGCGATGACGTTCTGATCGACAGTCCATCTATCGAAATCCGTAGAAGTCGATAGACATCCTCCAAGGTCACTATCATCTCCCCTATTGGGAGATGGAAGGTGTTGGTCCGGGGATCCCACAGGTTGATCAGGGCCATCAGATAGGCCCGATCCTTGACCATAGGCTCCAGTCGAGCCACCTGCTTGAGCCCAAGGGCATCAAGCCACTCCCAATCAGCCACAGTTAGCGCCCCCCATGCTTCAACAAAAGTAGTAGGTACACGATACCGGCTCTTCACAACCTACAAAAGAAAACAACACAAAAACATTAAAATCAAAAAAAATTGTACAACAATAACATGAATATACAGCACTGCCTACCAACGTACAGCTCAAAAACAACAAAATTCACAAAAATTCAAAATAGATACAAAAACAATTCAGCAAATACAGTTGTCAGTCTTAGGGTTTGTACTCTAAGTTTAAAACTGACAACAACATAAAAACACAAAAACATTTTTTAACTACAGTTGTCAGTCTTAGGGTTTATGTATTCTAAGTTTCAAATTGATAAATCTGCACAAACAAAACAAAATTAAAATAACAATTTTTTAACCTAGGGTTTTCACCTACGTTTTAAAACTGACAAGCTCAACCTAAAAAACTAGGGTTTTACGTTCCGTTTATCCTAGGGTTTTAGTTAAAAGCAAAATAAAAAAATTTCACCTAGGTTTTAACTACGTTTTCCATTCATTTTTAAGCTAAAGTCTTGGTTTGTGTTCAAATTAATTTTAGGGTTTCAATTTTAATTTTGAAAAGCAACATAACAAAGAAAATTAAACAAATCACTTGCAGTTTTAAAACATATAACAAAAGCAATAACGCTAAGGAGCACTTACTGGTCTCGCTTCGGCTCTGCCGCTCGATCCGGTTTGTGCACTCATGATGTCAGGAGAAATTCGGCAACGCTTCACTTCGCAAAATTAACCTCCTCCTCCCCAGAGCTCCAAATCGCAAGAAAATTCGAATACAAATGAGCCCAAACCCTAGTTTTGGCCTTTAAATAGGCCTTTTGAGCTTATATTCATTCCTCCCTGGGATGAGCACTCTGGTTAGCACTCGTCCCACCCTGGGATGAATACTAAGCTGGTATTCATCCCACCCCGGAATGAATTCAGGGCAAAAATTTCAAAAAACAACAAAAATTGAACAAAAATGCACCAAAACAGCTAATAAACTTGCCCGATGAGAGTGCTTTGGCACTTGACATTTCGGGCATGCAAAATAGATGTCGGGGTCACAAATCCTCGCTATCCTATTCCCTAAGAAGGCTACCATAGCTGGACCGCTCCACGGGAAGACGGATTTTTGAGAATTTCATCCCCAAATGGCGTCGTCCAAACGGGTCAAAACCCACCCAAAAATAGTAATAACATTGCCGAACGAAGGCGCCTTCGTGCCTGACATTCTTGGCATCCAAAATAGATGTTGGGGTTGCAAATTGTCACTATCCTACTCCCTAAGAAGGCTACCATAGCCGGACCGCTCCACGGGAGGACGGATTTTTGACAATTTTAGCTCCAAAAAGCGTCACCAAAAGGGTTAACACCCACCAAAAATAGGTCTAAATGTCGAAAAATTGCACACGCTTAACGCTAAAACATCTAAAGGCACCCTCACACAAGTCATCTTGGGTCAAGTGACTCGTCACTTTTCTCATGAAGGTCATTCCCTCATCGATTCGTCGCTTGAGGGGGTAGTCACACTTAGTCACCAATCAACAAATACACACCCAATTAAGGAAAATGACATGCATTCAAAGAATCATTGACAAAGACAATTACGCTCCTGCTTGGGGCAGTAAACAAGCAATAATCACAACCTGATCAAATCACTTGGCATTTCATGAATCATGAACTCAAGGTTCTCACAGACAAAAGGTTGCGCCCTTTGCCTATTCATGACCGATCAATGTCCAAGATCAAGTAACACCTCACCGAAAAAGGTTAACACTTGAATTGAGTTCCTTCGCTCGTCGAAGCAAGGATTCAAGAATGCATGCCCTTTCCATACTTGGGGCATCAAAAGTTGGTTAGGTTATTGAGAAACCCTAATCATTAGTGCTTTGGTTATCTATTTTTGCTCGACGCTGCGCCATGCACAACGCATCCCAAAAAGGGGCATCTATAGACACCAAAACAACACCAATCCGATTATGTGACTGCAAACACTGATCGCTTTGACACACACAGCCCCAAGGGCAGCCCCCAGAGGTTAAACAAGTGGTCCTAACCACTCTCACAATAGTTTTGGAAGGTCGGAGATCAATTTGGCACCTTCAGGCACTTTGCTCAATATCCGTTCCACCCTGGAACGAATTCAAACTGGGATTCGCCCCACCCAGGGACGAATTCTGGATTCGCTCCAGGGTGGGGCGAATTGCAGGTTTGATGGGAAAAAGTCAAATCTTGACAAATGGTAGCTCAGATCCGCCACTCAATGCTTCCTTCATCGCATGGGAGTATGGGTGAGCGTTTTCGAGCGTTAGAGGCATTTGCAAGGTCAGTCATGAAGTCCCAATTCAGGGAGGAATCTCCTTCCCCCTGGGAAGGCATGATTGCCAAGTGGCGCCTCTGCATGCCCATTTCAAGAGACCTCCAGGTCTATAAATTGGTGAGTTTCCTCACCCCAAAATATAGAGAGAAGGAGCATTTTAGAGCAACGAAGTGCTGTCATTTTATTTACATACCTCACACCTTTTGGATTTGCGCCTTTCACATCCTTGATCTCCTTTAGAGGGGAGGTCATTGGGTGACTATTGGGAGGATGAATCTCGAGCCCAAAACCTGACATTTGGCCACAATATCCCACCAAATTTGTTGACAATACCACACAAGAGGTTTTGGACCCATCCCAAGTGGATTGGTGCCGAAATCAGGCCTCAAACGGCGGGCGGCCTGCCCCATGGGCGCCCCCTCCCACACTGCCACAATCCTAATCGCCCCTTTCGGAGCGATGGGAATTCCATGGTAGACTTGCTTTCTTTCATTTTTGCATTCAATTCTATGATGCTTAGATAGGTTGTCATTTGAATTTCGTCTCGTTTTGAACAATTTTGATCATATTTCTATCTTTGCTCGCTTCTACTAATCTACAGGTAGCATCATTAAATTCCCATTGATGGAGGCCAAATTGGGAAAATCTGACCATCTGGGTCTTCCCAAAATGCCCCCAATTAGCTAACCCCAAGTTTGCAGGTCTTTTGGAGCTTCCTAGGTAGGACATTGGGACAGTACCTTTTCGGCATTTTGTTGTAGGTGAATTCGTCCCACCCCGGAGCGAATTCAAATCGGTGAGGAATTTCCTGACTGTTATTTTTGTAGGGCCTTCCTGGTGGTGTCTTGATGCCCCTGTCCAATTTTTAGAGCATTTGGACCTGTTTTAGTCATAGTTTAATTCATTTTTCTCATTCACTTATCGTAGGCTTGGGGATTGCATGCTTTGTTTTATCCGTAGGTGCTACTGACCATTTCTTGTTCCTTTGAACGTAGGGTTTGGACATCGGAGGAGCAGCGAGGAGTCAAGACTCATCAACGCAAGTGGCGGCGATGTTTGGTCCGCCCATTTTACATGTGGGCACGCGGAAGAAGGAAAGGCACCCATGGATGTAACAAGAACGCATGCTTAAACGCTCCTAGCCCTTGGAAGGGGAGGATGCGCATTGTAACCGAGTTGTGAAACATATCAATAAAAAGGGCTGTCTTCTTTATTCACATTTGTTTCATTTCGATTCGCTCATGCTTTTCCCTCTTTTCATGCACTTTCAAGTTCCTAGGATTTAGCGCTAAGTCCGGTTCTGTTTGCATCGCATATTCGCTTTCCTTTTTGCTTCCGTATCCTCGTGCTTCCATCACCAAGGAAAAGTGTTTTTATACCAATCAATAAAGGTGCTTGACTACAGGTCAACTAAATGGATGTTGACTATCCAACCAAGAGAAGGTACCTATCTCTCATGTATAGAAACATGCACCTATTTTCGTAACATTTTGAAGTTGCCTGTATTCACAAAGGTGCCTATATCCCATATATATTAGGTAAAAAAAACATGTTTTATAGGTATGATCATGTCCAATAAAGGCACCTATATTCATAATAACAAATAATGCCTATTTTTGAACTTTGGTTAAGGGCATATGTCTCCTAGTAAATGGGTGTATATCTTCATACTTTGGTGAAGGGTTCCTATCTCCCAGTAAATAAGTTCCTATATTTTCACTTTTATGAAGGGCACCTATCTCTCAGTAAATGGGTGCCTATATCCATACTTCAGCAAAGAGCACTTGTCTCCCAGCAAATAGGTAATATCTCCACACTTCAACAAAGGATGTCTATCTTCCATACAAATAAAAGGTGTATGTATTCCAATACAATGATGACTTCTATCTTCAAAATCAGAAAAAGCAGTCGGTGCCACATTGGCACCGAAATCCATGCATGATCAAAGTCAAAAGTTTTATGGATAGAAGTATGTTTATTTATATTTTTATTGATGAAATCCATTTACTTCTCGATTTACAACCAAAAAATGTTCATAATTTTACGTTGATGATCCATGCATGCTCCAAAGGTAAAAAAAATAACTTCCAAGCAGGGGATGTGTGTCGTCCCACGATAGAATACAAATTCCATATTTAATTTTTTTTTTTCCACAAAACCTTGAGATTAATAAAATTGTATTACAAAATGAAGATGCAAGTTGACACGATTTTTTGCATGGGAGAAAAAACACACTAATAATGTTTCCTAGAGATACTATTATCATGCATCGGACAATAACATTGCATCTCCACAATTTTCATATGATAAATCACAAACCACCATTCAGGTACATACTAAAGTTTCTATTATATGTATGCATGATTTTCATAAATAAACATGTATGTATAATGTGCCAACACATGTCCCACATAACTCATATCCAATAATATGAGACCCAAACATGTACTACACCACATGGTGCCAATTTAGATGGAAGAAAGTGATTGTATCAATACTCATCTATAATCTAGCACATGATCTTAAATTTAATTATGTAGATTACCTGTAATTACTATTGGTTATAGAAGATAGGTGCCCTGTACACATGGATACAATCGCATGCTTTGGCATGTTATAAACTAGAAATAGTTCCTATTTTTGCAAACATAATGAATTCCAGAGAAATGAGCCAAGACCACCATGGGAAAACCTTTTAACTATGCATCGAATAAAAATGAACCCTAAGATCTTTCTAGTATAGTTTGTGATGTCAAAAACTAGTTTAAGGCTATGAGATACATGTAGTATTACCACTTGATTAGCCAGGATCAATACCCTATGACAGTGCATGAATTTGTAACTTCAATGTATGATGACATCGTACAAATGTATGAACTGGTTATACCAGTCACAGAAGCATATATTATATAGGTGACTGGTCTTCAATGCATATGGGACCAAACATATAAATATGATAATGTAAGATGATGCGCACAACAATTTTTTGATCAACCTTCAATGTAGAAAACATACCAAGGGTTAAAAAGATAGTATATCCCAAACATTTGGAGGGAGTATTCTAGCAAGTGGCTCAATTTTTTACCTGCACTGGTAAGTATTTGTGGTTGAGTGACAACCATTTTATATTTCTTAATCATCTATTGCATGGGGAAAAATCAATATTCCCTACTACCTAATATGTTCCATAAAGGATGAAGCCAACTAATATCAAGTAGGAATAGTAATGATATTATGACATCATAGGATGATATCAACCCTAATTCAACATGCCAAAGTACATAAGGATGAGTTGGAAATAGGAGATATACCAAGGCACATTAGGAATGAAAGAAAAGTTTCTATAGATGCAGTAGAGGAGCAATAGGGGGAAGAGGATGCACTTGAATCCTATAACCACCAAGCTACAATAGGGCAGGAAGAGGAGGTGTCTGACTCCCATAACCACCAAGCTGCAACAAGGTAGGTAGAGGGAGACCCTTATTCCCCAACACCATCACCTAACTCCCAACATAACCATTCTATAGGGAAGGTAGGAAAATAATAATAGAGCCTATCACAGGTAATATCATTATCTATATCTCAAAATTCAAATTGGGAGGTAGACCAAACTATTCCAAGCTCAGTTCGATATTTATCACCAATGATAACCAAAAGTAGAGCACTGAAGAAGTGCTTGGTCGATTATAGTTCATTGAAGAAGAAAATGTAGAAGATGAACTGACTACTCAAGTGTTGCATGGCATGACTAGTGGTGTGACATTATGCCATAATGACTAGGAAAAAGACCTGCAGAGCTAGTTGCAAAATATGAGGGAACAAGCCTCCAATTGGGAGAAAAAATTTAAGAAAGAGTAGGCTGAATTTTAGGAGTCTCAAAATGCTATTGTAGGAAGATAACAAGAAGTGAATCATGCTTTATTATAGTTATAAGAAAAAGTGTGGTAGTTAGAAAATAAGATCCAGTAGTTGTAGGTCATGAAACTGGTTAAGGTGGATGCTACCATACAGATATACTATGCCATGGGCATAGTTTTTTCTTTCATGGACTTAGAGGAGAAAATTGCATACATAGAGGTATTTCACTATGATTCAAGGAGGGCATGATATAGACAAAATACTGAAATAGGGGACCAATCAAATGCCCTTGTAAAGACTACTTCCCAGGAGTAGGGTAGCCATGTTGTTCAACAATAACCTCTTGTAATAGAAATTGATGATAGTGAGACTGAGGAGTCAACCAAAAAACCTGATGCTACCCGGTCAGATGGTCAACCACCAGATGACCAATAAAAAATGGCCAAGTCAACTAGGGAGTCTAAGGTAAAATTGGGTGACACTCAACCAGTTGATGACACATAGACATCTACGTCTATTGTCCTTATAGAAGCAAGGCAAGGGCAATAACCTAAGGTGGATCACCCATAGGAGTTATCCTATCCCATGGAGGCTATACAATCAGCTGGTTAGCCATCGATTTACCAAACTATAATTTATTAGTTTGATAGGTAGACCGCAACTGAACCAACTAAGGACACACCAAGGGATCAAGATATGCAATACACTGAGTCCTCTAAGGTCTAGGAAATACCACCCCTATAGAAGAAAGAGGAGGTTGGTCCTTCAGGATCCATAGCTGATGTAGTAGCACATGGATCATCTAAGAAATTATGTCTAAAATAGAAATCAACAAGAGCACCATAGATAAGATGGATGATAAGGGCTAGAATATCAAAATAGCAAAATGACAAAGTATCCCAACAAACACTAAAGGTGCAGCTATACCTGAATTTGGATAAAGAGTGGGTTGTATCCATGAAAGCTTTATTCAGCCAGAAAGAATAGTTCCAAGAGCTCTATAAGAACTTGAAGTAATCTAAGGAATGAGAGGCTTACAAAATAATGGCCGAAGAGCCAAGTATTTCTATTAATCCTGCACAACAAAACCAATTCTAGAACCTATATGGTTCAAAATATGGTAATGCGTCAAGGATGAGGGAATATTTGGACAATATGGACATATTCAACAAATAAACAATGTTGCCATCATCAGTTTGAGCATATGAGTCTCCATCACTTGAATATGTAGAGGAAAGTGATGTAGAGGAAAATAATTTAGAAGACACAATACTCAATAATGCAGAGGAAAATTTTATAGAAACCGAACATTCCAACCAAAGATAACTTATCAGTTTATAAAAATAGCAAATGCATAGGTTTACCAAGGGAGGGTTATGACACACATATAAGAAACTTGTGCACATATTCTCATATTACACTTTCACACTTACTCGCATAATACTTGTGCATTTCCAAAACATACAAACTTACATAACACTTACGCATTCCTAGAAATTATGACATTACATAAAATATTATTCACACTCTAATCTAATACTTAACCCTAATATAATATTTACAAGATGTGCTGTTAAGGTACCATGGGGGCACATTAACATGTACCAAATAATGTATTATTTTTCAACACCCCCTTGTATTACATTATGTGGTTATTGAAGACTTTAGTCTTCAATTGTGGTCATTGTCTTCAGTATTTAATCCATTTCCTTTAGATCAATATTTGAACTCTTGATATCAAATTCTTCTTTGTATTTAAAGTCATATTTTCTATTACCATTATTGAAATGATTTTTCTTCTTGTTTATTATTCTTATTCATTTATGCATCTTCATTTTATATATATTCAATGATATATCTTCTAACAGTTGAGTTAGTAAATCATCACAATAATATTATTTTCATTCCAATGATTCCTGATTGAAACTAACATAAGCTTCATTCAAGGTATATGTGACTTTTCCTTTTTCTTGTTTCTTCCCTTGAAAAAACTCAAAACTAATTAATGATAAATACATCATTAAGCATTCTTCAATCTATAAGTAGCCTTGTAGTAAATGTGATCTAACTACCTCATAGGGTAGAGTTGAACCATGTTGATCCATTTCATTTTTCCTTGTTCTCTGAATGAATTTTCTTCTTGTACTTAAAAAACTTCACACTTGAATTCATTGTTAGATTATGCTTTAGAAATGAGAATTTGGAAAATATAATCTAATCTAAATATTAATTTTCCTTCAAATATTCTATATTACTTCTCCTTGTAGTAGCAGGAAATAGATGAATGAAATTTTATTCCACAATATTTACATGGATGAAGACTCCAACAATTTTCTTTTTCATGACCAATTCTATTACAATAAACACATCTTGAAGATATTTTTACTACTTTATTCATCCTTATTGAAATTTCAAGTTCATCTATTTTCTTGATAAAATAGCATAACCACTTATGTACAACCAAAGCTATTCTATATCTATTTTACATATAGATAAATTGTAGATGATGGAGATATTTAGTATTTTTAGTATATTTTGTTTTCTAGATTGATGAAATACTAGAATAAATTTTTATAGTAACAAGATCCAATGATGTGTCCTCTTGACTATTCTATAATCTTGTCAATTTCTCCTCATTATAAGAGTTATCTATCATATTTTGAAAATAGCCTTTAAGTTTATTTACTATATCTATAATATTGAATGCACTAATTATTTTCTCCATTATATGCAATAAATATCATGAATAACTTTCTTTTGACGTAGACTACCTTATAAATCAGTTTTTTAAAATAAATAAATTATTCTAGACTACAAAAATATGAAGTATAAGTTCATATGTCTCCCAAATATTAGAAACTATGAAATATGAATTTTGCAAATTTAAATTTCCTAAATTTGAAGTTGTAATTATTTTGACTCCCAAATAATTAATTTGAAAAAATTCAATAATCTAATATTTCAAAAACTAATAAATCAAATCAATCTTAAAACTATTAAGAAACCTTATAACTTCAAACTTAATATATTATAATCTTACTTATATCTCCATTAATTACTTATTTCTAATAAATAAATTATCACTCAACATAATTGAATATAAGCTTAATATAAGCTTTTAACTTTATAGCTCCAAAAATTAAATAAATAAAACCTTATAACTCCATAAATCAAAGTTAGAAAATTCAAACATTATCTCTACTTGTGTTCGTACTCACCCTTTCTCCTTTATTCACTATATTGGCTTGAGTACATCTAAAATAGTTTGACAAGCTCTTTAAACCAAAATATTTGAATATATGAAAAGTTTTATCTCTTGATGATTGTCGATTCACTTCTAAAATATTTTTACATTATAAGAAGAAATGTATCTTAGGTATAGATTATGTTACACAATGTAACATTCCTTAACACTACTCAACATTGATTATTATTTCAATGCATATATCCTTATAATGACTTTCTAATGCCCATATTAAAATGCTTGTGAAGAAATTTTTTTTCTTCTTTTCTCAAGCAATTATTTCAACCTTTGATGTCCTTTCTCAAGTGTTGGCTATTCATGTTCTAAATTGTCTATTGGTTGTTTGTGCTCTAAGTTGATTGTTAACTTTTTATTGTTTGTACTATGTACTAAGTGTCATTAATTGAGTGTTTGCTTTACATCTTGAGTGATATTATAAGTACCATTGTTAGCTTATAATATCGCTTACTATAAGCAACCTTCATGTGGTAGCTTAGTCACTAAATAATACACTCCACTTGATGGCTTGGCTCACTAAATAATGTACTTTGCTTGATGCCTTTGTTAACTAAATAATATAATTCTTTATACGGATTAGATTAGGTGCTCCTCTAGCTAGGTGCCATGTTGATTTAATTTTAGGCACTCCTATAATTGAGTGCTATGCTGGTTTAGCTCAGGTAAACTATATGACATTCTTCATATACCTTTATCACAAATATTTCTACCAAGTTATTTATTCTTGAGTTCTAATCTTCTTTTTTGCAATATCTTTACTTCTTATTATTTATTTCTTGATATAGGTATCTCTATCTCTATTATTTGGTGATTATTATGAGTTGATTGGCTCTATATCCTTCTTAATTATTAATTTTCTCCAATACTTGTAGGTTCTATACTCTCTTGTTTTATATTCATAAGATATTATATTTGGCTTATGTGTAAAATACATATCTAGGAAGCTTATAATGCTTCCTTTATATTTTTGCTTGTAGCTCTTCATGTAGAAAATATTCTTCTCTTTTTACCTAGATAAAAAAGATAACCTCTCTTTCTTCCTTCTATGGTTGGTTATGTAGAGTTTCTTCTCAATATGAGCCTTTTTCTTGTATCATGGGCCTTTCTCTAATGACTGCTTACATTCTCCTTATCTATTTGAAATTGAGCCACTTTTTTTGGTTCTTATCAGGAACCTCTATATTTAAAACTCCTTTATTTCCACTAATAAGAGCCTTATATATTGGATGAGGCTATTTTTATTTTTACTATTAAGGGATTCCAATCTTCACTATGAATCTCTTTCTTTGAAGAGTCTTTATCCTCCAATTTAATTTGAATTTTTCTATCTCTATCAAGGTCTATCTTCAATACTTTAATATATCTTGAAAACTTTGAAAATGGTCCTTTTTATTGAAGATAAAAGTCTTCTCTATCCCTTGGAGAAAGCTTCTCACTTGATGCAGGAGCATAAAATAGTGTAAGAGTAATATTGCATCATACAAAAGCTATAATTTTTTATTTTTATGCTCTAAGTTGGTTTGGTTATTAGGGAATGGAAAAATAGACCTAGCGGTGAAATAATAATCCCAATATCCTGAGCGGTTTGGGAGATATGTAAATTTGAATGTCATATACCTTGTCAAAACTAGTGAAAATCCTGTTAGTAAAACTAGTAAAACTTGGAGGTCAAATTTGAATGCCTTAGAGGCCTTTTTATGGTGGTAATCCTTCAATATATTTCCTAAACCTTTGAGAGCTTTTCAAAAAAGTGCAATAATAGTCATTTTGAGAAACAATCAAGGAGTTATGACATCGGTAAGTTTACCCCCAAAAATTAAATTTGAAATAGATGGTTTTAGGTGGGAAAAGGGAAAACGAGATCAAAAGAGGGGAATTTTGAATTTGTAATCAGTTAGTCTCTGTAAGCTCCATTATCCTCAGTAAGCAATATCGAAAATATTTTGGTATTTTTTCTATTTTATCTCTTTCTATGGATTTTATGTGTTTTGGTTAATGCAACTCTAATTCAAGTGGTATCAGAGATGGAGTTCCTAAGTGTGTAAATAGATCATCGGATGTGAGGTATTTTACACCAGGATTTATGGTTAGGGTTTATGAGATACGTGAGCATAATATCTTAATGAAGAAATCATGGTGGTGAGAGAAATACTATGGTGCCAAAAGAATATTTTAGAGCTTTGTAGACACAAGTTCAAGATCTACAAGAGGAAATGCATAGAGGGTTTGATCCAAGGAGGGAATATGTGAGTGAAGATGAAGCTGAAGAAGAAGAGGCCTAGTTCGAGGAAGAAGAAGAAGTAGTAGATCTTGCACAAGCCATGTTGTATAGAGCCATATATCATATTGGGAAGAGACTAAAAATGGAGGTTTCTACGTATTATAGAAATATTAATCCATAGGATTTGATCTACTGGATCAATGACATGGAAGAATAATTTGAGTATGAGGAGTTTGAAGATCTTGAGAGGGTCAATTTTTCTAAGACCAAGATGAAGGATCATGCTAGTATTTGGTGGAAGGGAGTGCATCTAGACAGAAATAGAAGAGGGAAGGAAAGTATAACAAGGTGGGAGTATATGGTGGAGAAGTTGAAGAGGTAGTTCATTCTAGCTAACTTCAAGTTGGATCTACTAAAGAAAATGTAGGGTTTAAGGCATTCGAGCAAGTCTATCAAGGAATACACAGAGGAGTTCTATAAAATTTTAATAAAAATAGGCCATTATGAGGTCAAAAAGGAGAAGGTATCTCATTACATAAATGGGTTGAGAGCGACTATTAAAGAGGAGTTGATCCTAATCAGGATGACCACCATAGAATATTCTTACTAATTTGCCTTGAAGGTAGAATATAAACTGAATATAATATTTGAGAGCAAGCAAAGAGGAAGAGGTCATGGTGATAGAACTACTGGGAGAACAAATGGAGGAAAAAATGAGGATCAAAAGAAGGCTGGAGAATAGTCAGGTCCAAAAGTGGGATAATGCTTACCGCCTCCATGAGAAAAATAATAGCTACCAAAGAGGAAGTGGGAGGTCTGGATGAGGGCCTCGAAGAGGAGAATTTCATGGAACCTACTTCCAATATGGAGAAGAAGGACATCATGCATACGAGTGACCATAGCACCAAGGGGGAACAAATAAGAGACCTGAAGGTAATACCCGATCTACTATTGTAGATGAAGGTGTTGAATCTGAGCACTCTAAAGAAGCAAAAAGAGGAGAAGTTATAGTCACTAGGATAGCCTTGTTGAATGAGGATAAGGATCCAGATAAGAGGAACATCCTATTTCACACAAGGTGTAAATGTGCAGGTAAGGTGTGTAATGTTATCATTGATAGTGGTAACACTGATAACCTAGTTTTGGAAGGAATGGTTACCAAGTTATAGTTATAGAGAAGAAGGCACACACATCCATATCATATTTCTTGGTTGCAGAAGGACCATAGGGCTTTGTTTAGTGAATAATTTTTGATAAATTTCCATATTGGGAATTGCCATGATGAGGTCCTGTGTAAAATCCTACCTATGGATGCTTACCATTTGCTATTGGGAAGACTATGGTAGTTTGATCGATGTACAATACATGATGGACATGCCAACACTTACTCCTTGACGAAGTATGGAGTGCACCACAAGCTTAAGCCCTTGAAGGAGATGGACAAAAGGTATGTAGCAGTGCCATAATCTATTTAGTAGATGGTCAAAACTTTTTGAATGGCCTGAAGCACGAACATATGTGCTATGTATTAATTCCTAGAGTTAAGGATGAGCAATGCAAAGATATCCTAGTAGAGGTATCAAGTCTATTAGAAGAATTCCATGATATTGTATCAGATAATGTACCCAAGGGTTTGCCACTAGTGAGGAAGATCAGTCACCACATAGATTTGGTATCGTGAGCTAGTTTACCCAATAAATCAACCCATAGAATGACTCTTGTAGAAAGTGAGGAGCTAAAAAAAAAAATTTCAGGAGCTACAAAAAAGGGACTAATTCAGGAGATCTTAATTCAATGTACAGTACTTGTAGTACTAGCACCAAAGAAATATGGGGAGTAGAGAATGTGTACAAACTCCCGAGATATTAACAAGATCACCATCAAATACAAATTTCCATTGCCAAGGATGGATGAAATTATGGACTATTTGAGTGGATCCAATTACTTCACCAAGATTTACCTAAAGAGTGGGTATCATCAGATTCGTATCATAGAAGGAGATGAGTGGAATACAACCTTCAAGACCAGAGAGGGTTTGTATGAGTGGTTAGTCATACCATTTGGTCTAACCAATGTACCAAGCACATTTATGTGATTGATGAATGAGGTATTGAATGAATTTTTAGGAAAATTTGTCATTTTCTATTTAGATGACATTTTAATTTTTAGTAAGAATTTGGAGGAGCACATGCTACATATTCAATGAGTTTTTGAGAAGCTAAGGGGAGACTAGTTACTGATTAATTTGAAGAAGTGCAGTTTTTTGAAGGAGTTGGTGTACCTGGGATTTGTCATCTCAGTTGAAGGTCTTAAAATGGACCCAAAAAAAGTGAGGGCTATCATCAAATGGCCTACTCCAAGAAGTGTTATAGAGGTAAGATCATTTCATGGTCTAGCCAATTTTTACAAAAAAATTATTAGGAATTTTAGTAGTATTTGTGCACCCCTAAAAAAGACAATGAAAGGGGATACTGAGTTTAAGTGGACTTAAGGAGTAGATAGGATCTTTGATATGTTGAAGAAGAAAGTCACAAAGGTATTTTAGGTAGATATTGATGCTAGTGGTAGTGCCATAGGAGTTTTATTGAGTCAAGAAGGTAATCCTGTTGCCTACTTTAGTGAGAAGATTAATGAGGCTAGGAAAAAATATTCTGTTTATGATCAAGATTTTTATGCTATAGTTCAGGCTTTGAAGAAGTGGAGGCAATATTTGTTGCCAAAAGAATTTATTCTATATACTGATTATCAGGCCTTACAGTATATCAATAGCCAAGGGAAGCTAAATTAGAGGCACATGAAGTGGGTTTAGTTTTTACAGAGTGATACCTATGTGTTGAATCATAGGAGTGGTAAGTCAAACAAAGTTGCAGATGCCTTAAGTAGAAGGTAGAACTTGTTGATATAAATGAAGGTGGAGGTTATAGGGTTTTATGAACTTAAGAGTTTATACATTGAAGATCCAAATTTTTTAGAGGCTTGGAGAGCTTTCTTGGCACCTATTACTTTAGACAGAACTAAGTGGTTGGATTTCCTAATGCAATATGGAATTTTATTTAGAGGGAACTAATTGTACATTCCAAGGAGTTTGGTGAGAGATAATATGGTCATGGAGAAGCATAGTAGAGGGTTGTCTAGATACTTTGGTCAAGATAAGGCCATTGCCCTTGTTAGTGAGAACTACTATTGGCCACAATTATAGTAATATGTCAAGATATTTTTACAAAATTGTAGAGTGTGCCAGAGGGCCAAGGGTGTGAGGCATAACACTAGATTATATCAGCCATTACCTGTACTAGAGAAACCATGGAAAGACATCAAAATGGATTTTGTTCTTGGTCTACCAAG
This sequence comes from Wollemia nobilis, assembly GCA_028583015.1. NCBI lineage: Eukaryota > Viridiplantae > Streptophyta > Pinopsida > Araucariales > Araucariaceae > Wollemia > Wollemia nobilis. The sequence continues at coordinate 483,123 of JAQPPZ010002593.1, forward strand.
TACACATAGGGGGAATGACTCCATATTGGTGGTGGTTGACATATTTTCAAATATGGCATATTTTATTCCTTGCCAAAAAACTAATGATGTAGTTCATGTTGCAAGGTTGTTTTTCAAAGAGGTGGTACGACTACATGGTCTACCAAAGAGCATTATTTCTGATAGATATACCAAATTTATTGTGTATTTTTTGAGGACCTTATGGAAGAGTTGAAGATGGATTTGAAATTTAGTTCTAAATACCACCCATAGACTTATGGATAAACAGAGGTTGTGAATATGAGTTTGGGTAACCTACTAAGATGCTTGGTAGGGGATAAGCCCAAGGGACGGGACTTGGTTTTACCACAAGTAGAATTTGCTTAAAAAAATTCTATCAATAGAAGTATTAATAAATCCCAATTCTATATTATATATGGAAGCAACCCAAAAAATGTTTTTGAGTTGAGGAATATGGAAAAATGGGAAAAGAGCAATGTTGACACTGAGGACTTTGCAGAGCATCTGAAGAGCTTCCATGAAGAAGTGAAGAAGCATATTACTAATATGAACACTCAGTGCAATATAAGGGTAAACCAAAAGAGGTGGTTTAAGGAATTCCAAGTGGGAGATAAAGTTATGGTCCACATGAGAAAATAAAGTTTTCTTGCTAAAACCTATAACAAACTAAAAATGAAGAAGTTTGGACCATGTAGGATCATAGAGAAATGAGAAATGCATATGAAGTAGTACTGCCAAGTGGACTTAACATATCACCTGTGTTCAACATTTCTGATTTGGTAGAATATCATGAAGAGGAAAATGATTATGGACCAATAAAAAAAATTAGGATATTCCAACATCTACTCCAGAGAAGGAAGATATAGAAGAAATCTTAGATACACGCATCGACAAAAGTACCAAAAATAGGAAGTATGAAGAATATTTGGTTAAGTGGAAGAGAAGGCCTATTTAATATTAATCTTGGTTGTTGAATATAGAGGTTGACCACCTGGGTTTTCCTCCAACACCAGAGAAGTGAAGGTCACTTCTCAAATTACCTGGGTGTCTGATGTAGGAGCATCCAACGATGTAAGAGTAATCTTGCATCATCCAAAATTTGTAATGTTTTATTTTTATACTCTAAGTTGGGTTGGTTATTAGGGGATGGAAAAATAGACCTAGCAATGAAATAATCATCCCAATATCCTGAGCGGTTTGGGAGATATGTAAATTTGAATGTCATATACCCTGTCAAAACTAGTGAAAATCCTGCTAGTAAAACTAGTAAAACTTGGAGGCCAAATTTGAAGGCCTTAGAGGCATTTTTAAGGGCTGAAGTATGTTATTAATCCTTTGAGAGCTTTCCTAACCCTTCAAGAGCTTTTAAAAAAGGTGCAATAATAGCCGTTTTGAGAAACGAGCGAGGAGTTATGACCTCCATAAGTTTACCCACGAAATTCAAATTTGAAATAGATGGTTTTAGGAGGAAAAATGGAAAACATCGTCAAAATGAGGAAATTTTGAATTTGTAATCAATTAGTATTTGTAAGATCCATTCTCCTTAGCAAGGAATATCAGAAAGATTTTTGTATTTTCTCTGTTTTCTTTGCTTCTATGGATTTTATGTGTTTTGGTTAATGCAACTCTCCTTCATCACTCTTTTGATGATAAAAGTTTATTGCAACTCAATATTCAACAATATCTTCAGTCACACTTAAGAACTCAAATAATATCAAGGTGACTCATATTTCCTTAATGCTTCAACCAAAGTTGAGATGACTTGATTGTACTAAATCCTTCAACTTTCTTCTATGTTGATAGAAATCAGTGTCAAGAATTATCTATCCTTGAAATGTTTTGATGTCAAGGGTTGTATATTTACTTGTAATGATAAACTATGTTCGAGTTGATTCACCCCAATATTTGATTCCTTGTATTCACTGGTTATAACCATGGAAAAATCATATAGATGAGTCTTGGTCTTCACTACTTATTATATAATGGAAATAATCTATAATTGAGTCCTAGTCTTCACTAGTTGTCCCTAGAACCATGGAAATACCTTAGCTTTTTATACTTCATTTTATATTACAATAGAGTCCAAGTATATATCCCTTTAAAGTAAATAGACTCTAAACCAATTTTATCAAACTAGACAAAATCAATTTTATCTATAGCTAAATAAATTTATCTTGTGCAAGAAACCATGCATAGTATCTCTGATACCACTAATGGATTTTGAAGACTTAATATTAATGTGAACTTATAGGATAAAATTCCATAGGATCTAATATAAGATAGTCACAATATAGTAAGATCAAGATAGTAATGCAAATAGAATAATATGAGCTAACTAATATGTATATCAAGGCTAATAATATATCAACTAACATTCATTAATATGTAGACTTATGATTGTAATAGCCTGAACCATCTATGTACAAATTATGTAGTACAACTTACAATAATATTTTCTCAAAATGTATGCAATATTTATTATTCTATTTTTTATTATAAATGTGTCATATACAATCTATTACAATAATTATAGATACACTTGTTATCTTCACTATACTATACTCTCTATGGAGTAATATATAGATTTTGTAGAATGACTCTTTGGATATTTAACTATTCCTTTCCTTATACCAAGTCTCATGACTCTTGGCTTCTCTACTTGATAATTGCATAACATGTGTCTATCTTGTATGCACACCTAGACACGACTCTTCATTTAGCACTTCCTAATATAAAGACACTTGTGTAGACTTACATATAAGACACTTGGGCACATATACTCATATTACACTTGCACCCTTGATCACATGACACTTGTGTATTTCCTACATATTATTACATTACATAAAATATCACTCACACTTTTATCTAAGAGTTGACTCTAATCTAATATTTACAAGATGTATCACAAAGGTACCATGAGGGTACATTAGCATATACCAAATAATGTAATATTCTCCAAAACACCTTTACATTAATACTTGATGTTTTAATTTATGATTAGAATTTAATAGGATCTTTGGCATGATTAATACTTTCATAAATTAATTATTCATTACTTAGATCACTGTGTACTTAATATTTTCCCTATATTCGCTATTTTATTCTACATTCTAATATTCTATGACAATGAATTATATGATCTTTTCATCATTGTTAAAAAATTACCAGTGATCTAAATTATTTGTGAAAGAAAGTCTAAAGACTACCTCAAGCATTTTTGGATTATACTATGTGTCTATAGTGGGGTTAAATTTTGAGGCCATGGAAGCTAGATTATCTACTTTGGCATTTATGTCCCTAGGAACTACTCTAATTTTAAAGGTGTGAGAGATTTCCTATAGATCTTAATTTTTATGTTTACAAGATTTTATGTCTATTTTATACCAATTTTTGTATTGACCTTGTTAATGACTATCTTAGAGTAATCAAATACTTTTATATTTTTAACAACAATGTTTGTAGCTATTATCAATCAAAAACTTAATATCCCATATTCAGAAGCATTGTTAGTGCAATTAAACAACAACCTAAATGAAAACTTCAATTGAGTACCTTGAAGATCAATCAACTAAATAATAGTACGAATTCCACTAAATGTTCAAGCACTGTAAAAAATCATCACACATATACCATTCAATTGTTAAGCTTATTATCTAGTTAAAGAGGGGATAGTTGTAGGCTATTTAGATATTAGGAAATTTAAAAGCACAATTTTCTCAATTTTTATATTTGTATCATCATCTGCTTAAAGGATACCTATGATGATATCTTGTTTTAAAATAATCCCATATTTGAATAGTTTATCAACAAACTTAGAAATTTCATTATAGTGTATTACCCTATCATTATGGAGTTCTTACCAAAATTAGTTACGTGGAGATTTATTTTTAATTTTAATAATATTTCAAACATGAACAAACTTAAAAACTTGTATTCTATTAGCAAATATCTAGTCCTTAATAGTTTATTATCCATTTTCTTGATAAACACATCCCAATGTAAGAAGGGATATCAACCATAATAAATTCTTGAACAAAAACCAAATATATGTGTTTTTCCACTATCATTATTAAATCCTTCAAAATTCACCAAGAAATTATAATGTTCCTATTCATATAAATAGGATTTCTAATAGTTTCAATATAGAACTCTCATATTTTCACAAATAATATCCACTATAAACTCCTTAACAAGTAATTTTTATCTTTGGTATGACAAAAGACTATAGTGGTGTGGATAAAATTTTCATATTATTTGCATGTGTAGTAATATAAGGAGTTTGTAGAATATATGGTGGGATGGATTGTTATATATGATTATTACTTGATAGCTTCGTTAGGATAATTATAGTCTAGTAGTATCATCAATAAGGTTATGACAACCATAAAATAAATATATATTAGTATAATTATTGCACAAAGGAGTATGAAAAGAATATTGTGATAGTGATAGGTCATGGTAAAATGTAATACCAAACAATAAAAGTCAATAGTAAAATTAAAAGTGTCATTGTCATGATAAATTGTCTTTATGAAATTTCTATCACAAGGAAATATGTTTTAAATAATAAAATCTCTACAAATCTAAGATAGTCAAAAGCACTTTGGAAGTTTGTGAAATCATAGAAAAAATCCAAAAGGAAAATATGTGGAAACAAATAATATTTTGACTACCTCATATAATTAAAAATATCCTAGCAAAATTCCAAGAAATATATGTAAAATATCTTAATATTATGAAAATATTCTAAAAAGGATATCTCTATAAAGTGTTGACATGTGTCAATCTACAGTTCACCATGCATGTAATATCTAGTTCACATAAGCCTATAAATAAGGAAGATCCTCATTATGGGAGAAAATATGAGCTCAATAAGAAATAGAGAACCTAGTGTGTGAGTGAGGAATAGAAAGCCAAGCTAGCTAGAGAAGAGTATCTCTTTGTCCAAGGGGTGGATGAGCTTCTTAGAGTGATATTATGGAGAATAGTTATCAGGAAAATCCTTAGGAGGTGGAGGATCAATTGGAGAGCCATGTCCACTCATAAGGTAATCTTAGTAGACTTTAATGTAATTTTTAGTTTGTATTTCTAATAAATTTCCTTATCTTTTCATTGTGTCATATATTATATTTCCATTAGTTATTATTTTTCATGTTGTTCAAATATATTACTAAGAATGAGAGTTATATGACAGCATACCACCTCCAAAAGCAGATTACACATCAATAACAATGACCATAGGAAGAGAAGGGCTTAGGAAAATATTGTGAGCATGTCATAGTTCAATATTTTTGGTTCCATTTTCAGGGAAACTCCTCTTTGGTGGTGGTGTTTACCCTTAACTCATGTTTACTATTGTAAAATTACAAATTACTATGTTATAAAGTCTATTTATTTGGGTCATTACTATGTGTTACCACTCATTGAAATCCTTATAAAAATTATTTGTTCTACTCATAGGTGTATTTGTCCAATGATGTGTGGTATACAAGTGTATGTTTTAGTTATCTTGTAGATTATTAGTTTTTACATCATCATAGTATACTATTTGGTATACCTTAATATTATTTGTATCTGTATAGTATATGTATATAAGTAAGGAACTAACAAATTAAATCTAGTAAATTTGGTATTCGTAGTACTTTATAAGTAAATTCAGATTACAATTTATGAGCCCTTAGGTCTTTCACTAGGAAAGTTGTATATGGGATCCTGAGGCTGTAATAAAAAATAGAAATTTATTTATTTTTATCCCAATATTTTAAGGATACCAAGAACTTGATTTATAAATATAATAGAGTAGGAATTTATAATGACTTGATATCAAGGGAGCAATGGGAATTTTTTTTTTTTTTATATTTCTAGATGGCATTGCTTTAAAATGGCATGATATGCAAGAGGATCACAATAATATTTCACAAGGTAAGAATAGAGAAAATATTATCAAGCTGTGTAACCAATGCCAAAATTATTTTAACTTGATGATTGAGTTAATGATGCTATTTTAAATATCGAAAGAGAAAGTTTATGATCACTATACATGAGTGTAGGAGTTTCAACAAAAGGTGGAGGTCTAGTTATGAATGGAGAAATTTCCTAATAGACTCATGGAGGGTGTGGATTACATACTTTGTAAGTATTTTATTATAGGTCTAAAGGCAAAAATTAGACCAAGGATCAAGTATTTGTAACCTATGACTACATAATGAGCATATGAGGTTGCAAAGCAACAAGAGGGGAGTCTAGATGAGGATCTAGTTCCATAAACACTATTAAATATATAAATATTTAGCTAGGTTCCATAGCTAGCAATAATAATAGTGGCAGTATTTCCATCCTCCTCTAATTTTGTACCTAAAATAGCAAATATAGTTAAAATAATGGGATAACTTCCAGTCAATATTGCAAGAAAATGACATAGGAACTCAATGAGCCCAATATAGATATAGAAGTATTAGGAAGAATAAATTTGATCTAGCAATCTATGAGTGCAAGGATAAAAGGCATTGCAAGACAAATTTCTCTTTCAAAGCATCTACTTTAGGAACAAGGAGTAATGAGAAGGCAAAAACTTCAGTTAACTTTGTTGATCTTGTTTATGATAGATGCTGATATTTTATAAATGAATTAAGATCATTATAAGACTTCAAATGAAGAAAAAATGCTAAAATAAGAAAGAAGATCCCAAACATAGGAGAAGAAAACTAGGATTTCAAGATTTTCTAATCTTAGTAGATTATGTGCCTTAATCATAGAGGATTTGTTGGATCAAAACATCAATATAACATGTAGAAACCTACTATTATTATTAATAGAAAATTAAAGAGAGTTGCCTAGAAAAATTATTGCCAAACAAACAAGAAAAGTTAAAATCATTATGTTCGATGTAGAGTTTGACCCATTTGCTCCAAAAGCTAAAATATTATGTAAAGGTATTTCTATTATTGACGTCATGGTAGAAGATGAAGACACTATTTATAAAATCATAGAATATACTTTGAATATGTTAGGAATAGCTATATATTATCAATCTAATATAAATATAGGATCATTGAATAAAGAAAATATAAAGCTAGTAGAATTGGCATCTGATATTGTAGTCTTAGTCAATTTTGTAGTCTAATATTATTAGGAAGGTCATAGTTTAAAAATATATCATTCTCATAATTAATGGTATGAAGGGTGCATAACCATTGGTTAAGGTCACAAGTAGGTGATGATAAATGTGATACCTCAACTTGCTCCATTGAGAATAATAGAAACATAGGAAGAAAGAAACTAGGAATCCTTAGATTATGCTAATATGAGTGAGGTGGACACAAAATATGAAGAAGGAATCAAGGTGGATGTCTCAATCACTAACATCCTTGTTGATTATTTAATAGAGCACCCACAATAGTTTTTAATAAATAGGTATAAAATTGAGCATAAAAGTTATATATTGGGGATGCAATAGAAGAACACAAATAAGAGGATTATTTTTGGTTCTTTTCTAACTATATTTATTTATTCACATTGGATCATAAATAATTACAAGTAGAATTGGAAAAGAATTAAATAGAGTTGATCAATGATGGTAAACCTATGAATAAAATTCAATATAATTTGAATTTAAATTTTTCTAAGTTTATCAAGGAAGAGATAGACGAGTTATTGGATGTATGCTTTATTTTTTTAGTAGAAAACTATGAACGAGTCTCTCCAATTATTATTGTAAGAAAAACAATTAGAAACTAGGCGTATGTGTTGATTATTGGAAGTTGGATAAGCTACATAGAAATACCTATACCTCTTATCAAATAAAATTTTGGATGAAGTTGTAGGACAAGAGTGCTATAGATTTATGAATAGATGTAGTGGCTATAATTAGGTTAACATCATAGAAAAAAAATAGCTAATTACAACCTTCACTTCTCTATGGGGCAACTTTACCTATTAAGTGACACCATTTGGGTTATGGTATGCATGTATAACAATCTAGTGGTTGATGAATAAGATAATTAAACCTTATATTGGAACTTCTATCAAAGTTTTTCTAGATAAATTTTATATTTTTGGAAGGATGATACATCATCTAGCATCTCTTAAGAAGATATTTGAGTGGTTGTATGAGGCCAAGGTATCAATAAAATCTAAAATATACATATTTGGATTCACCAAGAGTGTCTTATTAGGTCATGTAGCATCTCAATAAAGGATGGAAATGAATCCTGCAAAGGTTACCAAGATTAAGGTGCTACCATTTTTAGCAACAAGAGTAAGTTGTAATCATTCTTGGATCATGGATTACATTACCATTATTAAAATTTCTAAAAAATAATAAGCCGTATGAACCATGGAAAGAATCTTAGGCTATATTTGATGAACTGAAGTAGGCGCTGATCATTGCTTTAGTGTTGAAGAATATAGATTAGAATAAGCCATTTATTGTCTATATATATGCATATAGCATACAACTTGGGAACACATTGAGTTATTAGGAGGATACTGGGTATGATCATCCTATTTACTTTTAAAGAAAGCAAATGAACAATATGAAGGTAAAATATATAGTTATAGAGAAGGAAGAACTAACCATCATATTTTATCTCAATATTTCTAAAAGCTATTATTTAGGGAACATTTGCACTATTGTTATAGACCACGGGAAGGCCATGTTGCCCTCAAGTATATTTTAATAAGCCCCTTATTAAGAAGGATATCCAAATGGATTCTCCTTTTGAAATAATTTTATTTTGATATTGTTGATCAATTAGGTGAAAAAACATATCAATGAAGATGCTCTTTCAAGAGCATATGAGGGAGTTGGCTTTGAATATGAAGATGATAAGTTTTCTAATACAATAATACTAGAACTAGAATCTATTCCATAAGAATATATAAATATCTAGTGATACATAACTAAAATTAAGCTACCAAATAGTGCAACACCAAGAATGAAGAGGAATTTTGCTCGGTCTAACCAACTATTTTTAATAGTGCAAGGATATTTGTATCAAGTAGGAATAGATGAGAAGTATCAATGAGCAGTTAGACAAGAGTAGGGAATGAAGGAAAGTAGTTGATTGTAAAGTCCCATGATGGTGTGTGTGAGGATACTTCTTTTAGAAGATTGGAACAAAATAATTTTAGATGTAAGATATCACTAGTGAACACTCTTCAAATATTATATGGAGTATTATAAAACATGCAATGTGTGCTAGTCCTTCAAGAATACACTAGCTACCTACTTATTTCCTATATTTTATATTGGATCCTTTGAGAAGTGGAAAAATAATATTGTTGAACCCCTTCTTATAATAGCATGAAGGAATAGATACATCATAGTTACAATAGATTATCTAACTAAGTGAATTGAAGCTTGGTCTATGAGTATGGAAGAGAGGAATAAGTTGTATGATTAATCTATGAATGAATTGTTAGTAAGTTTGAATACCCAATGAATATTATCTTTATTCAAGATATACATTTCCTGAATAATATGATTGAAGACTTGATGAATCAATTCACTATCAAGGATATGAAAGTGATTGTATATAAACTAAGTACCAAAGAGAAGGTATAATGAACTAATCACGAGCTATATCAAATCCTCGTAAAGGATGTATTTTTACAAGTGGATGCATGGGATAAAATAATCCATGTGGTATTGTAGGCTTATATGGCCAAAATCAAGATAACCATAACATATTTTATATTCTAATTGACATAAGGTATTAATTATATATTTTATATCAATTATATGTTTTAACCATACAAATGATCATATAGGATAAGTAAGAATGAAGTAAAATCAATGAAGAATTTAGTAGTATAATTACACTAGCTAGACAAAATGTGAAAGGTGGTGCAAGATCACATTGCAAAGAAGAAAAAAAAGAGTACTAGGATTAAAATATCAAGTGCCCCCTTTCAAAGTTAATGACTTGGTGATTGTGCATGATGTTTGAAACAAAATAGGAAGTAAAAAGAGTTCCTACCAATGTATATGGACCACTATCAAATAGTAGTTATGCATGATAATTAGATTTATAAGCCTAAGGAGTTAAATGGCAGCCCTATGAAGAAATGAGTGAACAATGTTCAAAATAACATATTTAATCCTCTAGAATGAATTAAGCTAATATTGAAGAAAAAATTAGGAAGGGGAAAGATATCGATATTAAAAAATTATGTTATTTACATATGTAGTCATATAATGAGTATATAGAATATATGGTGGGATGGATTTCTAAATAAGATTACAACTTGATACCTTGCTTAGAATACTTGTGATGCATTAGAATAATCAAGAATATTATGATGATCATTAAATAATGGTATTATAATAAAATTCTTGTATGGATGGAGTATAAAAAGAATAGTAAGATAAGAAGAGATCAAGGTAAAAGTACCAATAGATAGTAAGGATTAAAAGTAAAATAAAATGTGTGATTGTCATTGTAAATTGTCTTTGTCAAGTGTCTTTCTTACAAGGAGATATATTGTAAATTATAAAATCTTTAGAAATCCATGAAAGACAAAGGTTCTTTTGAAAGTTTTATATAATCATAGGGAAAATATAAAATGAAAATCTCTACATACATGTGATATTTTGAATATATCATGTAATTAAAAATATCCTAGGAAAATCCCATGAAAGATGTCTAAAATATTTTGATCTAATAAAAATAATCTAAAAATGATATCTCTAGAAAGCGTTACCATGTGTCCATCTAGAGTTTTGCGTACATGTAATATATAGTTCCCATTAGTCTATACATAAGGAAAATCCCCTTATTGGAGGTAGGATGAGCAACGTGAGCTTAAGAAACTAAGAGAGAGTCTAGTGTGTGAGTGAGAGAGATAGTAAGCCGAGCTAGCTAGGGAAGAGTGTATTTTTATCCAAGGCAAAAACAATATTGTTAGAGTAAGGGTGTGGAGTAGATGTTTATCATCTAATTTAATGAGATATATAAACAATATATGTACTACAAAATCAAAAATTATAATGTCTTAGAATTTTACCCTTTCTTGGTTTGAGTAAATCATATTAACCTTGACTAACCAAAAAAATACTTCTCCTTGAATAAAATTATATAGTATACCATCCCTATCTTATATTTTTATACTTTATATACATTTATATATTTAAATATATTTATTGTTGCTTAGTACTCATTTTTAAATGTTTTAAATTTCAAAACAATTTCCGATTCACAAGTTATTTTTGCTATCACAAAGAGTTTTTTTTATAGTACAAAGATTTAAAAAAATATATTTAGTAGATAATTTTTTTCTTTAATGCTTTAAATTTTTATCCCATATATATTTCCTTGTTTTTTTAATTGATAATCACCCAATTTTAATGAATATTACTTTCCTTTATATTAAAAATATATATGATATGTTTTATTTATTATGTTTTTATACATTTATTTTTATTTTTTATTTTTTATTTTTTTAAGGGAAAAACCCCTTGTGGGGTCTCTTTGGTCTGAGAGACCACGAACAGGGGGTTATCACCGTCAAATTCACCCGGGAGTCGCACCCAACCCTGCCCGCCCCAAAATTATCAATTGGATTTTGGATACCCAATTCAACTTTTGGGTAGGGTGGAGATTTGAACCTAGAACCTCCCTTGCAGGATTGCCCTCTCCTCTCCAACTCACCTACAACACCTGGGCGTTATTATACATTTATAACCTTTTTGGTCTTGCAATATTTTAAATTCCAAACACACCTCCCCTTCACAATTGCTATGTAAACTATCGTTTCATGTTCAGGACGGTGTAACCTCCCTTTCAAGAAGGATGCATACACTTGTCAATAGGTATTATAAGTTAGCACGTTACAGTGTTGCAATATCGTATATATTTATAGATCGAGCTGTAGACGTAGGAAAGCCAGCAAGATTGAAGAATTATAATAGAATGATGGACTAAATTCTGATAGCGATAAAATATGAAGAAGGGATTGATTCTTCTATGTTATTTTAAAAGCATATTTAATATGTGTTAGAAATGTTAAACCTGTTTCTCAGTCTCTACCCAACTTCACTCTGAAACTGAACATTGTCAGATTTTGCTCGCCAAAATTAGCGACAATGGGCGTCCCACAAAAAAATTTGATGTGACATCACATGTGTTCATTGTCCAATCAACATTTACTTCCTTCGTACGGGGTTGTTGATTGGCTCTTCAAGTCCAACTATTTAAACCCTTGTTTGATTGGCATTTCGTAGACGAGGAAGAGGAGACAGAAGAAGTCATTTGTAGAGTAGTAGAAGAAAGCAGTTTAGTGAGCAGAGAAGCTCATCTGGTTCAACCTCGAACAAGAGTCTTGGTAGTTTTAGATTTATGTATTTTTCCTATAGTCTCATCTGTAGAAGATTGTAAACCATCTATTGAGGTTTACTCAACTATTGCCATGTTCATGTTGAACTCCATTAATCGACTCTTAAAATAGTGATTTCAAAAAACCTTCTAAGTTCCTGGTGTTCATCGTCCGACATCACAACAACTTCCATCGGTGCATTTGGATTATGTGATTTTTGGGCACTTAGAGAAATTATCTAAGTGTTGGGGTCTATGATGCCCGACTGCATAGTGAACCTAGCTAGTGTAGTCTTTGGTGTCCAATGCCTGACTGCATAGTGAATCCCACCTGTGTAATCTTTAGTGTGTGCCACCCGACTGCGTAGCGATGCCCGATTGCACATTAGTTATTCTGCGATGCTTGGCGGTGCGGGCTTGGTAGACGACATCCACCTGCTATCACAATAAACCATAATCACCACCCGTTGTTGTATCTTGTGGAGCACACATCCCACCATTATGAGGAATTTTAGTGCACTCTGATGATTCAAAATTTGAAATATTCTCTCAAAGTGGTATCAAAGTAGTAGTGCCCTTGACGTGGAGGTTGAAGCATGGCTTTAGGAAGCAACCACTCACTGTAGTTATAGATCTCATGCTTCAACGACAAGAATTACGATTACTAAAGCATTCAAATGAAGATCCTATTCAGATCTCAAGAGCTATGGAAGTTGGTCAAGAATGGCTACCTAGAACCGAAAGATGCACTAGCACTAGCTACCCTCTCCTAAGTAGACAAGGACCTATTGAAGAAGAATATGAAGAAGAACCAAAAGACCCTATTCTATATCATGCAAGCGGTCAAGGAGACCATCTTCTCGTGGATCACATCAGCCACCAAGGTAAAACATGCCTTGGAGATTCTGGCCAGTTCTTATCAGGGCACCAATAAGGTGAAGTTGGTGAAACTACAAATTCTTAGGACGGAGTTCAAGAACCTACAAATGAACGAGACATAGTCCATGAGTGATTTATTCACCCGAATGACATACATCATCAACTAGATGAAGTTGAATGGAGAAATTGTGTAGAACCAAAGAATCATGGATAAGATTCTCAAAATTTTGCCTACCAAATTTGACTCTATTGTGATTGTGATAGAGGAGTCAAGGGATCTAACAACCCTTTCGACAGATGAGCTCATGGGTTCCTTGTAGACACATGATCAGAGGGTGAGCCGCTCAACTCAGTCCTCTCTAGAATAGGCATTCAAGGTGCATGTCTCATTCCAAGATGATGACAGGCAAGATTCCTACAAAAGCGCCTCTAGTTCTCAAGGAGGAAGAGGCAGAGGTAGGCATGGGAAAGGAAACAAGAAAGGAGGAAGGTCAAATTCTAATGAGGGAGAGACGAACTACAAATTCCATCAGCAAGGAGTAAGACGCGATGCGAAGAACCAACAAGCCAAATCTGGTCAGAAGAAGGACAAGTCTAAGGTCCAATGTTATTATTGCAAGAATACCAGTAACAAGTACTTCTTGACATTCATTGATGACTTTAGCCAAAATACATGGATTTATCCCATCAAGCTAAATTCAGAAGCATTTTCTAAGTTCAAATAATTCAAGACTCTCGTGCAAAAACAGAGTGGGTACCAGGTGAAAACCCTCAGGATGGATGGTGGAGGTGAATACATCTCCAATAAATTTTACAACTTTTGTAAGTAGGACAAAATTTTGTGGTAGCTTACTACCAGATACACGTCGCAATATAACGGTGTAGCTGAGAGGAAGAATCAGACCATCATAGAGATGACACGCAACATGATGAAGGTTAAGGGATTGCCACATGAGTTATGGGCAGAGGTTGTACCTGTGTAGTCTACCTACTGAATAGATGTCCCACCAAAAGTGTGAAGGACAAGATACCTCAGGAGGCCTGGAGTAGATAGAAGCCATGTGTGGTGCATTTGCGTGTATTCGGGTGCATTGCATATGCACATGTTCCAGAAGAAAAGAGGTAGAAGCTAAATGATAGAGCAGATAAGTGTACATTCACAAGATATAATGAGCATGTGAAGACGTATAGGTTATACAATACTATGATGAAGAAGCTCATCATCAACCGTGATGTGAAGTTTCTAGAAGATGAAACCTGGAATTGAAAATCGAAGACTAGCTAGTCTGAGCCAGTAGTTGTCAAATCTGTTGACTTGGAGGAGAACAACGTACTGCCACAAGCAGTCTCAACTAGTAGCAGTAGTGCCAGGAGCACCACAACCTCACCATCCTGGTCACCTCCACTTGCAAGAAGGATCTCAAACTTGAGGACTCCAGTGAAGATGAAGATCTTGCAAGATATCTATGAGGCTACCCGAACTCATTAAGATGATGAATGTTATGATTTTGTTTTATTTACTGAGGTTGATCTAGTTGAGTTTGAAGAGGCAAGTCAGAATAAGAAATGGGTGAAGGCAATGGACAAGGAGATAAAAGCCATTGAGAAGAATGATACATGGAATCTAGAAGATCTTCCAATAGGAAAGAAGACCATTGAAGTCAAGTGAGTGTATAAAATGAAGTTCAACTCCCAAGGAGAAGTTGATCAGCACAAGGCCAGATTGGTGGTGAAGGGATACAAGCAAAAGTCAAGCATTGATTACCATGAGGTATATGCGCTTGTAGCTTGACTCGACACAATGAGGATGATCCTGGCACTAGCAGCTCAGAAGGGCTAGAGTGTTTACCAAATGGACGTTAAGTCAGCCTTCCTCAACAGAGTTTTAGAGAAAGAGGTCTACATAGACTAGCCATTGAGTTACGAGATTGAAGGCCAGGAGGGAAAAGTCCTAAAGCTGAAGAAGACCCTGTATTTTTAGGAGAATGTGTTTGTCAAATGCCCATATGAGCACACCATATACCTGAAGACAAATGAAGCAGGGGAGCTCATAATCATCTTCTTGTATGTGGACGATCTGCTTTACATTGACAAAAACAATGTCCTGTTCGACCAGTTTTGAATAGCCATGAAGAAAGAGTTCGAGATGACGAACTTAGGGCTAATGAAATACTTCTTAGGCATTAAAGTTGACCAATTAGTAGATGACATCTTCATTTCTCAGGATAAGTATGCGAAGGATGTCCTAAAGTGTTTCAATATGGAGGACAACAAACCTGCCATCACACCTGTAGCCACAGGTTTGAAGCCAAGCAAATTGGACTCTGGAAAAAATTTCAACCCAACTTTTTTCAAGAGGCTAGTTGTCAGTCTCATGTATTTGACTGCAACTCAGCCAGATTTGATGTTCGGAGTCAGCTTGATTAGTAATTTTATGGAGACTTCAAAGGACACACATTGACAAGCAGGCAAGCGCATCTTGCGCTATGTCAACGGGACGCAGAACCATGGCCTATTCTATGCCAAACAAGACCAGTTAGATTTGGTGGGCTACATAGACAATGATTGGGCTGGCAGCACTGATGATCGAAAGAGCACTTCCAGGTATGCATTCCATCTAGGATCCAGAGTTGTATCATGGGAATCCAAGAAGCAACCAATTGTTGCGTTATCCACTGCTGAAGCAGAGTATGTTGCCACCACGTCAGCTGCATGCCAGGCAGTTTGGCTGTAAAGAGTGCTAAGTGAACTGAACCATCCTCTGGAAAGCACGACAACGATATTCTGTGACAATAATTCTATCATTGCACTTTTGAAGGATCCAGTGTTCCATGGTCGGATGAAGCACATCGACATTAGATATCACTTCATCAAAGAGCTGGTGAAGTTCAAGGAAATTCAGTTACAGTTTTGTAGATCCAAGGAGGAGTTGGTTAATATTTTCACGAAGCCTTTGAATGAGGAAGACTTCAGCAGATTGCGAGAGCAGTTGAGAGTCAAAGTGCTCGTGAAATCAGTTTAAAGGAGGGTGTTAGAAATGTTAAACCTGTTTCTCACTCTCCACCCAACTTCGCTCCGAAACTGATTCCTGCTAGACTTCGCTCCGAAACTGATTCCTGCTAGACTTCGCTCGCCAAAATCAGCGACAATGGATGTCCAGCCAAAATTTTTGATGTGATGCCGCACGTGTTTGTTGTCCAATCAGTATTTACTTCCTTCGTGCAGGGTTTTTGATTGGCTCTTCAAGCCCATCTATTTAAACCCTTGTTCGACTGATATTTTGTAGACGAGGAAGAGGAGACAGAAGTAGTCATTTGCAGAGCAGCAAAAAAGAGCAGTTTAGTGAGCAGAGAAGCTCATCTGGTTCAACCTCGAGCAACAGTCTCGGTCATTTTAGATTTATGTGTTTATCCTGCAGTCTCATCTACAGAAGATTGTAAACCCTCTGTTAAGGTTTGCTCAATTGTTGCCCCGTTCGTATGGAACTCCATTAATCGTCTCCTAAAAGAGCGATTTCGAAAAACCTTCTAAGTTCCTGGCATTCACCGTTCGACATCGCAGCAACTTCCATCGGTCCGACATCGTAGCAACTTCCATCGGTGCGTTTGGATTTTTGGACGCCCGACTGTGCAGTGACTCCAACCTGCACAATCTTTGGTGTGCGCAATCTTCGGCGTGCGCCGCCCGACTGCGCAGCGACGTCCAACTGCGCATTAGTTATTCTACGACGCTCGACGGTGCGGGCTTGGCAGGCGACGTCCGCCCGCTGTCGCAGCAAACCGTAATCACCGCCCACTGTCGCAGCTCGTGGAGTGCATAGCCTGCGACCGCGAGGAATTTTGGTGCACTCCGGCGATTCGAAAGTTAAAATATTCTCTCAATATGTATGAGTATTGTGTTTTATTATGTAAATTATTTGAATATATCAAGATAACCAGATGGAGAATTTACAATGAAACATAAAATCCCTAAGAACTAATATAATTTTAGGTCTTATGGATCATATTAATTTTAAAAGGTCTGACTCATTAGGGTTGTCATAACGTATTGTTCGGAATGCATGCAGATGGTGTCTTGAAGTTTCATTTTCCCTTGTAACAAGAGAGTCGACAACTAACAAATTATCAAGGTAATACGACCTCTAAGACAAATTTATAAAATATATATAAACTGTAGTTTAAAATGAAACTGAGAATTCTCTAATGATTTTGTTTTACATTGCAGTCTTCAGTCTTCTGTCAAGATAATTGACTACTTATAACTCATATTTTAGTGGAACGGAATTCTAATATAGGAATATGCCATCGAAATAGGAAGTTGAAATGAGGTCTAAAATGTATGACATGCATTAAAAGAGTATTGCTTTGGTTATACTCAAACTTAATCAACCAGGTTAGCCTCTAATCTTAACACAGACGATTGTGAATTTGTCCTATCCGTCAATACATCCGATATTTTTTTTATCGTTTTGTTTCACAATTCATGATGCATCTGACGGGGACCCAAAAATAAACACTTTCACAAATTCAAATTTCTCATTAAAATCTGCTTAAAGTATTTACATGCATCCAAAATAAAACAGCCCGTAGGCTTTACAAAGACCAAGCTCGGCTTCGGTCTCCCTGACTGTGCTACTTCCCCCTTCTCCGGTCCACCCCCGACTAT
Organism: Wollemia nobilis; assembly: GCA_028583015.1. Taxonomy (NCBI): domain Eukaryota; kingdom Viridiplantae; phylum Streptophyta; class Pinopsida; order Araucariales; family Araucariaceae; genus Wollemia; species Wollemia nobilis. The sequence continues at coordinate 500,984 of JAQPPZ010002593.1, forward strand.
ACAAAAATCTAAGTTTTTATCGAGGCCTCGATCCTCTAGGAAATTAATGCCCCCACCTAAAAAATTTCAAATTTGTTTTCCCTCCGCCCGAGTTTTTCAAAATTTTGCCATAAATGGGCAACTGCCCGATCCACCATGACGCTAGCATTGATGGCCTCCCTGCACCGGCCGCTTTGTTCTGACTGTCCTCTGCACTGTTGTCTCCTCCATACTGTCCATGCCCTGCAATAGCTGTTTTGTCGAAATACTTCCATAAGGTGGTTATCCCCATTTAATGCACGCGACTATCATCTTTATCTTGATACACGTAGTTAACCGCGTGTAAATCTGGCCATGCCTTCTCCTTGTCGCAATATATTTGGCACACGTGTCCTTCACAACTATCACGATACACGTGGCAGTCCACGTGCCAAAATTGGCCTTACCCGGCCGTCCACTTATTTCCTTAGGCCTTGTCTTCACCTGGCCGCGATATCGTGATAGGTCGCGAAACCGCGACATGTCGCGATATCGCGACCAAATGCGCTTCTTCCATGCTGAAGTCCTTTGGGGTCATGATATCGCGACATGTCGTGAAATCACGACATGTCACGATTTCGTGACCCCCACTCCCCCTTTTGCTTTGCTCTGTTCTCTACCTTTCTTTTTAACTTTTGCTGCTGTCGGATGATTCGCCACATGTCGGCCTTTGACTGGCCGTGATATCATGATAGGTCATGATATCGCGACCCGTCGTGATATCGCGACGACACTTCCCCCTCTGCATTTGCTTTGATTATAGTCACGATATCGCGACATCGCCTTTCCCTCTGCCTTTGCTTTGAAAATAGTCATGATATCGCGACGACACTTCCCCCTCTGCATCTGCTTTGAGAATAGTCACGATATCGTGACGTCGTGATATCGCGACAAAACTGGCCCGAGCCCTGCCCAAGCCTTTTGAGGTTGTGATTTTGCGACATGTCATGAAATCGTGACATGTCACGATTTCGCGACCCCTCCCCATGCTTTAAGAAACTTACCCCCCTTGCTCCACGAAACTTCCCCTCTCGGAAAAACTGAAAATAAATCAAATTCAAAGTACTTAGAAACTCTAAGAAATTTTTTTGAAAGATGCAAGACTGCTCTACTGTCGCCGGATGCTCCTGCATCAGACACCCCGGGTAAAAAGGAGAAGTGACCTTCACTTCTATGCTGTTCGGTCCACATCCCTTGTAATATATTCGAACACTCATCGACCCTTACAACTTGCTCAAATCCCATTTCCTGGCAAAAAAATTTTTGCCCTCTACCAGACAAATTCTGGCATTGCTACACACCTTCTCATCCACTGTCTGCAATGGCTTCAACTTGTGCCGCACTCCATCTTTCATCAAGGTGTAAGTATTTGCACGACCATCATGTACTACACTCTGATCAAACTGCCATGGCCTTCCCAACAGCAAATGGCAAGCATCCATGGGGAAAACATCACACAAGACTTCATCCTAGTATCTCCCAATATTGAAAGTAACTAAGCACTGTTCATGGACCCATGCTCTGTGGTCCTTTCGCAACCACGCAATCCGGTATGGATGCGGGTGCCTCCTCTCCAGCTACAACTTAGTAACCATCTCCTCAGAAACTAAGTTATCTGTACTCCTGTTGTCTATAATAACATTACAGACTTTTCCTGCACTTTTGCACCGTGTGCAGAACAGGCTTCTCCTCTGCTCTGGTTTGTCTTCCTCAATAAACATGGTCCTCCTTACTATCATTGCTTCTCATTTATTAGCTTCTTCTGAATGTTCTGAGTCAACATCTTCAACTACCACAACAGCTCTGGCAGGACCCACTTGTTTCTTGTTCATTATCTCAGGGTGCTGGGGACACTCATATGCCTGATGCCCCTCTTCTCCACAGTGGAAACATGTTCCTCAGAACACTCATCTTCCATATCCGCGTCCAGATCTGCCTCTTCCCATTGGATAGCCATTATTCTGAACTTGCGATTTGGGTTCTTCATCTTCTTCCTTCTGACCTCGACTGCTGCTCACCTCTTCTTTCTTATCTTCCTTTCCTTCCTCTTTCTTTCCACCAGTCTTTCCTCCAGGTCCTTTTACTCTTTGCTTGCTTTCAAACCTTCTGTTCAGTTTTTCTTCAACCTTCAGAGCAAACTGGTAAGCATCTTCAATGGTGCTCACCCGAACCAAGCTCAACTCTTCCTGGACACTGGGTCTCAACCCATTAATATAACGAGCCACATTTTCCTTGCTTGCTTCCAAATGGCTAGTTCTGATGGAGATTTTGTAAAATTCCTCCGTATATTCTTGGATAGTTTTATTCATCTGTCTCAAACTCTACATTTTTCTTAGCAGATCCAGTTCATAATCTACGGAAATAAACTATCTTTTTAATTTTTCTACCATTATGTCCCATCTAGTTATCCATTCCTTTCCTCTTCTGTTTCGTTCCAGCTGTACTCCCTTCCACCATATGCTGGCATGACCCTTTAGTTTGGTTTTAGCAAACCTGACCCACTCGGGATCTTCAACATATTCATATTCAAAGTATTCTTCTAGGTCATTTATCCAGTCTATTAATTCCTCCGGATTCAAGTTCTCGAAATACGTAGAAACTTCCATCTTCGGCCTCTTCCCGATCTGGGATATGGCCTTGTACAGTCTGGCTTGTGCCGGATCCACAGCCTCTTCTTCTTCTTCTTCAAACTAATTTTCTTCTTCATCCGCTTCATCCTCACTGTCTGCATCTCTTCTCGGTTCATGTCCTCTATGCAGTTCTTCTTGTAGGGCCTGAACTTGCCGCTGCAAAGCCCGGAAATCTCCTGCTGCCATGCCTCTCCCACCAACGGGGTTTCTTCTCGGAGGCATCTTCTCACACTTTCTCACGAGCCTTCCCACAAGTCCTGGTACAACTGCCTCTCCTTCGGCGATCTTCTGCACGCTCAGGAACTACTGGATCTGATACCACTGACAGGGACCCAAAAATAAACACTTTCACAAATTCAAATTTCTCATTAAAATCTATTGAAAATATTTACATGCATCCAAAATAAAATAGCCCGCAGGATTTACAAAGACCAAGCTCGGCTTCGGTCTCCCCGACTGTGCTACTTCCCCCTTCTCCGGTCCACCCCCGACTATACAAAAATTTGAGTTTTTATCGAGGCCTCGATCCTCTAGGCAATTAATGCCCCCACCTAACAAATTTCAAATTCATTTTCCCTCCGACCGAGTTTTTCAAATTTTAGCCATAAATGGGCAACTGCCCGATCCACCAGATGGCCTCCTTGCACAGGTCGCTTTGTTCTGACTGTCCTCTGCACTGTTGTCTCCTCCATATTGTCCATGCCCTGCAACAACTATTTTGTCGAAATACTTCCATAAGGTGGTTATCCCCGTTTAATGCACGCGGCTGTCAACTTTACTTTACGATACGTGGCCTTCATCTTTATCTTGATACACGTAGTTAACCGCGTGTAAATCTGGCCATGCCTTCTCCTTGTCGCAATATATTTGGCACACGTGTCCTTCACAACTGTCACGATACACGTGGCAGTCCACGTGCCAAAATTGGCCTTACCCGGCCGTCCACTTATTTCCTTAGGCCTTGTCTTCACCTGGCCGCGATATCGCGACAGGTCACGAAATCGTGACATGTCACGATATCACGACCAAATGCGCCTCTTCCATGCTGAAGCCCTTTGGGGTCGCGATATCGCGACATGTCATGAAATCATGACATGTCACGATTTCGCGACCCCCACTCCCCCTTTTGCTTTGCTCTGTTCTCTACCTTTCTTTTTAACTTTTGCTGCTGTCGGATGATTCGCCACGTGTCGGCCTTTGACTGGTCATGATATCGCGACCCGTCGTGATATCGCGACCCGTCGTGATATCGCGACGACGCTTCCCCCTCAGGCCTTTTCTTTGATTATAGTCGCGATATCGTGATGTTGCGATATCGCGACGTCGCGATATCGTGACGTCGCCTTTCCCTCTGCATTTTCTTTGAAAATAGTCACGATATCGTGACGGCACTTCCCCCTCTGCATCTGCTTTGAGAATAGTCGCGACGTTGCGATATCACGACAAAACTGGCCCGAGTCCTGCCCAAGCCTTTTGAGGTCGTGATTTCGTGACCCCTCCCCATGCTTTAAGAAACTTACCCCCCTTGCTCCACGAAACTTCCCCTCTTGGAAAAACTAAAAATAAATCAAATTCAAAGTACTTAGAAACTCTAAGAATTTTTTTTGAAAGATGCAAGACTGCTCTACTGTCGCTGGATGCTCCTGCATCAACATCAGATCATTTTCTCTTGTGGCACTTGGTCTTCTATGAGTCATGTTTACAGAAGTGTCTTCAACATTGCCAAAACAACTTTCTCAATTGGTATGAAATTCCCCGACCTCTTCATCTCCTCCAACCCCTCTTCATGAGGGGGTTTCCTGGATTCTATTTTAGAGAAGAGGGACTCCAAGTAGAATGCTGGGAGCGAGTATGCATATTGATGTAAAGCTCTAAGTTGTTTTGTTTATTTAGTTTACACTGGAGACATGAATATCTAACAACAAACAAGGCAAAACACAAACATACCGCTCTTACATATTATATTGCTCTTCTTGATTGCGTCTTAAACTGAGAAACGTGTTTCAACTATGCTTTTCTAGACACATCGGGAAGAGAAATATTACCGAAGAGAAACACTCAAGCTCAACCAAAGCGCCTTACTCTAGGAAATTTTCCCAATAAGGTGTGTATATTTTATTACAATACTAAGTTTCATTGGGGATTGTCTTTTGACCGTTGTTTTCTTCCTTTTACATAAACATGTTTATGTAAACATGTGGCAAATGGAAGCATACAACATGTTGTGGATACTAGTTTATAAAGAGAATTTCGAAATGGATTGATGTTGAATCTAATAAAGTTGAAAATTGCATTAATAAGAAGTATTTAAATAGGCACCCGGTACAACCAATTTTTCTTGGTATGAGTAATCAATTTTTAAATTGAGAAGATAAGCTTTATTCAAAGGTTCATTTGAATGATTGTCTTTCATATTTCTAACTTCCATTATGCCTATAGAAGATATTGGGACAACTAAGTCTTAAATATTAAATCTAACATGAGTTAATAATGCCTATGTTTTATAAATTTGCATAAAATCCTTATTAACCAAAAATAAGACTATGTTGTAACTTTAAAAGACTAAGCCTAACCTAAATTTACTTAAAGTATTCCTCATCATGCATCCTCACAATAGAAGCATTGGATTCTGATGCTTTTACAATAAAAGTGGGCTTATTTGGAGTAACTTGAGCTAGATGAAGTGGAAGTTGCATCTCAAGTGTTGGATGGGCAAGAGTATTGATGATGTCAAGAAGGATAAGAGGTGCCTTATGTGGAAGACAATATTTGGCCACAACTTGATTGCCAACCCAAAAAGGCTTGAGTGATTTGTTGAGGACCAATAGTCTAATGCTAAATCTATAGAGTTTGATGCTAAATCTAATGCTAAATCTATAGAGTTTGATGCTAAATCTAATGCTAAATCTAATGCTAAATAGTCTATTGAACTTAAGAAGTTTATCAAGATGAGTGGTGCTAAGTAGTTGAAGAAGTAGCAAAAGGAGTAGTTGGAGTAGCAAGGGGAGGTCTTGATGAAGGTGGAATCATCTCCTTGTATGGATAAGTTGTTGCAACTAATATTTGTGTGTCTTGTGGCTTACTGAAGATCAATGTAATCTTTTGTGGTTGAGTGAAGCAGAGTAAGAGCATGATATTCTTGTTGCAATGAATGAGAACTATATTATTATTGTGATGCAATGTGTATGTGATTTTAAAAGTATCATATTGATCCCTATTATCATATTGGTAGGGTTTACAAATAATTAAACCACAAAAATCTATTGGATTCACATGGTAAGTGACTCTATCCACATATCACGGGTCAAATACAAAGGATATAGTGCAAGTTTTTGTGATGATGGAGGAGGAACCTTCATCCTTCTATCCAAGTGAGTATGAACAAGGATGAATTTGGATAGGAAGATGCAACCTATCGACTATGACTCTTGAAATCAAGTTCTTTTGGGAGTCATTGTCGATGATACAATCCATAGAATACTTATGAGTTAGGTGGGCTATTGTGACAAACAAATTATCATGACCACCTTCATACAAGTTATGTGTCATCAAGGTAGTATTGTTGAGCTTATCCTTGAGCTCATTATACTTTTTAGCTTCTCCTATAATCTCAATAGGACCATCTTGTGGTTCCTTAGATTTATATTATACAACAAGATTATATGTATTTCTAAAGCACTTTGCTTCTATATGTCCTCTTATTATACAATTATGACAAAAATTCTTACTATTAAAATAAAAGAAGTGGAAGTAAAAGGATAAAAAAGAGGAAAGGAAGAAGAAATATTCTTCATTTATTGTTGATGTTATTATTGATTGAGTGCTTTGGACGTGTCTGAAGATCGAGATCCACTTGATTGAGCAACAAGTTTCTTCTCTATAAGTTGTTCTTGATTAAATATTTCATTCAAGGTGGTTATGGGCATATATTTCAACTCCCTAAAAAGTGACTCTTGCAATCCACTATTAAATTTGATGATTATTTTTCATATCAGTCCTATATTCCACTTATAATATTCAATTTGTTAAACTAGAAAAAGTACTATTGAATAGTCATGTTGTATCCTTGATTTAAACAAAGCCATTTATAAATAATATCCTCAATATAATTTGGAGAATAAAAAGTATATTCCAATGCTTTTACCAAATGATACCAAATGTTGATGGGATTCTGATTTCTTGGTGGTTCGTGATCAAAAATTTGGCTATAGTAGAAAGTTTTAACTTAGAAAATTGGACTTGCTCATCCTTTGGGATTTTACTGTAGGTAAACCATGTATCCATATTGAGGATCCAACTATTTAGGACCTTGAGATCATGAGAGCCATCATAAATATTGACCTTGCATTTTGCTTATGGGAAAAGGTTAGGGGCTTTGACTTGACTAGGACCACTAGGGGTTGTGATATTATTTAATTTATTGGGCAAAAGACTAACTAATATTTCTATAGTGGCCATTTAATTTACCAATTTAGAAGCCATTTGAGACCTTGTGTAAGCTAGGAGTACAATTACAAAAAGAATTACAAATATTTGTGTTATTTTCACCCAAATAATTACAAAAAACAAAAGTGTTTTATGTAATTTTATAATGCTTTTGGATAGAAAAATTTAAAAGCACAAAAATATTTAATTAATTAAGAAAAATTAATTAAACATTTTCTCCTTTTCAAAATATAATTATTTTCCCCCCTTTTGCAAAATAATTATTTTTCCTTTTTTACAAAAATAAAATTTATATACCCCCATTATAAAAAAATATATAGCACTGGTCAACATAAGTAAATCAAATCAGGTCAACTTGGAAAGGAATAGTGAATGGTCAACTATACACGGTAAGGTGCAACCTAGCCACTAGCTAGCCATACTAGTCAATGTGTGGTGGCTATATACTTATGAGGATGCTACCCTACTTAAAAGGCTAAAAATACTTTTGCTCATGAATGTGGAATAAAGGCCCGCAAAAACCTTTGCCAAAACACAAATACATCTTCTCCTGCTAATTGTCACCATGTGTCATAGCTTTGAATGTTAGACCTATCCAAGATGCTTACCACTTGCAAATACACTACACCATCTATGGAAGATTTTGATTGGTTGAGATCTACCAATAAGGTTTGAGATACAATAAAAATGAGCTAGAAGATTTTGATATAGAATCTTCTCAACCAATGGGAAGATATAAAATTTTGTGTCAAGTTTTTAGCTTACATGCAGGGCCATCTAAAAGACTTATGGTTTTATGCTTTAGAATTTGTGTTCTGTAGGTCAAGCTAAATTTTTTATGGAGGTTCTATATTTTTATTAGGAAAGATATATCTATCACCTATTAATATTCATATTGTGGTATGATCCTACTATGTGTTGAAAACCAAGCTAATTACGACCTATTACTGGCCATTTTCAACCTTCTCAAGGTCACTTGGAGTGACCTAAAGTTCCCAAAACAACACATTGTCACCTTGAGTGATACTAATGTTGCCAAAATATGATAAAAGACTCGTCATATTTTGTAGGTGACAATGTCGTTATCGACTACCATTTTTTTGAAAGCTTCAAAGAATCTATTGTTTTAATAAAATAACAACAATTAAAATAAATTAAAAAGCTCTAAATTAATCAAAATAAATTGGAAAATAAATTAAATAACAATAAAATAAAATATATTTCAAGAAGTAACAAATTATATCAACAAATGACAAATAGGAGTAGCTAGGGTAATTTTGTTAGTAAGGTAGTGAGGTGACCAACAATTAGATTTTATAAGAGGTAGCAAGATGACCAATAAGAATATTTTGGTCTAATCTCCTGATCTCCCTATCTTCCCATATTATTCATAGACATAATCGTCTACTAATTGTAATATAGAGCTTCAAATTATATAAAATTATGATATTGTTGGCCAAAATACCCAAAGCTTATGCAATTCCGTATGCTCTAATATGATTGATGTGGATTCTAAAAAATCTAAAACTTTCATTAGCAAGAAGTACTTAAATAGGCATAGTGTATAACCAATTTTCCTTCGAATGAGCAACCAATTCACAAATTGGGAAGATAATATTTATCCGAAGGCTTATTTGAGATATTACCTCTTATCTTCCTAACTTCCACTACCCATTTAGAACATATTGGGACAACTAAATCCTAAAGACTAAATCCAACATGAGCTAATAATACCCACATTTTAAAAATTTGTATAAAATGATTATTAACCAAAAAGAACAAGTCCTAATTTCAAAAGACTCGACCTAACCTAAAATTGCTTAAATTAATCCTAATAATTACAATCTAGATTCAAACGTAAATATAAATAAAATAATTTTAAAATAAAAATCCAAACACTACAATTTAAAATAGATGCAATATGATTAAGTAATTCCATTAGGTATATGTGTTTTTTCTTAAATATCTATTACATTTTTATTTGAATCTTTAAGTTTTCAAATTATTGTTTGTCCTTGTAATTAAAAATTTAAATGTATTCATAATTTTTTCTAAAAATTAATGCTTATTTGTACATTACTAAGTTTTTATTTTTTATTTATTTTAAAATTATTGCCTTTTCTTAACATTATTTTTACCTTTGAAATATGTATACTAGATGGATAAATATGAGTGAAAAATAGATAAGGATATAGTGAATTACCTTGTTTATGTCCTATAAGGATTTTATCTATAAAAGTTAGTTGGAACTAGAAAGAAGATCACACAAAAACACAAATTTATGACTTGAACATTGAATATAAATTATTTTATTGTTTGCAATAAATATCTTACAAATTATTTCAATCCACTTCAAGGAGATGAGCTCCTTTATAATAAATTTTATTCAAGATACCTTCACTTATGTTATAATGCAATGCATAAACATAAATTTACCTAAAATAACTTACAATACAAAAATATATTAAACCTAGAATATCTATATTAGCTATATAACCCTAGCCCTAATGATCAAGGGTTACCTTACATTAAAAATGAGGGTGTCCACTCATTAGAAAAAAAACTATATAATAAAATAAAAATGTCTAGGACATGAGGTCCTAAGAGTACCTCCCATTTCAAAATGATTGCTCAAAGTTGATGTAGAATAAATTATTGTTAGATTTGATGTAGTGGTTCCCACATGACATCCTCATAATATAATAAACACTATTACATCAAAATACCTATACTCATTAGATTGCATAATTCTCCTAATTGTCGATACAAAATATAAATTATTTTGAGAATGATTAAGGCTTCAAAAAAAATTTGTTACCATTTGGTCCATAAGAACTATTTGTAATATATCAAGTAAGAGTTGGTGGTGGATTCCATTTGGTTCACTGCACTTGATGCAGCAAAGCAAATTGTAAGTGATGCTGAAAGATTTTGATGATAATTTTAGTTTAGTAACTTGTCTAGGGGTAGTATATTGATCTCATATTATGTTAGGTTTCTTAAAGTATAAAGAATTGTATCCTAAAATTATTGTTAGGTTTAGGTTCATAGATAAACTAGAGAGGATGATAATTGAAGGAGTTGAAAAATGAAATCATTGACTATTTGAATCACGATGAAAGTTAGATAGAGATATGTAAGTGAGTAAAAGTGGACATGCCTTGAGAGAAAATACACAAAATCTAAAATAAGTTACCTACTATCCTAGATAATATACTAATTAATTACATGGGAATGTTCATCCATGTTGTTTTTGAAATCAATAATGGGTTGAGTGTTCTTGGAGTTAGAAGCATCTCTTTCTGACACTAGTAAATACTACATTATTGAACAACTTATTAAATAATTTTTTCTTTAAATAGTTCTTGGATAAATATTATAGTTTCTAATTATTATGTATAAATACTTTAGTAATGGTGAGTGTTGGGTGGCATATTTATTTTAATAATTGGTATGATATGGTCAAGTCCATTAAATTCCTCATAAACCTAGGTACACTTATTAAGGAATATTTATATCATCAATATAATATTCTTTAAGCTACATTTTGAAAAGTCAAGCCATGAATTCTTGAGTGTTCTTTTTGTATATTTTTTATGTGATTAAAAATAATTATTCTTATTGGTTCAACTATAAGTCCTTGAGTGTATTATTTATTCCCTATTCTAAATTTCATCCATATTTCTAAAATATTCTAGAAGGTAGAACCTAATGTGCACAACCATTGAGTACCTAAGACTATGTCACATTTTACTATTAAAAATAAAAATATCTTAGTTTTTAGATTATAGCCTTCAATAGTAATCTTGATATTATAACATTTGGGTTTGTAAGAGATAGTACCTCCATTGTCTATCATAAGCTAAAAGTTATTGTATAGGTACAAATAGTAGTTTGTAAAATTTTCCACATTAGGATCAATGAAGATATGCTTGATACTTATGTCAATAAGAATAGTTAGAGTGCATTTCTTAAAATATCTATGCACACTCATAGTTTATGCTTTAGTTATATATGTTAATACTTGCAAGGATGTCTCAATTTGGGATGCTCTAAAGTATTGACATCCTTATGTTATACATCATCTAAGCTATAATTGGGTACCTTAGGACAAAGGAGGTTAGTGGTTGACTCAACATATGGTATATATAAATTCTATAAAATACATTAATTACATTGATAGTATTTCTCATGAAAATTTTAGTATACATCCTTATATATATGAGATTTTATATCTACCTCATTTAGAAATTTAATACAGATGGCTATATTTCCTACACCTAGATATATTGACGGTTTTATAAAATTTTAGAAATGGACCAACTTATTTGTGTGACATTGTGTTACAATCTTATGGTTATGACCTTATTCTAACATTATTAATAATTATATTGCTAGATGATACATTTGGAGCCTAGGCTTATGGGCCCATATGATGTAACCACTAATTATTATAAAGAGACATTATATAATAATATAATAGTTGTTATATAGAAGCTACTATCTTGGGCCTCCATTTCCACATGGATGGAAACCCTTAAGTGTTAGGGTTAGCGTTAGATAGAGTATTCAATAGAACCAATGGGGAAAGAGGATGAATCAGCTCATATTTTTCATATTTTCATGAAGCTTTACTTCCAAGGAGGTTTCCCCCTTGAAGTGACTTTTGACTATGTCATGTGCTTTTGATTTTGTAATATAATCTACTATATTTATTATTCATGTTGTAATACTATTAATTATTTGTATGAATTTCTAATTATTATTGTAATATTATATGGATGTGTCTTAATTTACTACATGTTTCCTAACAAGTGGTATCAAAGTTCTTTCTAGGATTGTGTGTTGCTATAGCTACAATAGTTTTTTTCATGCCCATTCATGCATGTTAGGTATACATTTCCTTTTTATTTCTTTGATTTATCGTGTAAAATATTGATCTAAATTTAATCTATTTGTGTTAAAAGGTTAGAAACCCTATGCTAAGGATTTTAAAATATAATGGAGGAATTTTCATTATTAGCTAAGGTAGATTGCATGTAAAAAAACTAGTTATGTGAGGGGTGATCATACTTTAATACCTAGGTCTCAAACAACACCCATATACAAACTTGATCTCCTACATAGTCTCAAGTCTATAGGAACACCCCCATTGGTTCAAGATAAACCTTTAGTTGCAGGATGGTTTTGACCATGTATCTATCCATAATGCACTAAGTACCGCTTAGGAAAATTACCCTCCTATACTATTAGAGAGGTAGATAGTGCACTTGAGTATATACATGGATTCTTGTAGACACCAAAACAACACCAATCTGATTATGTGACTACAAACACTGATCGCATTGAAACACAACCCCAAGGGTAGCCCCTAGAGGTTAAACAGTGGTCCTAACCACTCTCACAGTAGTTTTGGAGGTTAGAGATCAATTTGACACCTTCTAGGCACTCTGCTCAGAATCTATCCCTCCCTGGGATGAATTCAAAATGGGATCCATCCTCCCCTGGGACGGATACAGTATCCGATCTAGGGTGAGGCGAATTCCAAGTTCAATTGGCAAAAAGAGAAATTGCGCCAAATGGCAGCCAAGGAGAGTCAATTAATGCTCCCTGCCTTACATGCGTGTGTAGGTGAGAAGATTGAATGTTAGAGGACTGTCACAAGGGCAGTCATGGAAGCCCAAGTCATGGAGGAATCTCCTCCCTCTTGGGAAGGAATGGCCGCAAAGTGACGCCCCTGCATGCCCATCCAAAGAGACCCCTTGGGTCTATACATTGGTGAGCTTCCTCACCCAAAAAGGATAGGTTGGAAGCATTTTTAAGCAATGAAGTGCTGCCAAATTGATACCATGCTTTACCTTTGATTCACCTCTTCCACATCCTTGATATCTTTCGCAAGGGAGGTCATTGGGTGGTTATTGGAAGTGTGAATCCGGATCCAAAACCCGAAACTTGACCACATCGATCTACCAATTCACCAAAAACACATTACAAGAGATTTTGGACCCATACCAAGTGGATTGGTGCTAAAATCAGGTTCCAACGGTGGGCGGCCTGCCCGGGCGCCCCGCACTATTGCGAGCCTAATCTTCCTTTTTAGGAACTATTGGGGATTCATGGCAGATTGTCCTTTTTGTCATTTTTTTTTATTTTGTATTCCATATTATGCTACTTAAATAGCTTGTAATTCTGATTTCACAATGCTTTGATCAATTTTTACCATGTTTTATCGCTTTTGTAGTCCTCACTAACTTGCAGGTAGCAGCATCAAATTCCCATTGCTGGAGGCCAAATTGGGAAAATCTGACCATCTAGGTCTTCCCAAAATGCCTTCAATTAGCTAACCCCAAGTTTGCAAATCTTTTTGAGCTCCCTAGACATGACATTTTGGGCAGTATCACTTCGGCACTTTGTTGCAGGTGAATTCGTTCTACCCCAGAGCGAATTACAGTCGGATCCATCCCGCCTTGGAATGAATTCAAATCAGTAAGGAAATCCCTAACTGTTTCATTTGCAGTGACCTTCTGGTGATGTTCTCTAGTTTCTGTCAAATTTGCAGGTTATTTGGAGTCATTTTATTTATCGATTTAGCTAATCTTATGCATGCATCCTCCATTGGTTTTTAGGATCAAATGCCTTATATTTTGTCACAGGTGCTACTAATTATTTGTTGTTTCTCTAAACATAGGAGGAGTAGCAAGGATAAATGATTCATCAACACCAGTAGCGATAACACTTTGGCCCGCCCATTTTACATGTGGGCACACGGAAGGAGGAACACTAAGTCATGATTGTAACCAAAACTCATTTAATGCTCCTAGCCCCTGAAAAGGGAGGAGGCATATTTGTAACTGATATTAAGAGAGTTAAATAAAAAGGGTTGTGCTTTCTGTACTTTATTTTATCTCAGTTCAATTCGTCTCTTTCATTTCATGCATTTCATGTTATAGGACTTAAGTGTTTGTTTTGATTTTGAATGCGTCACATTAGTATTTACTTCTTTTGGAATCTCATGTTTTTAGTGGCGATCACGGTGGGAAGAACTCATGCTCGGTCCCATGCCACCCAATAAACCACCGCCCCCTGCGTACCCACTGGAGCCACTCCCCAGCCTCAGGCTAGGCTGGACAGTCTCGGTAGGGGCGCCAGAACACCTCCCCCAAAGCAAGCTGAGCGAAGGCATCAACATAGTGCCCTACAACACCTGCCCATCGTTGAATCTATCCCTGCTCCTTAGATCTTTGCCACAGTGCCACGTAGCCTATATCATTATCCTCTATCTCCCCCTGAGTAGTCCATGGTAACCTCATCGACCTCTAAACTGCTATGTGCTGCCAGGCCTAGCTCTGCAACAGATAACTACAGTTGATCCCCTTTTGCTTCTGATAGAGGACCTCGTATTGTTCCCCATAGAGCTATGCCAGTAGCGTCTGTGCCCACCTCATGATCAATGGTGCCTCCGTCGAGCACTCAACCAGTTGCCAGACCACATCCAGCAGGTTCCATGGGAACCTCACACCTGACAAGTCAGGCAGTAGCATGTTGGAAATGAGGCCCATGAGTACTGAGTGTCTCACTCCCAACACCCCCCTCTCCAACCACCATCGAACCAAAATCCCACCCATCTGATAGTCCACCTTGGCCATCTCTATTAGGCTCTCTACGCCCAACTCCTCCCCATGCCCAAAGCATCGTATTAGTACAGCTGTTTGCTAGTCATGCGGTGATGTCCTGATCGACAATCCATCTATTAGAATCCATAGAATTCGATAGACGTCATCCAGTGTCATTGTCATCTCCCTTGTTGGGATATGGAAGGTGTTGGTTTGGGGATCCCACAGATTGATCAAGGCCGTAAGATAGGCCCGATCCCTGACCACAGGCTCCAATCGAGTCACCTGCTTGAGCCCAAGAGCATCAAGCCACTCCCAGTTAGCCATAGTTAGCGCCCCACGTGCTTCAGCAAAAGCAGTAGGCACCCGATACCGGCTTTTCACAATCTGCACAAGAACAACGTAAAAAATTAAAAATTATGAAAAAATGTACAACAAAAACATGAATATACAACATTACATAAAAGTGTACAGCCAAAAACAAAACAAAAAATTTACAAAATTTAATTTGTCAGTTCTAGGGTTTCTAATCCTGACTGATAAATTAAAAAAAAAACAAAATTCAAAAATTAATTTGTCAGTCCTAGGGTTTCTAATCCTAACTGATAAAGTTAAAGACAAAAAAAAATTCAAAAATTAATTTTCCAGTCCTAGGGTTTCTAATCCTAACTGATAAATTTGAAAACAAAACAAAATTCAAAAATAAATTTGTCAGCCCTAGGGTTTTTAAACTCTAAAACTGATTAATTAACAAAAATACAAATATTTTGTCAGTACTATTGTCAGTCGTAGGATTTCGGTATTCTAAGTTTAAAAATTATGTACAAACAAAACAAATGTAAGCATAACAGTTTTAATTTAGGGTTTTCACCTACGTTTTAAAATTGACAAGCTCAGCCTACAAAAAAAAAACTAGGGTTTTCTGTTTATTTGTTTCGTTTATCCTAGGGTTTTAAGTTAAAAGCAAAAATAAAGATTTTTCACCTAGGTTACATCTTCCGTTCAATCTTTAGCTAAAGTCTTGGTTTGTGTCCAGTTAAGTTTTTAGTCTTTTCATTTTTATTTCAAGAAAACAACATCACAAAAGAAAAACAAACCCATAACTTGCAATTTTGAAAATACATAACAAAAAGTAATAATGGTAAAGAGCACTTACTGGTCTCACTTCGGCTCTGCCGCTCAATCCGATTTGTGCACTCATGATGTTGGGAGAAATTTTGCAACACTTCGCTTCGGAGAATTAACCTCCTCGTCCCTAGAGCTCCAAATCACAAGAAAATTCAGATGCAAATGAGCCCAAACCCTAGTTTTGGCCTTTAAATAAGCCTTTTGAGACTATATTCATTCCTACCTGGGATGAGTGCTCTGGTTAGTGATTTTCCTAACCTGGGATGAATACTATGCTAGAATTCGTCCCACCCCAAAACGAATTCAGGGCAAAAATTTCAAAAAACAACAAAAATTGAACAAAAATGCACCAAAAACAGCAATAAACCTGTCCAATGAAAGTGCTTTTGCACTTGACATTCTGGGCATGCAAAATAGATGTCGGGATCACAAATCCTCACTATCCTACTCCCTAAGAAGGCTACCATAGCCGGACCGCTCCACGGGAAGATGAATTTTCGAGAATTTCATCCCCAAATGACATTGCCAAAAGGGTCAAAAACCCACCCAAAAATAAGTAATAACATTGCCGAACGAAGGCGTCTTCACGCATGACATTATTGGAATCAAAAATAGACATAGGGGTTATAAATTTTCACCATCCTACTACCTAAGAAGGCCAAAATGGCCGGACTGCTCCACGGGAAGACAAATTTTTGACAATTTCAGCTAAACAGGTCTAACACCCACCAAAAACAGGTCTAAATTTTAGAAAACTGCACACACATTCAATGCTAAAAATCTGGCGGCTACCTTACCTAAGTCATCTTGGGTCAAGTGACTCATCATTTTTCTCATGAAGGTCATTCCCTCATCGATTCGTCGCTTGAGGGGGTAGTCACACTTAGTCATTAATCAACACACACACACCCAATCATGGAAAATGGCATGCATTCAAAGGATCATTGACAAAGACAATCACAAGCTGATCAAACACTTGGCATTCATGAATCATGAAATCTAGGTTACCATAGAAAAAATGTTGCGCCCTTTGCCTATTCATGACTGATCAATGTCCAAGTTCAAGTAACACCTCACCGAAAAGGTTAACACTTGAGTTAAGTTCCTTCGCTCGTCAGAAGCAAGGATTCAAGAATGCATGCCCTTTCCATGCTTGGGGCATCAAGAGTTGGTTAGGTTACTAAGAAACCCTAATCATTAGTGCTTTGGTTATCTATTTTTGCTCGATGCTACGCCATGCATAGCACATCCCAAAAAGGGGCATCTATAGACACCAAAACAACACCAATCCGATTATGTGACTGCAAACACTGATCGCATTGACACACACAGCCCCAAGGGCAGCCCCCAGAGGTTAAAAAATGGTCCTAACCACTCTCATAGTATTTTTGGAGGTCAGAGATCAATTTGACACCTTCTAGGCACTCTGCTCAGAATCCGTCCCTCCTTGGGTTGAATTCAAAATGGTATCTGTCCTCCCTTGGGACGAATATAGTACCCACTCCAGGGTGAGGTGAATTCCAGGTTCAATGGGAAAAAAGAGAAATTGCACCAAATGGCAGCCAAGGACAGTCAATTAATGCTCCCTACCTTGCATGCACACGTAGGTGAGCAGATTGAACGTTAGAGGACTATCACAAGGGCAGTCATGGAATCCCAAGTCAGGGAGGAATATCCTCCCTCTTGGTAAGGCATGGACGCAAAGTGGTGCCCCTGCATGCCCATCCAAATAGACCCCTTGGGTCTATAAATTGGTGAGATTCCTTACCCAAAAATGACAGGTTGGAAGCATTTTTAAGCAATGAAGTGCTGCCAAATTGATACTATGCTTTACCTTTGATTCACCTCTTCCACATCCTTGATCTCTTTCGCAAGGGAGGCCATTGGGTGGTTATTGGAAGTGTTAATCCAGATCCAAAACCCAGCACTTGACCACATCGATCTACCAATTCACCGAAAATGCATTACAAGAGATTTTGGACCGATCCCAAGTGGATTGGTGCCGAAATCAGGTTCCAACAGTGGGCGGCCCGCCAGGGCGCCCCGCACTGCTGCGAGCCTAATATTCCTTTTTAGGAATGATTGGGGATTCATGGCAGATTATCATTTTTGTCATTTGTTTATTTTGCATTCCATCTTATGCTGCTTAAATAGCTTGTAATTCTGATTTCACAATGCTTTGATCAATTTTTACCATGTTTTATCGCTTTTGTAGTCCTCACTAACTTGCAGGTAGCAGTGTCAAATTCCCATTGATGGAGGCCAAATTGGGAAAATCTAACCATCTGGGTCTTCCCAAAATGCCTCCAATTAGCTAACCCCAAGTTTGCAGGTCTTTTGGAGCTCCCTAGATGCGACATTTTGGGCAGTATCACTTCGGTGCTTTGTTGCAGGTGAATTCGTTCTACCCCGGAGCGAATTACAGTCGGATTTGTCCCGCCCCAGAACAAATTCAAATCAGTAAGGAAATCCTTGACTATTTCATTTGCAGTGAACTTCTGGTGATGTTCTCTGGTTTTTTTCAAATTTGCAGGTTATTTGGAGTCATTTTATTTATCGATTTAGCTAATCTTATGCATGCATTCTCCATTGGTTTTTAGGATCAAACGCCTTATCTTTTATCATAGGTGCTACTAACGATTTATTGTTTCTTTGAATGTAGGAGGAGAAGCAAGGATCAAGGATTCATCAACACCAGCTACGACAACACTTTTGCCTGCCCATTTTACATGTGGGCACGCGGAAGGAGGAACACTAAGTCATGATTGTAACCAAAACTCATTTAATGCTCCTAGCCCCTGAAAATGGAGGAGGCATCTTTGTAACTGATATTAAGAGAGTTAAATAAAAAGGGCTGTGCTTTATGTACTTTCTTTTATCTCAGTTCAATTTGTCTCTTTCATTTCATGCATTTCACATTATAGGACTTAAGTGTTTGTTTTGATTTTGAATGCGTCGCATTAGTATTTCCTTATTTCGAAATCTCAAGTTTTCAATTCCTTAAGTAGTGGTTTGGGATATTCTTATGAGAATTATCAATCACTACTAGGGTATATTAGAGGGCTATGGGAACTGTACAAATATTATCCAAGAGTTGCCCTATTTTTTTCATATGTAAAATCCTAAACATAGGCCATCAATTCTAAAAACCTTAATCATAAATTTGAGCATACTAAGAAGACTACACCTATCATAGAATTTACCATATTATAACTATTCATGATAGATGAAAATAATTATTGGAGTATAATTATGAAATTATGTAGATCAAGGGGAATGAAAATATTGTGGAAGATGTCCTCTCTAATTAGTTTGAGGATCCAATCATGTTGTGTGCCATACTTTTTTCACTTGCTTAGTGGATTATCCAACTTCAAGAAGAGGTATCCAAAGAACTAACCTTGTTAACTTTAATGGAATAGCTCCAAAGTGACCCCAATTCATATATTGGATACTCATGTTGAGATATCAATATCACATTATGGTTCTTAAAAAATTGTTGACTCATCGGGATATAATGAAATAAATGCATGCTTCACCCATGGTAGGTTGTTCAAGTTTTTTAAAACCTATAAGTAGGCTAAACACTCATTCTATTTGGTAGAAATGAAAAAGGATATTCAAATTTTTGTTGCTATATGAGATATACCAATGTATGGAAGGAGAAATGGTTTGTACTCCAGGAAATTTATAACCCTTACCAATTCTAGAAAATGTATAGATTAGCATTTTTGTGGATTTTATTGAAGGGAATTTAAAATTGAAAGGAAAAACTATCATTCTTGTGGTGGTGAACCATCTATCAAAGTAAGCTAATTTTTGTTTGCTAGCCTACCCTTACCATGATATCATTGTCTAGATATCCATGGAATCCATTTTTCATCTCCATGGCATGTGAAAATCCATTGTGTCTAACCATGACCCTACTTTTACTAGTTATTTTTGGTAATATTATTAAAACTATAAGGTACATAACTAAGAATGAGTTTATCCTATGATTTTGAGATGAAGGGAGAAATAAAATTTATCAATAAACACTTGAAAATATATATCCACTATTTTTACCTTTGAGCATCCAACCTAGTGGGCCAAGTGACTTTCCTTGGTAGTGTGGCGGTGCAAAATTTCATTCTACATAGCCACTAGATTGACTCTTTTTGTGGTAGTTTATGGGTACCCACCTTATAACCTTATTCATATGTTTTAGATACATACAATGTAAAGGTACTAGATTTGATACTTCAAGACCATACCATACTGCTATAAAAATTAAAGGTAAATTTTACTATGATACTAAAATTGATGCAATAATAAATTGATCAACACTAATTAGATCATAGTTTCAATGTAGGAGACATGGTATTCCTTCATCTTCATGTACACCAAAAACTTGAAAGGTTCTATGGACCTTGTAAGGTGTTGTGGATTTTTTTTTGAATTTGGAAAGGCAGAGAAGTTAGAGTTTCAGTGTTGAAGATATTTGAAAGAAACCCTAGCAGATATGGAGAAAAAAAACCCTGGAGGAGATGGCAAATTTTTTTGGATGAGGTTCAAAAAATTGGAGGAATATTGTGATGGTGTTGGGCCCATCATAGAGCGTGCATGCTAGTGATGTTTTTTCATCTAAAAATAATTGGAAGGAACAGGAATTCCCATTGCATGCCATGAATTGCTTGTTAAATAACAATGTATGTTTGGAACAATGTGAATACAGGTCAGTTATAGTGGTTCAAATAGACTCGGTAGTGGAAGATGTAGAGTATTTAACTAAGCATGCACTTATTGGAATATTTATGGGAATCTAAATTTATCTTCCCTTTGTGGAGGCTCAGGTTAGGAAGACTTGGAACCCTGAAGGTGATGTGGAGGTGATGTTGACTATGAATAGCTATTTTATGGTGGTTTTCTCTTTTCTTGTGGATCATAACAAAGCATTTAAATGGGGTCCCTATTTATTTTAACCTAGAAAGACTCTTTCCTAAACCTTGGCATGTGGGTTTCAACCTGTTTAGAAGAGTGACCATCATAGGTTCTAGTGTGGGGTTGGCTTTTGTGGCTCCCATTGGAATTTTGGAGAAACAATATCTTGCATATGATTTCTCTTCTTCTTGGGAATTCGGTTGGACCATCACAAAAAATGATGGATAAAAAGGTAATCTTTGTTGCCTGTATCTATGTCGAAATTGATTTAAGCAATATTATTCCAGATTCTATTGAAAAATAGTTTGGATTGACTACATGGGTTCAACAAATTGACTATGAAGCTCTTCCATTTTATTATTAGATCTATCATGAATATAGCACCTGCAAAGAAAATACCCTAATTTTGTCTCACCCATGGCTTCAAATCCTAGGCCCTCTCGATCTGTACAAAATTTGGATAAAGGAAAAACCCCAAAAAAGGAAGGGGATTGGGATAAGGAAGGATTTTTTCCTTTAAAATTTCAAAAAAGGGGAAGAATGGCAAAAAAAGACCTTAACGATATCCAACTAGATGCTTTGCTCAACTGTTTTGAGATACTATATGATCTTGATCAGTGCATGGAGATATCTAAAATATCACTACCTGATACATATATAATAGGGCTGAATTAGATGTCTCTTATTGAAGTGGAACCTAAGGAATCAAATCTAGGGGGTTTAAATGAAGAATATAAGGCTTTGGTTATAAGTACAAGTGGTATGGATGGCTCGCCCTGGAGGGGAAACTATTTTAGAAAGTGGCACAAATTTAGTTATGCCCTCTCCTACTCGGATACTGATATAATCATCCTTGGACTACAAAACTCCTATGGTGTTGGGATTGCAGTAGAAAACAATTAAAAAAGGTGCTTTAGATAATAATATGAAGGTGGATTGAAAGAAAGACTAGGATAAAATTAAGGTAATGAGGGAGAATTTTGTGGAGTTAGGCTTGGTGAGAATATTGGACTCCCATTTTTATAACCCCTAGAAATTATTATCCTTTCATGGAATGTAATGGTTTGAATAACATCCACAAATAAAATTTATTCAGGATTTGGTTCGTGTTCATTCTCTATATGTGGTATTTATTCAAGAGACTAAATTGGCTACTAATAGTATGTTCAATATTTCTATCTAGTTGTGGAGAAGGGGTCAATGCCAATATATTGGTGCATGTGGATATACTGGTGGCATTGCTTATTTATGGGATTTGGTTAAAATATTTCCTCTTGGATTTTTGACATATGGTCTATTTCGATGATCGGGCATGCTAATAAATCTAGTGAAACCATCCTACTTACAAATGTGTATGCTCCTATTGATTACATGGTAAATTGAATTTGTGGGAGCACATTGGCTTTGTGAGAAGTCTAGCTCCCCTGTACCCATGGATTTTGGCTAGATATTTCAACTCTATCACTTGTATGGAGGAGAAACACAGTGTTGTTGATCATATTGAGCCTTTCACTTCTATCTTCAATGCTTATATTTGGGCCCTAAACTTGATTGACATCAAGAAGGATAGTGGGATATTTACCTGGCATAATAGAATATGTGGGGAAGATTCCATATCAGAGAGACTGGATAGGTTTTGGATCTCTAGTTTTTGGATTGCTAATAATAGAAGTGCTAGTTCTATGATTTTGGAGAGTAGGGGATCTGATCATTGGCCTATCAAAGTCTCTGCTCTTGAGTTTGGGCTAAATAATAATTCTTCCTTTAAGTTTTAAATTATGTGGCTTCAAAATCCTAATATTCATGATTTCATATGAGGCTGGTGGACCAATGGCAAACCTTCTCATGGCACCACTATGTATTCCTTTATGAAGCGATTGCAATTCGTTAAGCATAAATTGAAGAGGTAGAATAGTCTAGATTTTGGGAATATTTCCTTGGCTAAGTTGGCAGCTCTAAGGAAGGTGGAAGAAGCTTCAAGAAATATCAGAGATCATGGAACCACAAAGGAGCTTCTAATTGAGGAATCTGAGGCTACGAAAGAACTTACTGAATGGGAGCTAAGGAAATTGTTTTGGAACCATAAAGCTTGAGTGGATTGGATTCAAGAAGGGGATAAGAACATGACCTTATTGTTTAAATCATTTAAGGCTCATCGTAATGGTAACCTGATTTCCTCTCTTGTGAATTCTCAGGGTTCCCTTCTCTATTCTTTCAAGAATATTTTAGAAGAGACTAGAAGGTATTTTCCCTCTCTCTTTAAGGGGGACTCCATTTTAGATGAAGAGGATGAAAGCTTATTCTAAATTATATTCCCTCAATTGTTTCTAGATAAATGAATGAGCATTTGATGGTTCCAATTTCCCTTGAGGAGTTAGAAAATGTCGTCTTCAATATGAAAAAAGGGAAAGCCCCTGATCTAGATGGATTCCTGAATGAGTTTTATCAGGATTTTTAGGAGTTAATAAAATTTGATCTTTTGTAGGTGGTTCATGAGTCCCAAAAGAACAAATAGATACCAAGGTTCCTAAATTCTACCTTTGTGGTAATTATTATGAAGAAAAGGGAGTGAATTCCATGGATATATTCAGGCCTATTTCTCTCTATAATGTTGTATATAATATCATTACAAAAAATATTATCGAGAGGCTTAAGATATGGTTGAGTAAAATCATGTTTGAGAAGCAAGGTAGGTTTGTTGTTCATCAACAAATCCTGGATGGGATTTTTATTACTTACATAAGCTATTTACTCAATGGAAACTTCTAAGGAGAAATTTATGTTCATTAAGTTGGACATGGCCAAAGCCTATGATCGGGTCAAATGGTCCATTATTCAAAATGTTCTTTCTTATTTTGGATTTGAGTAGGATTGGATTAGATGGGTGATGAGTTGTGTTTCCTCTTCATTGTTCTCTATTCTTGTGAATAACGAGTCATTGGAGTTTTTTGAGGCCTCGAGGGGATTGAGGCAAGGATATCCTCTGTATCCTTATTTGTTTATAATTATAGTGGAAGGGTTCCTTATTTGTTTATAATTATGGTGGAAGGGTTGGGAATATTTCTCATGTCTCAGATTAGACATGGTTTCATTTAGGTTTGGAAGTGGAATAGTAGTTCATTGCCTCTTTCCCACCTTCAATTTGTTGATGGCAGTGCTTTGCTAGGAGTTACCACTATTAGGGTACCTGGAAACATTAGACGGTCTCTTGAAATATATCTTGGTGCTTCTAGAATATTGATTAATGAGGACAAGTATTCTATTTTCTTCTTAAATACCCCTCCTCTTATTCAATCTAGGATTGCTCGAATTCTAATATTTTAGGTCAGGATTCCCCCCTTCATTTATCTTGGTATTCTAATTTTATATCATCATCTACCTAGGTATTCTTAGTAGTCTATGCTAGATAAGTTTAGAAGGAAGGTGAATCACTGGACTGTCATATGGCTCTCCTTTGTAGGTAAAGTGTTGCTTTTAAAATCTACTATTCAATATTTATCCATCTATGGATATTTTGTGCAAACAACTCCCTCTTGTTTCATCAAGGACATGGATGCTTTTTCAAGATAATTTTTGTGGTCTGGAAAACTTGCTCAATCTAAATAGAGTTTGGTTATGTGGGATTCTATTTGTAGACTAGTTCAAGAGGGAGGTCTTGAGTTGTGAAAAATGGTTCTTTCTGGGCAGGATCTGGCTACAAAACTTTATTGGAGATTGTGTACTTCTCAAAATTATATTTAAGCTAAAATATTATCTTGTAAGTACTTGAGAGGTATTTCTGAGGCTAAGATCCCTAGATTCAGCTTTGTTGGGAAAGGTTCAGTTATCTGGAACACTCTAAAAAAAGGGGATAATTTAATTAAGTAGGGTTTATTCTAGATTTGCAATCACAAATCATATGCTCTTTTCTAGGAGGATTTTTGGGGATCATATATTGAACAAATATCCCAGGCTACATTCCCTAAGCATTTATTTTTTGGAAGCAAGATAGTCTTGTGTGGAGGACTTTAAAACAATCCAGTATTTTGGTAATTTGGATGTGTACAAGTGGAAAGATTCATAGGAATGGTCTCTGGGAGGATTGGTGATGGGGGGGGCCAAATTTCAAACTTCCAATCTTCTATTTTTCTTAAAAAAAAAGTTTACAACACTAGCCCGCAGGCGTAGTTTACTTATCAACACTAGCCCGTAGGCGTAGTTTGCTTATCTTGATGCAAGTTGCCTCATGTTCGGCGATCTGCTTGCGCTCCCAGGAAGAATACAATCTCCCAATCCCAAAACTCGGCTCCTCCACTCTAACTTTGCATTGGCCATTTTTTTTTTCAACCCCTTCACATTACAATGTCTGGGTTTTTATAGAGGTCCCGACCCTCTGAGCCATTAATGACCCACCTACAAAAAAACATCCTCTTGATCTCAAAAATAGGCTCTTTCCCCGCCTTTGTGACTGAACCTTCTCATATTTTACCCTAATTGGCAACTATCACCAGGTCAGCCATGGGAACACGCATTGATGAGCTGTCTGATCTCTCTGACCTCTGGGCGTAGCCTTCGAGTGGCCGCCATGCTCAGCTAACTTATCGAGAAATAAATCCTAAATTGATGAGGCCTCTGATCACCTCGGGAAACACCATTTGGGAATGCATGCCTTTTCTGGTCATGAACCTGCAGTATGTCACGATATCGTGACATTTTTCTTCCTTGCAACTTTCCTCTTCGTCGAGTCTTGATATCATGACAATTTTCTTCCTTGCAACATTTCTTTCCTTCGGGTCGCACTGTCGCAACATGTCACGATATCATGACATTTTCTTTCCTGGTAGCCTTCCCCTCCTTCAGGTCACGATGTTGCAACATGTCATGATATCGTGACATCTTTCTTTCTCGTTGT
Source organism: Wollemia nobilis (assembly GCA_028583015.1). Classification (NCBI taxonomy): domain Eukaryota; kingdom Viridiplantae; phylum Streptophyta; class Pinopsida; order Araucariales; family Araucariaceae; genus Wollemia; species Wollemia nobilis. The sequence goes on from JAQPPZ010002593.1 coordinate 526,630, forward strand.
CTTTCTCTTCTGCGGGTCGCGATATCGCGACATGTCATGATATCACGACATTTTTCTTTCCTGGCATCCTTACCCTCCTTCGGGTCGCGATGTCGCGACATGTCGCGATATCGCGACATCTTTCTTTCTCGATGTCTTCCTCTTTTGCGGGTCACAATATCGTGACATGTCGTGATATCACGAAATTTTTCTTCCTTGCAACATTTCTTTCCTTCGGGTCGTGCTATTGCGACATGTCATGATATTGTGACATATTTCCTTTTCGGCTCTTCTTTCACCTTTCGATCGCGAAATCGCGACATGTCGCGATATCGTGACATCTTGCTCTCTACTTCCTTCTCGCCTCTTCGGGTCACGAAATCGTGACGTGTCGCGATATCGTGACATATTTTCTTTCTGTCTCCACCTTGCTTCTTGGGTCTCAAAATTGCGACATTTTCTCTAGACTTCTCTCACCTGCTTCGGTTGTGATTTCGTGACGTCTTGAAATCGTGACATTTTCTTCTCCACGCCTTCTCTCTCCTTCTTGAGTCACAAAAAATGTGACATGTCACGATATCATGACATTTTTCTCCTTTGTACCTTCTCCCGTCCTTTGGTCGTGAAAATGCGACATGTCATGATATCGCGACACTTTTTTCCTTTGCGCCTTCTCTCATCTTCTAGTCGCAAAAATGCAACATGTCACGATATCATGACACTTTTCCCTTTTGCGCCTCCTTCTGGTCCTTTGGTCATGAAAATGCGACATGTCACGATATCGTGACACTTTTCTCTTCTGCACCTCCTCTTGTCTTCTAGTCGCGAAAATGCGACATGTCACGATATCACGACACTTTTCTCTCTTGCGCCTTCTCTTGTCTTCTAGTCGTGAAAATGCGACATGTCGCGATATCGTGACACTTTTCTCTCTTGCACCTTATCTTGTCTTTTGGTCGCGAAAATGCGATATGTCATGATATCGCGACACTTTTCTCTCTTGTGCCTCCTTCTGGTCTTCTGGTCACGAAAATGCGACATGTCGTGATATCGTGACACTTTTCTCTCTTGCGCCTCCTTCTGGTCTTCTGGTCCCAAAAATGCGACATGTTGCGATATCGTGACACTTTTCTCTCTTGCCCCTCCTTCTGGTCTTCTGGTCGCGAAAATGCGACATGTCACGATATCACGACACTTTTCTCTCTTGCGCCTCCTTCTGGTCTTCTGGTCGCAAAAATGCGACATGTCATGATATCATGACACTTTTCTCTCTTGCGCCTCCTTTTGGTCTTCTGGTCATGATTTTGTGACATGTCGTGAAATCATGATGTTTTTGCTCCACGTCTTCTCTCTCCTTCCTGAGTCACGATAATGCGACATGTCACGATATCGCAATACTTTTTCTATCATGATATCGTGACACCTTTTCTCCTTGCGGCATTTTTTTGTTTTCCCTGGGATGCTCCTGCATCAGACAACCGAGGTGGATTGAGAAGTGACCTTCACTTCTGTACTATTCTGTCACCTTCTCACAACTTGCAAAATCTTCAACCTCTTCCACCCCCATTCTCATTGTTGTTAGCAACCTCCTTTCATCCATCCCCTTCAGCAAATAGATTCTAGCACTGCTACATACCTTTTCCTCCCCCTCCTTCAAGGGCTTCAACTTATGGCGCACTCCATTCTTCGTCACTAAATGAGTGTTGGCATGGCCATCATGCACTGCACACCGATAAAACTGCCATGGCCTTCCCAACAACAAATGGCAAGCATCCATAGGTAGGATGTCACACAGGACCTCATCACAGTAATTCCCAATATTAAATTTCACCGAGCATTGCTCACTGACCAAAGTCCTATGGTCCTTCTGTAACCATGCTATTTGGTATGGATGTGGGTGTCTCCTCTTCTTTAACCGTAACTTAGTAACCATTTCTTCAGATACCAAGTTATCAGTGCTACCATTATCTATAATAACATTGCAGACCTTACCCGAACTTCTGCACCTTGTGTAGAATAGGCTTCTCCTATGGTCTGATCCTTTCTCCTCATTCAACAAGGTTCTCCTTGTGAACATCACTTCTCCTCTCTCTACCTCCTTAGAATGTTCTGATTTAGCTCTTTCATCTACTACAATAGCTCTGACAGGACCCTCAAGTCTCTTATCCGTCCTTTCTCAATGTTGTGGACACTCGTATGACCGATGTCCTTCTTCCCCATAAAGGAAACAAGTTCCATGAAATCCTCCTCTTCCATATCTACCTCTTCCTCTTTGGTAGCCATTGTTCTGATTATGGGATCTGTAATCATTATCTCCCTTCTGATCCTGGCTGCTGCTAGCCTCTTCTTTCTTCTCATCTCTTCCTCCATCTATTCTTTCTCCACTGGTCCTTCCACCAGTTCTTCCACCATGACCTCTTCCTCTTTGCTTACCCTCAAACCTTCTATTCAGCTTCTCTTCAACCTTCAGAGAAAACTGGTAAGCATCTTCAATGGTGCTAATCCTAACCAGACTCAACTCTTATTGAATACTAGTTATCAACCCATTGATGTAATGGTATACCTTTTCCTTGTTAGCCTCTGAATGGCTAGTTCGAATGGAGATCTTATAGAACTCCTCTATGTATTCCTTGACAGTTTTGCTTGACTATCTCAAACTCTGCATTTTCCTTAGCAGATTCAACTCATAGTCACCTGGGATGAACTGCCTCTTCAACTTCTCTACCATTCTGTCCCATCTGGTGATTCTCTCCTTTCCTCTCCTATTTCTTTCTAGTTGTACTCCCTTCCACCATATGCTGGCATGACCCTTCAGCTTGGTCTTAGCAAACCTGACCCTATCAGGATCTTCAACCTCTTCATACTCAAAGTATTCCTCCAGGTCATTGATCCAGTCGATCAACTCCTCTGGATCAAGACTTCCAGAATACGTAGAAACCTCCATATTTGGTCTCTTTCCAATCTAAGAGATGGCTCTGTATAACCTGGCTTGTGCAGGATCTACAACCTCTTCTTCTTCCTCAAACTGGTCCTCTTCATCAACTTCATATTCACTTCCTTCTTCTCTTCTGGGTTCAATCCCTCTGCGCAGCTCCTCTTGTAGGGCCTAAACTTGCCTCTACAAAGCTCTAAAATATTCCTCTGGCATCATATTTCTCCCACCACCATGGTTTCTTCGTGGAGGCATTCTGCTTGTTTCTCTTACAAGCTCTTCCACAGATCCTGGTGTAAACTGCCTCACGTTCGGCGATCTGTTTACACACTTAGGAACTCCCGCTCTGATACCACCTGATGGGGGGGGTCGAATTTCAAACTTCCAATCTTCTATTTTTCTTAAAAAAAGTTTACAACACTAGCCCGTAGGTGTAGTTTACTTATCAACACTAGCCCACAAGCGTAGTTTTCTTATCTTGATGCAAGCTGCCTCATGTTTGGTGATCTTCTTGCACTCCTAGGAAGAATACAATCTCCCAATCCCAAAACTCGGCTCCTCCACTCTAACTCTGCCTTGGCCATTTTTTTTTTGACCCCTTCACATTACAATGCCTGGGTTTTTATAGAGGTCCCGACCCTCTGAGCCATTAATGACCCACCTGCAAACAAACATCCTCTTGATCTCAAAAATTGGCTCTTTCCCCGCCTTCGTGACTGAACCTTCTCATATTTTACCCTAATTGGCAACTATCACCAGGTCAGCCATAGGAACACGCATTCATGAGCCGTCTGATCTCTCTGACCTCTAGGCGTAGCCTTCGAGTGGCCGCCATGCTCAGCTAACTTATCGGGCAAGAAATCTTGCATTGATGAGGCCTCTGATCACCTCGAGAAATAATGTCTAGGAACGCATGCCTTTTTGGGTCATGAACCTGCAGTATGTCGTGATATTGCGACATTTTTCTTCCTTGCAACTTTCCTCTTCGTTGGGTCATGATATCGCGACATGTCGTAATATCACGACATTTTTCTTCCTTGCAACATTTATTACCTTCGGGTCGCGCTGTCGCGACATGTCACGATATCATGACATTTTCTTTCCTGGCAGCCTTCCCCTCCTTCAGGTCGCGATGTCGTGACATGTCACGATATCATGACATCTTTCTTTCTCACTGTCTTCCTCTTCTACGGGTCGTGATATCGTGACATGTCGTGATATCATGACATTTTTCTTTCCTGGCAGCCTTCCCCTCCTTAAGGTTGCGATGTCGCGACATGTCGCGATATCATGACATCTTTCTTTCTCGCTGTCTTCCTCTTCTGCGGGTCGTGATATCACGACATTTTTCTTCCTTGCAACATTTCTTTCCTTCGGGTCGCGCTGTCGCGACATGTTGTGATATCACGACATCTTTCCTTTTTGGCTCTTCTTTCACCTTTCGATCACGAAATCGTGACATGTCACGATATCGTGACATCTTGCTCTCTACTTCCTTCTCGCCTCTTCGGGTCACAAAATTGTGACATGTCACGATATCGCGAAATATTTTCTTTTAGTCTCCATATTGCTTCTCGGGTTGCGAAATCATGATATTTTCTCTGGACTTTTTCTCTTGCCTGCTTCGGTCACGATTTCGTGACATGTCATGAAATTACGACATTTTCTTCTCCACGCCTTCTCTCTCCTTCCTAAGTCATGAAAACACGACATGTCGTGATATCGTGACATTTTTCTCGTTTGCGCCTTCTCCCGTCCTTTGGTCGTGAAAATGCGACATGTCGCGATATCGTGAAAATTTTCTCCTTTGCACCTTCTCTCATCTTCTAGTCACGAAAATGTGACATGTCGTGATATCGTGACACTTTTCCCTTCTACGCCTCCTTCTGGTCCTTTGGTCACAAAAATGCGACATGTCGCGATATTGTGACACTTTTCTCTTATGTGCCTCCTCTTGTCTTCTAGTCACGAAAATGCGACATGTCGCGATATCATGACACTTTTTTATCTTGCGCCTTCTCTTGTCTTCTGGTCATGAAAATGTGACATGTCACGATATCATGATACTTTTCTCTCTTGCGCCTTCTCTTTTCTTATGGTCGCAAAAATGTGACATGTCGCGATATCGCGACACTTTTATCTCTTGCGCTTCCTTCTAGTCTTCTAGTCGTGAAAATACGACATGTCGCGATATCACGACACTTTTCTCTCTTGTGCCTTCTTCTGGTCTTCTGTTCACAAAAATGTGACATGTCGCGATATCGTGACACTTTTCTCTCTTGCGCCTCCTTTTGGTCTTCTGGTCACAAAAATGTGACATGTCGCGATATCGCGACACTTTTCTCTCTTATGCCTCCTTCTGGTCTTCTGGTCGCGATTTCATGACATGTCACAAAATCGTGATGTTTTTGCTCCGCATCTTCTCTCTCCTTCTTGAGTCGCGATAATGCGACTTGTCACGATATTGCGACACTTTTTCTGTCACGATATCATGACACCTTTTCTCCTTGTGGTATTTTTTGTTTTCCTTGAGATGCTCCTACATCAATTGGCCAAGGACAAAGATGTGTTTGCTCATATTATTATGGGAAGATCCTATTCTTCATTGAAGGGTAAATATAGTTTGGCTTGGAACCCTAATTCCAAGGTAACCTACTATTTAGCCTATGGCTATCAGGTTCTTGATATGCATAAGTTAGGGAGCCTCCCTATCACATGGTGTAAAATGGTGTAGAACATAGTTTCTTGGCCTAAATGTAACTTCTTTCTCTGGTTGGTAGCTCAAAATAAATAACTCACTTGGGAGAAATTGAGGAAGAGAATATTTTAGTGTCTCTTTATTTGTGTCCTTTGTGTTAATAATGAGGATGTCTCTTCTCATTTATTTTTTAAGTACTCCCTTGCCAGAGATATTTGGTACCATTGGTAGAGTGTCTGGAATAATTCTTGTTTTCATGTGTTCTCCCTAGTAGAGTTTTGGAGTAGTCTAGGTAGACCTTTGGACAATACCCTCTTACTCCAAGTGTCTTGGAATTTGGAACCTTCTTGCATCATATGGTATATTTTGCTTGAATGAACCATCACATCTTTCAAGGTGATCATTTGGATGTTCAGCAGATCTGTAAAAAGGATCCTAGGTATGGTTCAGGAAATTATCCATAGCAATTTTGATGTGAACCCTCTTTTGGACTCTAGGGAGGAGAAGGTACGGTAGTCCCTCGGTCTCTTTGGGGTTGGAGTAGAATTTTCTCACCCTAGCAGGGCTTCTGAGCTTGGCAAGAAAATTAGGAGAGATAGTAGGTGGAGGCCGCCCCCTAGAGGAGTTCTAAAAATTAATACTTGATGGGTCATCTAGGGGCAATCTTAGGCATTCTAGAATTGGCAGTGTTGGGAGAGACAGTTCTAGCATGGTCATATTTTTATTTTCCATTTATAAAGGTTTTTACTCTAACAATTTTACGAAATCTCTTGCAATTCTTTAGGCCTTGCAAAGGGGATTTTCTCTTGGCTAGCATAGGAGCATCTGCGAGTCCGAATATCAAAATTTGGTTAATATTTTAAAGAAAAAAAAGTTGGAGGATGTTAATTGGTAGTTGGTCTTTATGGTCATTCGGATTCTCAAAATTAGTGAAGAGTTTGAATTCCTTTCCTTTGTGCACATTCCAAGGGAATAAAATGGGGTTGCTGATTATTTGGCCAAAACGGATTCTAAGATTTTGAGTACTTGTATTATGAATAATTGGGAGAGTCTCCCATATAGGGGCTCTCAGCACCTCTAGTAGTTGATCCACAAGGATGTTTAGACTTAAAGTGGTTTGTTCTTGTTGCCTTCTTTGGGTTTTGACCCTATCTAGTGGTTTTAGCTTATTTTGTTGCTTACTTGAGCCCTGGATAGGGACTTCACTATAATATATAATATTGTCTTCTTATAAATGCATTTTTACCCATTTATTTTAAAAAAATAAGGTTTTGTAGAAAAATAGACAAGTTGCCTACAAGCTTGGTTTACCTCCTTCTTCCATGATCCATATAGTATTCCTTGTCTCATGTCTAAATAAGATAATTGGCAATGTAATTTATGTCTAGACCACACGTTTTAAGTTGGATGATGAAATTTCAATCATCTTAGTCTAGTAGTAGGATTTACATTCAGATGATGTTATTTGATAATATATTCAACATGATAAGCAATAATTTCCACATCTTAAGCTTTGAGGAAAAACAATTTGCAGGGAAAGGGCATGTTAGGACCCTATCCTAATATTATTCATAATTTTATAGTCATGTGGTACATTAGAATCCTAGGCTTATGGGCCTATATGATGTGACCTTTAATTATTATAAAGAGATTATATAAGGATGTAATAATTGTTATTTAGGTGTTACCAGCCCACTTGCACATGGATGGGAAACATTAAGCATTGGGGTTAGTGGTAGCTAATGTCTTTAAAAGAACCAAGGAGACAAGAGGATGGATCAACTAATATTTTCATATTGTAATGAGGCTTTGTTTCCAAGGAGGTGTCCCATTCAAAGTGGCTTGTGATTCTTTATTATGCTTTTATTTTGGTAATATAATCTACCACATTTCTATTTTATGTAACAATACTATTAATAATTTACATTAATTTTCATTTCTTATTTTAATATTGTATTGATGTATCTTAATTTACTATATTGATCCTCACTTATCCTCAACTAACCTTGCTAATCTAATGATATCCATGATATTCTAAGGATTAAACAATATTACCTTTGTAAAAAATGTTTTAGTTAGCCCTTTTTTTGTTGGGTAGTTCTTACAATTCCTTCTAGTGGTCTGAGTGTGTGTGAGTTTTTTGGAGCTTCATAAAAGCTTCTATAAAATCCTTGTATGCATTGGGGTTACCTTAAATTTGTGGAACCATTGGTACTATTTTATTACTTCTTTATCTAGGTTGAGAGAGGCTAATTGGGACTTCAAAAATTTCCTGAGTTTCATGTACATCGTAATAATGCTTTGTTCAATATATTCAGCTCGCATGATCTTCACCATCAAAATTAGAGAAATTTAATTTTAAGGAATGAGGTGTACTTGGTAGGATATATTATCCAGCAATGATATTTTATAGATTTCCTATGGGTTTAGTGAATGTAGGATTTTGTTCACCATATTGTAATATTTCTCATACTTATTGGATAATGTTGTAGACATCGATGGTGAATGTTTAAATGTTGTGTATATTTTTTTAATTGTGTCTAGCATTTTTATCCCATTAATCAAGGAGTCCCAATAAAAACTTTGAGAATACTCCTTGAATTCTTGTTGTTCATTTATATCTTCACTCACATTATTTAAAGAACTATCCTATGATCATTGCCTTATAGCATTCTTTATACACAACTTTGACCCTTAATTATCACACCTACTTTTTTTTGGTGTATTGTTCCTTTGTATGGATTGTTAGATATTGCATCTAAAATTTTCTTCCTAAAACTTAGCACCTAACTAAAAATACTTGTAATGCCTATCTTTAGGAAACCACTATAATACTTTCATATATTATTTTCTTCTAAAAATATTTCTCGTCCTTGACTATAATATTTTCCTATAAAAATTCTTGTAGTCCTTATCTATAAGAACCCCTATAATCCCTCTATTTCTCAAGCCTATAGATTTATAAATATTCTCTCAAAGCAAACTCATCTTATTATAAAATATTCTAAATTGTCCTCTCTTCAGCATGCCCAAAATATCCTTGTAGGTAATTTTTGGGGATATTCTATGATAGTATTTATCTTGTTTATGATCTCATAGATATATTTATTTCATTCATAGATAGTTTTTGACTTGCTATTTCAAGGCAACATCTTTCTAGGGCTACTTGTTTATCGATACACCCTAAAAATTGAATGCTTGATATCTTCCTATAGATGAAATATTATTTGATTTTTATAGGGGTGTCCCTATATACTCAAGGGTATATTAAATATTGTAGTTGTATATAGGTTTTCTCAAAGGCCTAGGTAGGTGTTCTCAAAGGCCTAGGTATTGGAGTATAGAATCCTCACTTCACTAGATTCTGCATGGGAGATATAGATTAGCCAATAATGATAGCTCCTCTATGACATTATGAAACCCTTGATATAGGATTTGTAATATAATAAATCCATTAGAAAAAAATAAAATAATATAGCTAACTACAAAATAGATTAAATATTTTTTTTGTAAAGATTAAAGAAAAAATATAAAAAAGATAAACATTAATATGAATGCATTGCCATCATAGAAATTATTTTTAGGAATATAATCCCTATTGCTACAATAAACCTTATTTAGATAAAGCTATAATACTAGATGTAAGGATTCTATTTGTAAAATATAACTAGAACTAGAAATAAATTTATACATAAAGATAATTTGTAGCTTGGACCCATAATAGTAGTTATATTATTAATTTTATTGGAGAATTTATAATGTAGGACATATTGAGGGAAAATATTATTTATGAGCAATGCCCCATTACAATTTAATTTCTCTAGAAAACCTTAATATCTCTTAGAATGTAATATATAAAGATAAATTTACATAGAATAGCTTACAATGTAAAAATAAATTGAATCCAATATAGTTATGTAAGCTATGTAACCCCAATCCTAATGAGTGAGGGTCATCCTTATATTTAAAGTTGGGTGCCCACTCATTACTAATTAAAGTGTTACATTAAAATAAAAAGGGTTCAAATCTTAGTGACACCAAATAGGCCATATAAATCAATTGTGACTAAGTTGATGTTAAAGGGAAAATGCAATCCTTTCAAAACCCTACCTTTTTAAGAAAAAATGTCAATAGTATGATTTGATTTTATCTAATTGATATTCGTTCATAAATTCTTAATATTTTGAAGTGCTATAACAACATCAATTTCACTTAGAACAACATTTATCATTTTTGTTTTTCTAAAATCAAGGAGAAAACTCAAAGAAACCCTACCATATGTTTTGCTCATATCTAGTTTCAAAATACTGTTTATAATTTTCATGGAAATAAGTGGATGTATGTTCTCTTGTAATCTATTATGCCATCTAAAATTTGTTTGGCATGAACAACAACATTTTTTCTTCTAAGATAACATAACCTAGAATGCTTCTCAATCTAGTTGCCATGATTTTTGAAATTATCTTATGAATCATATTAGAAGGGTTTTTTGGACAAAACTTATCAAAATATTTTGTCTCACCTTTGATGGGAACCAATATAGTGAAGGTGGACTTGATCTCATATACTATAGTTTTTTATTTTCGTAGCCTCTCCAAACCTAACTAACATATCAATTTTTAATAAATCCCAATTTAAAAAAAAAAAATTAATAAATATATGTAATCTTCTTGGTATATAAATTGTATTAGTACATTTATCATTCCATTCATATTGAAATATTGAAGAAATAATATTCCAAAGATAATTTAATTTGATAAATAAATCAAATCCTTCTTGATTTAGACTATTTAGTAGTACCACCCTTCTTTTTTGGAGGAAAATATCTTTGAAATAATTAATTACATGCTTCATAATCTATTTCCTACCTCAACATTTCTTCTATCTAAAGTTGCTTATATATATATATATATATATATATATATATATATATATATTTATTTCTCTCTAGATTTTTATGACCAATATACCTTTGCTTTTTCCAATGCATTGTGATTTTCAAAAGATAATTGTTTCTTTGACATAAGTATGTTTGTGCATTCATTTAATTTTTAGTATCTCCTATAAATTGATAAGTTGAATTTGATTTCTTCATTTATTTAACTTATCAAATGATTTGATATTCAATATTTTCATTTTTTATTTTAAATATTTTATATTTTGATGAAGTCTATACATACATGACCCTTCAATTCCTACTTCACCCTGCTATAATGTAGCCATAAAAAAACAAATAAAAATGTAAAGAAAAAATAGCTTGAAATAATTATTATATAAATAAATCATATACCAACTATACTCTATTCTCAATCAATGATCCTCTCAAAAACTTAAAAATGTCAGGGTTTCGCGCAGTTTCATGTTCAGATTACTTTCGAATCTGTTTTCAGCAGGAGAGTGTTTTGACGTAGGGGCACCTACCAAATAACATTTATCTAGTAAGTCATCGGGTCACTGGATTTATTCATTATTTACTGAAAGCTATATAGTAGTTATCATGACATGCACTTAGACTGACGTGGCTCCAAGGCCACTGCGATCAAATTAAGATCATATGGTGTACACTGTACAACTGGTGTAACGTTCATTACGAAATGTCGGGGTATTGTATGAGGTGTAAACCTTGGAATTTAGGGGTAAGGATGCAAAAGTATATGATACGAAGATAAATAATAGTAAGATATAAATTTAAAAATTAAATATTATTATAATATATTTATTTTATTCAATATAAGTACTAATACCACATAAGGATATAGTACCATTTTTATTTTTGGTATACCAAACTTACAAATTCAAATTGTTAATATGAAATATAAAATATTAAAAAAATACAGCCTACAAGTTGTATTATACTTAAACAGGTGATATACACGTGTCTTCGTTAGGAGCCTAATGTCATTGATGTCGACATACAAACACAGTTACAAATATGACGTGTCAAATTATAAATCTAAAGTAAAATTGATAAACGACAGACAGAGTGAAGAAGTTCGAATACCATTCAAGCAGAACTGGCATGAGAAAACCTAATGAACGAAAGAAACAATGAGGTAAAAGAAGGAAACGCAATACTCGTTTTCTCAATCATGCGTTATCTATATTTGGCATTCGTTTTCGATATAATCATTACCAACACTCGAAATCCTGTATTTTGATAAGTTATTAAGAATAAGATCATTTAAAAAATAATAAGGAAAAAACAATAATGGAAAAACTATGCTTAATAACTAAAAACAAGTTTCTTGTAGACATTCTCACTTACAAAATAGCAGGTGAGCTTAGCCTGGATACATATTATCAATTAAAAGATAAATATCTTTTCCGTGGAACGGAATTTCATTATAAGAATTTATATTTAGACTGTTGCCACGTACGAGTAAAAAAAATTGCTCTAGGTTCATTTATTGCTGTGTGTTTGTTATCTAATCCTCCTGAGTCCTGAAACATAAACCATTTCGAGCAACACATTTCAATGCTAACGCCTGATTATTTAAAATCATAAACAAATCTATAAAACGCTATGTAAAAATCATTCACTTCAAAATTTCATATATGCTCCCTATAAAATTGGACAGCGCACTGAAACTCTGTTTTGTTCACAATGTTGAATATGTAGAATCATAAGACGATAATATACAATAATTTAGTAAATATAAGAATCGACAAAGTTGCACGAGGGATACCTTCCAATAGGCATCCACATTAATATCTGTGAGTTTGTAAGGTTTTATTTGTAGGTGCTTTGGCAGGATGTTATTGCCTTTTTCGTCTAGTGGAAGTAAAGGAAAAGGGCGGTTAATATATTGACCATATTTCTTCTCCGTTGGAAGTCTAAGGTTTAAATCTTGAGTTTTGATTGAACATTTGATGAAAGATACCCGAAATTGTGGTAGCTACCCATTCCACTATGTAAATTAAAAAAAGGAAAAGAAATGCTCTCGTACACATCCGTAGCCAACTTTACTGAAATTGTGTTGTGCAGCATTGATCTGGACAACCACATAACAATATAGAATTACACCAGAACTATCATTTTTTGATTAATATATTACAGATCTCGGAATATCACAAATATGAAATGATATATGAAACTTACCACTATATTCATTGCATTCTGAATAAGCACTGAACTTTGTGGATCCAGTTGTTTGGATTGCCACCTAGGAAAGCACCCATTTTGATCAAAGAGGAAAGATGATAGTGATATTTTATTATTTTGCCTTCTGATTTGCTTTCTACTGCACATCTTGTCTCGCAAAGGGAAGTACAAATTGTGGCAATCTCCTGCTCAAATTTTGTTAGAGACGCAAAATTGCAACGAGGTATGGCTCTATCAAGCAATATCTGAGTGGCCTCGATTTCAATGAGGTTTGGAACATGAAAGCAATTGTGAGCTGCGTCGTAGCCAATAACTTCTAAAAGGTCTTCTCGAGTGCAGGCCGTGACAAGAAGTAAACTGTCTTTTCTGAGTCCAATTGAGAGGAACATGCGGGTCATGCGAATTGATAACTCGCAAGTGTAAATATTGTCTATGGCAAGAAACACCTGTTGTTTGCTTATTAGCTTCCTCAGTAGGTCTTGTCCCTGCAACGGTGATGCTTATGCTTAGGCAACGTTCATTTTCTCACAATAGTTGCAAATGGAGAATCATTACGATACGTATAAGGAAAGACATTCATCGTCGTGTTAATATCCATTCAGGAAATTAAAAATTTCAAAATAATAATAATAAAAAAAACAAATTCCATTCTATGTATTTTACAAAAAAAAATCATCCGTAATCTATGATGAGTATGTGACGGTAAAAGTAAGATCAGGTAAAAACAATTAAATTTAAAAGAATTTCTACATAATTTCATGATGAAAAATAATCCATTGTTCTCTTTCAAAAATAAAATAAAACAAATAAATAGAAAAAAATTGCAATATTTAATGGTAAATGTTAGAATGTCTGACATTAGTTATTATTTGTAATGTACTATTGTAAAAATAATAACTTTTTTTTCCAATTTATATCAATAATAAAAATATATAATATATAATTATTTTAAATCTATAACCTTATATATAATGTTAAAAGAAATAGTAAACTAAAATGATTCGTTTTAATATATCATTTATAAATAAAATATCTCTTATATCTGGTTAAAATATCTCTTATATCTGGTATCTATTCTTATATTTGGTATGTATTAGATGTTGATTGAAGAATTACTATGTATAATGATATTACATCTCATATTTAAAATAGTAAAGATTTGAACTTTCAACTTAATGATATGCTTTTGTAAAGTAAGGTAAACATATTTAGGAAAATATTTCCTACTCCTAGTACTTATATATAGATATAATAAAACTAATATTTTTTTTTTATACATATCAATATATTAGTATTATTTTATATTATTTTGATATTCAATTGTGCAGTCACATAATAACTTATATACGTGCTAAATGTTTACAACCTACTAAAAGCAATTATGTATAGTCATTTTATTTTTAGATATTTTTTTTATTGATTGGTGGAAGTGGCTTGGAAAGAGAAAATGCTCTCGTAGAGAACCGCAAAAAAAAAAGAATAGGGGTCCCATAAGTTGGACACACAAAAATATCAAATGCACAAAGGAAACTGGGTCCCTCATAAGAGGCACCAAGGGAGGAAGGCCTAGACAAGCAAAAAATCAAAGAAAAGGATATTCCCACCTAAGTAAGGGAATCTTGCTCAAATGAAAATTTGAAATCCCCTCCCCTCGAAAGGTCTCTCCAATCTGACAAACAAGCAAAATCACTCCAAATATTGGTTTCAATCAAAAGCCACCAAAGAGATTTGCAAAGGAGCCTCGACCATAAAGTTACGAAGCAATATTTTAAACTTTGTAATAATATCCTCCATGAGGGCTCTCTTGAAGCACATCCATCCAACATGAAACTAGAACCCCAATATCTCGACATTCTAACAACCCATATGACTTCTCAAAAGTCATCTAGGACTCTAGTAGAGTCTCCATAACATCACCTCAATGGCAAATCCAAAATATTTCTAGCCTCTCCAAAATTTGTCAAAGAATTTGGAACCCCAACATCTCAACATGCCAAGAACCCATTTTGCCTCCCCAAAGTCGACCACACCACCTCCATGATAGAATTAAAATTAAACCATCCCCACTAATATTGATGAGGAAACTAGAATTACCTCTATAATCCCTCTATTAAGTTCAAAAATAGACCCATTTAGTCCTCCTCCAGTCAAATATGGACCATTAAAAATATCCAAAACTTATACAGAAAGGAAACATAAGAATCCTCCTACAATAGATGAACAAGAACCCACATGGCCCTCCCCAAAGATCACTTAGGTCCATTACAAGATAGCTGAAATCCCTTCCAAGAATACGTTCGGCCATGAACCCTCTTGGTCCTCTCTCAAATGCCAATAAAATCCATAATTAAACAATAGAAATCCCAAACAGGACCATGACCAACCAAGTGGTATTTATATATTTTTGTAGAAAGATAAGAAATCTAATTATAGCCTCGGATAATCCTAAAGTCAAAGCCTACTCAATATTATCTTCACACATCCGTCTCAACAAGGGCTTCTCTAAATCCAAAGGTGTAGAGCAACATATCAGGAAGGACATCCTATAGGAAAAATAACCAATACCAAAAAACCTTCTCCAAAGCTTCAACAATAGTAATTTACATACATATGGAAGGCAGAGGGCCTGCCTAGCTCCAAAAATATTTCCTAGGATTTTAGAACACAAAGATGCACATCCATTAGAGAAGTCCTCACAAAAAATGGTTACACACTATAGGAAAAAAAATAGGGGACCTTCTTGGCTCCTACAAACATTCCAAAAGGCTAGGGATTGAGGATTTTTTGGACCACCAGATCTACCCTCTTTATAAGAGAAAATAGATGCACATACTTGATGGTAGATAGGGGTTCCTTCTGACCCCTATTGAAATAAAAGAGATGAAACCCACAAGGAATTCTAGATGTAATAGAAAATATGAACCAACAACCCAAGCACCTTCGTAAAATCCTTGAGAGGGTTTCACAAGAAAATCCTTTTAGAAAAGAGCAATATTAACAAGGATATTTCTCATCAAGGGAAAGGGGTGAGAAGAGGCCACTAGAAGAACCACCAACCATACAATTGGTCACCACAAAAGTCTTGTCAAAAAATAGGGAATCTAGAAAAGACTCTTTGAGTACTCGAAAGGGGAACCCTAAAAATGAAGGCTTCAAACTAGCTAGGATTATAGAAGAAGAAGCCTCAGCATTAGTCACCATTAAGGAAACCCTCAAGCACAAAAAAACTGAATACCAAAGAAAAAGGGGGTAAGAGTCACCCCTATGTTGATAGGTACAAGACTAGTCAAGAATAATGTAGAAGAGACTTTCGAGATAGGCCAACCACACCTTATCCTAAACCAAACCTCCCACTCTCCCTATCATAGCTTCTCTTCCATTTTTAAATAATTTTATTTACATAAAGTATATAAACAATTTAGTTTGGTTTGGCCTTGCATGATATTTTAGATCTTTTATTATTGTAAAATGGATTTGCTTATTACAAAGCTGACTCATAGGTGAAGGTTGCTTAAGTCCCAATACTTCTATATATTTCCTCATCTAGATTACCTAGTATGAGAAAATATTATAAATTCTAATTTTATTTTTAAGAAAGTTGTAGTATTTTTTCCATATTTTTCTTCAGAGAATTTATGCATTGAATATTAAAATATAAGAAATTATTGACTTTTATTCCATGGTTTTCCACTATCCTATAAGCTCTATTTGAGCTTCATCCATATGAATGTAAATTATACAATTAACCATACCTTATTTTTTAACTAAATTACATTTGAGTATCCCTAGAATAACCATATGTTGTTTTAAAAGCTCACTATAAAAATTTAAAATAAAGTATAAAATATTATTACATAAGTTAACTCAGGCCATGCATATAATTCAAAGTATTATTTTTTGGTTTGTATTCAAAGGTTTTATATGTTTATCCTCAAGGTTTAGAATTTGAGGATAATATATTTGAAATCCTCAAAATTATAAGAACTTTTTTTTTATTTATCCCAAGTTAATATATCATTCATAGAACATCATTTGAAACATAAAAAACAACCATAGAAAAATATTCTCATTCTATTTTTCATAATAAACTTTTACTTTTGTTAAATTCATTCTTTGAGACCATTGTTAATAGTATACTTTCTTGAAGACATATATTAATACTTTTTAATTTGGAATACATTTTCTTTATTTATAGATTTTATGAAACCTTTCAATTGTTTATCTATAAGTCTTGCTCAAGCTCATAATATAACTAGACACACTTTAATAAAAATAAAAAACTTCTTTCACACATCCACCTTAAGGCATAGAAGCAATAATAGAGTTAGAGAAATTATGAAATTCGATGATGTAATATCGAATGACATTATAGAAATTAGGAAAGAAGCTGTTGATTTTTTCAAAACCCTCATCTACTCTAGGGATGATAGGGATCTTCAACCTGAAGAGATGCTATTGCACCACATCCCCACCCTAGTTTAATATGATATGAAAAAAACCTTAGTGCTCCTTTTTGGGATGAGAATATAAGGATTGTTGTCTTCTCTATGGGTGGTTTGAAATCTTTGGGTTTGGATGACTTTCCTCCTATTTTATTTCAAAAATTCTAGCACATTATTAGTGGTCACATATGTTCAACTATGAGGAAAATTTAGGAGTCTAATTTAATTTTGGTTGATGTAAACTAAAAATTTATAATTCTCATCCCAAAGTTAGTGGGTGCTAACAAATACTATGAATTTAGGTCTATTAGCCTTTGTAATACACTTTTTAAAATTCTCACTAAAACTATGGCAAACAAACTCAAAGTATACCTTCCCATAATTATTGACCATCCTCAAAGTGAATTTGTAACAGGAAGATAAAATTTGGATGGTGTTATTGTAGTTCATGAGTTGATTCATTCTATAGATAAAATTAGAAGGCCAAGAACTTTTCTCAAACTTGATATGAATAAAGAATACAAATAGGTCTTGTAGATTTTCTGCTTAAAGTTCTAGGGAAATTTGATTTCAAGCCTTACTGTATTAGATTGGTCATAGTTTGTATATCATCTAGAAAAATTCACAATCTTAGTTAATGGATCATCATATGGTTACTTTAGTAGTTGTAGAGGTATTCATCAAGGGTATCCTATGTATCTATTAATTTTATTGGTCGAGTCTATTGGAAAATATGGGTATTATATCATTTGATTATTTTCTAATGTACCCTCATGGGTGCATATTTAGTTTAGGATTATATTAGGAGTTATTGCTTTATTATTGTATTAGAATAAATGCACAAGTGTTAAATTGTGTAATGATATGAATGTGCATGTAGTACACATGTACATGAGTCTTAGGGTTGAGTGAGGGGTAAGTAACCTACCTTTCTATATAAAGGCCTCATTGTGAGTGATTGTGTGAGAGCAAGAGTAGTGCAAAGGTGTGAGTAGTAGTAGTCACAATGTAGCTCCATTTTGTTATCATGGAGGAGTTGCAAACTCCATGAGAGAAGCATTGTAATTTTCATGAGCTTTCTATATGAGCATTTATAGAGCATTGTATCAAGTTTTCTATCATATTTTCATGCATGTTTTTTTGTTATTATCATAGTTGCATCATTGCATGTTTATTTTTATACTTGTGAATGCATTCCCTTTATGTTTAAGGCTACAAAATCTAACAGTGGTATCGAAGCCATGGTGGATCAAAGGAAAGCCATAAGTACTATTGATGAGTATTTGCAAATAGGATCAGCCATAGTGTGTTGCTGCATGTAAATGCCATCACAATAGATTTTTTTATAAAATTAGCTCTAGATAGAAGAATATAAAATAGAAAAATCCACATGATATATTTAGCTAGAATTTTTCCACAAGAGATGTAACACTTGTGAACACTAGAACTCAACATTCTTCCACTACATTTGCAATCCAACTAGTGAAGTATATTTTTCATAGAGTCATAGAAATTTCTATCTATAATATTTTATTACAAGAGAGAAAATAAGTTTTCAAGAGAACAATTTGGTTACTATCATATAAATTTTTCTTGTTGTATAAAATTAAATCTCAAAAGGTAGGATGCTTCCTACAACAGATAGAGAAGAATTTCATCTTCATTGCTTGAAAGTTTAAGTCAATTTCCTAGGCCTAAGGAGAATGGTCCCATTAAAATATTTGCAGATTGAAGGCTCCTAGTTGATAAATAGAGGAGAGAGCTAGTAGTCAAGGAAGACACATTGAAGATTATAAATCTACGAAGGAGGATCCAAGAAAGAAGAACCCATTGAATAAAGGGGGTCGTAGAAAGAAGACCCCATTAAAGAGAAAAGAGACCCAAGAAGAAGATTCCTATAAAATGATTAGAGATTGGTGATCTCCATTGAATACTGAAAACATTCGATTGATGAAGATTTCCATTGAAGGCCCTATTTAAGAAGAGGTCCATTGAAGGCCCAATATGGCATTGAAGCTAAGCAAAGGAAGAAGAGGAACCTCTTAGGCTATAAGATAATCTAGGTAGAGTAGTCCCAAATAATAACCCTAGGATAAAGTTTACGGAATTATAATAGAGAGATAGAAAATATAACTATTGTAGTCTCCCTACTATAGGAATAGATATAATAATAGAGGGAACAAATGAACTAGCAAAAGCAAATATTGAAAATATTGGTAAGTTAAAACTCCTAAAATAGAAAAATTGAGGGTAGTCAAGAGGATGATCTTTACAAAGAAGAACAGGAAGGAGATTTAGCTAAGGCTTGGTTGAATTAGTTAGAGATATACTTTTCCATGAAGAAATATTCTTCACTAACTCAGACCATTTGGACCACTCTACACCTTTAAGAAATAAAATTAGACTAGTGGAATACCTTTAAAATGGATCAAAATATTTAGGTAGTGAACCTCTAATGGGATGGATTTGTTCAATCTTTCAAGAAAAGCTTCTTATCAAAACAATAATATGTGGAGAAATTTGAGTAATTATCTACATTTCACCAAGGAACAAGAATGATGGAGATATATTATCAAAAATTTATGAAGTTACTAAAATATATACAGTATATGTGGTATATGGGAGAATGAAGGTACATAAATTCATTTTAGAAGTAGATCCTAAAATTAGAACAATGATAAACTTGCACAAACCAAAGGCCTTGCAGAAGGCATATGATTTGGCTTATCAGGAAGATGCCAACTTGCAGATAAATAAGAAATTCTTCAAGTATACTGTATTTACACAAGAAGATCAACAATATCTTAGGGAAAGAAAAAGTGTTGGATTCATGAAATGGAACAAGAGTAGAATAAAAATAATAGAGGTAATTTGAAGTCTATGAAAATAAGCAGTGGAATGCAAGGGAATTTCAAGGATAAACTCTAAAATAAAAGTAATAGTAATAATAACAAATAATAATCCTCAAACATAGAGGCAGCCAGGACTATCACCAATAGAGAGAAAAGGGGAATACAAATAGGAAAAAATACAAGGTCCAAAGGGTGGATGCTACAACTATGGAGGCCCACACTATGCAATTCAATATCACCAGGAACCAATACCAAGTAAGAGAGTAGAGGAACCAAACAAAAAAAACTACGTAGTAATGGGAAACCATAAACTAAATGTTCAAGCCACCCCAATGCTCATGAATGGTAAATTGTGTGATAAAAAATTTAAAATTTTAATAGATAATGAAGCTACTAATAGTTTCATTTCTACTAATATAATTAGGAATATACCAGTAAAACCTATATTTTTGGCACAAGGGTGGAAATTTTAGTATGGTTTTGGACAAACCTACTCAATGGATCAATGTTTTCCCATAGTTGAGATCACCCTACCCAATGTCATGACCATTTGGAATTTATATGTAGCATAGTTGCATGCTTCTGATATCATATTAGGAATGCATTAGTTAAAGGCTCATAGATCCCTAATTAAATTCTAAGATAAATGGATATATTTTAGATATAAAGATATGAAGAGAATGAGGATCTATAGTGAACAAAGGTTATTTCAACCATAATTGTTGTAAGAAATGCAACTCAAGAAATCCATTAGAAAATGTGGAATGATCTATGTTATTAAGATAAAAACAAAATCAAGCATGATAGGAAGGAATAATTGTTTATAAACCTTCCAATTTTGCATGTGTCTAAGGATGTATTTCTTAAAGATATTATTGAGATCACCTAAATATTGATTTGACTTCACTATTGAACTGATGTTGGGAATGAAACCCATTCATATAACTCCTTATAGGATGAACCCTATTGAGATGCATAAGTTAAAGGTGCAACTTCAAGAGTTTATGAAAAAATCTTTGATTAAATCTAGTGTGTCACCATGGCGTGCACCTATACTATTTATCCAAAAAAATATTATTCTTTATGATTATTCATAGAATACAAAATGATAAATAAAGCAATCATCAAGAATAGGTATTCATTGCCCATAATTGAGATTTGTTCGATCAACTTAAGGATACCACCATATTTTCTAAAATTGATTTAAAATCAGGATATCATCAGTTAAGTATCTAAGAGGAGGATACACATAAAATAGCTTTTAATACTAGATATAAATATTATGAGTTCATAGTACTACAATTTGGATGGACCAATATACTAACAAAATTCATGAATTTGATGAGATATTTGTTTAGAAGGCATCTATATCAATTTGTCTTGATATTTCTAGATGATATTTTGGTATACTCCTAAAGTAGGGAAGATCATAATCGACATTTGAGGTTCGTGCTTGAATTGTTGAGGAAGAATTAAATCTATGGGAACTTGTCAAAGTGTGAATTTTATGTTCATTGGGTACAATACCCAGGACATGTCATATCTATAGAGGGAATAGCTATAGATCCAATTAAATTTGAGATCATTCTAAGTTTGCTATTGTATAGTAATGTGTCTAAAGTGTAGAGCTTCATGGGTATTATAGAATATTATAGGCATTTTATATAGGAATATTCTAAAAAATCTTACTCTATAAATAACCTTCAAAAAAAAGAAAAGGAATTCAAATGGAAAGACAAGTGTGATGTCACCTTTGAATTACATAAACAGAAGCTTACTATTACACCTATGATTAAAATTCTAGATCCTTAAGAGAATGTTTTAGTTTGTACTAATGCTTATTTGGAAGGATTATGAGCAATTCTATCCCAATATGAAGAAGCCATTGCATATGAGTATAGGAAGATCAATAAACATGAGGTAAACTATATTACACATGATTTAAAGCTAGTAGTTTTGTGCACACGCTTAAGATTTGGTGATACTACCTGTTAGAAAAATATTTTGAGTTAAGAAGCAACCATCAGAGTTTGAGATACATATTCACTTAGCCTATGCTCAATGCTAGACAAAGAATATGGGTTGATTTACTAGTAGAGTATGAATTTGGTATAGAGTATATCAATGGTAAGAAAAACAAGGTCGTTTATATCTTAAGTAAAAGAAGGTACATAGTAGCTCTGACTCGTACTCATGTGGATTTGATGGATCTGGTTAGGAAAATGCAACCATAAGATCAATATTATAGTGAAATTTGAGACAATATGGAAATAAATCCTAGAGATAACAAGTATATTAGCATAAAATATAAAGACAATGTGGTTATACCTAAAATCAATGATTTAAGGAGACTTATTATGTAATAGGTGCATAGATCTCCTTAATCTAATCAGGTGCATAGATCTCCTAGAGAGGCTAAAATGAGAAATAAAATGAAAAGACCTACTAATCAGGTGTGAAGAAGGATATGACTAATTTTATTGCTAGATGCTTAGAAAGCTAGAAATTAAAATTTGAGCAAAGACATCCAGTAAGATAATTCTACCCACATAATATAACAATGCAAAAATGACAAGATATATCTATGGAATTTATTGTAGGTTTAGCTAAGACTAGATGCCAATATGATGCAATATTTTTTGTAGTCAATAAGTTGACTAAGGTTATTCATTTAATATTAGGAAACATCAAGTATTATGTAGTGGTAGTGGTGAATATGTTTTCCAAAGAGATATCTATATTAGATGAGTTTCTTAAATTGATTATTTTTTAAAGGAACTCTAGATTTATATTTGAGTTTTGATAGGATCTTCATCGTGTAGTGGGAATAAAGTTGAAAATTAGTTCTACATACCATATATAAATAGATGGGAAAAAAAAGGGTAAACCAAGTGTTGGAAGACATGCTTTATATGTACTGCATGGACCAAAAGTCTTGGTGGAAAGACTTTTTGTATTTAGTGGAATTTGCATATAATAATGGTTATCATGCTTCCTCAAGAATGGTCCTGTTTGAAGTCTTGTATGGTAGAAGATGCATAACACCTTTATATTGGGAAAATCAAGAGGATAGGGTGGTAATAAAATTGAATATTATCAAATAGATGGAAAAATAACTCTGGATTATTAGGTAAGGGTTTAAGAAAGTTTTTAATCATCAGAAGAGCTATACTGATCTAAAAAGATCACCTAGAGAATTATCTATGGGATATAAAGTTTTCTTAAGATTTGAACCTAAGAAAAGTGTCATCAAGTCAACTAAGTTGGATTTTAATAATGTTAGGCCATTTGTGATCATTGATAGGATAATTCTAGTTGCCTATAGACTTGTCTTGCTCCTCAGCCCATCAAAGATCCATGATACTTTCATTTATCCTTGCTTAGGAAGTATATTGTCAATCCTAATCATATTTTTTATGTTTATAAATTGTATATGGTAGATCCCTTAATCATTGAGGTAAGACCATTAAATATTCTAGAGTTTCATTCTAATATTATGATGAAGCAAACTCTATAATAGAATGTCTAGTGGGACCATTATTCTGAGTGATGTGCCACTTGGAAAAAGGTGGAAGACATGAGAAAACAGTTTTCATATTTGTTTGAATGAATAAAATGAAATTTATTTTATAGGGAAAAAACATAAAGGAGTGTATTTAGTCCAAGGGGTGTATGTCATGACCCGCCTCAGTAGGACTCAAAAAATCAGATTATATATTAATGTGTGATTGAATAAATACTTAATTGTTAAGTTATTTTCTTTAATGGTTACATAAAATTAATATTTTGGTGATTTTATATGAGGATATGGTACTACTGATATCATAAGTGGCTGCAAGACCAGGTGCTCATATGGGTGGATGGGAAGTTGACCATCGAGAATGAGGAGCTCAAAAACAAGGGAAGTGATGGTCAATTTAACTGAAGACAACTCTTAGGTAAATAAATGTTACCCACATGTAGTTGTATTTATATTGATGTGTTTGAGCATAATAACCATCATTTCAAGTTTTACATAGCAAAACTTGATAGCCTTGAATCTATCATAAACTCTTTTACTTCAGGATATGGACAATAGGATATGGTTATGAATTACTTCCTTTTGTTTGATTATCTTATGAGAATGATGCATGAGAATATAGGATAAACATTTATTTTGATATAATTAAAGAAATTATATTAAAAAACATATTAATATGATAATATTTAATATTAATATTGGCCATTGATTAAACTATTGTAAAGGATATTTAATTAGTACTTATGCTTTGTTAGTAAAAAATATTTTTAAAGAGAACATAAATGAATTAATAGAATTGCTTTATATTTAATATCATGTGAATATTATAAATGAAATATTAATAGTGGAAGAAACTATTAGAAATTAATAAATTTATATTTTTAAAAAGAGGAGGCTTTATCTTAATTAAAGGAATAAAAGCTTTCTTTTTGCTTTTATAAAAAATAAAAATAACAAAAAAATTTATGGAGGAGTTAAAAAGGATATTAGGAATCTTTCACATGGAAGAAATAAAGTAGAGGCCCAAAGGGTGTGATAGAGGAAAATATATTCTCTTGTTCTTTTTAAATACCAAAATAAGAAAAAACCAGATAACATGGATAGAGAGATTGAGGGAGATACCTTCGAAAGCAAGAAGCTTAGAAGCATTCAAATTTTTGTTTAGATATTGATATATCATGTTGTTTTTGAAACCACCTTCAACTTGTATTTTCTCTCATTGTGTGATTTTAGTTTTAAGAATACTTATATCCTCAAATGAATATTGTTGCATATGTTAAGTGAGATGCTTTCATTTACATTAAAATTTTAGTGTTTTAAAACTTTTTTTCTCTCCATAAATGCATTGTGCTATAATACTAAGTTGGTTTAGACAATCTTATCATGTAGATATACTTTGTTTCTTCTACCAAACTCTACCTGAACATTAAAACGCTAGAAACCTTTTTATTATAGTAAGTCGGGTTTTTTTCCATTGAAGGTATTGTACTATTTTCTATAATATTTTTTTGAGAAAAGTGGTATTATAGTTTTATATCATACTAGTTTATTTTGAAATCATTATGTTCATCTTGAAGTGAATTTGGTTTGTGTATTTTAAGCACCTTCAATTTTGTTGTACGTCTGATCTATATTTCCATGTTGGTTGTTCTAGTTTTGTTTTTTGAAAGATCACCGTGTTATGTGAAGAACACAAGATTATACTAAGATGGGGGGTGAACAATATAAGACCAAATTTTACTTTTCTTTCCCAAACAATATTATCCAATATAATCAATGGCAATATCAATAGCAATAATCAAAGCAATTCACAAATCAGTACATATAGTAGAGACACAAATTTAACATGGTTCACCCAGTGTGGGCTACTCCACGAAGAAAATATTTCACTAAAATTTTATCAACAAATATATTGGGAATCACTCCCCTATTACAATTTTTATGGACCTCTTTTCAAAGGAGACATCAATCCCCTAATGCTCTAATTTATGGATCTCTCTCCAGAGGAGAAACCATTCCTCTATTCTTTGGTTCATGGAACTTGACCTAGTATAACTATTTCTCCTCAACTTTTTTATGGATATCTCTCCATAGAAGAAATCTATATTCCAAATTGCTTCATGGATCACACTCCATAGGAGAGCTCTTTCCCCTTGCTCTAGTTCATGGAACACTATATATAGGAGAATTTTTTCTCCTCTTCTTTGGTTAGTAATATTCTAGAAGACCTATGCCCCCACTACATTGGCTTATGTATATCTCTCGATATAAAACCTCTATACTCACTCAAAATACCTCTATCCTCACTGCCTTGGCTAATGGATATCTATCCACTGGATACTACTGTCCTCTACTCTGTCACCTCTATATATTTATCTCAAACTCATATCATATTATATCTGCATCAAACACTATCCTCTATCTAGTATAAATTTAATCTAACTGTATCTCAGGTCTAGCACAAATATGCTCTCAAATCTACACCAAAATTTGTCCTCAAGCCTTAATGTAAAGCTTGATCCAATCACAAATCAACTCAACTTAGATTTACCCCAAGACTTAACATAAATATTGATCAAATCAATCAATCAAATCTGCTTTCAAGTCTTCACAAAGACTTACCTCAAATATACCCTCAAGTCCTCTCAAGAACTTGCTCAATTTGCTCTCAAGTCTTCACCAAGACTTATATCAAATATGCCATCAAGTCCTCTTAATAACTTTCTCAATATGCTCTCAAGCCTTCATAAAGACTTAGCTCAAATATACCTATAATATTTCACAAAAGCTTTCTCAACATTTTCTTTAAGATTTCACATAGCTTACACAACTCTATCCTTGAGCTTTCATAAAAGCTTACTCAAAGATATCCTTAAGATTTAACAAAATATTACTCAAATCTTCTCAAAAACATGCTCAAAACATCTCACAAGATATGCTCAATTAATCTCAAATCTTTCACACAATGATATCAATTGCTTTGTCTAATATTCAAAGTAATTCCTTTAACTTGAAGCAGTTTAGACATATTCTATTTAGAATTTGTTTAACCTCTAGAACATATAGAGAATGATGTACTCTATCAAAAACTCAATATGTTCTCCTAAATCATTAATTTTATCGCTTTCACAAATCTGATTTCTAATGTTTACACATTCACTTTCAATATAACTCAAAACCAATGCTCAAGAACTTTCTCTCAATAATTCAATCAATGAAACACAACTTGCTAACAAACACTAAACAAGTGTTTTCATACTTCTTCAAACAAAGAGTAAAATGTGGGTCTCAAACCCTAACTCAAATAATCTTCAATATCTATCTCCAATGTTCTATAAACATTCACCAATCATGCATATAAAAACTCACTCAAATATTTCCAACAATAATATCAATCAATCATTTTCACTTCACCTTATATTTCACAACATTTAATCCACCAATACTTCAATAAAACTATGATATACCCATACTTTTTGTTTTTAGGGAGATATATATTCAAAATATGTTTTAATCACAACCAAATCCTTTTGCCAATTCTAGGTTAGATAGAAACAATATATCTTAAAATATCCAAAAGAATATTTTTACCTCAAAAAATATTTCACCACACAAGAAATACAATAAAATGTCAAGACACAAATACACCTTATTACTCCTTCCTTAAAAATAACTCCAATCAATATATCATTCACTCACTCAAGCAAAATAACTATAATGACAATATCCCTATAGCTCCTTTTAACTCCAACTCAACATAGAATATTTCAATCCAAATTTCAACCTTCCAAACACTTTAATATTCTAACTCAAAATAAATTTCAAATTACAATAATAAATTCCTTTGAATACACCTTATAATCTCCAATTCTTAACCCAACATACATATCAAATTATACCAATAAAATTCCTTGCACACACCTTATAATATCCAATTCTTAATCCAACATATGGCAAAAATAAAAATTTTAATCATACCTTAGCCACTTTAATCAAAAAATATTTCATGTGCCTCAAAATACTAACATGCACTCCACATGAATTGAACTCGTGTTCACCACCTACCTATCACCTTAGCCATGGCTAGGCTACCACTTAGGTTGCTTGCCCACATGAACACCAAGATATGCTCGTTACCTTTTGTATCCTACGCAAACACCAAAATTGTTTGAAACAAAAAAACTTCCCTCTGTTGCCATTGGGAATCGAACATGGGACCTTTGTTTCGCTAATGCCTTACACTGCCAAGCCTTGCAACTATCTCAACCATGTGGTTGGTAATAGGGACGCACACTCTTCTCCCTTTATTCATCCACAATCCACCTTTAGCTTTTAAAAATAAAAAGCTTCATCTTTTGTTGCTCACAAAAATTGCATCAATAATTTTTAACCTTTCGCATGTGTAATATCTGAGACTTACCTTATGGTACAAATACCATAATCATTCCTTGCTCGAACATCAGAAGGGAAAATATTTAAACTTAAATTTGTTGTGACAAACCCTTACTTAGGGTTCTAATTATTTTATATTATAAATTAATTATAATATAAATATTATAATTAATTTACAAGTAACCTTAGGCTTTTATTTTAATACTTAATATTATAATAATGAATATTATAATATTATTTCCTTTGGACCTAGGTATCTCCTTCCTTCAGGGTATTTAGCCAACCTTTTGACCAATCATGTGAAGCTTTAAACCAAATCTCTTGGGCTTAAAATATAAATATTTTAACCCTCATTTTTCAATATCTTGCACTAAATTTTGACATCAATGACAACACAACTACTCAAAATTTCCAACAATCTCCCCCTTTGTCATTAATGGTAACCCTTTTTCCTTAACCATTCATTTTTCCTTTTTCTTATTCTATTCCCTTTGAGAAACTGCTCTTCCTGACTGAATGCTCTCCCCCTAACTCAAATCTCTCCCCCTTTTACATCAATGGTAAAGGGACACCTTTGGGGCTAAAGTTAAGACTCTTAGCTTATCCCCTTCCCACCTCCTCTCCTTAGGGTGGTTAATTTTGGGGTGGGATTATCTCTAATCCCAACATACACTACTATTTTTCTTTATCCACCTTATTTCTCAACTGATCCTTCTAATTATTTCAAGTATTCATGTTCCTGTTTGTCTTCGAAAATTCTATTCTATACCACTTAGCCATATGACCAACATTATTGCACTTATAACAGTTAATATTGTGGTTCCTTGAAGGTACAAATATTTTGAAGTTCCTCCTAGTTAAGTCATATCCATTCCTATCATGAACCTTGCAATGAATTGCTTTATGACTAAATTGATTACAAGAGTGACAATACCCTTGAAAGAGATGTCCATTTCTAAAATTTCTCCTGGTGAAGCCATATTCCTTCTTTTCATGTGTCCTGCACTGCATAGCCCTGTGACCAAACTTGTGATATGAGAAGAAACATCCTTTGAATAAATATTGCCTTGACCCCATTGGTCTCTCAGTCCTTTCTTCCCTGTGATGTTTCCTATTCATCATTTGTGCATTGTTCCTTTCCTTGTTGAACCTTCTATTTTCTAACTTATCCTCATAAGTCTCACTTTATCTTTCACTCTCTTCTTCTAAAGCTTCTTCTTCTTTGGAGCTTGATATTGACTACTCTACTTGTTCTCTTTGGCCTTCTTCAAAACCAACTCTTGTCTTGTTTGATGAGGATCTTTGTGCAATGATAATCTTATACAAGGATTTTGAGCTTTTACCAAACATGTGTAGATTGTCTTTAGATTCTTTCACTTCCTTTATTAGTGAAGCTACTGCATGCTCTAATATTTCATATTCTAATACTTTTACCTCTAAATTTTTATTAAATATCCTTGTAGACACCCAAAAATCACCAATCCGATTATGTGACAACAAGTGCTGATTGCATTGACACACACAACCCCTGGGGAAGCCCCCAGAGGTTCAACAGTGGTCCTAACCACTTCCAAAAGTAGTTTTAGAGGTCAAAGGTCAATTTGGCACCTTTTTGGAACTTTTCTCTCTGCTTGTCCCACTCAGGGATGAATACAAACTGGCATTCATCACACCCAAGGACGAATATTAGCATTTACCCTAGGGTGAGGTGAATAGCAAGTTTGACTGGAAAAAAGTCAAACCTCGGTAACTCCGCCAGTTAACTAAGGCTTCAGGCCATGCAATTACGAGGAATAGATTTTATTCAAGAAGAGAGACTTTAGTTATGAATGTCTTTATTTTAGAAACCTCATGCAAGGAGATTCTAAATTAGGGAATTAGCTTTTCTCTAAAAGTAGGAAAACAACTCAAGTGGCGCCCTCGCATGCACAATTCAAATAGAGAGACCCTAACGTCTGTAAATTGGTGAGTTTTCTCACCCAAAATATATACAGAGGGGGAGAATTTGTGCAATGAAGTGTTGCAAATTTACATACCTACCTATGATTTGTGCTTTCACATCCTTAATCTCTCATTCGAAAGGGAGGTTATTGGGTGACTATTGGAAGCGCGAATCCGGACCCAAAACCTGATATTTGGCCACAAAAATCCACAAAAATTGTCGACAACACCCCATAACCAGTTTTGGACCCATCACAAGTGTATTGGTGCCAAAAAAGTGCCCCAAACGATGGGCGTTCTGCCCCCGGGCGCTCCCCAAATTGTCACAGTCAAATTCGCCCCACCCCGGGATGAATAGAAAAATGTGATAGATTTCTATGATTTTTATTTTGAATTTTATTCTAGATATGTTAAATAGGTTACAGTTTAAATTTCATTTCATTCTAAGTCATTTTGACCAAGTTTCTGTCATTTCCCACGTTCACTAAATTGCATATGGCATAGAAAAATCTGGGTCCTAGAGGCTAAATTGGAGAAATATGACCATTTGGGTCTTCCCAAAAAACTCCCAATTAGCTAACCCCAACTTTGTAGGTCATTTGGAGCTTCCTAAGTAGGACATTGAAGAGGGTGCTTTCTGACAAATTATTGTAGGCCTATTCGTCCCACCCTGGAGCGAATACAAATTTGTGAGGAATTTATAGACTGTTATTTTTGTAGTGGTCTTATGATAACATATTTATGCTACTGTTAAAT
This sequence comes from Wollemia nobilis, assembly GCA_028583015.1. Lineage (NCBI taxonomy): Eukaryota > Viridiplantae > Streptophyta > Pinopsida > Araucariales > Araucariaceae > Wollemia > Wollemia nobilis. The sequence goes on from JAQPPZ010002593.1 coordinate 557,244, forward strand.
TTTTAGGTCAATCCGAGGTCATTTCATTATCGTTTTAATATTTTCATGCATTTACTGACAGTAGGCCTTGGGAAATACATGCTTTATTTTATCTGTAGGTGCTACTAATGTTTTCTGTTTCTTTGAATGCAGGTTTATGAAATCATAGGATCAGGAAATAGCAAAGAATCACATACACAAGCGGCGGCGAAATTTTGGTCAGCCCAGCTTACATGCGGGCACGCGGAAGAAGGATTGTTATCCATGGATGTTGTGACAAAAAACACATTTGATGCTCCTATTCCATAAAAAGGAAGGAGACATATTGTAACACAACTTAAAAGTGTATCAATAAAGATATTGCCATATTTTATATTACTTTTATCTTGTGTCAATTTGTCTATGTTCTTTCTTGTGGCATATTCCTTTTTGTTTTCGTATCCTTGTGCTTTCAATCCTTATCTTAGATATTGAGTTTGTAATATCTTGTATAATATTTCCTTTATTTTCATCACATTATTGAAATTTAAAATTGAGTCTTGAATTCTATTTTCTAACTTTTCTTAATTCCATAACAACAAAAATAAGATCACCTTCTAGATCAACTACTCCTTAATTTTTTTATTCTTTCTCTACATTTTTGTCTTCAAGCATATCTTCATACCTTTTAGATTTATCTTCAATAGAAGCACTTCATTCTTCCTCTATTGCAAATAAGAGAATTTCTTCTTCAATATCTGAGGATCTTCCATAACTATCACTTGAAATATTTCCTATCTTATCTGCATATAAACTCTTCTTATGCCTCTGGAAAAACTTCTTTTCATGCTTGTTTTTTCCATACGTATTTTTCTTTTCATACCTGGATTTCTTTGCTTCCCTATGTTTATGATACTATTTATCTTCACCACTACTACTTCTAGATTTTGTATAGTTAGATGCATAGTGACCATATTTACCATAATTTAAACACTTGACTATTTTTGTACCTTTGTGCTTTCTTGAGTCCTTGTTTCTTCTGTCATAGTTTGCTTCTTCATCACTGGATGACTCATTACTTGAATCTTGCTTCTTATATTTTATTTTATTTGCTACTTTGAAGGCAGCCTCTTTCTTGGAAATATGATCCTTTCCCATTGTCATATCAAAAGTTGTGAGAGTTCCATGTAAATCATCCCTAGTTAAAGTTTCAATATCTCTTATTTTTTCTATGGATGAAACCTTTTCACTATACCTCATAGGGAGTGACCTTAAAACCTTTTGATAAACATATGATTCTTCAACTTTAAACCCAAGTGCTTACATGGAGCTAAAAAAATAATCCACATGAAGTAAGTATGTAACAATGTCTTCCTCATTATTCATCTTCATGTCTTCAAATATATTCTTATAATTTTGCAATTTTTCTATCTTGACCTTTTTGTCTCCCTCATTTGTTTTCTTCAACTTTTTCCAAATATCTTTTGCTGATGTGCAATGCACAAATTTTACAAATTATGCTTCATGTAAACCATTTAATATTACATTCATTGCCTTTGAATTATATAGGTGTAAGAGCTTATCATTTGTATATGTAGGAGGAGTAGCTAGTGGTGTGTACCCATCCTCAATTATTTGCAATGTCTTATTTCCTTGTGACATTAGGTAAATCTTCATTGTTACACTCCAAAATGCATAATTATTCCCATCAAAAAATGGTGCTTTATTTGCTGAAGATCCACTCTGAGATACAATCTGTGTTCCTGTATAATTTTACTTCAAGATCTTAAACTCTTTCGAAGGAACCCGCTCTAATACCAATTAAAGAACATAAGCTTATACTGAGAAGGGGGGTGAACAGTATAAGACCAACTTTTACTTTTCTTTGCCAAACAATATTATCTAATATAATCAATAGTAATATCAATAGTAGTAATCAAATCAATGCATAAATCATCACACATAATAGAGACACCAATTTAACGTCGTTCATGCAATGTGGGCTACTCCATAGAGAAAATATTTCACTAAAATTTTCTAAATAAATATCTTTGGAATCACATGTATATTACAATGCTTATGTACCTCTATCCAAAGGAGACACAAATCCCCTAATGCTCTAATTTTTGGATCTCTCTCTATATGAGAAACCTTTCCCCTTTTCTCTGGTTCGTGGAACTTGACCTAGGAGAACTCTTTCTCATCAATTGGTTCGAGGATCTCTCTCCATAGAAGAACTTTATCTTCCTAGCTCCTTCATGGATCACACTCCATAGGAGAACTCTTTCCCCTTGCTCTGGTTCATGGAAATCTATCCACAAGAGAACTCTTTCTCCTTTGCTCTCGATGGTGATCTTCTAGAAGACTACTGCCTCCACGACACTAGCTTGTAGATCTCTATCTATAGAAGATATTTATCCTCACTCATAATACCTCTATAATCACTACCCTAGCTAATAGATATCTATACACTAGATACTAATATCCTTGGATCTATCATCTCCAAAGTTACTCTCAACTTTATCTCAGATCTACACCAAAAACTATCCTTAATCTAGTATAAATCTACTCTAACTTTTTCTTAGGTCTAGCACAAATATGCTCTCAAATCTACATCAAACTCTATCCTCAAGCCTTAACATAAATCTTGATCCAATCTCAAATCAACTCTGCTTAGATATACCCCAAGACTTAACACAAAGCTTAAATAAATCAATAAATCAACTCTACTCTCAAGTCTTCACAAAGACTTACCTCAAATCTACCCTCAAGTCCTCTCAAGAACTTGCTCAATCTACTCTCAAGTATTCACCAAGACTTATCTCAAATCTATCCTCAAGTCTTCTCAAGAACTTGTTCAATCTTCTCTCATGTCTTCACAAAGACTTACCTCAGATCTACCTACAATATTTCAAAAAAGCTTGCTCAACAATGTCCATAAGCTTTCACAAAATCTTACACACCTTTATCCTTAAGATTTCACAAAATCTTACTCAAAACTATCCTTAAGATTTAAAAAAATCTTACTCAATTCTTATCAAACACATGCTCAAAATAGATCACAATATATGCTCAATCAATCTCAAATCTTGCACATAATACTATCAATTAATTTGTCTAATATTCAAAGTAATTCCTTTAAATTGAAGCAGTTTAGACATATTCTATTTAGAATTTGTTTAACCTCTGGAACATATAGAGAATGATGTACTCTATCAAAAACTCAATATTTTCTACTCAATCATTAAGTCTATCACTTTCACAAATATGATTTCTAATGTTTGCACATTCACTTTCAATATCACTCAAAACCAATGCTCAAGAAATTTCACTCAATCATTCAATCAATGAAACACAACTTGCTCACAAACCCTAAACAAGTTTTTTCATACTTATTCAAACAAATAGCACAATGTGGGCCTCAAAACCTAACACAAATAATCTTCAGTATCTATCTCCAATGTTCTTTAAACATTCACCAATCATGCATATATAAACTCACTCAAATATTCCAATAATAATATCAATCAATCCTTTTCACTCCACCTTATATATCACAACATTCAATACAAAAATACTTCAATAAAAATATGGCATGCCCATACCTTTTGTTTTGATGGAGATATATCTTCAAAATCTATTTTACTCACAACCAAATCCTTTTGCCAATTCTAGGTTAGATAGCAAAATTCTATCTCAAAATCTCCACAAGAATATTTTACCTCGACAAATATTTCACCATACAATAAATACAATAAAATGTCAAGACACAAATACACCTTATTACTCCTTCCTTAAAAATAACTCCAATCACTAGATCATTCACTAAATCAAGAAAAATAACTATATCCATATAGCTCCTTTTAACTCCAACTCAACATAGAATATTTCAATCCAAATTTTAACCTTCAAACACTTTAATATTCTAAGTCAAAATAAATTTCAAATTACAATAATAAATTCCTTTGAATACATCTTATAATATCCAATTCTTAACCCAACATACATATCAAATTATACTAATAAAATTCCTTGCACACACCTTATAATCTCCAATTCTTAATCCAACATATGGAAAAAAAAAAAAAATTTAATCATACCTTAGCCACTTTAATTAAAAAATATTTTGCACGCCTCAAAATACTAACATGCACTCCACACGAATAAAACTCACATTCAACTCCTGCCTAGCACCTTAGACACAACTAGGCTACAACTTGGGCTACATGCCCACATGAACACTAAGATGTGCTCACTGCCCTTTGTATCCTTCACAGGCACCAAAATAATTTGAATCAAAAAATATTTCCCTCCACTACTATCAGGAATCAAATGCAGGACCTCTATTCCACCAATGCCTTATGCTACCAAGCCTTACCACTATCCCAACCATGTGGTTGGTAATAGGGACATGCACTCTTCTCCCTTTATTCATCCACAGTCCACCTTTAGATTTTAAAAATAAAAAGCTTCTTCTTTCGTTGCTCACAAAAATCACATCAATAATTTTTAACCTTTCACATGCATAATATCATAGGCTTACTTTATGTCATTAAACCTTATGGTATAAATACCATACTCCTTCCTTGCTCGAACGTTGACGGGAAAAACATTTAAACTTAATGTTTTGCGCCCAACCCTTACTTAGGGTTTTAATTAATTTATATTATAAATTAATTATAATATAAATATTATAATTAATTTACAAGTAACCTTAGGATTTTATTTTAATACTTAATATTATAATAATAAATATTATAATATTATTTCCTTTGGGCCTAGGTATCTCATTCCTTTAGGGTATTTAGCCAACCATTTGACCAATCATGTGAAGCTTTAAACCAAATCTCTTGATGGAGCTCAATGAATTCAACATTCAAGATTATGGATAGAATGAAGCCTATCATGTTTTGCCATTGATCATAATAAATTTAATTGTAATGTAATTGAGACCTCAAAGAGAGTGATGTAACAATGAATAGTTCATGGGTTTGAGTCTATGCATATTGATTTATAATGTTAAGGAAGGTTATGTTAATAAGTTTCTTGATTATGTGAAGTTTTGTATATTTGATGCTTTTAAGTAATCACTACTCTTACTTCCAATACTTTTGATAGAACCAAATTATGATAATTGTTTTATATTGTAGACACCAAAACAGCACCAATCCGATTAAGTGACTACAAACACTGATCGCATTGACATACACAGCTTTCAGGGCAGCTCTCAGAGGTCAAACAGTGGTCCTAGCCACTTACATAGCAGTTCAGAAGGTCGGAAAGTAAACAAAGCCTTTATCAAAACAAAGCCTTCATCAAAGCAAGCCTTTATCAAAACAAAGCCTTCATCAAAGCAAGCCTTCATCAAGACAAAGTCTTAATCAAAAGAAGGGCCTCGGTCGAAGTGTCGCGATATCGCGACGTCGCGATATCGTGACGTCACGATATCATGACACTTCGGCACCCAAAGCAAAGCTTTGCCTGAAGTGTCACGATATCGCGACGTCGTGATATCGCGACGTCACGATATCGTGACACTTCGGCACCCAAGGCCTTGCCTTGGCCGAAGTGTCGCGATATCGCGACACTTCGGTGCCCAAGGCTTTGCCTTGGCCAAAGTAAACAAGCAATCATTAAATTGATCAAACACTTGACATTCCCGAAGCATGAACACAATTTTCCCCCTGTGGACAAAAGGTTACGCCCTTTTCCTAATCATGACTGATCAATGTCCAAGCTCAAGTCACACCTCACCAAAATAGGTTAACACTTGAAATCAAATTCCTTAGCTCGTCAGAAGCAAGGATTCAAGAATGCATGCCATTTCCATACTTGGGGCATCAAAAGTTTGTTAGGTTACCAAGAGACCCTAATCATTAGTGCTTTGGTCATCCATTTTTGCTCAGCACTGCATCACCTGCAGCGCTTCCCAAAAAGGGGCATCTGTAGACACCAAAACAGCACCAATCCAATTAAGTGACTACAAACACTGATCGCATTGACATACACAGCTTTCAAGGAAGCCATCAAAGGTCAAGCAGTGGTCCTAGCCACTCACACAGTAGTTTAGAAGGTCAGAACAAAGTTGGTCATTTTAACAAGCCTTCATCAAAAAGCAAAGCCTTAGTCAAAAACAAGCCTTCATCAAGCGAGCTTCATAAAACAAGTCTTAATCAAAAGTGGGCCTTGGCCGAAGTGTCACGATATCGTGACGTCGCGATATCACGAAACTTCGGCGCCCCAAAGCAAAGCTCTGCCCGAAGTGTCATGATATCGCGACACTTCGGCACCCAAGGCTTTGCATTGGCCGAAGTGTCATGATTTCGCGACACTTCGGCGCCCAGGCTTTGCCTTGGCCGAATTTGGTGCCCAGGATTTGCCTTGGCCGAAGTGTCACGATTTTGTGACACTTCGGCACCCAAGGCTTTGCCTTGGCCAAAGTGTCACGATTTCACGACACTTCGGCGCCCAATGCTTTGCCTTGGTCGAAGTGTCGTGATTTCGTGACACTTCGGCGTCCAAGGCTTTGCCTTGGCCGAAGTGTCACGAAATCGTGACACTTCGGCGCCCAAGGCTTTGCCTTGGCCGAAGTGTCACGATTTCGTGACACTTCGGCGCCCAAGGCCTTGCCTTGGCTGAAGTGTCGTGATTTCGTGACACTTTGGCACCCAAGGCAGGGCCTTGGCCGAAGTGTCACGATATCGCGACACTTCGGCAGTTGCGACTAGGCGACTCTTCAGCGGGCATTGACCATTCATAAGCGACATTCCACCATTCAAGGGCAGGTATTCAACCAATCAGAGGCAAGCATCAACCAATCAGAGGCAAAAATTAACCAATCAGAGGCAGACATTAAAGTGACTTAATGACAAATAGCAGCCAAAGACAATCATTTATGGCTCTTGTTGTGCATGTGCGCATAGGTGGGCAGATTGGCAGTTGGCAGACTACAGTCACATAGGCCTAAGTCAAGGAGGAGTCTCCTCCCTGATGAGGAGGCATGACTGCCACATGGCATCCCTGCATGCTATTTTTAAAAGAGACCCCATGGGTCTATAAAAGAGCAAACTTTCCCGCTTAGAAGGGAGGTGAACAAGCATTTGAAGAATACAACGAAGTGCTGTTCATTTGAAGACCTATTTGCATTCCTTTGAGATTCACTCTTCTGCACCTGTAATCTCTTTCGGAATGGAGGTTACTGGTGGTTGTTTGAAGGTGAACCCAGACCATGATATCCGATAGTGGATCACAATATTTCACTAATTCGACGACAACTCAACACCTGAAATATTTCGAGCCCTTCCTTAGTGGATTGGCACCAAAACTAAGCTTTAACGGGGGCGGCCCGCTTGGGCATCCCATGCACGTTCTTAGTTAATTTGATATATGTTGCTTTTGAACATATCCTGCAAATTAACAATATTTAAGCAGTTTTACATTTTTTATGTTTTCGAATATATGTTGTTTTCAAATGCTTTAAAATAGTTTACGTTTTATAATACATGCTGTTTTAGAATACATTAAAACAATAGTATATGTTTTATATGTTCGAACATATGCTGTTTTCGAATGTTCCAAAACAACAGTCTACATTTTATATGTTTGAATATATGCTGTTTTCAAATGCTTTAAAATAGTAGCTTACATTTTCACGTTCGAATATATATCTTTCCATCAACATCTGGCATTGCGCTTTAGTTATTCCGAATACATCTGGCATTGCGCTTTAGTTTGTTAGTGAATCTATCTTGCATTGTGCTTTAACATCTTACAACTGCATTACATTTTTGATTGCATATTATCTTGCATTACATTCTATCTTTGTGTTGCAGGTGTTACTAAATGGTTTGCTGTTTCTTTGAACGCAGGAAGAACAACAAGAAGCGAGGATTTATCAGCAACAAGTGACGACAACATCTGGGCCCACCTGTTTCAAATGTGGGCATGCGGATAGAAGAAATATTAATCTTGATTGTAACCGAGACAGACTAACACTCCTAGCCCCTAAAAAGGTAGGAGATGTATTGTAACCCAAGGGAATTAATATAAAAGAGCTGTGCTCCTGCTTTTCTCCTTTATGTTTGGTTGATTCAAAGTTCTGTTTTCATATACATTTTAATACTGTTTTTCTTTCGAAATCTCATGCTTTCTCCCCTACCCCCATTAATAGCAACACAACGCTATTCTTACAGGTTCTATCCCATTCAACGTTTGCTAGGGATGAACTTCAAGAGGGATTGGCTGTTCATACTGTCGAGGTTTCTGATCAACAGGACTAGTATTTACCCATCAAATATTACCTCAAGTTAGGTAATCTCCCACTTGGATTGACTCATGCCGCAAAACGAGCACTCAAGCAGAAAGCGGCTAAGTATGTCTTGATAGGAGACATTTTGTATCGTCGCAGCTATGAAGGAATCATCCTTCATTGCTTGGACCAGCAAGAGTCCACTTGGGCGATCACCCAAGCGCACGATGGTACATGTGGTGGCCACTTTAGTGGTATGGCTATCGCAAAGCGCATTCTTCGTATGGGCTATTATTGGCCATATTTAGAGCGATATTATTGCATCTATGTCAAGAAGTGCATGAAGTGTCAACATCATGCCAATTTGATGCACGTACCTTCTCAGGCCTTGCAGACAGTCCAGTCTGCTTGGCCGTTATCATAGTGGGGCTTCGATCTAATTGGAAAGATCTCCCCTACGTTGTCAGGCCGTCACACATTTATCATAATGGCCACAGAGTATTTTACCAAGTGGGTGGAAGCAATTTCGCTTACCTCTACGACAGGACCCCGCATTGTGGAGTTCATTTTGAATAACATCATATGTCATTTTGGTATTCCATCCAAAATAGTCTTGGATAATGGGACGCCTTTCAAGAAAAAAGACGTGCATGCTTTGACCACAAAGTACAAGATTCAGCACAGCTTTTTGACACCCTATTATCCGCAAGTGAATGGGCAAGCAGAAGCATCAAACAAAATGCTAGTCACCATCCTTAAAAAGACCGTCACAAACAGTCATAAGGATTGGCACATTCAAATCCCACTTGCCTTATGGGCCTATCGCACTAGCATTCGAACACCCACTGGGGCCACTCCATTTTCGCTTGTGTATGGCTCCGAGGCAGTCATGCCTCTAGAGTTGGAGATTCCTTCCCTGCACATATCAATGCAGGAGTTCATCGATGATGACTCTGCGTGGCAGGCCCGGTTAGACCAACTTACGTTGCTTGACGAACGACGCGTTAATGCTCTCGAGCATTTACGTATTTATCAAGAGCGACTTAAGAAAGCTTACAACATGAAAGTTCACCTGAGGGACTTTCAGGTTGGTGATTTGGTTTTGAAGGAAAACCAACAGAATTCCAGTTTGTCACCCCACCTAAGGGACAATTTTGTGGCAATTTTTTTAGGTCCATATGTCATTGATAGCAAAATAGGACCCGGGACATACCGGCTAGCTTCTCTTGACGGTATAAAGGAAAAAGAACCCTTGAATATCAGTCATTTGCGACCATTTCATATCTAAGAGAGCCAAATCCCAAAAAGGCTCCAAGGATTCTTGAAATCGCTTGGTCAATCCCAAAAGGCTCCAAGGATTCTTGCAATCGCTTGGTCAATCCCAAAAGGCTCCAAGGATTCTTGCAATCGCTTGGTCAATCCCAAAAAGGCTCCAAGGATTCTTGAAATTGCTTGGTCAATCCCAAAAGGCTCCAAGGATTCTTGCAATCGCTTGGTCAATCCCAAAATGCTCCAAGGATCCATAAAATCGCTTGGTCAATCCCAAAAGGCTCCAAGGATTCTTGCAATCGCTTGGTCAATCCCAAAAGGCTCCAAGGATTCTTGCAATCACTTGGTCAATCCCAAAAGGCTCCAAGGATTCTTGCAATCACTTGGTCAATCCCAAAATGCTCCAAGGATCTCCACAATCGCTTGGTCAAAAATCAAGAAAATTCAAAAACAACAAAAATCATCAAAAACAACAAAATTTTGCATCTCATTTCTAGGCATACTCAAATTCATCAATAGAGAGTTCTTCTCGCACGTCATCTTCATATTCACAAAAATCAATCCATCAAAAATAAAAAAATACATAGATGCATTAAAGCATTGCATCCATACATCGCATATTTGTGGTCGTATAGGTCAAAGGCACCATAGGCTGTAATTTCTCTGCTAGTCCATCTTGTTCCACACTTGTTCCATTTTACAAAAACAACAAAAACACCATGCATTGTTTTTACCACACTAGAGTCGATGGTCTTTTAATGTATCAAGATTTTTCGTGATTCAGTCATCATTTTGCTCTTTAGCCATGTAATGTATCAAGTCAGACAGATTTTATGAAGGTAGAGTTACACTTGAAAGACACCTTGTTACGTAACATCCCAACACAAATTAAAACACATAAAAATTCCCAATTTGTGTGAACGAAAGATGAAACCTGCATAGTAATCCAGGTCACCATAAGCGAAATGGTTATCTTGCTCATCCCCCCGTGCGAATGACCCCAATAATGCTGAGAGTTGGCGAAAGGACAAGCATCCTCCCTACCCAATTCCCTAAGAATCCCTAGTTCTCAAAATTTGCAAAACATCAAAAATTTGCAAAAAGTCAAAACATCAAAATTTGACATCCTACAGTGCACACATCAAAAGGCACAAACAATAGTGATTATTGTCACTCCATTTCCCCAATCCCTTGCTCAAAAGAAAAACAAATCAAAATAAACAGTGATCTTATCACTACAAACGAGCAAGTATCCCAATACAAGTGAAGAAAAGAAGGGAGTTGAACTTGAATCCCTGGAACTCTCAGCATTCTAACAGGTCATGAGGCAAGCCTCAGTACCGGTTTGGTTGATAGCCTATCAGTCACTCGCGGTAAAATTCTCGCATGACGATATATCTATCACATTAACTTGTGTACAGATCAATATTTACATGTGGATGAGCTAGCTTATGGTATCCTGGATAACACCGCAGATTAATCTAACCAAATACAACAAAGGAGTTAGTGGAGCTAATTAGGTGATCCTCAGTATAGGTTCGATTGAAAGACCATCTGGCACTGGTGGTATCTTGACAAATACCACATAAATAAACTCAATTGCACACACAGGGATGTGAAATAACTTGGTCAAAAACAAGTATGATTCATACCTTGTTCAAAATTCTAGTAAGATAAAGTACAGTCATGGCTAGTGAGTTAAAACCATCTGAGTCTCAGAAAACCTTGGCTACATTTATAAACCAACTGCGCTACTTTTCATCCTTACAATACCATCAGAAAATACAAAAAAAAGAAAAACCACATGTATACATACAAAGTCATGCATCACAGCAATCGCCTAAAAAGCAAAATAATAGAGTTCTAAACAGTCTATGGTGCCACAACCAAACACCACAAAGTCCATCCATCCATTTGCATTTCATCACAACATATGCATCCATCAAAATAAATAAACATTCAACAATCGCATTTATCATAACATATGCATCCATCAATATAAAATAGCATGCATCCATCAAACATCAATCATTATGCATACCATAAATACACAAAGAAAGAAAATCAAAGCAACAAAAACATCATAAAAATGCAACACAAAAACATAGCAATAAGTTTCCGGACACGAGTGCTCTTGCACTTAACCTCTTGGCATAGAAAATCGATGTCGGGGCTCAAATTGTCATTTTCCCACTTCCCCAAGAAGGCTACCATACCTGGACCGCTCCACGAGAAGACGGGTTTTTGATGATTTCACCTCATTATGGCATCACCAAAAGGGTTAACACCCACCAAAAATAGGTCCAAATGTCGAGAAATTGCATGTGCTTAAATGGTAAAACATCTAAAGGCACCCTAACCTAAGTCATATTGGGTCAAGCAACTCATCGCTTTTCTCACGAAGGTCATTCCCTCATCGATTCATCACTTGAGGGGGCAGTCACACTTAGTCACCAATCAACAAACACACACCCAATCAGGGCAATGACATGCATTCAAAGAATCATTGACAAATACAATCACGCTCCTGCTTGGGGTAGTAAACAAACAATCATTAAATTGATCAAACACTTGACATTCTCGAAGCATGAACACAAGGTTCCCCCTGTGGACAAAAGGTTATGCCCTTTGCCTAATCATGACTGATCAATGTCCAAGCTCAAGTCACACCTCACCAAAACAGGTTAACACTTGAAATCAAATTCCTTAGCTCGTCAGAAGCAAGGATTCAAGAATGCATGCCCTTTCCATACTTGGGGCATCAAAATTTGGTTAGGCTACCAAGAGACCCTAATCATTAGTGCTTTGGTCATCCATTTTTGCTCAGCACTGCATCACCCGCAACACTTCCCAAAAAGGGGCATCCATAGACACCAAAACAACACCAATCTGATTAAGTGACTACAAAAACTGATCGCATTGACATACACAGCTTTCACGGCAGCCCTCAAAGGTCAAGTAGTGGTCCTAGCCACTCACACAGCAGTTTAGAAGGTCAGAAAGTAAACAGAACAAAGTTGGTCATTTTAACAAGCCTTCATCAAAAAGCAAAGCCTTAGTCAAAAACAAGCCTTCATCAAGCGAGCCTTCATAAAACAAGTCTTAATCAAAAGTGGGCCTCGGCCGAAGTGTCGCGATATCGCGACGTCACGATATCGCGACACTTCGGCGCCCCAAAGCAAAGCTCTGCTCGATATCGCGATGTCGCGATATCGTGACACTTCGACACCCAAGGCTTTGCCTTGGCCGAAGTGTCGCGATTTTGCGACACTTCGGCGCCCAAGGCCTTGCCTTGGCTGAAGTGTCATGATTTCGCGACACTTCGACGCCCAAGGCAGGGCCTTGGCCGAAGTGTCACGATATTGCGACATCGCGATATCGCGACACTTCGGCAGTTGCGACTAGGCAACTCTTCAGCGGGCGTTGACCATTCAGAAGCGACATTTCACCATTCAAGGGCAGGTATTCGACCAATCAGAGGCAAGCATCAACCAATCAGAGGCAAGCATCAACCAATCAGAGGCAGGCATTAAAGCGACTTAATGACAAATGGCAGCCAAAGACAGTCATTTATGGCTCTTGCTGTGCATGCGCACGTAGGTGGGCAGATTGGCAGTTGGCAGACTGTAGTCACGTAGGCCTGAGTCAAGGTGGAGTCTCCTCCCTGATGAGGAGGCATGACCGCCACGTGGCATCCCTGCATGCTATTTTTAAAAGAGACCCCGTGGGTCTATAAAAGAGCAGACTTTCCCGCTCAGAAGGGTGGTGAACAGGAATTTGAAGAATACAACGAAGAGCTGTTCATTTGAAGACCTATTTGCATTCCTTTGAGATTCACTCTTCTGCACCTGTAATCTCTTTCGGAAGGGAGGTTACTGGTGGTTGTTTGAAGGTGAACCCAGACCCTGATATTCGATAGTGGATCACAATATCGCACTAATTCGATGACAACTCAACACCTAAAAGATTTCGGGCCCTTCCTTAGTGGATTGGCACCGAAACCAAGCTTTAACGGGGCGGCCCGCTTGGGCATCCCACGCAAGTTCTGCGTTAAATTAATATATGCTGCTTTTGAACATATCCTGCAAATTAACAGTATTTAAGCAGTTTTACGTTTCTATGTTTTCGAATATATGCTGTTTTCAAATGCTTTAAAACAGTTTATGTTTTATAATACATGTTGTTTTAGAATACATTAAAACAACAGTATATGTTTTATATGTTCGAACATATGCTATTTTTGAATGTTCCAAAACAACAGTCTACATTTTATATGTTTGAATATATGCTGTTTTCAAATGCTTTAAAACAATAGCTTACATTTTCACATTTGGATATATATCTTTCCATCAACATCTGGCATTGCACTTTAGTTATTCCGAATACATCTGGCATTGCGCTTTAGTTTGTTAGTGAATCTATCTTGCATTGTGCTTTAACATATTACAACTACATTACATTTTCGATTGCATATTATCTTGCATTACGTTCTATCTTTGTGTTGCAGGTGTTACTAAACAGTTTGTTGTTTCTTTGAACGTAGGAAGAACAGCAAGAAGCGAGGATTTATCAGCAACAAGCGATAGCAACATCTGAGCCCACTCGTTTCAAATGTGGGCATGCAGATAGAAGAAATATTAATCTTGATTGTAACTGAGACAGACTAACACTCCTAGCCCCTAAAAATGCAGGAGATGTATTGTAACCCAAGGGAATTAATATAAAAGAGCTGTGCTCTTGCTTTTTTCCTTTATGTTTGGTTGATTCAAAGTTCTATTTTCATTTACATTTTAATACTGTTTTTCTTCCAGAATATCATGCTTTCAAAGTGTACCTTCATTAGATATAATGTTTATTTAAGGGTATGTCAGATCATGAATATTAATACCAAGAAGCTCCATATTAGTAGTGATATCATGTTTGATGAGAATAATGAGTCCAAATTTTTATATATTTATTTGTGTGTTTCTAATGGACCTCCTATTGTTTTATCTAATTATAAAACTTCTAATAGAGGTTGAAGAATTTGGTTATGGTGATAGATTCAATGACCAAGGTTCATATAAACTAACTTCCTCGATTACCAATGATAATTCTAAGTGATATCTCAACATATATCAAGATGTGAACTTAGATGGTGTCATATACACATCAGATATAGGTCTAAGAACATGCTAATTTAGAAACTTACAATTTTAACTATTGTGAAATTCAGAATTTCAAGCTAGAAAAGATAAACAAAGAATGCAATTTAAAACTAATAGACTATAATAAACCAAAACAAAAGAGTGTATAAGAAAAATAGCATATGGATTTTATTTCTCAAAAAATAGAATGCAATGAAAGCAATCATTAGGAAGATATTTAATACTATAACGTTGCATCCATTACTTATGCTTTTTTTAGTTAATTATGCACATATATTTATATAGAAATTGGTTTATTAGAAATCCACCATATTGAATATAGAGCATCATCCATATGGAAATGTGGTCGTTCACCTTCTATGAGATATAAGTTCACCCATATGAAAATATAATCATTCACCTTCCACGAGTTACAAATTGATTTTAACTAAAAATTAGATACATATGAGTTGTCTTTTTAGTGTTTTATCTTCTACTAATGTGTCAACATGGCTGGATATTCATTTTGACTATGAAAATTTAAAATAGAAGATTACTATTTTTTAGTAATTATTTTGTTTTGCATTCTTTGAGTGATTCTAAAGAATTTTTCCTATTGAAAGTTTTATGTCTTCATATAACCTTTACTTTGAATTTTGGATGGATAAAAATGAAGTCTTGAGTGTAAGGTTATACCCATTATGTTTTGGTTAGTATTGAAAAATCAATTCTAAGGTACTTTTAGCATTAACCCATACCACCAAAAATTCTAATGCCTTTATAATTCATTCACCCTTGAAAAGCAATGGTTCCCATTGCATCAAATTTTGATATCAAGTGTGCAAATTGTTTTTTTATTTGTTTCTTACGAGTCATTCCCCTTGGTGATCAATTTATCTTGCCTTGATGGCTTGACCACTCTATAAATCCAAGTGGACTACCATCTAGTGGTCCTGGTCCATGTTTAAACAATTTTATCCTTCTCCACTAGTGCTAAAATACTCAAATTTAGTTCTCCAATGTTCAACTATTTTGCTACTATAAAAGTGTCCAAAATATGTAGGATATAGCAGTTGAGGAGTTCAACATTAAATATTCTATACAAACCAAGATAATATAGAATATTAAATTTAAACTAATTTTATCCTACCTTCGTAGTGATGGTGTATGTTCCATTGGAAGAGTTTAGATCTTCCTATAGTATCATACAAGTCTCTTTTTATGAATACATGATCATATCTTATCACCTTCCTTGAATTTATGTGGTTCCAAATATTAGTCATGGTATTGCATGTATTTTTTATTTATCTTTTCCAAGAGATAATGGACCTATTGTTGGATGTGTTGAATATCTTCCACAAATTGTGCTACCTTTTATGCTTCTTTTTCCATGAAGTGAGAATTTCATGGGTTGCATAAGGAGAGATACATTAGTGGGAACAAAGGATTTGAATCTAAAATAAAAATAAAATGGGCTATGCAAATCTTTATTATTCCCATGTTGACTATAGGAGAGGCTCTCATACCATGTGTGAGGATGCTTTAAATTGTATATTCAAAGAATATATATAATTAGTTGATATAAAATGTCTATATAACCATTATTATGAGCATGAAAGGCTATAGACATGGTCACCTTGATGTCAATAATGATATATAGGGTGGATCAAAAAACACCTAGAAATATACTATCACTATCGAATATAATTGATTTCTTACAAGAAATTATGCCAACCATTTTTGACAAATTATCAACTATTATAAAAATATAATCATTACCATGCTTTAGTGTGGTACCTAAGAGTAAATCCACCGAGATAAATTCTAAAGGCTTGGATCACATTGACAATAGTGTATACAATATCTACTTCTTATTGAATCATTTGGTAATGATATATGGGTTACATGAATCGATGTATGTCTCAATATCATTCCTCATCTTGGGAGAATATAAGTACTTTTGAAGCAATACCAAAATTTGTATCCCAAAGTGACTTAATACTTTCTTAAAGTGTGTTTTCTAAATCATATTAAATGATATGGTACAAAATTATGTCCCATGTGATAGAGGAGGTTATCTTACATTGCAATCTCTACTTCTTATTGGTTGGTTAAACAATAACATAAGGGATACATGAATTAATGTCTCTCAATATTGTTCCTCATCTTGGTCCAATAGAATTTATTTTGAAGTAATATGAATGTTGCCACCCAAAATTGATCTAATGCTTTTCTAAAGTACACTTCCTAAACCATATTTGAGTGCTCAATAGTTAGTAAAAAAATATGTCCTATGTGTTAGAAGACGTTATCTTACAAATATAAATATGAAATATGCTTACACATATAGAAATATCCATATACATTTGTAAAATCATAATCTACTTCATATAATGGGGATCAATTGTTGAACATTTTGATTGAAAGTTGTCATTGATGTCAAGGAATAAGCTTCATTGATATCAAAATGTCAAGAGGAAAAATACATTGGTTAAATGCAAAGAGCTTCATAATATTTTTTAATATTATGTGGAAGCATAAGCTAGAAGGATTTTTATTAAAACCATGGGTGAGCAAAAATAAAAGGTTTTTCCTTAAAACCAATGGTGGCACAAGTAAAAGGTTTTTCTTAAAACCGATGGTGGTAGAAAATAAAAGGTTTTTCCATTAAAACCATGTGAGCAAGTTGTAAGGTTTTTATATAAACCTAAAGATACCCTTAAGTTTGGATTAAGGCCAAAAGACCATGTTAATTATTAAATTATAATAATTAAATTCTTAAATATTTTAACTTATTATATTTAATAAATTGCCAAAGCTAAAGTTTGGGTGCATTTCATAAAGTTTGGGTGCCATTTTGTTCGCATGCAAAGTTTCCCCCCTTACACCAACGTCACCGCTTGCTAGATGACGTCCTCACCACCGACGTAGAGCAATGAAGGTATATAGTATACAAATACCATAGCATTCTCAAAGGCAAGGCATCCACTCACATCCACCGAAAATAATTAATATTGGCTTTTGTGCACAATTCTATTATGACAGTAGTTTGTGTGAAGTTTTTGGACAGTGTGAGTGAAGGATCCAGTTTGTGGCTCATGCGAATAGTGGAAGTCAAAGGGCATAAGGTAGTGGAGGTTCCAAAGGGAGCACATGGTTCCATCGTATTGGGAGTCCCAATGAAAGCACTTGTGGAGAGAAACACTCAATTTGAATCTGCGTGCAATGCAAAGTGGTAACACTCTTTTAAACTAAAGTATTTTGATTTTTGACTTAGTCTAAGGTTAGTCTCAGGAGAAATAATGAGGTAAATGATTTTGGATTTTTGACTAAGTTAAAAAGGAATTCTTGTGGATTTTATAAAATGTTTGCTAAAAAATTAAGTCGTGGGTAAAAATTATTTTACCTTAGAAAAGGAAATATTAGTTGTTGCATTATTTTTTAAAAGAATAATATTTAAAAATGCAATGTTAAAGTAGGGAGTGATAAGCAAAAATTGGATTGATTTTTGAAGAATAAAATTTTGAAGTGGCTTAAGTCAAATATGATTGATTGAGATAAATTTGTGATGAGTTAGGGTTTTTAAGAAGTGAATATTCAAACTATTGTGGTGTTGGATATTATTTTAAGAAAGGATTAGTAAGGTGTATTTGTGAGTGATTATATGATTCGTATTGTTTGTCTAACTTCCTTGAGATTGGTAAAAAGATATTTATGGTTGTGGAACATTTTAGAGGTTCCTTCATCATCAAGAAAAAGGTATGAGCACATTCTTCCATAGTTGAGTTGATTGGTTGGTTTTCTCAAAAATAAGTTTGGATTAAAAAGGAATTTATTAGGGTTTCCTTATTGACTGTGTTGATTTAATGCTTCAAGGTTTTCTGGAATAAAGAGTTGTTGTTAAAACCTTGTTTTATAACCAATGTTATTGAAGCCATTGGTTGTGTGAAGAACTTGAAGTAGGGTTTGAAAATAACATGAGTATCATTGTTATATGAGAGTTTTTATAAGAATTTGTTGTTGAAGTCATTGGTTGTGTGAAGAACTTGAACTAGGGTTTGAAAAGAACATGAGTATCATTGTTATGTGAGAGTTGTTTTATAAGCATTGTTGTTGAAGCCATTGTTTGAGTGAAGAACTTGAACTAGGGTTTGAGTATCATTGATATGTGAGAGTGGTTGTTGAGCATTATTAGAAATATTTTGAGTAAAGGATCATATACTTGGACTAGGGTTTTCAAGCAAGGATTGTTTCATTGAATGATTGATTGAGTAGAGTTGGTTGAGCCTAGTCAAGTGGATGTATGAAGTGATTGTTCAAGTTCCATAAAATAAACTATTCTATATTCTGAATTGATTTGAGAAAGTGATTGAGTATTGAGTTGAAGCATATTGATTCTCTAACAATTATATGTATGTTTCTGAAAGAGTGATTGGAAGTGATTGAGTATTGAGATGAATGTAAAGCATATTGAGTCTAACAATTATTTGTATGTTTCTAAAAGTGTGATTGAAAGTGATTGACCATTTTTATGAGTATAGAGAATTCTGAGTCTCTAAAAATTCTATTATGTTTCTATGATATTGGACAAGTTCTAGTGTAGAATTGTTGAGTAGATTTGAGGTAAGTCTTTGAGAAGACTTGTAGATAGATTTGGGTAAGATTTTGTGGAAGCTTACAATACAAATTGAGATCATATTTGGATAAGTTATTGTGAGAACTTATTTATTAGACTGGACAAGTTCTAGAGAGGACTTGAAGATAGATTAGTGTGAGCTTTTATAGAATCTTGCAAGACAGATTTGAGATAAGTCTTTGAGAAGACTTCAAAGCAGAGTTGATTGATTGATTTTTTCAAACATTGAGTTAAGGTTTGGGGTAGATCTAGAATAGTTGATTTGATATTGATTCAAGCATTGAGTTAAGGCTTGAGGACAGATATTAAGTATAGATTTGTGCTAGATCGAAGGACTATGTTTAGTACAAATTCGAGGATAGAGTTTGGTGTAGATTTGAGGATAGGTTTGTGCCAGACCAAAGATAGATATTGAGGATAGATTTGTGCTAGAATGATAGATTGAGTTTAGTACAAATTTTAGATAGAGCTTTGGATGTGACAGAGTTAAGGACAAGGATCTCCAGCCAAAGCAAGGAAGACAAGTATCTTGTATGGATAGAGTTCCTTTCACTAAGGGCAGTGGAGGCAAAGGTCTTATAGAGGATCACTAGGCCAGAGTAGAGAATAGGAGATTAGTGTATCCTATGTATAGATATTCATGAACTTGATTTAGGGGATTGGTGTCTCCTTTAGATAGAGGTCCATAAACATTGTAATAGGGAAAGGATTCCGAAAGGGATTGATTGAGAAAATTTTAGTGAAATATTTTTTTCATGGAGTAGCCCACATTGAGTGACCCACATAAATTTTGGTATCTCTATTGTGTGTGGTGATTTATGCATTACATTAATTTTTGTTGCTATCTTTACATTGCATAATATTGATTAGGAAAGAAAGTAAAAAGTGGTCTTATACTATTCACTCCCCCTCTCATTATAATCATGTGTTCTTCAATTGGTATTAGAGCGGGTTCCTTCGAAAGAGTTTAACAACTTGAAGGAAAAGCTTACAAGAAGATAATGGATTCTAATAATTGATCATCAGATAATACAACACCAATATTTTATGGAAGTGATTATGTGTATTGGAGTTTGAGAATGAATATCTATCTTAAGGCACTTGGCAATGAGGTTTGGGAAGCAGTTGAAAATGGATACGATATCTCAATTGATCCACCTACATATAAGGAAGGTAAGCTTCTACAACATTACAATCCAATAGTAATGAATGCACTTTTGATATTTTTGCATAGAACAAAGTCCATAAAAGTTATGCATTGTAAAAATGCAAACGAAATGTGGGATAAGATGCAAAATCTATATGGAGATAAAAGTGTCAAGAAAGCAAAGATGCAAAATATCAAAGGACAATTTGAAGAGTTAAGAATGAAGAATGAGGAAAACATTAGTACTTATCTAATTCAAATTGATGAGGTTGTTAATGCTATGCAAGGACTTGGAATGAAGGTTGATGAATCGGATGTTTGTGATAAGATCTTATGATCTCTTCCAAAAATATTTAGTGAAAATATTTATGCTATATAAGAGTCAAAGGATAGTGATTCTTTGATAAGAGATATGTTGCTTGGTATTCTTATGGCTTTTGAGTTAAGAAAAAAAGAACCTATTCCATTGAAGGAAGTAGCCTTCAAAGAAATCAAGAATATAAAGGGTAAGAAGTTAGAATCAAACAATGAGTCATCTAGTGATGATGAAGCTAATTATGGTAAAATGAATAAGGATTTAAGAAGATTTAGATATACTAAATATGTTACATGTTTCAATTGTGGAAAGTATGGTCATTATTTAATTGATTTTAAAGAAGCAAAGAATAACAATGATGAAGAAAAATAGAATCACAGGAACAAGGAATCAGAAATATATAGGTACAAAAAAAAACAAGGATGGATAAAGCAGATAAGAAAAGAAGCTCTTTCAAAGGTAAAAGAGGAGCTACTATGCAGAAAAAGCAAGTACTCAAGTGATAGTGATGCTAGTCTTTTAGACAATGAAAGAGATGAAGTCCTATTTATGATTGAAGAAAAAGAACAAGTTAAGAAAATAACTCCAGTAATTCTCAAGTGTTTTATATGTGGTAACATTGGACATATTGAAAATAGTTGTACAATAAATGGTTATAGTTTCAGTTATGATGAATATGAGGCTACGCTTGAAGGACTAGATGAAAATTTTTTAATGGCATTATAAGAAAGAGAAAGTGATCCTATAGAATATAAGCCAAAATAAAATGAATATGTGAAAAAAGGTAAACAAAAGAAGCAAGAATTAGATAAGTAAGGATATGATCTCAAGGGAGAACTTATTTATGCTCTTGAAATAGTAAATAAGGTAAGAAGACAATTTTATTCCAAATTTAGGTGCTCTAAAAAATCTAATAAGTAATTGATGCAGGAGCATCCGATGGTAGGAGAGCCATCTTTGAATCGACAAAAAATTCTAAGTGTTTGCAAGGAGAAGCTATCATGATATCGTGATAGAAAATGTGTCGTGATATCGCGACACAAGTGGCAGAGAGAAACCTGCAGGGAGAAGCTGTCGCGATATCATGACAGAAAATGTGTCGCAAAATCATGACACAAGTTGCAGAGAGAAGCCTGTAGGGAGAAGCTATCGTGATATTGCGACAAAAAATGTGTTGCGATATCGTGACACAAGTGATAGATAGAAGCCAGCGGGGAGAATCTGTCACGATATCATGATAGAAAATGTGTCACGATATCGCGACACAAGTGGAGCGAAGAAGTCAGGAAGGAGGAAGCTGCAAGAAAAGATGTCACGATTTCACGACATGTCATGATATCTTGACCCAAAAGTATAAGGAGAGTACGGAAGGCAAAGATGTCATGATTTTGCAACATGTCATAGTTTTGCAATCCAAGGAAGAAAAAGAAATCCGAAAGCTAAGATGTCACAATTTCGTGACCAGAAGGTAGGATGAAGAGCGAAAGAGGAAGATGTCATGATTCCGCAACATGTCATAGCTTCATGACCCACAGAAGAGAGATAAGGCATAGAGGAGAAGATGTCATGATTTTGTGACATGTCATAATTTCATGACCCACCAAGGAGAGAGAAAGCAGAAAGCAAAGATGTCATGATATCGTGACATGTTGCTATACCGTGACCGAAAAGGAAAAGGAAGGGCAAGAGAGGACACATGTCACGATATCATGACATGTTGGGTTTTCATGACCCGAAGTGGAGAGAAGAGGCGATGGAGCAGAAATGTCATGATAACATGACATGTCGGGTTTTCATGACCCGAAGAGGAGAGAGAAGGCAAGGGAGCTAAAATATCGTGATATCATGACATGTCACATTTTTGCGACAGGAAGAGAAGAAGATGAGGAAGAAGGAGGAGAGGTCGTGAAATCATAATAGGCTACATTTTTGGAGGCCATTACAGGATGGCACGTGGCAGCATAGAACAACACTTGGCACCAAGGTGCAATGAAAATAGCCACAAAAAAATAATTAATGGAAGATGTTACGCCAGTTATAGAGGACGTTACAGATTGCAGTTATGGAGCAGACGAAGACGAACAATCATGGTAGAAATGAATCGAAGGGCCGCCAGATGGAAGATGAAGAGGCACATCCAAAAATTTATAAAAGGATGAATCAGATGCGTGTACGGGGGTTGGAAAACGACAATTGCAGGTTGGAGAAACTACAATTGCGAGTTGCACAGTCGAGTTGCGGAGTCAAGGCAAAGGGCCATTCAGATCGGCTTGAGTGCTTTTCCTTCTAGAATTATAGAGTTAGAGAACTACAATAGAGTGTGAGAAAACTAAGCCAGTGCGCTAGTTTTTGTAAAGCTTGTAGGCTATAAATGTAAGTCTTTGCAAGTTAATGAATGGAAAAGAGTGTTCCTATTTCTTGTAAAGTTTGTTTTCAATTTTCTATGTGAAATTTTGGACCTATAAGTTGGTGATTTTCTGTTCCCCATCAAGTGGTATCAGAGCCAAAAGATTTTGAGCATGTAAGCAGAGCACCGAACGTGAGGCGGCTTGCACCAGGATCTATGGGAAGGGTTGCAAGAAGACAGAGTGAGAGTTCCTAAGCATGTAAAATAGATCACCGGACGTGAGGCAGTTTTACACCAGGTTCTGTAAAGTTTGTGAGAAGAAAGTGTAGAAGAATGCCTCCACGAAGAAACCGTGGTGGTGGGAGAGATATGAGATCTGAAGATTCATAGTTACAGATGTTCAGATCTTTGCAGAGGCAAGTGCAAGCCCTGTAAGAGGAACTGCTCAGAAGATATTTGCAGAGGCAAGTGAAAGCCCTACAAGAGGAGCTACGCAAAAGATGCAAGGATAAATAGGGAAGTAGAGGCCAGGGTGAAAGAACTGGTAGAAGATAAGATGGAGTGCGTCAGAAGTTAAAGCCGTTGAAGGCTACAAACAAAGAGGTGTGTAGTAGTGCCAGGATTCGCCTGGAAGAAGGCAAAAATTTATCTAGCTAGGAGACGAAGTTCTAGTGGGCTGTAGACGAGGAAGTGTGTAGCCATGGTGGAATCTATCTAGAAGAAGCTAGAAGTTATTTTGGCCAGGAGACGAGGTTGAAGTAGGATATAGAGGCAGGTGAATGTCTGGAGGTGTTGTAGAAGGTGGTGACTAGGAGTGAAGATCACTTCTCCACCAACCCTGGGTGTCTGATGCAGGAGCATCCAGTGGCACCTAATGCAGAGGCATCCAGTGGCAGGAGAGCCATCTTTGAATTGGCAAAAATTTCTAAGTGTTTGCAAGGAGAAGCTGTTGCGATTTCACGATAGAAAATGTGTCACGATATCGTGACACAAGTGGCAGAGAGAAGAATGCAGGGAGAAGCTATCGTGATATCATGACATAAAATGTGTCATGAAATCGTGACACAAGTGGCAGAGAGAAGCCTATAGGGAGAAGTTGTCATGATATCGCGATAGAAAATGTGTCATGATATCGTGACACAAGTGACAGAGAGAAGACAATAGGGAGAAGCTATTGTGATATCACGATTAAAAATGTGTCATGATATAATGACACAAGTGGAGCAAAGAAGTCAGGAAGGAGGAAGCTGCAAGTAAAGATGTCACGATTTCATGACATGTCATGATTTCACAACCCAAAAATAGGAGAGTACAGAAGGCAAAGATGTGATTTCGTGACAGGTCACGGTTTCGCAACCCAAGGAAGAAAAAGAAAGTCGAAAGCTAAGATGTCATGATTTTGCGACCCGAAGGTAGGATGAAGAGCGAAAGAAGAAGATGTCATGATTTTGTGACATGTCACATTTTTGTGACCCATAGAAGAGAGAGAAGGTGCAAAGAAGAAGATGTCATGATTTCACGACATGTCACAGTTTCACGACCTGCCAAGGAGAGAGAAAGTGGAAAGTAAAGATGTCACGATATCGTGACATGTCGCTATATCATGACCAAAAAGGAAAATGAAGGGCAAAATAGGAAACATGTCATGATATCGTGACATGTTGGGTTTTCATGACCCAAAGTGGAGAGAAGAGGTGATGGAGCATAAATGTCACGATAATGCGACATTTCGGGTTTTCATGACCCAAAGAGGAGAGAGAAGGCAAGGGAGCTAAAATGTCATGATATCATGACATGTCACATTTTTGTGATAGGAAGAGAAGAAGACAAGGAAGAAGGAGGAGAGGTCACGAAATTGCGATAGGTTGCATTTTCGAAGGCCGTTATAGGATGGCACGTGGCAGCACAGAACAACACATGGCACCAAGGTGTAGTGAAAATAGGCATAGATGAACAGTCAAAAGAAGATATTACACCAATTACAGAGGACGTTATGGATTGTAGTTATGGAGCAGACGAAGACGAATAGTCATGGCAAAAATGAATCGAAGGGTCGCCAGATGGAAGACGAAGAGGCATGCCCAAAAATTTATAAAAGGATGAAGCAGAGGCATGTACAGGGGTTGGAAAATGAAAGTTGTAGGTTGGAGAAACTATAGTTGCGAGTTGCACAGTCGAGTTGCAGAGTCGAGGCAGAGGGCCACTCGGATCGGCTTGAGTGCTTTTCCTTCCAAAATTGTAGAGTTAGAGAACTGCAATAGAGTGTGAGAAAACTAAGCCAGTGCGCTAGTTTTTGTAAATCCTGCGGGCTATAACTGTAAATCTTTGCAAGTTAATGAATGGAAAAGAGTGTTCCTATTTCTTGTAAAGTTTGTTTTCAATTTTTGGAGTGAAAATTTGGACCTATAAGTTGGTGATTTTTTGTTCCCCATCAAGTGGTATCAGAGCCAGAAGATTCTGAGCATGTAATAAGAGCACCGAATGTGAGGCAGCTTGCACCAGGATCTATGGGAAGGGTTGCAAGAAGATAGAGTGAGAGTTATTGATCATGTAAAATATATCATCGAATGTGAGGCAGTTTTACACTAGGTTCTGTAAATTTTATGAGAAGAAAGTGCAGAAGAATGCCTCCACAAAGAAACTGTGGTGGTGGGAGAGATATGAGATCTAAAGATTCACAGTTATAGATGTTCAGATCTTTGTAGAGGCAAGTGCAAGCCCTACAAGAGGAACTTCTCAGAAGAGATTTGTAGAGGAAAGCGAAAGCCCTACAAGAGGAGCTACACAGAAGGCATGAGGATAAACAAAGAAGTAGAGGCCACGGTGAAAGAACTGGTAGAAGAGAATATGGAGTGCATCGAAAGTTAAAGCTATTGAAGTCTGTAGACAAAGAGGTGTGTAGTAGTGCCAGGATCTTCCTAGAAGAAGGCAAAAATTTATCTGGCTAGGAGACGGAGTTCAAGCGGGCTACAAACGAGGTAGTGTGCAGCCATGGTAGAATCTGTCTGGAAGAAGGCAGAAGTTATTTTGGCTAGGAGACAGGGTTGGATTAGGCTACAAAGGCAAGTGAATGTCTAGAGGTGTTGAAGAATGTGGTGACCAGACAACACAGAAGTGAAGATCACTTCTCCACCAACCCCAGGTGTCTGATGCAGGAGCATCTAGTGGCACTTGATGCAGAGGCATCCAGTGGCAGGACAACCATCTTTGAATCGGAAATTTTTTTTAAGTGTTTGCAAGGAGAAGCTATCATGATATTGTGACAAAAAATGTGTCGCTATATCACGACACAAGTGGTGAAGAGAAGCCCGCAGGGAGAAGGTATCGAGATATTGCGACAGAAAATGTGTCGTGAAATTATGACACAATTGGCATTGAGAATCCTATAGGGAGAAGCTATCGCGATATCATGACAAAAAATGTGTCACGATATCATGACACAAGTGATAGAGAGAAGCCATCGGGGAGAAGTTGTCATGATATCGCGACAGAAAATGTGTCACGATATCGCGACACAAGTGGAGCGAAGAAGTCAGGAAGGAGGAAGCTGCAAGCGAAGATGTCATGATTTCGTGACATGTCATGATTTTGTGACTCAAAAGCAGAAGGAGAGTATGAAAGGTAAAGATGTTGTGATTTCGCGACATGTCATGGTTTCATGACTCGAGGAAGAAAAAGAAAGTCAAAAGCTAATATGTCATGATTTCGTGACCCAAAGGCAGGATGAAGAGCGAAAGAGGAAGATGTTGTGATTTCATGACATGTCATAGTTTCATGACCCATAGTAGAGAGATAAGGCACATAGGAGAAGATGTCATGATTTTGTGACATGTTGTAGTTTCGCGACCTACCAAGGAGAGAGAAAGCGAAAAGCAAAGATGTCACGATATCGCGACATGTCGCTATATCATGACCAAAAAGGAAAAGGAAGGGCAAGAGAGGAAACATGTTGCGATATCATGACATGTCAAGTTTTCATGATCCAAAGTGGAGAGAAGAGGCGATGGAGCAGAAATGTCATGATAACACGACATGTTGGGTTTTCATGACCCAAAGAGGAGAGAGAAGGCAAGGGAGCTAAAATTTCATGATATCACAACATGTCACATTTTTGTGATAGGAAGAGAAGAAGACGAGGAAGAAGGAGGAGAGGTCGTGAAATCGTGACAGGCTGCATTTTTGGAGGCCATTACAGGATGGCACGTGGCAGCACAGAACAACACGTGGCACCAAGGTGTAGTGAAAATAGGCACAGACGAACAGTTAATAGAAGATGTTACACCAGTTACAGAGGATGTTACGGATTGCAATTATGGAGCAGACAAAGATGAATAGTCATGGCAAAAATGAATCGAAGGGCCGCCAGATGGAAGACGAAGAGGCACACCCAAAAATTTATAAAAGGATGAATCAGAGGAGTGTACGGTAGTTGGAAAACGATAGTTGCAGGTTGGAGAAACTATAGTTGCGAGTTGCACAGTCGAGTTACAAAGTCGAGGCAGAGGGCCACTCGGACCGGCTTGAGTGCTTTTCCTTCTAGAATTGCAGAGTTAGAGAACTACAATAGAGTGTGAGAAAAATAAGCCAGTGTGCTAGTTTTTGTAAATCCTACGGGCTGTAACTGTAAGTCTTTGCAAGTTAATGAATGGAAAAGAGTGTTCCTGTTTCTTGTAAAGTTTGTTTTCAATTTTTTGAGTGAAAATTTGGACCTGTAAGTTGGCGATTTTCTATTCCCCATCAGTAATCCAATTAATATATCTACTTACACCCAAATTTTCATACCTTTTGAAAGTTTCAATAGCTCTTTTTTTGCTTTTGTAGAGAATGTAGATCTTTTTGTCTAGGATCACCAAGTTGTTGCTTTCAGTAGGATGTTGCAGCTTTTTGTAAATTATCCTAAATAGCTCCTTCTTCACCAAATGATGGTTTAATTTTTTTTTACGAGCCTAGGGTTTGGTTGCTTGTTCTCCTCTTGTGTTCTCCTACTTATGCTATAGATTTGGAAAAGTCTTTATCTATGAAGTAGTGCCTTCTTGTTGTGAGAGGAAATATTCAAGTATCCAAGATTTGGTGAGCTTATTATAGGATTTGGTAGTCCTTGCCAAATTATTCTTCACATATTTGACACTCCTTGCAAAATTATTCTCTTGGGATTTTTGTTGGATGGTGATATTTGTGTTAAGTCCTTCACTATCAGGGGCTTCTCCTTGGTAGTGGATTTATCCAATGAGTTCTCTTAAGAACTCTTTTTATGATCTTTAGCAAGGCTCTCCTAGCATCTTTTTATATGCTCAATGAGACATTCCCAAGGTCTTTTATCTTGCAAATTTTGTGCTTGTAGCATTTTCATGCAGCGATGCACAATGGAAAATACAATTCACAAGAACGTAGGATAATAGAAAGAGTGATAGCTTTCCCTATTTCTCTCTTGATTCTCTGTGTGCTCTGATACTATTTATGAATTTAGCACCATTCCATCATAAGGAACAGAGAGAGGGAGAGTGAGAGAGAGAGAGAGAGAGAAAGAAAGAAATATATATTTTTAATAATGAAAAATAGATACATTCATGTAAGAGTATGAGACCCTTTATGTAGGAATATAGGTTCCTTGGCTAACACTCTACCTAATTGTGTAAAGTACAACTTTCATATATAAAACTTGCACATTGACACTTGTGCATTTACTATGTTGCATGAAGCAACTAGATAACTTCCCCCTAAAGTAATCTAACATAACTAAATGATGTAATATATTCTAACATCTTGGAGCTTCTATGAATATATGAAGAGGGTGTTAGTGGAGGAATGCAATATATTGCTTCAAATTATATAACCTTGGTAGTGGTGTGATATAAAGTATTATATCACCATTTAGATAGAGGGATACATTTAGCCCAATGTATAGGATGTTTTAATGTAAAACAACAAAGGTATATTTTCAAGAACTTGTTAACAATTGTATTTGATAATCAATTTACCAAAATAATTTTGAGGTAAGTACCCCATAGCTTAAATAGTTCCTACCAAAAGTGATTGGCAAAAGAAGGGTCCCTTTCTAACTTAAAATATATTGCAATTCCATCAAAGTGAAATATGGAGTCCAAAATTATTTGAGAAACTACAAAGTTTGTTTAGGGGTGGGTTTTGGAGTTGAAATGAGCATACATTGTGAGATGATCCAATACCATAAGCATGACTAATTTTCCACTAGATTTTGGTAACCACTCGATGAATTCTATAGATATATTTGGGCACACTTGTTCCAAAATTGGTAGGGGCTAAAGGTTTCCTAGGGTACACATAGTTTTACCTTTAATTTTATGGCACCAATCAACTTTTACCATAAACGTTAGAATAACCATTTTATTCCATTTCAAAAGAAAGTATATTTTGAGCTTTCATAGGTTTTTATAAATCCAAAATATCTTGTCATTGACGATGCATACATTTCATTTAAGATGAACTCTCATATTTTTGAACTTTTATGAACAACAAATCGATCATGATATATCAAGTATTGACCATCCCAAATGTATGCAAGGCATGAGTTAGGATTTACTTTTGTGGATCAATTTTTGCAAATTGGAATCCTTAGTAATTTTATTTATGAGTTGATTGGTCCATTGAGAAAGTGGTGTAGATATAGCATTTGGTATACTCTAATATTCAATTGTCAATATAGTGCCTCAACTACTATATTCTATTTTCACATTTTATTTGTGATTTCATAATTATATCCCAATAATATATATACCCATCATTGTTTTTTGGGTGTGGATACCCATTTTGATTAAAAAGTGATGCCCAATGATATATGACCACCAATGATTAACAATATATAAAATGGCTAGCATATCCTTTTCATAAGTGGATTTACCCAAATTTCTACCTGATAGTGCTCTATTGGTGAAAGCCAATAGTTTTATTGCACCAAAGTTGATCCAATTCCATTTCCAAAAGGATCAATTTGAATTATATAATATTTATAAAATTTAGACATTGCTAACATTACAATTTCCATAGTTTCTTGTAATTCCTTGAAGGTCTATTGTATTGATTCTAACCAAATAAATGAGTTCTTTCTCAACATGGTTGTAAAGGATCTGCTATCTTCCCATAGTTTTGCATAAATATTTGGTAGTACCCAACAAGTCCCAAAAATACTTTAAGTCCCTTGAGTCATTCATGCTTTGGCCATTCCTAAATAGTATATTTTTTTTATCAAATTTAACTCCTTTCTTAGAAACAATTTTACCAAAATATTCTACTTCTTGTATGTCAAAATAACTCTTTGATTAGTTGTAAAAATGATGATTCTGCAATAAAATTGCAAGGTCAGATCCTAATGGTGGAGATGCTCCTCCCATGTGTATCTATATATTATAATATCATCAAATAAGACTAGAATAAATTTTCTAAGGAAGTGTCAAAAAATAGGAAGGTGCATTGGTCAACCCAAATGACATAAGAAAAATTTGTAATGTACTTCATGAGTCCAAGAATATTTTTTATAAAATCCATCTTCCTTGATTCAAATTTTATGGGATCTAGATCACAAATCTAATTTTATTTTTTTTACCCCATGCAACTCATATAACAAATCATAAATTAATAGAATTATGAATTTATCTTTAATAGTTATTTTATTGAGTTCTTTGAAATCAATAAATAAACACCAAAACCCATCACTTTTCCATACCAAAAACACTAGGGAAAATAACCCCTATGATGAGCAGTTCTTGTACCATCTTAATTTTATTTTTGGACATATGGATACTTGTAAGGGTAGACATTTGTGTGAAGACTACCTATAATGATTTGGATTTCATGGTCATGAGTATGATAAGGGGGTAGTTCATTATGTTCCTAAGAAATTATAGTATATGTTCACAATAAAAGTTTTAATTCCTCTTGAGTGTCCTTGTCTATGTCACATGGATCTTGTATAGAAAATAGTTGGGCCACAAGTCCATGGGATGAATTTTTTAATAGTTTCTTCATTCTATAAGATAAAACAAGTTAAGTAGCAATTAATTTCATTCCCATAATGTGTACTCAATTCTTGGATAGCTATATTTCATCCATAGCTCAAAAAATTTCCACAACATTAGGCTCAATATTCTCAACCACTTTGCTCCCAATACCACACCACACCCACCAAGAAGTAAGGCAAATATGTCAGCCTCAATATTATATTCCCTAATTTGTACCTTCATATTTTAACACTTTCTATTACAAGGAAACTTTCATGCATTAGCAATCATGACTTGAAAGGAATTACAAATATTTACATACCAAATTCCTTATTTTGCCACACTTGGATAAATAAAGTTAGGTGTAATTCTATATTCAATGATAATAATTATTTATTTTCCTTTGAAGTATCATAACACCTTTGTGGTTTGTGGAGTTGATATGCCTACCAAGACATGCATAAAAAATTCTAATTTATGTTTTTCTAGTTATTCTATTTGATCCTTTTCACGATGATCCTCTTCTACTTCTTGATATTTTGTGGTTTTTTATCTTATCCACATAGAAAAAATAAAATTTATATTGGATATTTTTATGTCCCATGGAATACTTCTAATCATAGTTATAACATAGCCCTTGGGATTTTTTGACCTCCATATCTTGTTGAGTCAACTATTTAATGGAAGGTGATTTGTTGGAAGGATTTTGATGGTGGCTTGAAAAAAAAGTGGGTGGGTTTACAAAAATTTGGAGGTGTATCCTTGATCTTTAAATTTATATTCTATCAATCTAGGTAATCTTTCTACCTACTATAAAATTTGTGGCTTAAAAATTTTAAATTTAGATTTAACATTATCCTTAAAACCATTCACAAAACAACTTGAAATAATTCTTCACTCAAGCTATGGTACGATTGGCCAAGTTTTCAAGTTGAGCTTGATAGTCTTGAACAGATGAGGTTTATTTAAGTTTAGTAAGGGATATTGTAAAATATTCATACTTGTTAGGGATAAATCATGTGAGTAGTTTTTATCAAACTCATCTCATGTAAGTTCAATGATATTGATACCATTGCAAAGCATCAATATTAAAATATGCAACTATGATATATGTTGTGAAATATTAAGAAGACTAAAATACTATTTTTCTTTACACAACCATTTCTCTAGATATTTCCCATAAAATATTAGAAAGTCTAATTTGGGTAGTTTATATGCATTATTAATACGTATCTCATTATAGATTATTTGACCCTTTGTCCTTATAGTAAAAAAAAATCTATACTGACCAAATGTGTGAGTGTTACTACCTAAATGACTTTCCATGTCTATAATTTTTTTATTTATTCCTTCATTCATATCCTATTGTTCCCTTACCACATAGGTTATGGAGTCATTTAAAGTTTTTATTTTAACTCTTAGTTAGTTTAGAACTTCAGCTAATTGATTTCTCAAATGCTCCCCCATTGAGTCACTCGTATAGTGGTTTTTTATCCATTTATTATACCATTTTTTGTGCCCTAGTTCCTATAGCCATACACTATTATTTTAGACCTTATAAGGATAGTCACTAAAAATATAAATACTATTTTAGCAATTATTATATTTAATAATGGTCCTAAAAAAGTGTTTGGGTGCCATGTATCAACATGATCACCTCAAAAATATGATCAATGGACTAGGTCTCAAGATGAATATTTTTAGCAACCCCAAATATGTGTATGGATGTTATATACTAGAAAAATAGCTCTATGAGACAATAGAAATGGTATATATCCCATAATGATGATATTTATATTTTTGTTTCACCAAGAAAATTGACTTCCTTCTTTGTTCACTATAACTCTCTTGTCTGCTACTATTTGTCTAACAACTCCCTTAGTAGAATTTGTCTTATTTATTATTAAAAACTACCCTAATTGACACTATTCCTCATAGTTATTGATAACTATCTTGATAGATTTTTTTTTGACCATTATTAACAATTGTCCTAATTTATATTATTCCTTACTATAACTGGTAATTGCCCTAATAGACTCTATCTTGGTTTTTACTAACTATTACTAACTGCAATTGATAACTACCCTATTAAAATTTATCTTGATTATTACTAACTTACATAATTATCTTTTGTTTAAGGGTTTCTCTCAATAGGAAGTAACTGACTAGGAATTTTTTTTTCTTTAATTGCTACTATGCACTATATTTGGATGATTATCTCTATAGATACATATTATGAATGAAATATATATTAGATAAATGTGAAGAGTGCATTTATTTATAGTGAGTATTAGGAGGATATATATGAGGTATCCACCTAATATTTTCCTTGATAAGACTGCTCACTTTAAGTGTCAACTAAAATGATTCTTCTATGGTATTAGGAACGCTCCTCACGGTTGGTATGAGAAGATACATTCCTTATTTCTTAGTTAGTTTTGGTATAATAAGGTAGCGCAAGATTCCTTCATAAAGCATAAAATGATAAAACATTGGTGATTGAGTTATATATTAATAATCTATAAATTACAAGTAGTTATTCATATTTGGTCTAACATTTGAAGTCATAACTTTATGATACTTTTTATAAGATATATTTAGGGATTTTTATTACTTAATTGGAATTTATAGATTATTTAGTCATCCTCTAAGACCACTATTTATCAACCTAGTAATCCCTTTCTTCTACAATGATTTATTATGGAATATTTTAAGCCTAATTGAACCTATTTTGCTTTTTAGGTTGAAGCTAAAAATATATTATATTGCTACTTTTCTAAATATTGCCTTGTACCAATTGATTGTAGGTATATTATTTATCTAACAATCACTCAATCAAACATTTGTATTTGTTGATAGGTATTATTCTAGGTACTTACAAGCATCATATGAGAGTCATTGGATAATGATAAAACAAATCCTTTGGTAAATTAGAGGAACATGCTAGATATATATTTACTATTTGGTTTGAGCACATTCAATATTTATAGGTTTATAATTCAAATTTGAAACATTATTTGGAGCAACAATGCATCACTATAGGATTTGTATTCTATCTTAGATCTTGCCTAATATCTTGTGTTGTAAACAATAATTTAGTATATCTTAGTATTCATAAAAAGTCTAATACTATGCTAAAAATGATGTCATTAGGCATATCTAAATAATGCTCATGATTTTTGATAAAGTGGGTATACCTGAGCAAATTTTTATCACCCTCCATCATAATAATGAAAGTTATGTTAATTTTATCTCTAATCTAGTGTTCCATCAATGGAGTAAGCATATTGAGGTTTGGATGCACTATGTGCAATGGATTTATTACTATGTTATGCTTGATCTATTTTATATACCCTTAGGAGAGCAAATAATGTATATGCCAACCAAGATTAGTTTTAAGGTACTTTTTATATTATTGTCTTAGCATATTGAAGTACAAGAGTGTCTCCTAAGGGTAAAATTATTGATAAATGTCTCTCTATGTCCCCCACTTATATTAAGTGGGAAATATTTTAAATGTGATATTAATCATGGTTAGGTCATGATCCATGTTTGTATTATGTTTATTATATATTTCTTTGGTCCTTTGTACATCATTTATAGATGGGTATATTGAAATATTTTATTATTTAACCTAAAGTTTTGTTCTTTAAACTTAACCTTAAGGTATCTTCTAGTTGGGTATTTATACCTCTAACTACCAACAATTCATTCATAACTTTAAGTGATTATTTTTTCATTAGTGAAAGTATTATGCTATCTATAGATACCCTCCATATTGTGTATTTTATTTTTGTAAGCTAATCTTGTTTTTGGATGATTTGTTGATTCTCTTTGTATGTAAAAATTATTATGAAACACAACATGCAACACTTGTAATACAATTAATACAAGAACATTATCACTAATAGTTTCACCTAACACTTAAGGAAAGACCCATAATTCTACAATCTTTCTCAAAAACCCTCCAACATTTTATTACTTTTCATCATCAATAATACAATTAACTATATAGGTATAGAATTTGATTCTTATTTTTAGATTTAAATATTGTACTAACTTTATTCCATAAAATTTTTGCTATCTTAGTGTCATGGATGTATGGTTGTATCTCATCAAATATATTGATCAATTTGTGCATTTGATCTTCCTTATAAAATATCCTTTGTTTTTCAAGAGTTTTGACATATAACTGAATGATTCTTGAGACCATATCCCATAGATGTATCACCCTCAAGTGATTTTTCAACTTTATTTTCGATGAAGAATAAGTGTCTTCTTTCAACAATTGTAAATTACACAATAATATTTTGAAGCACAATGATAATTAATTTAATAAACTTATATATACATTATAATTTACGATTGTTGAAAAAAAACAACTATTCTCAGTAAAAATAAATAAAACTTAAAATTTTCTTAAAAATCATAAACCTAAAGTATTGTTGCAAACCTTAAAGTATATCGGTTATATATACTTTTTAGTTTTTAAAAATATTTATCATATGTGCCTTAAAGTACTGTTGCATGATTTACAATTGTTTAAAGCAGACAACTATTCTTCTGAAAATGAAGTTGTAAAACAAGCATAGATCCGTGATCTCTTTTCTAAGAAGAATAGTTGTCTCCTTTAAACAACTATAAATTTTACAACAATACTACTATGATAAATATTTTTAAAACTAAAAGTATATATAAAATGAATGGGACACAAAAACATCCATAGGTCTCTGATCCCTAAGTGAAATTTAAACTTTATTTTCTACCAAGAATATTTGTCTCCTTTCAACGATTGTAAATTATACAACAATACTAAAAATTTTAAAATTTGTAAATTATTTAACAATACTTTAAAGCAAAATGATTATGATAAATATTTTAAAATTTTAAAAATATATATAAATTGAATTGGGCACGAAAAGAACGATAGATTTATGATTTTTAAATTTTTTACTTCATTTTTTTAAAGAAGAATAGTTATGTTCTTTTAAAAATAATAAAGTATGCAACAATACTTGAAAGCATAAATAACTAGGTAAATATTTTAAAAGAATATATAGAAAATATATAAAAGTTGAGCTTGCACAAAACTGTTATTTATTTATTTATTTATTATTCAATATAATACACCATCGACCTAAAAATATATCATGGTTTTCGATTCATTCACAAATCACCGGAATACATTACGCGTCCTGCATGTGGGCAAAAAGAATTTAGGTCCCCTAATAGGGGTTTAAACATCTTGTTTATGGATTTGATGGGAAAACTTCAAGCACCTACTAATCTGTTTACAAATAAGGATATAAAACGATTTAATCATAACTTTTGATTTAAAAATGTCACTACTCACATTCAACTCTGTTGTAGGGTTTATCCTGACGTTTGAATTTCTTTCATTTGCCAATGCTATTATGATTGCGCTTAGCTCTATGCACCATGTCTTCTGAGTCTCCTCACACAGATGGTGGATCTTATGGAAGAAATTCAAATTGGTGGAAAGAGAACGTCTCACGTTGGCAGCACTCAGCTGACAAAACAATAGCTCTTGAACCATACAGACCACACCTTCACAAAGATATTGTGAACAATATCTTTGTATTATGGTTCTGCACACATGGTGTTGATTGTAAACAGTTAACTGTTTATGGTTTCTAGAAACTCTTTTATGTTGATGCTATAGATGATTTTGTTTAAGTAGCCTGAATAAAGCAAAGCTGTGTATTACAAAATTATGTGGTTTGTGTATATCTTCTGAAGAGCATTTGAAATTTTTGGAAGGCATATGGTCAATAGGTACTCATTTATTCCACAGCAATCATTTTCGTAATATTTTGATAAAAGTGCACTTTGTCTATTTTTTTGGTTTTTTAGTGTCATTTCAACGCAGTTATTATTCTCCATACTTCTATAGAGCTGTCATTTAATGTCAAATTTCCTCGAAGTAAGAAATATTACTTAAAAATAAAACTATTAACATATGTTGATGCATGCTTCTAGAAATTATGCTACCGATCAAAACATAAGTATTTATATATATATATATATATATATATATATATATATATATATATATATATATATATATAAGCATGGCAATGCAATGAATATTTTTGGTTCTTCCTCGTAGTTAAATTTGTATGTGTTCAGTTTCAGTATTTCCCTTATGGTGTCAAACACAAGTGTTTGTGAAGGTTATATGGTTGGAAAATAAGATAAAGATCTATTTAATAAGAGTATATTAAGAAAAAAAGAATTGTATGAGCTTCTGTATAGTCATTTATACGAATCTATTACTCCTAAATCACAAGGTGGAGTAAAATATGTATTAACTTTTATAGTGACTTCTTCATAAAGAAATAAACGTATTTTATTAAGACGAAGCATGAAGTGTCCAAAAAGTTTGAAATTTTCAAGGCCTTTGTGAAAAATCATAGGTGTTAGTGAAGGTTGTATGGTTAGAAAACAACATAAAGATCCATTTGATAAGAATATATCAAGAAAAAAAATTGAAAGAAGAATCTTCATGAATAGGATAACAAAGCATGGATGAATGATGGGATTTATCAAGAAAAATATTTGATAACAAATATGAGGGATGGATACAAATTCATAACATAAGCAAGAATGGAGAATGGAATATATAAACTTGATTTTGAACTTGCAAACAAGGTTGCTTATATGTCAATCCATGATCATGTTAGTAAATTGTGGCACCAAAAGTTTGGGTACTTAAATTATCAAATTTTATTTGCATCATCAAAGAATGAGATGGTTCTTGGCCTCCCATAGATCAAAGCAAACATAGATGTTTATGAAGGTTGTATTATTGAAAAATAAAATAAGGACCCATTTCATAGTAGTACGTCAACAACAAGAGAATTGCTTGAGCTTGTGCATAGTGGACCCTACTCCTATACTACTATGTGAAGAAAAATATGTATTAGCCTTTATATATGATTTCTTTAGAAAGACAATAAGAGAATTATGTATATTTTTTTTGGTTATTATGATCACAAGGACACACAAAATATTTATATAATTGAAGTGTGTAATAAGGAAGAAGAGAAAAGCATGAGGGATATAATAGATTTGAACATGTATAACATAATTTCCTATGGCCATTCTAGCTACTAGATAGTAAAAATATGGAAGAGGTGAAGGTGTCCATGGAGAATGAAGTGCTAACTATCATAGTTTCAAAGCAACCCCAACTCAAGCTAGAGGTTATATCCATTGAAATCGATGACTAAGAGAAGGCAATTCATGCAAAGCCTATGTGAGTAGGTTTTGTTAGTTTTTTTTAGTAGTTTTGTACAAACATATTAATTAGATAGAATTTATGAGGTAAAAGTTATTATTGGATTAAAAAATGTAATAAGGTAATGTAGAGGTTTTTGTAAAGATTGTAAAATTTTGGTTATAATTATGAATGATTAGAATAAAAGAAACTAAGATTTGCCTTACCAAAGAAGTGTTTTATTTGGGATGCATGATCAGTGGTACTTAACACCCCTCATTATTGTGTTGAGGAAGACAAGTTATACATAATGGAAAAGGGAAATGGAAAAACAAGACAAAAAGCAATGCAAAGCTCAAAAGTGTACGACACTAGATAAAGATATTTATTATCAAGGAGTAAGTGAAGGTGAAGAATTATCAACACATAGGTGCAACTTTCAATTGACTCTAAAGGAAGCTAATTTTTTTGAATATTGATCTAAAAATATTACATTTTCTATTGAGGTTGTGAAGATAATATGCAAGGCATTAACCATATTTGCTATGACAAACATATCATTATCCAAAGAATTTTTTTTATTTATGATACAAGTGATCTAAAATTTGTTGGTAATAGTGGTTTTTGTATCAAAGGTAATCATCATGATGGAAAAGTAATTGATTTTCATTACTATGTTGGCCATGATAATGACCATGTTATTGGAGACCATAGTGATGATGAAGAAATAGGATAATTTGAAAAGTACACCAAAGGTATTGGCTCTAAATTAATGAAAAGAATGGGATATTATGGCAAAGAATTTAAAAATGAATGGGCAAGATATAATAAAATCCATAGAGCCAAAAATCAAACCAAACAATGAAGGCCTTGGTTGTGTTGGTCAAACCAGAAGTGAGAAAACCAAGTTTGTGAAACAAGAAACCTTTGTAGAGGATGAAACTTTTAGAATAATTGGTTGTAGTTATTGTTAATTAGAACATGTAATAGCTTAGTGTTGGGATATATAAACATGTGTGATTTGTGGTGGAAATAATCACTTTAAGAAATATTGTTGGCAAAAAGATAAAATAGTCAACAAAATACATATCGATTATGGATGGATATATGATATAATACAACAAAGTGAAAGATTTATTGAGTGGATTCCATAATAGAATTGTTTATTCTCAAAAGAGAACAAGGATAAGATGTCAAAAATTGGTATTGTGTTAATATTATTGTTGATGGTTGTTAAGCCTCATCCATGGTTTATTCTCATTTATTGTTTCAACAAGAAAATTGACTTCCTTCTTTGTTCATAGTAACTCTCTTGTCTACTACTATTTGTCTAACAACTCCCTTGGTAGAATTTGTCTTGTTTATTATTAACAACTACCCTAATTGACACTATTCCTCATAGTTACTGATAACTATCTTGATAGATTTTGTTTTGACCATTATTAACAATTATCCTAATTTATATTTTTCCTTACTATAACTGGTAATTGCCCTAATAGACTCTATCTTGGTTTTTACTAACTATTACTAACTACAATTGATAACTACCCTATTAAAATATATCTTTATTATTACTAAATTACATAATTATCTTTTGTTTAAGGGTTTCTCTCAATAGGAAGTAATTGACTAGGAAATTTTTTTTTTCTTTAATTGCTAGTATGCACCATATTTGGATGATTATCTCTATAGATACATATTATGAATGAAATATATATTAGATAAATTTGAAGAGTGCATTTCTTTATAGTGAGTATTAGGAGGATATATATGAGGTATCCACCTAATATTTTCCTTGATGAGACTACTCACTTTAAGTGTCAACTAAAAGGATTCTTCTATGGTATTAGGAACGCTCCTCACGGTTGGTATGAGAAGATACATTCCTTATTTCTTAGTTAGTTTTGGTATAATAAGGTAGCGCAAGATTCCTTCATAAAGCATAAAATGATAAAACATTGGTGATTGAGTTATATATTAATAATCTATAAATTACAAGTAGTTCTTAATCTTTGGTCGAACATTTGAAGTGATAACTTTATGATACTTTTTATAAGATATATTTAGGGATTTTTATTACTTAATTGGAATTTATATATTAATTAGTCATCCTCTAAGACCACTATTTATCAACCTAGTAATCCCTTTCTTCTACAATGATTTATTATGGAATATTTTAAGCCTAATTGAACCTATTTTGCTTTTTAGGTTGAAGCTAAAAATATATTATATTGCTACTTTGCTAAATATTGCCTTGTACCAATTGATTGTAGGTATATTTTTTATCTAACAATAACTCAATCAAACATTTGTATTTGTTGATAGGTATTATTCTAGGTACTTACAAGCATCATATGAGAGTCATTGGATAATGATAAAACAAATACTTTGGTAAATTAGAGGAACATGCTAGATATATATTTACTATTTGGTTTGAGCACATTCAATATTTATAGGTTTATAATTCAAATTTGAAACATTATTTGGAGCAACAATGCATCACTATAGGATTTGTATTCTATCTTAGATCTTGCCTAATATCTTGTTTTGTAAACAATAATTTAGTATATCTTAGTATTCATAAAAATTCTAATACTATGCTAACAATGATTTCATTAGGCATATCTAAATAATGCTCATGATTTTTGAGAAAGTGGGTATACCTGAGCAAATTTTTATCACCCTCCATCATAATAATGAAAGTTATGTTAATGTTATCTCTAATATAGTGTTCCATCAATGGAGTAAGCATATTGTGGTTTGGATGCACTATGTGCAATGGATTTATTACTATGTTATGCTTGATCTATTTTATATACCCTTAGTAGAGCAAATAATGTATATGCCAACCAAGATTAGTTTTAAGGTACTTTTTATATTATTGTCTTAGCATATTGAAGTACAAGAGTGTCTCCTAAGGGTAAAATGATTGATAAATGTCTCTCTATGTCCCCCACTTATATTAAGTGGGAAATATTTTAAATGTGATATTAATCATGGTTAGGTCATGATCCATGTTTGTATTATGTTTATTATATATCTCTTTGGTCCTTTGTACATCATTTATAGATGGGTATATTGAAATATTTTATTATTTAACCTAAAGTTTTGTTCTTTAAACTTAACCTTAAGGTATCTTCCAGTTGGGTATTTATACCTCTAACTACCAAAAATTCATTCATAACTTTAAGTGATTATTTTTTCTTTAGTGAAAGTATTATGCTATCTATAGATACCCTCCATATTGTGTATTTTATTTCTGTAAGCTAGTCTTGTTTTTGGATGATTTGTTGATTCTATTTGTATGTAAAAATTATTATGAAACACAACATGCAAAACTTGTATTACAATTAATACAAGCACATTATCACTAATAGTTTCACCTAACACTTAAGGAAAGACCCATAATTCTACAATCTTTCTCAAAAACCCTCCAAAATTTTATTACTTTTCATCATCAATAATACAATTAACTATATATGTATAGAATTTGATTCTTATTTTTAGATTTAAATATTGTACTAACTTTATTCCATAAAATTTTGGCTATCTTAGTGTCATGGATATATGGTTGTATCTCATCAAAGATATTAATCAATTTGTGCGTTTGATCTTCCTTATAAAATATCCTTTGTTTTTCAAAAATTTTTACATATAACTGAACAATTCTTGAGACCATATCCCATAGATGTATCACCTCAAGTGAATTTTCAACTTTATTTTCGATGAAGAATAAGTGTCTTCTTTCAAAAATTGTAAATTACACAATAATATTTTGAAGCACAATGATAATTAATTTAATAAACTTACATATACATTATAATTTATTTTGAAGCACAATGATAATTAATTTAATAAACTTACATATACATTATAATTTACGATTGTTGAAAAAAAACAACTATTCTCAGTAAAAATAAATAAAGCTTAAAATTTTCTTAAAAATCATAAACATAAAATATTGTTGCAAACCTTAAAGTATATCGGTTATATATAATTTTTAGTTTTTAAAAATATTTATCATATGTGCCTTAAAGTACTGTTGCATGATTTACAATTGTTTAAAGCAGACAACTATTCTTCTTAGAAAATGAAGTTGTAAAACAAGCATAGA
The DNA here is from genome assembly GCA_028583015.1 of Wollemia nobilis. Lineage (NCBI taxonomy): Eukaryota > Viridiplantae > Streptophyta > Pinopsida > Araucariales > Araucariaceae > Wollemia > Wollemia nobilis. The sequence continues at coordinate 599,618 of JAQPPZ010002593.1, forward strand.
TCCGTGATCTCTTTTCTAAGAAGAATAGTTGTCTCCTTTAAACAACTATAAATTTTACAACAATACTACTATGATAAATATTTTTAAAACTAAAAGTATATATAAAATGAATGGGACACAAAAACATCCATAGGTCTCTGATCCCTAAGTGAAATTTAAACTTTATTTTCTACCAAGAATATTTGTCTCCTTTCAACGATTGTAAATTATACAACAATACTAAAAATTTTAAAATTTGTAAATTATTTAACAATACTTTAAAGCACCAATGATTATGATAAATATTTTAAAATTTTAAAAATATATATAAATTGAATTGGGCACGAAAAGAACGATAGATTTATGATTTTTATATTTTTTACTTCATTTTTTTAAAGAAGAATAGTTATGTTCTTTTAAAAATAATAAAGTATGCAACAATACTTGAAAGCATAAATAACTAGGTAAATATTTTAGAAGAATATATAGAAAATATATAAAAGTTGAGCTTGCACAAAACTGTTATTTATTTATTATTCAATATAATACACCATCGACCTAAAAATATATCATGGTTTTCGATTCATTCACAAATCACCGAAATACAGTACGCGTCCTGCATGTGGGCAAAAAGAATTTAGGTCCCCTAAAAGAAGTTTAAACATCTTGTTTATGGATTTGATGGGAAAACTTCAAGCACCTACTAATCTGTTTACAAATAAGGATATAAAACGATTTAATCATAACTTTTGATTTAAAAATGTCACTACTCACATTCAACTCTGTTGTAGGGTTTATCCTGACGTTTGAATTTCTTTCATTTGCCAATGCTATTATGATTGCGCTTAGCTCTATGCACCATGTCTTCTGAGTCTCCTCACACAGATGGTGGATCTTATGGAAGAAATTCAAATTGGTGGAAAGAGAACGTCTCACGTTGGCAGCACTCAGCTGACAAAACAATAGCTCTTGAACCATACAGACCACACCTTCACAAAGATATTGTGAACAATATCTTTGTATTATGGTTCTGCACACATGGTGTTGATTGTAAACAGTTAACTGTTTATGGTTTCTAGAAACTCTTTTATGTTGATGCTATAGATGATTTTGTTTAAGTAGCCTGAATAAAGCAGAGCTGTGTATTACAAAATTATGTGGTTTGTGTATATCTTCTGAAGAGCATTTGAAATTTTTGGAAGGCATATGGTCAATAGGTACTCATTTATTCCACAGCAATCATTTTCGTAATATTTTGATAAAACTGCACTTTGTCTATTTTTTTGGTTTTTTAGTGTCATTTCAACGCAGTTATTATTCTCCATACTTCTATAGAGCTGTCATTTAATGTCAAATGTCCTCGAAGTAAGAAATATTACTTAAAAATAAAACTATTAACATATGTTGATGCATGCTTCTAGAAATTATGCTACCGATCAAAACATAAGTATTTATTTATATATATATATATAAGCATGGCAATGCAATGAATATTTTTGGTTCTTCCTCGTAGTTAAATTTGTATGTGTTCAGTTTCAGTATTTCCCTTATGGTGTCAAACACAAGTGTTTGTGAAGGTTATATAGTTGGAAAATAAGATAAAGATCTATTTAATAAGAGTATATTAAGAAAAAAAGAATTGTATGAGCTTCTGCATAGTCATTTATATGAATCTATTACTCCTAAATCACAAGGTGGAGTAAAATATGTATTAACCTTTATAGTGACTTCTTCATAAAGAAATAAACGTATTTTATTAAGACCAAGCATGAAGTGTCCAAAAAGTTTGAAATTTTCAAGGCCTTCGTGAAAAATCATAGGTGTTAGTGAAGGTTGTATGGTTAGAAAACAACATAAAGATCCATTTGATAAGAATATATCAAGAAAAAATAAATTTTTATCAATGTACTTAGTATACCAAATTTGAAGAAGAATCTTCATGAATAGGATAACAAAGCATGGATGCATGATGGGATTTATCAAGAAAAATATTTGATAACAAATATGAGGGATGGATACAAATTCATAACATAAGGAAGAATGGAGAATGGAATATATAAACTTGATTTTGAACTTGCAAACAAGGTTGCTTATATGTCAATCCATGATCATGTTAGTAAATTGTGGCACCAAAGGTTTGGGTACTTAAATTATCAAATTTTATTTGCATCATCAAAGAATGAGATGGTTCTTGGCCTCCCATAGATCAAAGCAAACATAGATGTTTATGAAGGTTGTATTATTGGAAAATAAAATAAAGACCTATTTCATAGTAGTACGTCAACAACAAGAGAATTACTTGAGCTTGTGCATAGTGGACCCATTAATCCTATACTACTATGGGAAGAAAAATATGTATTAGCCTTTATATATGATTTATTTAGAAAGACATAGTATTACTTTCTTAAGACCAAGGATGAAGTGTTCAAAAATTTTAAAGTTTTTAAGGACCTTGTGGATGATTAGTGTAATAAAAAAAAAGGATAAAAAACAATAATGGAGGAGAATATGTCAATCATAACTTCAAGAACTTTTATGAAAGATATGGCATTTCGAGAGAAACATAAAATAGACATGCTCCACAATAAATTGGAATGAATAAAAGAAAAAATATAGCTTTCATTGAAATGGATTGATGCGTGGTTCAATCTAAGAACTTGTCTATGGAACTTTGGGGATAAGTAGTGAATACAATAACTCATATTTAGAATAGGTCCTCTAAATCATGCCTTAAGAATATTATACTAGAACAAGAATAGAGTGCAAAGAAGTCCATTGTAAACTATTTTAGACTATTTGATTTTGAAGCATATACTCATGTGCTACATGAAATAAGAAGTAGAAAGTTTGACAATAAGAGAATTATGTATATTTTTGTTGGTTATTATGATCACAAGGACACACAAAATATTTATATAAGTGGAGTGTGTAATAAGGAAGAAAAGAAAAGCATGAGGGATATAATAAATTTGAACATGTATAACATAATTTCTTGTGGCCATTCTAGCTACTAGATAATACAAATATGGAAGAGGTGAAGGTGTTCATGGAGAATGAAGTGCTAACTATCATAGTTTCAAAGCAACCCCAACTCAAGCTGGAGGTTATATCCATTGAAATCAATGACTAAGAGAAGGCAATTCATGCAGAGCCTATGTGAGTAGGTTTTGTTAGTTTTTTTGAGCAGTTTTGTAGAAACATATTAATTAGATAGAATTTATGAGGTAAAAGTTATTTTTGTATTAAAAAATGTAATAAGGTAATGTAGAGGTTTTTGTAAAGATTGTAAAATTTTGGTTATAATTATGAATGATTAGAATAAAAGAAACTAAGATTTGCCTTACCAAAGAAGTGTTGTATTTGGGATGCATGATCAGTTGTACTTAACACCCATCATTATTGTGTTGAGGAAGACAAGTTCTACATAATGGAAAAGGGAAATGGAAAAAAAAGACAAAAAGCAATGCAAAGCTCAAAAGTGTACGACACTAGATAAAGATATTTATTATCAAGGAGTAAGTGAAGGTGAAGAATTATCAACACATAGGTGCAACTTTCAATTGACTCTAAAGGAAGCTAATTTTTTTTAATATTGATCTAAAAATTATATTACATTTTCTATTGATGTTGTGAAGATAATATGCAAGGCATTAACCATATTTACTAGGACAAACATATCATTATCCAAAGAAATTTTTTTATTTATGATACAAGTGATCTAAACTTTGTTGGTAATAGTGGTTTTTGTATCAAAGGTAATCATCATGATGGAAAAGTAATTGATTCTCATTACTATGTTGGCCATGATAATGACCATGTTATTGGAGACCATAGTGATGATGAAGAAATAGGATAATTTGAAAAGGACACCAAAGGTATTGGATCTAAATTAATGAAAAGAATGGGATATGATGGCAAAGAATTTAAAAATGAATGGGCAAGATATAAGAAAATCCATAGAGCCAAAAATCAAACCAAACAATGAAGGCCTTGGTTGTGTTGGTCAAACCAGAAGTGAGAAAACCAAGTTTGTGAAACAAGAAACCTTTGTATAGGATGAAACTTTTAGAATAATTGGTTGTAGTTATTGTTAATTAGAACATGTAATAGCTCAGTGTTGGGATATATAAACATGTGTGATTTGTGGTGGAAATAATCACTTTAAGAAATATTGTTGGCAAAAAGATAAAATAGTCAACAAAATACATATCGATTATGGATGGATATATGATATAATACAACAAAGTGAAAGATTTATTGAGTGGATTCCATAATAGAATGGTTTATTCTCAAAAGAGAACAAGGATAAGATGTCAAAAAGTGGTATTGTGTTAATATTATTGTTGATGGTTGTTAAGCCTCATCCATGGGTTATTCTCATTTATTGTTTCAACAAGAAAATTGACTTCTTTCTTTTTTCACAATAACTCTCTTGTCTGCTACTATTTGTCTAAAAACTCCCTTGGTAGACTTTGTCTTGTTTATTATTAACAACTACCCTAATTGACACTATTCCTCATAGTTACTGATAACTATCTTGATATATTTTGTTTTGACCATTATTAACAATTATCCTAATGTATATTATTCCTTACTATAACTGGTAATTGCCGTAATAGACTCTATCTTGGTTTTTACTAACTATTACTAACTACAATTGATAACTACCCTATTAAAATCTATCTCTATTATTACTAAATTACATAATTATCTTTTGTTTAAGGGTTTCTCTCAATAGGAAGTAATTGACTAGGAATTTTTTTTTTCTTTAATTGCTAGTATGCACTATATTTGGATGATTATCTCTATAGATACATATTATGAATGAAATATATATTAGATAAATGTGAAGAGTGCATTTCTTTATAGTGAGTATTAGGAGGATATATATGAGGTATCCACCTAATATTTTCCTTGATGAGACTACTCACTTTAAGTGTCAACTAAAAGGATTCTTCTATGGTATTAGGAACGCTCCTCATGGTTGGTATGAGAAGATACATTCCTTATTTCTTAGTTAGTTTTGGTATAATAAGGTAGCGCAAGATTCCTTCATAAAGCATAAAATGATAAAACATTGGTGATTGAGTTATATATTAATAATCTATAAATTACAAGTAGTTCTTCATATTTGGTCGAACATTTTAAGTGATAACTTTATGATACTTTTTATAAGATATATTTAGGGATTTTTATTACTTAATTGGAATTTATATATTAATTAGTCATCCTCTAAGACCACTATTTATCAACCTAGTAATCCCTTTCTTCTACAATGATTTATTATGGAATATTTTAAGCCTAATTGAACCTATTTTGATTTTTAGGTTGAAGCTAAAAATATATTATATTGCTACTTTGCTAAATATTGCCTTGTACCAATTGATTGTAGGTATATTTTTTATCTAACAATCACTCAATCAAACATTTGTATTTGTTGATAGTTATTATTCTAGGTACTTACAAGCATCATATGAGAGTCATTGGATAATGATAAAACAAATACTTTGGTAAATTAGAGGAACATGCTAGATATATATTTGCTATTTAGTTTGATCACATTCAATATTTATAGGTTTTTAATTCAAATTTGAAACATTATTTGGAGCAACAATGCATGACTATAGGATTTTTATTCTATCTTAGATCTTGCCTAATATCTTGTGTTGTAAACAATAATTTAGTATATCTTAGTCTTCATAAAAAGCTTAATACTATGCTAACAATGATGTCATTAGGAATATCTAAATAATGCTCATGATTTTTGAGAAAGTGGGTATACCTGAGCAAATTTTTATCACCCTCCATCATAATAATGAAAGTTATGTTAATGTTATCTCTAATCTAGTGTTCCATCAATGGAGTAAGCATATTGAGGTTTGGATGCACTATGTGCAATGGATTTATTACTATGTTATGCTTGATCTATTTTATATACCCTTCGTAGAGCAAATAATGTATATGCCAACCAAGATTAGTTTTAAGGTACTTTTTATATTATTGTCTTAGCATATTGAAGTACAAGAGTGTCTCCTAAGGGTAAAATGATTGATAAATGTCTCTCTATGTCCCCCACTTATATTAAGTGGGAAATATTTTAAATGTGATATTAATCATGGTTAGGTCATGATCCATGTTTGTATTATGTTTATTATATATCTCTTTGGTCCTTTGTACATCATTTATAGATGGGTATATTGAAATATTTTATTATTTAACCTAAATTTTTGTTCTTTAAACTTAACCTTAAGGTATCTTCTAGTTGGGTATTTATACCTCTAACTACCAACAATTCATTCATAACTTTAAGTGATTATTTTTTCTTTAGTGAAAGTATTATGCTATCTATAGATACCCTCCATATTGTGTATTTTATTTCTATAAGCTAGTCTTGTTTTTTGATGATTTGTTGATTCTATCTGTATGTAAAAATTATTATGAAACACAACATGCAACACTTGTAATACAATTAATACAAGCACATTATCACTAATAGTTTCACCTAACACTTAAGGAAAGACCCATAATTCTATAATCTTTCTCAAAAACCCTCCAACATTTTATTACTTTTCATCATCAATAATACAATTAACTATATAGGTATAGAATTTGATTCTTATTTTTAGATTTAAATATTGTACTACCTTTATTCCATAAAATTTTGGCTATCTTAGTGTCATGGATGTATGGTTGTATCTCATCAAATATATTGATCAATTTGTGTGTTTGATCTTCCTTATAAAATATCCTTTGTTTTTCAAGACTTTTGACATATAACTGAATGATTCTTGAAACCATATCCCATAGATGTATCACCCTCAAGTGAATTTTCAACTTTATTTTCGATGAAGAATAAGTGTCTTCTTTCAACAATTATAAATTACACAATAATATTTTAAAGCACAATGATAATTAATTTAATAAACTTATATATACATTATAATTTACGATTGTTGAAAAAAAACAACTATTCTCGGTAAAAATAAATAAAGCTTAAATTTTTTTTAAAAATCATAAACCTAAAGTATTGTTGCAAACCTTAAAGTATATCGGTTATATATACTTTTTAGTTTTTAAAAATATTTATCATATGTGCCTTAAAGTACTGTTGCATGATTTAGAATTGTTTAAAGTAGACAACTATTCTTCTCAGAAAATGAAGTTGTAAAACAAGCATAGATCCGTGATCTCTTTTCTAGGAAGAATAGTTGTCTCCTTTAAACAACTATAAATTTTACAACAATACTACTATGATAAATATTTTTAAAACTAAAAGTATATATAAAATGAATGGGACACAAAAACATCCATAGGTCTCTGATCCCTAAGTGAAATTTAAACTTTATTTTCTACCAAGAATATTTGTCTCCTTTCAACGATTGTAAATTATACAACAATACTAAAAATTTTAAAATTTGTAAATTATTTAACAATACTTTAAAGCACAAATGATTATGATAAATATTTTAAAATTTTAAAAATATATATAAATTGAATTGGGCACGAAAAGAACGATAGATTTATGATTTTTAAATTTTTTATTTCATTTTTTTAAAGAAGAATAGTTATATTCTTTTAAAAATTATAAAGTATGCAACAATACTTGAAAGCATAAATAACTAGGTAAATATTTTAGAAGAATATATAGAAAATATATAAAAGTTGAGCTTGCACAAAACTGTTATTTATTTATTATTCAATATAATACACCATCGACCTAAAAATATATCATGGTTTTCGATTCATTCACAAATCACCGGAATACATTACGCGTCCTGCATGTGGGCAAAAAGAATTTAGGTCCCCTAATAGGGGTTTAAACATCTTGTTTATGGATTTGATGGGAAAACTTCAAGCACCTACTAATCTGTTTACAAATAAGGATATAAAACGATTTAATCATAACTTTTGATTTAAAAATGTCACTACTCACATTCAACTCTGTTGTAGGGTTTATCCTGACGTTTGAATTTCTTTCATTTGCAAATGCTATTATGATTGCGCTTAGCTCTATGCACCATGTCTTCTGAGTCTCCCCACACAGATGGTTGATCTTATGGAAGAAATTCAAATTGGTGGAAAGAGAACGTCTCACGTTGGCAGCACTCAGCTGACAAAACAATAGCTCTTGAACCATACAGACCACACCTTCACAAAGATATTGTGAACAATATCTGTGTATTATGGTTCTGCACACATGGTGTTGATTGTAAACAGTTAACTGTTTATGGTTTCTAGAAACTCTTTTATGTTGATGCTATAGATGATTTTGTTTAAGTAGCCTGAATAAAGCAGAGCTGTGTATTACAAAATTATGTGGTTTGTGTATATCTTCTGAAGAGCATTTGAAATTTTTGGAAGGCATATGGTCAATAGGTACTCATTTATTCCACAGCAATCATTTTCGTAATATTTTGATAAAAGTGCACTTTGTCTATTTTTTTGGTTTTTTAGTGTCATTTCAACGCAGTTATTATTCTCCATACTTCTATAGATCTGTCATTTAATGTCAAATGTCCTCGAAGTAAGAAATATTACTTAAAAATAAAACTATTAACATATGTTGATGCAAGTCTTCTAGAAATTATGATACCGATCAAAACATAAGTATATATATATATTTATATATATATATATAAGCATGGCAATGCAATGAATATTTTTGGTTCTTCCTCGTAGTTAAATTTGTATGTGTTCAGTTTCAGTATTTCCCTTATGGTGTCAAACACAAGTGTTTGTGAAGGTTATATGGTTGGAAAATAAGATAAAGATCTATTTAATAAGAGTATATTGAGAAAAAAAGAATTGTATGAGCTTCTGCATAGTCATTTATATGAATCTATTATTCCTAAATCACAAGGTGGAGTAAAATATGTATTAACCTTTATAGTGACTTCTTCACAAAGAAATAAACTTATTTTATTAAGACCAAGCATGAAGTGTCCAAAAAGTTTGAAATTTTCAAGGCCTTTGTGAAAAATCATAGGTGTTAGTGAAGGTTGTATGGTTAGAAAACAACATAAAGACCCATTTGATAAGAATATATCAAGAAAAAATATTTTTTTATCAATGTACTTAGTATACCAATTTTGAAGAAGAATCTTCATGAATAGGATAACAAAGCATGGATGCATGATGGGATTTATCAAGAAAAATATTTGATAACAAATATGAGGGATGGATACAAATTCATAACATCAGGAAGAATGGAAAATGGAATATATAAACTTGATTTTGAACTTGCAAACAAGGTTGCTTATATGTCAATCCATGATCATGTTAGTAAATTGTGGAACCAAAGGTTTGGGTACTTAAATTATCAAATTTTATTTGCATCATCAAAGAATGAGATGGTTCTTGGCCTCCCATAGATCAAATCAAACATAGATGTTTATGAAGGTTGTATTATTGGAAAATAAAATAAAGACCCTTTTCATAGTAGTACGTCAACAACAAGAGAATTGCTTGAGCTTGTGCATAGTGGACCCATTACTCCTATACTACTATGGGAAGAAAAATATGTATTAGCCTTTATATATGATTTATTTAGAAAGACATAGTATTACTTTCTTTAGACCAAGGATGAAGTGTTAAAAAATTTTAAAGTTTTTAAGGACCTTGTGGATGATTAGTGTAATAAAAAAAAAGGATAAAAAACAGTAATGGAGGAGAATATATCAATCATAACTTCAAGAACTTTTATGAAAGATATGGCATTTCGAGAGAAACATAAAATAGACATGCTCCACAATAAATTGGAATGAATAAAAGAAAAAATATAGCTTTCATTGAAATGGATCGATGCATGGTTCAATCTAAGAACTTGTCTATGGAACTTTGCGGAGAAGTAGTTGTAGACACCAAAATAGCACCAATCTGATTATGTGACTACAAACACTGATCGCATTGACACACACAGCTTTCAAGGTAGCCCTCAAAGGTCAAACAGTGGTCCCAGCCACTTACACAGCAGTTTAGAAGGTTGAAAAGTAAACAAAGCAAAGCTGGTCATTTTAACAAGCCTTAATAAAAAGAAAGCCTTAATCAAAAGAAAGCCTTAATCAAAAGCAAGCCTTAATCAAAAGCAACCCTTGGCCGAAGTGTCGCGATATCGTGACTTAATCAAAAGCAAGCCTTAATCAAAAGCAAGCCTTGGCCGAAGTGTCGTGATATCACGACGTCGCGATATCGTGACACTTCGGCGCCCAAGGCAAAGCCTTGGCCGAAGTGTCGTGATATCATGACGTCGCGATATCGTGACACTTCGGCGCCCAAGGCAAAGCCTTGGCCGAAGTGTCACGATATCACGACACTTCGATGCCCAAGGCAAAGCCTTGGCCGAAGTGTCACGATATTGTGACACTTCAGCACCCAAAGAAAGGCCTTGGTCGAAGTTTCATGATATCGCGACGTCGTGATATCACGACGTCTCGATATCATGATGTCACGATATCGCGACACTTCGGCATTCGCACCTAGGCAAAACTCAACCAATCAAAGGCGAAATTCAAGCATTCAAATGCAAACATTAAAACATTTAAAAGTGCCATTAAAATGATTTAAAGAAGATATTAGACAAGTGGCAGCCGAGGACAGTCAGTTATTGTCGCCTGTTGTGCATGTGCGCGTAGGTGGGCAGATTGGTAGTTAGCAGACTGTTGCAAGGGCAGTCATGTAAGCCCAAGTCAAGGAGGACTCTCCTCCATTTTGGGAAGGCATGGCCGCCATGTGGCATCCCTGCGTGCCCCATCCAAAGAGACCCCATGGGTCTATAAAATGGTAGACTTTCTCACCTAGAAAAAGAAGCTGGTAGACATTTAAAGCAACAAAGTGCTGCCAAACCAAACATCCGATTGCATTCTTTACGATTCATTTCTTCTACACACGTAATCTCTTTCGTAAGGGGGGTTATTGGTGGCTGTTAGAAGGTGAATCCGGACCTTAGAACCCGACATTCGACCACAGTAAACCATCAATTCGATGACAACTCAACATAAGATATTTTGGGCCCTTCCTTAGTGGATTGGCACCGTAATCAAGTTCTAACGGGGGCGGCCCGCTTGGGCACCCCACACCTTTTTGATAGTTTCATGTTAGTATATTTTGCCATTGCGTGTTTTAAGATGCATTATGTCTACTCGTTCATTGCGTGTTTATTTTGTTAAATGTGCAGGTCATTTATATTCATTTTATTCACTATTTTCGATAATATTAGGCATACATATTTTACTAATTTCAAGGAATAAATGTTTCATGTTTGCAGCAGGTGCTACTAACGCTTTTCTTGTTTCTTTGATCTCAGGAGAAGAAAGAACCAAGGACTCATCAACATCAGCGGCAACAGCACTCTGGCCCGCCCAGTTCAAATGTAGGCATGCAGAAGAGGGATTACTAATCATAACTGTAACCAAGACATGATAACACTCCTAGCCCCTAAAAATGAAGGAGATGTATTGTAACCAAGTTTGGAATTAATATAAAAGGGATGTGCTCCTGCTTTCTCTTTATATTTTGACTCGATTTGATTACATTCTTCCTATTTCATGCATCAAGTTAGTTATGTTTTCATTGCACTTTAGTATTTCTTTCTTCCATAATCTCATGCTTTCAGTGGCAATCATGGTGGAACTCTGTCCCCTATTTTTCTTTTTAGATTTAGAAATTTATTTATGTTTTTTTTGCTTAAAGGTACCAGGCCAAATCAGAGACAGCCGATTTGAGCAGAAAAAAAGGTAAGGTTCCAAAGCTGTACCTACATTTTTTTTATTATTATCATTTTTTGTTTCTACTTTTTGTCAACTTTTACTTGCTTAGGGAAAGTTGTTTATGCTTGTTTCATTTTTATTAAATAAAATGAACCCCACACACATCACGTGGTAAATTAAACCAAGGAGTTGGTCGTAAGACCCTAGCCCTTGAGCAAGACCAACGATGGTTTCATCACCACCTTGGCTTAGCTTTGCATCCATTTACCCGATTGTCACTATTGTTAGGCATAAATCCTGACGAAAGCTGATTGAGTGTCACTGGGGTGATTCCCATGCACACGAGGATAAGTCTTCTATGGTAGGTGTCATTAATAGGACAATCCCCCCTTCCATACCGCCTATGTTCCATGTACCATCTGCTCTCACGTACCTATAGTTTCCCTCTCATAAGGGCGGGTATATAGATAGGTTGGTATATCGATCTGGCAATGGTATATTGAAGGGGCGACCATTTATGGGAGTCATATGAGCCAACATTATGCATTTAAATGTTCTTCAAAACTTGCAAAAACAAAACAAAACATCAAAATGCACTAAACCAGTTTAGGACACACTATTAATCCTTAAAAGAGATAATCACTATTTGTGTATGTGTGTGTTCATTTCTGCTTAGTGTAACAAAAATAAAAATCATCATAAACGAGATAAAAATATGCTTAGCTAGTAGAGAAGCACCACAATGGTGTACACCCGTAGCCAAGCCCAATCAAGGGTAGACGCTATGGAAGGTACACAAAGAGAGGGCGCTGGTCGCCTTCGCTTTAGCCCTGAGGACTTGGCCATACCGCCTTGGCGGTCTGGCCTACAAGAGAGTCCACATCAGGCCACATCAAGAAGGAATTATTGGGACCCTCCTCTGTGGAGTTTTCCCATTCAACATAGCCCCTTTCGGGAAGAAGCTTTACATGTAGATCTCAATGTAAATAGAAAATCACCTTTTGAGGCTAGATCTAAGTGGCTACAGCGCGATGAAGCACTAGAGAGGCATAGTGTCCATGAGGAGAGATAGCGTGAATATGGTACCTCTTCTTTGCCTCCCATTAGAATAGAAATACAAAACCCAAAGCGTAGGGCTCTTCACATAGGGCGAGCTAACTCTGCCCGCCCATTTCAAACCCATGAAAGGGAGTACAAGGAAAGCCATCGCATTCCTTAGGAAAAACATACAACGTGGGAACCTTACATTTCTGCACCTGCTAGATATCATGGTCACCCATCGAGGCCAGAGCCTCAAGTAAATGCCGCCAACCTCGACAGAGGGAAGTGACCCATTGAAATTTTAGATCATCAAGACAAAGGCAAATACATAGGAGAAACTTTCAAGCCTCCTGAACAAAATAGGACAGAACAAATTGACCCGGCAGTCGCCAGACATGCTGCCCGCCAAGCCCGAATCACATAGCTTAAGCAAGGTCATTAGGAGTTAGAGTACTTATACAGCCATAATAAAGAGCGCATGCAGTGCAAAGCGGATGAGTTACGCTATAAACTACCTGAGAGGGTGCCAACCCCTCGCACCCAAAAAGCAGAACAATATGAGAGGCACAACCCTTTAGTGCAGGACAGGTCTTCACGACCTCGTCAAGCTTTGCCTCCAAGAACTTATAGACCTGAGAGGGAAGCCACTACTAGAAACAATGATGGGTACCCTCAGTGGGGACTCAATCAAGGTCATAGGTCTTGCCCAGAGACTCCTCAAGAAGTTTATGAGGAGTATGAACCAGAAATAGAAAGGTTCAAAATGCCCCATCAAGGCAGGAGGGCTACCATTCAGCCACCCCCCATAGGCCTACAGTCTCCCATAACTCAAAATGGGAGCAAACAAAATAGGAAGAAATAAAATCTTTCGATGCATACAAAGCGCTATTAGAGCGTTTGGATTCTGTGGAGACAAAATCATCTGGGCATCAAAAGCCCACGTTACGTCAACTCTACAGTCATCTAGTGCATCCCTCAGTGCCCACACCTATTTACCTTGAACATTTCAAGTTGCATCAATTGGAAGTCTTTAAAGGTGAAGAGGACGCACAAGAACATGTCACAAGATTCCTGAGCCAATGCTTCGGCATCCAAGATAATGACGCATTGTTGCTTAGGACATTCATAACCACATTCGTAGGCCCTACCTCGGATTGGTTCACACAGTTACCAAAACACAGCATAAACAACCTAGATCAATTAGTAGATGCATTTCTTGAACGCTTTGCCTTCAACACAAAGAAGAAGGCATCACTGAGTGATCTTGCCAGCCTCAAGCAATATGAGGAAGAAACGATGGTAGCATACAGGAATTTATGGAGGGCTTTGCTTTCTAAGCTACCCTACCTTCCCCCTATGTCTGATCTCACATAGATGTTTGCACGGAGTTGCTTAAAATCAATCTTTGGGCTATTGGTACTGTAAAAATATGCCAGCCTAGATGAAGCTTTGGCGTAAGACAGAGTTATAGAAGAGATTAAAATAGGCAAGGGCGCAATCGCCAAGCCTAAAAAGAAAGAGTGGAATAAAACCACTAAGACCGAGACTACGCAATCACAACCCGTTGTGGTTAATCAAGTTGCGATAAATGTCCCCAAGCTTGTGCAAGAAATACAGCCCCAAAAGGCTAATTACCAGGCAGTGCCTCCTAGTTATGAAAGAGATAATAAAAAATAGGAGCAAAATCAGCAGCGTCGCCCTAGGCGACAATTCACCCCTTATGCGGAGTCCACCGACTCCCTATTTGACCGCTTGTCAACGACAAATTTAGTCACCCTTCCAGAAATCCAAACTGTAGATCCTAACGCTCCTAAGCCTAAGGGATACAGAGAGGAATTATATTGTAGATTCCATAGGCGAAGGGGACATGACTTGAATGGATGTTGGAAATTCAAGGGATTAATCAAAGATTTGATCGACAATAAAACATTGGTCGTGGACAACCCCATAGCGCCAAATAATCAACAAATGGGGGTATTCAAGGACCCTTTGCCTGCCCATGAGGCACAAGAAAAACCTCTCCAGGTTAATGAGGTGCGACATAATCTTCCCATGCAAGGATTTGTGGGAATGATCAGCATAGTGACCAAGAACAAAAAGTACCCAGGAGTTGCCCCCGAGGTAGCTACAAGGGAAGTTCCAACAACGTCGCAGCCTCAACAACGCCCTGTGCAGTTGCCTCCGCCTAGACCCGAGGTCACGATATGGACCAAACTCACGTAGAGTTTGCGAACCACATCGGCTAGGCTTTCCATTTATGAGCTTATTCAACAGTCAGCACTCCATAGAGAAGCTCTCATGGAAATTCTAAAAGCCATCGAGTTACAGCCTCACGAAGCAAATTCTTTCAAAAACTTCATGGGACATGTGAAACGATGTACGAAGCCAGTAATTACCTTCAGAGAGGATGAAGTTAAAACAATATCGAATGACACGACAAATCCACCCCTGCACGTTGTCGCGCGGGTCAACGGGATCCCGTACAAGAGAGTGTTGGTAGATACTGGCTCATCCAGTAACATCATTACCACTGTAGCCTTAAAACATCTGAATTTGCCAGCCTCTCATATCATAGCCTCCACATACACACTGTGAGCTTTCAACGATGCAATATTCTCGACAGTCGGCATAGTTGTTATGTCGGTCCAGGTAGGACAAAATACTATACCAACATTATGCCATGTCTTGGAAGGCGATATGGCTTACAACATACTACTAGGGCGGCCATGGATCAGGGACATGAAGTGTGTCCCTTCGATCGCTCACCAGTGCCTAAAGTATGCATTTGAATGAGAAATACATGTAGTCTCGATGGACTTAGAACCCTTCAAGTATTGCAATGTGGTGCAATTAATGCCTCAATCGACCCTCCCTTCAACGCATTTGTATTTCCACTTAAATCCATCTAAACAGGGTCCAATACCGTAGGCACCACTTGTGACCAAAACATCAAAATCCCAGCCAGGTGAGTCTTCATCATCTGCTCCTTCACTACCAACGCCACTTGTTATGGCTAAACAAAAGGACAAGGGAAAATGGATCTTGGAAGAGGCTCAACCCCTAGAAGAGGGGTTGCCAACAATATCAATGGTATCAATAGAGGAAATACCTAGCACAACGGAAGCTGAGACTCCTAACCCACCAAACATGGAATGGACTCAAGAAGGACTCTCGTTCCCTCCCTCCCAAGCATCAACAATCATTGTCAAAATGGCCAGTACAGGCCTGGGTAGTATCTAGTGTAGAATTTTGTGGCAACGCCTGCATTATAATTAGTATAGGACATGGGGAGACCTCACCTTCCCATAGGAACAGTTGTTCCTCTAGGTTACCCACCAAACCAGACAAATTTTGTGTATGGGGGCCTTGATCATGGTCTTGAACCATGCAAGCAAAAGGATGAAGACGAAGATCCTTTTGCTAAAAATATCAATTATCTGTCAAACCCAGACTTCGCTGTAAAATATCTCGATCAATGCAATTGGCATGGATACGGGCTATGCAGATATGAGCAAGGGATGCGTGTCCTTTGCCAACCAAGATATCAGATGCCATATGATAAGTCGGGAGTAGGGTTCAACCACCCCCTGCCCTTAGACATCTTGGTAGAAAACATGCAAGGCCTAGAAATAGGCAACAAGGGTGGATTGGCATCAGATCCTTATGCCAACCCAGATACAGAATATACATTGGGAGATTACCTCCCATGGTCAAAAAACACCCTTGGAAACACCAGTAATCCCTTTCCTTTGCTAGAGAGAGGTGAAAGTTCGGACACTAATCCCCAAAGAGAACATAAATGGTGTCCGGACATATTTTTGAAGTTGTTCCCCTTAGAGGTTCCAGTTGAGTCAAAACAATGTCAAGAGAATCAGGTCCCTCCACCAAGAGTGGAACAACCGCAATGGGACCAGATTAATTTGATGGAACAAGGAGAACCCTCAATGTCACAAGTAACAGTTGCTGAAGAGAATGAACATTTTTAGATTTTTGAAAGTGATACAGAAGATGAGATTGAGATGGACTATCTCAATCATGCGCGATGACACAATCACCCTTTAACTCATGAATATATGATGGGACAGATGGGCATAAGGTTAGGGCATGAATGGTGGGTAGACCCAGCGGGGTGGGACCAAGTGTTGGATCCATGGCTCCAAATCTATGATGAGCATCGTCCACCCCGAGACCCTATAAGGGCATCAGTGTCGAGGGAAGACCCTGTCATCCTATCAGCACATAGGGTCGATCCGTTCGTTCCCATTCCCATAGAGCCAGATCCAGAGTATAGGGAGCATCCAGAAGATTCAAGTTATCACACCCACAGTAATGGAGACCAAATTCATTCCATCCACATGATCTCCATTGATTTGATAGCACCCATCTGCAATATGGCCGATCCAGCATGGTCATTGCATCTAGACACAAATGTCATTGACTGGGATCACGTCAATTCACCTTTATCACCATCAAAGTACTGGCCTTTCGATGAAATACCTCATTTTACCCCAGAGACAACTCAGGATATTTTTTAGGCTGAAGAGGAACCTGAGGTTCCCAATGCAGATCTAAATTCAGCTAATGATATCCATTTGATCCTGACTCCACATCAGTTGGATGATGGATCCCACATGTCAGTCGAGGAGACAAATGACGTAGATATCAGCACAGATCCAATGAATCCATAGATTCTCAAGCTGGGGGTAAGTCTTTCCCTTGAAGAGCAAGCCAACTACATTGCCCTTCTCAAAGAGAAGGAGGTTTTTGCATGGTCATACAAGGATATGCTAGGACTAGACCCACAGCTAGTCACGCATAATTTAATGCTTAATCTGACAATCAAGCCTGTAAAGCAAAAACTACGTAAGATGCACCCAACAATGGCCTTGATGGTCAAAGACGAATTGCAAAAGTTGTTGGATGCACAGTTTGTCATCTGCATGGATTATCCACCATGGCTATCCAACATGGTTCCCATCAAGAAGCCCGACGGGAGGATTCGCATATGCACCAATTTTTGAGATCTAAACAAAGCGAGTCCTAAGGATGATTTCCCCTTGTTGAGAATTGACGAGTTGGTAGACGCTACAACAGGTCACGAAATGCTCTCCCTCATGGATGGTTTCTCGGGATACAATCAGATTCGTATAAATCCTGAAGACCAACTAAAAATGGCATTCACAACGCCTTGGGGGACATTTTGTTATAAGGTCATGCCTTTTGGCCTTAAAAATGTTGGTGCCACCTACCAACATGCCATGACGTACATCTTCCATGATTACATGCACAAAACTTTGGAAGATTACATGGATGATTTGTTAGCCAAGTCTCTTTTTCACTCAAATCATATCAATGACTTAAGCAAGATCCTCAATCACCTCATGGAGCATAAAGTTAGACTAAACCCCAAGAAGTGCGTATTTGACGTTACATCTAGAAAAATCTTGGGTTTCATAGTCTCAAAGCGAGGAATTGAGGTGGACCCAAAGCAAGTC
Source organism: Wollemia nobilis (assembly GCA_028583015.1). Taxonomy (NCBI): domain Eukaryota; kingdom Viridiplantae; phylum Streptophyta; class Pinopsida; order Araucariales; family Araucariaceae; genus Wollemia; species Wollemia nobilis. The sequence goes on from JAQPPZ010002593.1 coordinate 617,838, forward strand.
AAGGAAATCCTTGAAATGGTTCCCCCAACTACCATTAAGCAGCTCAAAAGTCTACAAGGAAAGGTCGCATCAATTAAACGCTTCATAGCACAATTATCTGAGTAGTGTCGACCCATGAACAAATTATTGCACAAGGGGGTTACATTTCATTGGGATGACGACTGCCAGTCAGCCTTTGACAAAATCAAACAATACCTGGCTTCGCCGCAAGTATTGGCACCACATAGACCAGGAGTGCCATTCTACTTATACATCTCAGCTACTGAGGTGGCACTGGTCGCCATGTTAGCCCAGAAGAATGAACTTCATAAAGAACAGGCTACTTATTATCTTAGCCGCACCCTGGTCAGTTATGAACTTAACTATGCATACATTGAGAAACTCTGCTTGGCAGTGGTGTTTGCTACCAAAAAGCTACGCCACTACATGCTGAGCAACACTACATATGTTGTGTCTAAGGAGAATCCATTGTGATACATGATGAGTCATACTTATCATAGTAGTCGCACGATGAAATGGATCATGTTGTTGATGAAATTTGACATAGAGTTTATTGGACAAAAATCTATCAAAGGACAAGTCATAGCCGATCAACTAGCAGAGGCTCCTCTTGAATACGATTAGCCTCTGGTCATAGAACTACCCGATTATTGGGTCTTCCATGTCTCAGAATCACCAGATTCTAATGAGCCTGAGTCACAGGCTAACATAACCCTATTCTTTGATGGTTCTACATGTGAGCAAGGTGGTGGCATAGGAATTGTATTCTTCACACCATAGGGTGCTCCAATGCCCTTGTCATTTAAATTAAACTTCCCATGCACCAAAAATAATGCAGAGTATGAAGCCTTGCTCCTACGTCTTCAAACAGCAATCACCATGAACATCAAACGACTAAACATCTTTGGTGATTCGTTGTTAATAGTCAATCAAGTCAAAGGGGTATATCAATGCAAATGCCCAATCTTGCAGGATTATAAAGCCCTTATGGACAAATTCCTGGCAAAAATTGAGTGGTATGACATCGAGGCACTCCCTCGATCATAGAATTGTTTTACGGAAACAATGGCCTCCTTGGGGTCACTAATTTCGTAAGACCTTTTCGGTGATATGACCACCATTCAAGTCAAAACCTTATCGCAATCCGTGATGGAGCATGCAAGCTCAGAATTGATGCCAGGAATCCATATGATCCAGATTGAACCATCCTCGGATATGTTCTCTTGAATCTGAGATTATATGAAACATGCCAACTGGGGGTCCTTGTTCTCCCCTACTCCCATTAATAGCAACACAACGCTATTCTTACAAGTTCTATCCCGTTCAATGTTTGCTAGGGATGAACTTTAAGAGGGTTTGGTTGTTTATACTGTCGAGGTTTCTGATCAACAGGACTAGTATTTACCCATTAGAGACTACCTCAAGTTAGGTAATCTCCTGCTTGGATTTACTCATGTCGCAAAACGAGCACTCAAGCAGAAAGCGGCTAAGTATGTCTTGATAGGAGACATTTTGTATCGTCGCAGCTATGAAGGAATCCTCCTTCGTTGCTTGGACTAGCAAGAGTCCACTTGGGCGATCGCCCAAGTGCACGATGGTACATGTGGTGGCCACTTCAGTGGTATGGCCATTGCAAAGCACATTCTTTGCATGGGCTATTATTGGCCATCTTTAGAGCGATATTGTTGCACCTATGTCAAGAAGTGCATGAAGTGTCAACATCATGCCAATTTGATGCACATACCTTCCTAGGCCTTGTAGATAGTCCAGTCTGCTTGGCCATTCTCACAGTGGGGCTTCAATCTAATTGGAAAGATCTCCCCTACATCATCAGGCCATCACACGTTTATCATAACGGCCACAAAGTATTTTACCAAGTGGGTGGAAGTGATTCCGCTTACCTCTACGATAGGACCCCGCATCGTGGAGTTCATTTTGCATAACATCATATGTCGTTTTGGTATTCCATCCAAAATAGTCTTAGATAATGGGACACCTTTCAAGAACAAACACGTGCATGCTTTGACCACAAAGTACAAGATTCAACACAGCTTTTCAACACCCTATTATCCATAGGCGAATGGGCAAGCAGAGGCATCAAACAAAATGCTAGTTTCCATCCTTAAAAAGACCATCGTTGACAGTCATAAGGATTGGCACATTCAAATCCCACTTGCCCTATGGTCCTATCGCACTAGCATTCGGACGCCCACTGGGGCCACTCCCTTTTCGCTCGTGTATGGCTTCGAGGCAGTCATGCCTCTAGAGTTGGAGATTCCTTCCCTGCGCATATCAATGCAGGAGTTCATCGATGATGACGCTGCATGGCAGGCCTGGTTAGACCAGCTTACGTTGCTTGATGAACGATGTGTTAATGCTCTTGAGCATTTACGTATTTATCAAGAGCGACTTAAGAAAGATTACAACATGAAAGTTCACCTGAGGGACTTTCGGGTTGGTGATTTGGTTTTGAAGGAAAACCAATAGAACTCCAGTTTACCATCCCACCTAAGGGACAAATTTGTGGCAAATTGGTTAGGTCCATATGTCATTGATAGCAAAATAGGACCCGGGATGTACCGGCTAGCTTCTCTTGACGGTATTAAGGAAACAAAACCCTTGAATATCAGTCATTTGCGACCATTTCATATCTAAGAGAGCCATATCCCAAAAATGCTCCAAGGATCCATAAAATCGCTTGGTCAAATCCAGAAAATGCTCCAAGGATTCTATAATCGCTTGGTCAAATCCCAAAAATGCTCCAAGGATTCTATAATCGCTTGGTCAAATCCCAAAAATACTCCAAGGATTCTATAATCGCTGGGTCAAATCCCAAAAATGCTCCAAGGATTCTATAATCGCTTGGTCAAATCCCAAAAATGCTCCAAGGATTCTATAATTGCTTGGTCAAATCCCAAAAATGCTCCAAGGATTCTATAATCGCTTGGTCAATCCCAAAATGCTCCAAGGATTTCCACAATCGCTTGGTCAAAAATAAAAAAAGTTAAAATTAAAAAAAAAAACAACAAAAATCATCAAAAAAAACAAAATTTTTGCATCTCATTTCTAGGCATACTCAAATTCATCAATAGAAAGCTCTTCTCGCACCTCATCTTCATATTCACAAAAAAATCAATCCATCAAAAATACAAAAATACATAGCTGCATTAAAGCATTGCATCCATACATTGCATATTTGTGGTCATACAGGTCAAAGGCACCATAGGTCTGTAATTGATCTGCTAGTCCATCTTGTTCCACACTGTTCCATTTTACAAAAACAACAAAAACACCATGCATTGCTTTTTACCACACTAGAGTCAGTGGTCTTTTAATGTATCAAGAGTTTTCGTGATTCATTCATCATTTTGTTCTTTAGCTACGTAATGTACTGAGTTAGACAGATTTTACAAAGGTAGAGTTACACTTGAAATACACCTTGTTACGTAACATCCCAACACAAATTAAAACACATAAAAATTCCCAAGTTGTGTGAACGAAAGATAAAACCTGTGCAGTAATCCAGGTCACCATAAGCGAAACAATTATCTTGCTCATCCCCCCATGCGAATGGTTCTAGAATGCTGAGAATTGACAAAAGGACGAGCTCTTTCCTATTCATTCACCTCCATAAAATAGTGGTTTTTACCACTACCAAATCCCAATCATAGTTGGTTTCCAAAGTTGTAAGGATTTGTACTACATGTCCTTGCCAAGGATGGGTAGTCATCCCCAAGACCCAAAAGAGATCAACGCCATTCATGAAAAAAATTCCAACAAATCATCATCCTAACACTTTCCATTCACCTTTGGTCTCCAAGTTGTAAGAATTCGTACTATCCGCCCCTAACCAGGATGGGTAGTCATCCCCAAGGCCTAAAAAGATCAATGCCCTTACTCCATAATCTCCATCACCCCCTTGGTTCCCAACGTCATAAGGATTCGTACTACACGTCCCTGCAAAGGATGCATAGTCGTCCCCAAGGCCACAAGGATCAAGGCCACTCACCAACCCAAACTCACAATACTCAAAATACAAAATCAAATAACAGTGGTTATCACCACTATTCAAAATCCTCGCTCAAAAAGAATTAATAGAAAATAAACAGTGATTTTCATCACTATATAGATGAGCAACTTCCTAAATCATTCAGCCAACAAATATCCCGAACTTGAATCCCAGAAATTCTCAAGCATTCGAAAACCATCTAGGTGATCCTCATTACGAGTTTGGTTGATGACCTATCTAGCAATGGTGGTATCCTACCCACATGATGATATGTCTGTCACATTCGCTTTGCATGTGTGCAGACCAATGTTTGCATAAGGATGATCTAGCTTATGGTATCCTGGATAACACCACAGATTAATCTAACTAAATACAACAAAGGAGTTAGTGGAGATAATTAGGTGATCCTCAATATAGGTTCGATTGAAAGCCCATCTGGCACTGGCGGTATCCTGACAAATACCACATGAATGAACTCAATTACACACACAGGGATGTGAAATAGCTTGGTCAAAAACAAGTCCGATTCATACCTTGTTCAAAAGTCTTGTAAGATAAAGTACAATCATGGCTAGTAAGTTAAAACTATCTGAGTCTCATAAAACCTTAGCTACATTTCTAAACCAACAGCGCCACTTTTCATCCTTACAATACCATAAAAAAATACAAAAAAAAGAAAAACCACATGTATACATACAAAGTCATCCACTACAGCAATCGCATAAAAACAAAATCACAAAGTCCTAAACAGTCTATGGTGCCATAGCCAAACATCACAAATTCTATTCATCCATTACATTTTGCATATCACATATAAATAAAAAACATTTGCATTCATCATAACATATGCATCCATCAAAATAAATCAACATACAACAATTGCATTTATCATACCATATGCATACATCAATATAAAGTAGCATGCATCCATCAACATCAATCATTATGCATAACATAAAATCAAAACAACAAAACATCACAAAAATGCAACACAAAAACATAGCAATAAGCATTGCCGGACACAAGTGCTCTTGCACTTAACCTCTTGGCATAAAAAATTGATGTCGGGGCTCAAATTGTCACTCTCCTACTTCCCCAAGAAGGCTACCATAGCCGGACCGCTCCACGGGAAGATGGGTTTTCGATGATTTCACCCCATTATGGCATCACCAAAAGGGTTAACACCCACCAAAAATAGGTCCAAATATCAAGAAATTGCACATGCTTAATGGTAAACCATCTAAAGGCACCCTTGCACAAGTCATATTGGGTCAAGTGACTCGTCGCTTTTCTCATGAAGGTCATTCCCTCATCGATTCGTCACTTGAGGGGGTAGTCACACTTAGTCACCAATCAACAAGCACACACCCAATCAAAGCAATGACATGCATTCAAAGAATCATTGACAAAAACAATCATGCTCCTGCTTGGGGTAGTAAACAAGCAACAATCAAATTGATCAAACACTTGGCATTCCCGAAGCATGAACACAAGGTTCCCTTGTGGACAAAAGGTTGCGCCCTTTGCCTAATCATGAGTGATCAATGTCCAAGCTCAAGTCACACCTCACTAAAATAGGTTAACACTTGAAATAAAATTTCTTAGCTCGTCAGAAGCAAGGATTCAAGAATGCATGCCCTTTCCATACTTGGGGCATCAAGAGTTGGTTAGGTTACCAAGAAACCTTAATCATTAGTGCTTTGGTTATCTATTTTTTCTCAGCACTGCGTCACCCGCAACGCTTCCCAAAAAGGGGCATTTGTAGACACCAAAATAGCACCAATCCGATTATGTGACTACAAACACTGATCGCATTGACACACACAGCTTTTAGGGCAGCCCTTAGAGGTCAAACAGTGGTCCTAGCCACTTACACAGTAGTTTAGAAGGTCAAAAAGTAAACAAAGCAAAGTTGGTCATTTTAAAAAGCCTTAATCAAAAGAAAGCCTTAATCAAAAGAAAGCCTTAATCAAAAGCAAGCCTTAATAAAAAACAACCCTTAAGCAATCCTTGGCTGAAGTGTCGCGATATCAAGACGTCGCAATATCGTGACACTTCGGCGCCCAAAGCAAAGCCTTGGCCGAAGTGTCGCGATATCGCGACACTTCGGCACCCAAGGCAAAGCCTTGGCCGAAGTGTCGTGATATCGTGACACTTCGATGCCCAAGGCAAAGCCTTGGTCGAAGTGTCGCGATATCGCGACGTTGCGATATCGCGACACTTCGGTGCCCAAGGAAAAACCTTGGCCGAAGTGTCGCGATATCGTGACACTTCGACGCCCAAAGAAAGGCCTTGGCCGAAGTGTCACGATATCGCAACGTCGCGATATCGCGACACTTCGGCATTCACGCCTGGGCAGAAACTCAACCAATCAAAGGCGGAATTCAAGCATTCAAAGGCAAACATTAAAACATTTAAAAGTGTCATTAAAATGATTTAAAGTAGACGTTAGACAAGTGGCAGCCGAGGACAGTCAGTTATTGTCTCCTGCTGTGCATGCACGCGTAGGTGGGCAGATTGGCAATTAGCGGACTGTTGCAAGGGCAGTCATGTAAGCCCAAGTGAAGGAGGAGTCTCCTCCCTTTTGGGAAGGCATGGCCGCCATGTGGCATCCTTGTGTGCCCCCTCCAAAGAGACCCCATGGGTCTATAAAATGGCGGACTTTCCTGCCTAGAAAAAGAGGCTGGTAGAAATTTCAAGCAACGAAGTGCTGCCAAACCAAACACCCGATTGCATTCTTTTCGATTCATTTCTTCTACACACATAATCTCTTTCACAAGGGAGGTTATTGGTTGCTGTTAAAAGGTGAATCCGGACCTTAGAACCCGACATTCGACCACAGTAAACCATCAATTCGACGACAACTCAACCTAAGAGATTATGGGCCCTTCCTTAGTGGATTGGCGTCGTAATCAAGTTCTAATGGGGGCGGCCCACTTGGGCACCCCACACATTTTTGCTAGTTTCATGTTAGTCTATTTTGCCATTGCGTGTTTTTAGATGCATTACGTCTACTCGTTCATTGCGTGTTTATTCTATTAAATGTGCAGGTCATTTATATTCATTTTATTCACTGTTTTCGATAATCTTAGGCATACATCTTTCACTAATTTCAAGGAATAAATGTTTCATGTTTGCAGCAGGTGCTACTAACGCCTTTCTTGTTTCTTTGATCGCAGGAGAAGCAAGAACCAAGGACTCATCAACATCAGCGACAGCAACACTCCGGCCCGCCCAGTTCAAATGTGGGCATGCGGAAGAGGGATTACTAATCACGACTGTAACCAAGACATGATAACACTCCTAGCCCCTAAAAATGGAGGAGATTTATTGTAACCGAGTTTGGAATTAATATAAAAGGGTTGTGCTCCTACTTTCTCTTTATATTTTGTCTCGATTTGATTACGTTCTTCCTATTTCATGCATCGAGTTAGTTCTATTTTCATTGCACTTTAGTATTTCTTTCTTCCGGAATCTCATGCTTTTAGTAGTGAATACAATAACTCATATTTAGAATAGGTCCTCTAAATCATGCCTTAAGAATATTATACTAGAACAAGAATAGAGTGCAAAAAAGTCCATTGTAAACTATTTTAGACTGTTTGATTTTGAAGCATATACTCATGTGCTACATGAAATAAGAACTAGAAATTTTGGCAATAAGAGAATTATGTATATTTTTATTGGTTATTATGATCACAAGGACACACAAAATATTTATATAAGTGGAGTGTGTAATAAGGAAGAAGAGAAAAGCATGAGGGATATAATAGATTTGAACATGTATACCATAATTTCCTGTGGCCATTCTAGCTACTAGATAATACAAATATGGAAGAGGTGAAGGTGTTCATGGAGAATGAAGTGCTAACTATCATAGTTTCAAAGCAACCCCAACTCAAGCTGGAGGTTATATCCATTGAAATCAATGACTAAGAGAAGGCAATTCATGCAGAGCCTATGTCAGTAGTTTTTGTTAGTTTTTTTGAGTAGTTTTGTACAAAGATATCAATTAGATAGAATTTATGAGGTAAAAGTTATTTTTGGATTAAAAAATGTAATAAGGTAATGTAGAGGTTTTTGTAAAGATTGTAAAATTTTGGTTATAATTATGAATGATTAGAATAAAAGAAACTAAGATTTTCCTTACCAAAGAAGTGTTGTATTTGGGATGCATGATCAGTGGTACTTAACACCCCTCATTATTGTGTTGAGGAAGACAAGTTCTACATAATGGAAAAGGGAAATGGAAAAACAAGACAAAAAGCAATGCAAAGCTCAAAAGTGTACGACACTAGATAAAGATATTTATTATCAAAAGGTGAAGAATTATCAACACATAGGCGCAACTTTCAATTGACTCTAAAGGAAGCTAATTTTTTTGAATATTGATCTACAAATTATATTACATTTTCTATTGATGTTGTGAAGATAATATGCAAGGCATTAACCATATTTGCAATGACAAACATATCATTATCCAAAGATTTTTTTTTATTTATGATACAAGTGATCTAAACTTTGTTGGTAATAGTGGTTTTTGTATCAAAGGTAATCATCATGATGGAAAAGTAATTGATTCTCATTACTATGTTGGCCATGATAATGACCATAGTGATGATGAAGAAATAGGATAATTTGAAAAGTACACCAAAGGTATTGGCTCTAAATTAATGAAAAGAATGGGATATGATGGCAAATAATTTAAAAATGAATAGGCAAGATATAAGAAAATCCATAGAACCAAAAATCAAACCAAACAATGAAGGCCTTGGTTGTGTTGGTCAAACCAGAAGTGAGAAAACCAAGTTTGTGAAACAAGAAACCTTTGTAGAGGATGAAAATTTTAGAATAATTGGTTGTAGTCATTGTTAATTAGAACATGTAATAGCTTAGTGTTGGGATATATAAACATGTGTGATTTGTGGTGTAAATAATCACTTTAAGAAATATTGTTGGAAAAAAGATAAAATAGTCAACAAAATACATATCGATTATGGATGGATATATGATATAATACAACAAAGTGAAATATTTATTGAGTGGATTCCAGAATAGAATGGTTTATTCTCAAAAGAGAACAAGGATAAGATGTCAAAAAGTGGTATGTGTTAATATTATTGTTGATGGTTGTTAAGCCTCATCCATGGTTTATTCTCATTTATTGTTTCACCAAGAAAAATGACTTCCAACTTTGTTCATAGTAACACTCTTGTCTGCTACTATTTGTCTAACAACTCCCTTGGTAGACTTTGTCTTGTTTATTATTAACAACTACCCTAATTGACACTATTCCTCATAGTTACTAATAACTATCTTGATAGATTTTGTTTTGACCATTATTAACAATTATCCTAATTTATATTTTTCCTTACTATAACTGGTAATTGCCCTAATAGACTCTATCTTGGTTTTTACTAACTATTACTAACTGCAATTGATAACTACCCTATTAAAATATATCTTTATTATTACTAAATTACATAATTATCTTTTGTTTAAGGGTTTCTCTCAATAGGAAGTAATTTACTAGGAATTTTTTTTTCTTTAGTTGCTAGTATGCACTATATTTGGATGATTATCTCTATAGATACATATTATGAATGAAATATATATTAGATAAATGTGAAGAATGCATTTATTTATAGTGAGTATTAGGAGGATATATATGAGGTATCCACCTAATATTTTCCTTGATGAGACTACTCACTTTAACTGTCAACTAAAAGGATTCTTCTATGGTATTAGGAACGCTCCTCACAGTTGGTGTGAGAAGATACATTCCTTATTTCTTAGTTAGTTTTGGTATAATAAGGTAGCGTAAGATTCCTTCATAAAGCCTAAAATTATAAAACATTGGTGATTGAGTTATATATTAATAATCTATAAATTACAAGTAGTTCTTCATCTTTGGTCGAACATTTGAAGTCATAACTTTATGATACTTTTTATAAGATATATTTAGGGATTTTTATTACTTAATTTAGATTTATATATTAATTAGTCATCCTCTAAGACCACTATTTATCAACCTAGTAATCCCTTTCTTCTACAATGATTTATTATGGAATATTTTAATCCTAATTGAACCTATTTTGCTTTTTAGGTTGAAGCTAAAAATATATTATATTGCTACTTCGCTAAATATTGCTTTGTACCAATTGATTGTAGGTATATTCTTTATCTAACAATCACTCAATCAAACATTTGTATTTGTTGATAGTTATTATTCTAGATACTTACAAGCATCATATGAGAGTCATTGGATAATGATAAAACAAATCCTTTGGTAAATTAGAGGAACATGCTAGATATATATTTACTATTTATTTTGAGCACATTCAATATTTATAGGATTTTAATTCAAATTTGAAACATTATTTGGAGCAACAATGCATCACTATATGATTTGTATTCTATCTTAGATCTTGCCTTATATCTTAGTCTTCATAAAAAGTCTAATACTATGCTAACAATGATGTCATTAGGCATATCTAAATAATGCTCATGATTTTTGAGAAAGTGGGTATACCTAAGGAAAATTTTATCACCCTCCATCATAATAATGAAAGTTATGTTAATGTTATATCTAATCTAGTGTTCCATCAATGGAGTAAGCATATTGAGGTTTGGATGCACTATGTGCAATGGATTTATTACTATGTTATGCTTGATCTATTTTATATACCCTTAGTAGAGCAAATAATGTATATGCCAACCAAGATTAGTTTTAAGGTACTTTTTATATTATTGTCTTAGCATATTGAAGTACAAGAGTGTCTCCTAAGGGTAAAATGATTGATAAATGTCTCTCTATGTCCCCCACTTATATTAAGTGGGAAATATTTTAAATATGATATTAATCATGGTCAGGTCATGATCCATGTTTGTATTATGTTTATTATATATCTCTTTGGTCCTTTGTACATCATTTATAGATGGTTATATTGAAATATTTTATTATTTAACCTAAAGTTTTGTTCTTTAAACTTAACCTTAAGGTATCTTCTAGTTGGGTATTTATACCTCTAACTACCAACAATTCATTCATAACTTTAAGTGATTATTTTTTCTTTAGTGAAAGTATTATGCTATCTATAGATACCCTCCATATTGTGTATTTTATTTCTGTAAGCTAGTCTTGTTTTTGGATGATTTGTTGATTCTATTTGTATGTAAAAATTATTATGAAACACAACATGCAACACTTGTAATACAATTAATACAAGCACATTATCACTAATAGTTTCACCTAACACTTAAGGAAAGACCCATAATTCTACAATATTTCTCAATAACCCTCCAACATTTTATTAATTTTCATCATCAATAATACAATTAACTATATAGGTATAGAATTTGATTCTTATTTTTAGATTTAAATATTGTACTAACTTTATTCCATAAAATTTTGGCTATCTTAGTGTCATGGATGTATGGTTGTATCTCATCAAATATATTGATCAATTTGTGCGTTTGATCTTCCTTATAAAATATCCTTTGTTTTTCAAGACTTTTGACATATAACTGAATGATTCTTGAGACCATATCCCATAGATGTATCACCCTCAAGTGAATTTTCAACTTTATTTTCGATGAAGAATAAGTGTCTTCTTTCAACAATTGTAAATTACACTAATATTTTGAAGCGCAATGATAATTAATTTAATAAACTTATATATACATTATAATTTACGATTGTTGAAAAAAAACAACTATTCTCAGTAAAAATAAATAAAGCTTAAAATTTTCTTAAAAATCATAAACCTAAAGTATTGTTGCAAACCTTAAAGTATATCGGTTATATATACTTTTTAGTTTTTAAAAATATTTATCATATGTGCCTTAAAAGTACTGTTGCATGATTTACAATTGTTTAAAGCAGACAACTATTCTTCTCAGAAAATGAAGTTGTAAAACAAGCATAGATCCGTGATCTCTTTTCTAGGAAGAATAGTTGTCTCCTTTAAACGACTATAAATTTTACAACAATACTACTATGATAAATATTTTTAAAACTAAAAGTATATATAAAATGAATGGACACAAAAACATCCATAGGTCTATGATCCCTAAGTGAAATTTAAACTTTATTTTCTACCAAGAATATTTGTCTCCTTTCAACGATTGTAAATTATACAACAATACTAAAAATTTTAAAATTCGTAAATTATTTAACAATACTTTAAAGCACAAATGATTATGATAAATATTTTAAAATTTTAAAAATATATATAAATTGAATTGGGCACGAAAAGAACGATAGATTTATGATTTTTATATTTTTTACTTCATTTTTTTAAAGAAGAATAGTTATGTTCTTTTAAAAATTATAAAGTATGCAACAATACTTGAAAGCATAAATAACTAGGTAAATATTTTAGAAGAATATATAGAAAATATATAAAAGTTGAGCTTGCACAAAACTGTTATTTATTTATTATTCAATATAATACACCATCGACCTAAAAATATATCATGGTTTTCGATTCATTCACAAATCACCGAAATACATTACGCGTCCTGCATGTGGGCAAAAAGAATTTAGGTCCCCTAAAAGAAGTTTAAACATCTTGTTTATGGATTTGATGGGAAAACTTCAAGCACCTACTTATCTGTTTACAAATAAGGATATAAAACGATTTAATCATAACTTTTGATTTAAAAATGTCACTACTCACATTCAACTCTGTTGTAGGGTTTATCCTGACGTTTGAATTTCTTTCATTTGCCAATGCTATTATGATTGCGCTTAGCTCTATGCACCATGTCTTCTGAGTCTCCTCACACAGATGGTGGATCTTATGGAAGAAATTCAAATTGGTGGAAAGAGAACGTCTCACGTTGGCAGCACTCAGCTGACAAAACAATAGCTCTTGAACCATACAGACCACACCTTCACAAAGATATTGTGAACAATATCTTTGTATTATGGTTCTGCACACATGGTGTTGATTGTAAACAGTTAACTGTTTATGGTTTCTAGAAACTCTTTTATGTTGATGCTATAGATGATTTTGTTTAAGTAGCCTGAATAAAGCAGAGCTGTGTATTACAAAATTATGTGGTTTGTGTATATCTTCTGAAGAACATTTGAAATTTTTGGAAGGCATATGGTCAATAGGTACTCATTTATTCCACAGCAATCATTTTCGTAATATTTTGATAAAAGTGCACTTTGTCTATTTTTTTGGTTTTTTAGTGTCATTTCAACGCAGTTATTATTCTCCATACTTCTATAGAGCTGTCATTTAATGTCAAATGTCCTCTAAGTAAGAAATATTACTTAAAAATAAAACTATTAAATGCATGTCTTCTAGAAATTATGCTACCAATCAAAACATAAGTATTTATTTATATATATATATATACAAGCATGGCAATGCAATGAATATTTTTGGTTCTTCCTCGTAGTTAAATTTGTATGTGTTCAGTTTCAGTACTTCCCTTATGGTGTCAAACACAAGTGTTTGTGAAGGTTATATGGTTGGAAAATAAGATAAAGATCTATATATTAAGAAAAAAAGAATTGTATGAGCTTTTGCATAGTCATTTATATGAATCTATTACTCCTAAATCACAAGGTGGAGTAAAATATGTATTAACCTTTATAGTGACTTTTTCATAAAGAAATAAACATATTTTATTAAGACCAAGCATGAAGTGTCCAAAAAGTTTGAAATTTTCAAGGCCTTTGTGAAAAATCATAGGTGTTAGTGAAGGTTGTATGGTTAGAAAACAACATAAAGACCCATTTGATAAGAATATATCAAGAAAAAATATTTTTTTATCAATGTACTTAGTATACCAAATTTGAAGAAGAATCTTCATGAATATGATAACAAAGCATGGATGCATGATGGGATTTATCAAGAAAAATATTTGATAACAAATATGAGGGATGGATACAAATTCATAACATAAGGAAGAATGGAAAATGGAATATATAAACTTGATTTTGAACCTGCAAACAAGGTTGCTTATATGTCAATCCATGATCATGTTAGTAAATTGTGGCACCAAAGGTTTGGGTACTTAAATTATCAAATTTTATTTGCATTATCAAAGAAAGAGATGGTTCTTGGCCTCCCATGGATCAAAGCAAACATAGGTGTTTATGAAGGTTGTATTATTGGAAAATAAAATAAAGACCCATTTCATAGTAGTACGTCAACAACAAGAGAATTGCTTGAGCTTGTGCATAGTGGACCCATTACTCCTATACTACTACGGGAAGAAAAATATGTATTAGCCTTTATATATGATTTATTTAGAAACACATAGTATTACTTTCTTAAGACCAAGGATGAAGTGTTGAAAAATTTTAAAGTTTTTAAGGACCTTGTGGATGATTAGTGTAATAAAAAAAAAGGATAAAAAACAATAATGGAGGAGAATATGTCAATCATAACTTCAATAACTTTTATGAAAGATATGTCATTTCGAGAGAAACATAAAATAGATATGCTCCACAATAAATTGGAATGAATAAAAGAAAAAATATAGCTTTCATTGAAATGGATCGATGCGTGGTTCAATCTAAGAACTTGTCTATGGAACACTGGGGAGAAGTAGTGAATACAATAACTCATATTTAGAATAGGTCCTCTAAATCATGCCTTAAGAATATTATACTAGAACAAGAATAGAGTGCAAAGAAGTCCATTGAAAACTATTTTAGACTATTTGATTTTGAAGCATATACTCATGTGCTACATGAAATAAGAACTAGAAAGTTTGACAATAAGAGAATTATGTATATTTTTGTTGGTTATTATGATCACAAGGACACACAAAATATTTATATAAGTGGAGTGTGTAATAATTAAGAAGAGAAAAGCATGAGAGATATAATAGATTTGAACATGTATACCATAATTTCCTGTGGCCATTCTAGCTGCTAGATAATACAAATATGGAAGAGGTGAAGGTGTTCATGGAGAATGAAGTGCTAACTATCATAGTTTCAAAGCAACCCCAACTCAAGCTGGAGGTTATATCCATTGAAATCAATGACTAAGAGAAGGCAATTCATGCAGAGCCTATGTGAGTAGGTTTTGTTAGTTTTTTTGAGTAGTTTTGTACAAAGATATCAATTAGATAGAATTTATGAGGCAAAAGTTATTTTTGGATTAAAAAATGTAATAAGGTAATGTAGAGGTTTTTGTAAAGATTGTAAAATTTTGGTTTTAATTATGAATGATTAGAATAAAAGAAACTAAGATTTGCCTTACCAAAGAAGTGTTGTATTTGGGATGCATGATCAGTGGTACTTAACACCCCTCATTATTGTGTTGAGGAAGACAAGTTCTACATAATGGAAAAGAGAAATGGAAAAACAAGACAAAAAGCAATGCAAAGCTCAAAAGTGTACGACACTAGATAAAGATATTTATTTTCAAGGAGTAACTGAAGGTGAAGAATTATCAACACATAGGTGCAACTTTCAATTGACTCTAAAGGAAGCTAATTTTTTTGAATATTTATCTAAAAATTATATTACATTTTCTATTGATGTTGTGAAGATAATATGCAAGGCATTAACCATATTTGCTATGACAAAAATATCATTATCCAAATAAATTTTTTTATTTATGATACAAGTGATCTAAACTTTGTTGGTAATAGTGGTGTTTGTATCAAAGGTAATCATCATGATGGAAAATTAATTGATTCTAATTACTATGTTCGCCATGATAATGACCATGTTATTGGAGACCATAGTGATGATGAAGAAATAGGATAATTTGAAAAGTACACCAAAGGTATTGGCTCTAAATTAATGAAAATAATGGGATATGATGGTAAAGAATTTAAAAATGAATGGGCAAGATATAAGAAAATCCATAGAGCCAAAAATCAAACCAAACAATGAAGGCCTTGGTTATGTTGGTCAAACCGGAAGTGAGAAAACCAAGTTTGTGAAACAAGAAACCTTTGTAGAGGATGAAAATTTTAGAATAATTGGTTGTAGTCATTGTTAATCAGAACATGTAATAGATCAGTGTTGGGATATATAAACATGTGTGATTTGTGGTGGAAATAATAATTTTAAGAAATATTGTTGGCAAAAAGATAAAATAGTCAACAAAATACATATCGATTATGGATGGATATATGATATAATACAACAAAGTGAAAGATTTATTGAGTGGATTCCAGAATAGAATGGTTTATTCTCAAAAGAGAACAAGGATAAGATATCAAAAAGTGGTATTGTGTTAATATTATTGTTGATGGTTGTTAAGCCTCATCCATGCCTAGGTTAAGTGATTGAAAAAGGAAATAGTGATGGTTACAAGTTTTTTACATACAAACCTTGATGTAAATGCATACATAATCAACCATAAGACCTATAGAGATAAGCAAGACCTATATTTCCTTGTGGTGTTTTAAAAAGAATCTTCATATACTAAACACAATTAATTTATAAAAAAATATTAAACGATAAAATAATTTGAAGTTTTTAAATTTGGATAGCTATAAACCATTAGAATTGATGGTGATTATCTAAAATCTTCACAAGAAATTTAAAAAAAAATGTAGGTTTATACCTTCTAAGTTTTTACCTTCTAAGAGCTAAACCACCTACTAAAACAACAAATTATTAAAAAAATGTAAGTTTATACCTTCTAAGAGCTAAACCATCTAAAACTCAACTATATATATATATAAATAATGCAATGAATCTAATTCTTCCTTATAGCCTATTTTTTGTGTGTTTAGTTTCAATTTTATTTTCTTAGAAACCTGCAAGGAAAAGCGATAATCTACAAAAACATGTTTACTTCCGTCACATTATCAATTATTATTACTTGCCATGGAGTTCAGTAAAGTGGATACTATTATTGAGTACCTCATCCAAGTCTCTCAGGGTTTTCAGTAGCTTTTCGGGTGCACCAGTAAGCTGTCTTATTGCAAACTTCTGTAGAGCGAGAAGGTCAATGCCAGGTTCAATCTCTATGTGGCACACTCTGCACCCAACCATCTGCCTGCGAAAGTAATTGCATAATATTTTGCAGAGAGTAGTTTTGCCCATTCCCACGCTTCCATACACTCCCAAAACGGGCGTGCTTGACGCTAACCTCGTTTCTTTGCAGGTCAGCTGCCTGAGTTCTCTTATCATCTCCTAAAGTCAAATAATTCAAAGCTATGAACACAACGCACAAAAAAAAAATATGATTATTTGAAAATTTGATTGTAGAAATATCGTCGTGTACCTGGCAAATTCTCCGACTACCTTGCACATATGATAGATCTGCTGCGAAGTAAGGAGGAACCATTTCACAGATGGCATTTACAGTAATCTTCCTGTACTCTACCTCTCCCATACCCTGTCGGAAAACAAGACCTTTGGTTGTCTTTAATACCTTCAGAGCTTTACTGCACTTGTCGATATCTATTCGGCTACTTTCTGAAGCCCATTCTTTCCATTTGCTGAGCCACCGCCGCTGATTCTCCGGGTCTTTTAGATCTTCTGAAGATATCTTGAAGAATAAGGGCAGCAATTTCAGATGAGGATTCTTTCTTGATTCAGTGGCTTCCAGAAAAGCTTGGAGCTCAAGCATTGGCCACATAGACCTGGTAAAAAACTCCTCTGACAAAACCAAAACAGCCAATTGGCAGCATGTAGCTGCATTGAATATGAATTGTGGTAACGATTCTGCACTGGGCAGACTAATAATGTCAAGAAAAGCATGACGTTGCTGAGCATCAAGATCCACCCAAAGCTGGTGGGCAAAATCCTTTTGAGCTCCTGAGTGGCACAGGAAAATGTCCGGCCGTTCAAACCTGCAATACGTATATCAAACAGTTAAATGAAATTGCTGTTTAAGCATTCGTGAAGAATTTAATAAGTACGACTGTGAAAGAGATTATTTTACCCATGGCACCCGTCTCTTTGGTCTTTCATTTCTTCGGACGGTGGACCTGAATAGCTCCCTGATATAAAATTTTTAATGTTCAGCTTGTAAGTCTTAGATCTCAACTTAAAATTGGACCACTTTTTATGTGAGAGTGAATTCATAACTTGTGTTGGCCATCTACAGCTATTCCGCCTCATGGAAATTGTTGGAGTGCCTGATATTAGAGATGCTATTGATGCCATTTCTCACAGTAGATCCTTTTCGTGATCTCTTAGTGCTAGGTTATGGGTTGGGAAATAAAAATACTGGAATCGGACCGATAACCCTACCTGTCAAGAAAAACCAGTGAAGCCTCTATATTCTTAGCAATCCTCCAAGTCTATGACATCATTTACAGGGCTTATGCCTACTAATCACCTCAGAGAAATATAGACGGGCTCACCAGATTTAACATAACCTACAACCTACAGCCACCTTTAGGGTAATTTACACTGTGAGAGATTCCGTGTTAAAGTTCCGGATGTTGCCCAGTCACTTTATACTCTGGGAGATTCGGTTTACACGTAGCCATCGCTACCATTATGTAGGAATTCTACCCTTATGTGGAAATTGAGCAAGCCTTAAGTAGGAATTCTAGAGCCCGTCAAAGCATCTGTAGCATGCCTATCATTATTGACTAATGTACCATTGAAACTCATAACTAATAGTATTTATTAATGTAGCATTAGCAACCCATCGCTTTCTTTATTTTTTAAAAGGACCATCTCGAAATTTTAAATTTCCTATCAAACAAAATTTTGTTTTCAAAATTCAAAAGCCGCATGGACACTCAAAGTGGGTGACTAAGGGTGACTATTATCTTACGCACATCTATTGGTTTAAAAACATGTTCACGTGGATAAAGAGGGAGAAGAAAAATAAATAAATAAATAAAACGAGGAGAGTATGAAAGACGGGAAGGAAAGAGGAAGGGAAAGGAAGGCAAGAAGAACAAGAAAAATATGATATTTTTACTCAAAATAATAATTTATTATTAATTAAATAAAAGGTATATAATGAAAATGTAAAATATTTATTTTTAAAGAAAAATAAGAGGCGTATAGAGTTTTTTTCATAAAGTTTATGTTCAAAATTTATGGGTAGTTAGTTTATATAACTACAAGGACACTTAAAGGTAAATGTTGAACATATGATTTTGTAGGATCTATGTCAAGTCATTATAGATCATGTGTAAAGTGTAATTAATACAAAGAATAGAATTTTTAAATTATAGATAATTATGAAGCGATGAATTTTGCAAAAAAAATAGTGTACAAAATTTAAAAATATATTAAAAATGGATAGTTTATTTTATTGCATAGAAAATAGAGTATCCTACAAGTAATCTTCAAGAGATGTGAGGGTATAACATTGTATCCATTACACATACATTTTTATAGTCAAGGTTATATCTTGCATGTACTACATGTAGAAGGTCACCTATATAATATTATGGTGGTTCACCTTCCATTAGTTACAAATTGTATATGTAACAGAAAAATTAATAAACAAGATTGATCTATTTATGTTTTATTTTATAATGATGTGTGAACATAGTTAGAAATATATTTTGGCTATAAGCATAAGATCAATTGAAGAAAATTTTTGAAAAAGAGAAGCAAAACCTATAGCTTCAATTGGAATATATGAAAGGATGATGTAATGTAAAGATAAAAAAATTGTTAAACTCATGAAGGTAAATGATGAGTTAGAAAAGAAGGTAGAAATAATAGAAGACCTAACCCTAATAGTTGAACAAATTAGGTCCCCATGGGATTGGATATAGCTTAGGTGACCTATACCAAGACCTAAATTATATACATTAGAGAATGTGAAGCCCTATTGAATCAAACCATAATAATGATTCAACTAGTAGGAAATACGTTAGCTATCAATTTCAACCACATCAAAAAAATATTTCAACTATTTAAAATATCCAACAAGCATGACATGTATCCAAGTGTATCTAATATAGATTCAATCATCATGTGGATAAATAAAATATATATTAAACATACTAGAATATAGGAACACAAAGCTATTCATGTGGTGTAGGAGTCTCAATTACATAATAAAATAGGTGGTAAACCATTTTGATAATTGGTTAGTGCTTATTTATAAGAAAGAATAATAAGTATAATGGATGTAAAAAAATGAGTATGTGACAGAATAAAGAGGAATCAATAGGGACAAGCAAATATGAAACTCTATAAAGCATGAAAGAGGAAGGAGGAATGATAGAACAAAAAAATAGGAAGTGGAATCAAAATAGTTGGGAAGGGCACACAAAAAAATAAAAATAAAAATTCAAAGCTTTCAAAAGGAGGATAAAAATGTTTTAAGTGAGAAAAAAGAGATATAGAAAGAGTAATGGTGGGAAGACATAAAATGTATATACCTTATTGCGAGAGGAAGTATAAAATATGGCCAAGGAACTTCATGATAGAGCAATTTAATATGTATATGATTTGTAGCATGTGGGTATAGTAAAGAAAATAAAATAAGAAGTACTACCATTCCATCCTAATGATTTCCATTAAAACAATTGACTGTCCTATATAATTGAACAATTCTATATGAGTCATAAATTAAAGGAAATCACCTCCAAATATTTTATATCATCATACATTGATATAAATTCATGATGAGCTTGGTTATATAGTGAAAAAATGGTCATATGATGATGGTAATCATATGATACAAATATGTCTTCATAAAATGATACAAATATAACTATACAAGTGAATGTTGTTGTACAAATATTATGGGTTTTGTCTTAAATGAGTGTCATCTTATAGAATTATTAAGAACTTGTTGCCTAGTACAATGAAGTGTTACCATCAAAAGAGTTTGTTTGTGATCTTGGAGCCTTAATTACATGTGTGATTACCATATATTTTGTGGTAATAAATTTATTGATAAGGTCATCCATAGGAGGACTCTCATATTTCATCTATATTATCATGCTACCGTAGAGGTGCCTATTATAGAAATAAAAAATGAGACACAACATATGAGGATAGTTAGTTTACCAAACATTTTATTGAATCAAGGATACTTCCTTATGATAGATAAAATAATGATCTTTGAGGAGGAGAAGGATAAAGTAGGAGGTGACACTAAATTTGAGAAGGTCACAAAGCTAGATAGTCTACTAGGTAAACTAAAATATATAATAGACCATGGGCAGTACACCTTAAAATATTATGAGTTAATGCTATATGGAGAAATTGTGGATAATTTATATGTAACACCTATATATTTTGGTAATCATTTCTAAGATTATTGTCTTAAAAAATAATAATATGACCCTCAATTTTATAGTTTCATTACATGATGATCATAAATTTTAAGACTTTGCCTAAATGATTAAGGTTAAACCTAAGATATCTTGCTAATTTATTACCTTGGTAAGTCATCAAAATATGTTAATTTAGATACTATAATCAAATTATACTAACACACTAGTCATAGAAGACAAGGGAATATTTTTTTGCAATCTTAAATGTAGGAATATAGATATACAATTTTACAAGTGTTTTCAAAAAATTGGATAACTTTTAAAAGTAAAACCTACTGTAAAGTGTGATTTGTTGAAATAAAATACAAATCATATTTTTCTAAAAATATTAATCACTTATCTAACAATAGATATTATAATTTAGGGCTCATAATCATACAAGGTTAGGACAAGATCCAAAGATATCACCTAAGAAATAATATTTTGTGCCAATATGATACAAATTATGAGTTAAAATTCTATTAAATATATTTTGAGGTAATTTAGAGGCATGTAGAACTTAGCTATGTATCATATTGCTAAAGATATCAATAAAATAGATAATTTACTAGAACTAGAAATATTTTATCTCTAGTAACTCTTAGGTAGATAATTTTCTATAAATAAGTAGGGGCTTCATTGTAGACATATTTTAACCATTTTTTAAACTTAGAGATATGCTTTGTGATAATTTATTGTACTTATAATACCAATATTACCATTAATAGAAATATTCAACAACATATTTACTTATTTATTGTGTTATTAACCTTTTAATTTGTTAATACATAGTTATTGGGGCACTGTCCTTTGAATTTTCTAATTATTTCTATGGCTAATTACTTAAAGGTTGGATCATACTAATGTTATTCAATTCTCTATATATGTATTTATTGATTAACACTAATCCTAATATGACTACACCTATATATATTTTATTACATTTAATTTAAATTCCTCACACTCATTTCCTTCCAAATTTGCTTTTATACACTTAGTTTACTTTAGTCTAAATTGACTAGTGGAAAGCTAGACTATTTATGGAGGTTAGAGAGGAGGAGTGCTTTTCATTAAATTATTGAAATATGACCTCATAGATACATTACCCTTATGCAAGTTAAATAGATATCCAATGTACTTTAGATAGAAGTAAAATTTTCCCAATTGTGATTGAAAGGATATGTGTAGTAGCTATATTTGTATTGTTAAGAAGAGTAATTAGTATGGTGATGGGGTTATATTGGATGGAGTTGTAGCTAAAGTAAATGAGATAAAAATTATATGAACAATGGATTATTTGGTGGAAGTAATTAGAATAGCTTATATGGTGGTTGAAATTAACTATATGGTAGGTTAACAAGTCACTACTTAGAAGGATAAAATAGAAGTATTATTAATTATAAATTAGTTGAATGGGGTGAAGTTTATGGAATGGTGGAGGTCGTGCTTATTATTAAGAAAACTATAATAGGTGAACAAGCATTAGGAGTTATTGATGATGAACTTGGTGTAAAAATAAGTGATATAATGAAAGTGGTGGTAAAAACGTGGACAACATACACAATGGTCATAGATATTGTAACAATATTATAAAATTATGATTCCATTTCTAAGATAAAATTATGTAGATATTCACAAACAATTGATGAATCAAACTCTTAGAATTTTTCATCCCATGAATACTCAATATCTAATATATTTTTCATATCCATAAATGATGTATATTTGATCATTTAGGTAGTCATATTCTACATGGTCATGCTCAAATGTATCCTTGATGTCATTTGAGGAGGTACACTAGTTGCATACAAGATGGTATTTCTTCTTCCCTCTTGAACCTTGATCATTGCTAGTATAAGTTGAATTATTAATGTAGCTTCTACTTTTATACGACTAGTTACTTGAGTAACTGAGCTATTAATTGTTTATTCTAAAGAATGTGTAGACAAGATTTGTCAATTTTTTGGTCGAGATGTTAGGATGATTCTAATAGGATCCATCCCATAGGGCATTGAATACATAATTAGAGAAGTGATCCTTTCTTTACTTTTAGAATTAAGACCTCCAGTTTTTGTATATAGCATTGCCCTCATAATAGTTACTATTTTCCATTATAAGACAAGTACACTGACACAAAGGTTTGACTAACTTAATCTTGTACTAATATGGGTAATGTGAGAGGAAGTTATAATGATGTTAATGCATATATGTATCATTATGGATTTGGTATAGGTGACCCTTTTGAATAATTTTGAACACTTAGATACATCTTGTCATTGAGGTTATAGTAAAAAATTAAGTATATTGATAGATTTATAATTTTAAATTTCAATTATTTGATCAACTCATTTCAAACTAATATAAGGTAGAAATAATAGAAGCCCTCACACCAATAGTTGAACAAGTTAGATCCCTATTGGATTGGATATATGCTTAGGTGACTTATACAAAGACCTACATTTTATACATCAGAGAAAATGTGAAGCCCTCTCGAATCAAACCATAATAATGATTCAACTCATAAAAAATAAGTTAGCAATAAAATTTAAATACATCAAAGCAATCTCCAATTATTTAAAATATCCAACAAACATGTCATGTATCCAAGTGTATCTAATATAGATCCAATCATCATGTATATAAATAAAATAGTTATTAAACATAGTAGACTATAGGAATGCAAAGTTATTCATGTGTTGTAGGAGCCTCCATTGCATAACAAAAATTATGCTAAACCATTTTGATAATTGGTTAATGCTCATTTATAAGAAATAAAGAGAAGTATAATGGATACAAAAAATGAGTGTGTGATAGAATAAAGAGGAATCAATAGGTATAAGTAGATATGAAAATCAATAAAGCATGTAAGAAGGAGGAATGATAGGTAAAAAAAGAGGAAGTGGAATTAGAACCATTGGGAAGGGAACATAGAGAAAAATAAAAATAAAAATTCAAAGGGTTCAAAAGGAGGATAAGGATGATCTAGATGATAAAAAAAGAGATATTGAAGGAATAACAGTAGGAAGGCATAAAAGGTATATACCTGATTGTGAAAGCAAGTGTAGAATACGGCCAAGGGACTTCATGAAAAAGAAAATTAATACCTATATGAGTTGTAGCATGTGGGTATAGTAAATTAAAATAAAATAAGGAGTACTAACATTCCATCCCAAAGATTATCATTAAAATAGTTGAGTGCACTATACAATTGAACAATTATACATGAGTCATATAAATGGAAGGAATCCCCACAAAATATTTGGTATCATCGTACATTGATATGAATGTATGAGCTTGGTTATATAGTTAGGAAATGGTCATATGATGATGGTAATCATATGATAGGAGGACATCATCATAAAATAATAAAAATGAAATTATACTAGTGAATGTTGTTGTGCAAATATTGTGGGGTTGTCACAAATGAGTGTCATCTTATAGAATTATTAAGAACTTGTTGCCTAGTACAATGAAGTGTTACCACCTCATAAGATTATGGTCGTAGATGTTACCATTAAAAGAGTTTGTTTGTCATCTTGGAACCTTAATTGCTCGTGTGATTACCATATGCTTGGTGGTCATAAGTTAAGTAGATAATTTATTTCTTGAGAAGGCCATCCATAGGAGGACCTCCATACATCATCTACATTATCATCCTACCCTAGAGGAGTGAGTAGTTTACTAATAACAGTTTCATAGTTTTATAAATATTTTAAATATTGGTCTTTTAAAAAATACATACAATATAATTAATATATATTTAATCTTAATAAATACAAGTATTTAAATGATATTACTATAAAAATATTTTACTGCATAAAAAATTCTGTCATGAAACAGGGCTTTAATATCTTATTAAATGTAAATGTAAGGTATAGCATATTGCCTATTGAATGAAAAATCATAGAAAGGATTATATCTATCCTCTATTTGATATTTAGTAAGGAATTATCGCATATGAAACAAGTTGAAACTGTTTTTCATAAATAGAATCCATTCACAAGGATGGTCCACTTGCCTTGGACGCACTCAAAATCATACTTCTGTTGGAGCGGCAATCCACGAATGTTATCCCTTAAGCTTTGATATATCCTTTGGTAAGGTAGGATTTCCAGCTCCACCTCAAGAAATCTCAGTTCATGAAATGTCTCACTGCATTCTCTTTTCAAAATTGTGAAATTATGCATAGCAAGTACTCGTAGAGACCCACTCATTGCGTCCATCTTTTCTAAGGACAGAAACAATGGACTTCTCTTCACTTTCGACCAAACTCCTTTTGCCCTTCTAGGACCTGTTGCAATCCAGACGATGCGTTAGCATAATTCTACATCATTACTAAGGTTTTCATATCTTGTTTTTAATGGATTTAATAGATGACGGCTTTATACCTTCTCATCCTCCAAGGCAGCAAAGAAAAGATCTGCGCTAGTGAAACGAGAGCCTCTTGATTTGTTACGACCGGCTTGCAAAATAAACCTTTTCAGCTAGTGAATGAATTATTCTAATTATGATAGCGCAAACTACTTCAATTCTTAAAGGTCTTGCCAATGCAAAACAAATGCAGAAGATATTGTTAGATATGCCATGTCCTTAGACGCACGTCTGGATTAGGTAAATATAATAAGTGCCAATATTCGTACCTGGCTAGAAATCATTCTGAAATTTTCTGATATTTCTGAGACTTTGGAGACGTCTAATGCAGAGGGCAAGGCATCTACCGGGGAAGCCTATCCAAGGGGAAGCCTATCCAAGTTGATTAACTTGAACGAAAGGAATGATGGATATTGGATGGCTACTCGCAGAGAGAGAGAGATGGAGATGAGATGGAAATGGAATGGCAAGGGATTCTTTTAATGTCGGAAATGTAGTTAAGTCAAGCTTCATATCATCTTCGTTTCATTTTCATCACCAGAGAAGGTCCGAGTCCACCGCAAGGAAATTTCAAGTGAATGAGAAGGCAATTGCCGTTCATAGGCAATATCCCTACGTTATATTAAAATAAATTCTTGGTGACGGTTTGGCATTTTGGAAGATTCTCGTTGGGGTTTCACTTTGTTATTCCTGCTTTTAAAATTATTTTGCAAACAGGTTATGGAGTTTTTCTTTGAGCTTTCCTCCCTTATTTATTCATTAATATTTCAAAGGACTCATTTTGTTTTTTTTGCGACGTCACGTCAGAAAAGAAAAAAAAAATTATTTATAACATAATTGCCCATTGTTACCTTGAAGACCTCATACAGAAGGCAAAGACGGAGAGCCTGGTTTCTTTGTAATACAGGTTCTAACGTCATCGTAATGTCTTATTAGTTGTAAGATTCGTTATTCTTTAATATTTTAGGGTTTATTCAATGGGATAGAAGGTTAAATTAGTTCTTGCGGAGAGCAATCCTTCTGTCAATTTTATATTGGAATTACTTAATTCATTTGAAATTTATAATATCAAGTGGAACGCATTGTCGTCGTTGCTTTGCAAAGATAGAGATACCACGACGTAGGTTCTCACGTCATCATTGTATTTTTATGTGCAGGATCGATTTAAAAGATTAATTTTGCTGAGAGCAATGTATGGTCTTATAGTACCGTGTATTTGTCTCACGGCGTGATTTATACGTTTTGCGTTTAAATTTTACATGATGTTCTTATCATTACCAAGATATCATATTTGAGCATTCAGCTAGCTTCCAAAGTATGCTTATTTCATTTGTTCTTTAACTAATAACATATTTGAATCTTCTGGAGTATGCTTGGGCCCACGTAACCCTAGACTTTAATATTATATTGTTTTTTAATATAAACTCATTTCCACATACTCACACATCACACCATATTAATCATAATTAAAAAAGACTCGAAATTCTAACCTCTACGATATCCCAATTAACCCAGTCTTACAATTAACCTTTAAACTATGTTTGCGGCCACTTGACCCTGACTTTAATGTTGGGCCTAGCATTTATTATTATTTTGCAGTTATTTTTTAAACATATGTCAAGTATCACATTTATTTTTTAATTAAAAAATTATAATTTAAAAATATAAGGTTTTGTTTTTTTTTAAATTAATATATTTTTAAATTATCTTAATTTTTTTTAGTAATATTTCTTATACACATCTATCATGGGGTTTGAACCTGGGTCACATCATAGATAATGCAAGTGGTGTCCTTGCTAGTAGACCACACTCATGGAGTTAATTATCTTAAATTTTAGTTTATAAAAAAATTAGGATAATTATATTTAATTTTAATTAGCTATTATCTTATCTAATTAAAAATAATTTTTATTTTATTTTAATTAATTAATCTGTATAAGTCATATATTATCAAAATAAATTTATAATTTGCTTTATGGTGTTCTATCAATTTTTTTTATCCATTATTTGGATGTTTACCAACATTGTTGCATAATGCAATATACCTTTATATTATGCTTAATCAAAATGGATTAGCTATTTATTATTCAAATAAATTTATATTTTGCACAAGAGTGAATACAAAATATAATAAAAAGATACTTGAAATTCAATATTTTTTGTATTTATATTTGCATAAGACACTTTGATAGTAAAAATAATTTAGTTTTAGTTTAAAAAAAATCAATTACACATAAAAAGTTCTTTATGTTCGAAATTGATTTAATAACACTACAATTAATAATTGTATTGCTACATCTGCACCAGGTACCTTATTGGTAAGTTCCCTCAATCCTCGAAAGTAGGTCCGAGGTTCAAGCCTTGTGGCCTGTACTGGATATCAACAACCCCCTGGCTAGCCTGAGGGGTATACCTAGATGAGATAGACCCTATGGAATAGAAATTATTGGCCCCTAGGAGATACGAGGAATGCTTTTTCTTAACATAAGGTTTTGATTCAAGTTGGTATGAGGTTACCAATTGAGTTCTATGACCATATCGTGGGTCCATTCAACTCTAGTTTAAATCACATTGGCTATCGTAAGCCCTTTTGATCAATGCAACATGATTTATTCTAAAGTTTTCTCTTCCCAAGATCTATATTAGAAAAAAATCACATAATTTTATAGATTTTTTTATGAGAGTTAGTGGATTTGAATCCGACCATGGCAGGTTAGGTCTTGGGTCAAGTGGAAGAAGAATTTATTGAGATTCTGATGATGATTTGTGAATTCTAGAAAGGAAGAAGGGCCCTGTAGGTGGCCATGGAGGTGGGTACCCAAGTTTTGGACATCCTTTTTTACCAAGTGCATTTTCATTTGCTTCAGTTGTTGCAAAGGGTTACATATCCCATAGCCCTAGTTCTTTGTTTGTTCTATCCCTATCCTATAATAAGTTGATCATTTTATATGAGTTGATGATTGTCACCATGGAGGAAGGCTCTTGAAATTTGGTTGGTAAACTTCAAAGAGGCCATACAAATATTGATGCTTTAAGGAGATGTGCTTTAATCAAGTAAAAACATAAAGGGTATTTGGATATTGTGGTAGTTTCCAATACTTTTTCTTAATCAAACTCAACTGTGAAGAAGACTCACAACATATCCTTGGGGGAGGGATCTAGTTCTTTAGTAGAAAGGAATTCTTCCAGCAAAAATGGGGGTAAGGTTTTAACCCAAGCATGTAGAAAGTTAATATGGTTCCTCTCTAGGTTAGGCTCCCATATTTGCCTTTCCATTTTTTGTATGAAGATATATTGTGAGGTATAGCTAAAGTTATTGGGAATTTAATCTTGATCAATTTTGCAGCTCGAGTAAAGTCGAGAATTATTTTTTTCAAGATGTGTAATCGCAAACCCATAGACAAATTTACTAGACCATATTAATCTCATTTTCAACCAGGGTCCATAGTTTACAATAACAGATCTATTAGATGCTTAGTATATAGTATTTTTGGTCATTCCTTTGGTGCGTACCCTAAGGGTATTTAGAAAAAAAGGGAGACTCTTAAAATGGATCCTCCTAAGAAGAACTAGGCTACAAAGCAACTAGTGGTTTCTCAGGGTCATAGATATAGCATAGGGTCCATGGTGGATCCAATGTTGAATTCCATTCATATTGAGAATGAGGACCTGGTTATAGGGGATAAGATCATGGATAAGCTAGTGGAGGTTGATATTAGTAACCTAAGAGTGATAGTTGTGAAAAATTTGGATAGATCCCACAATGGCTATTCTTATCATGACCTCACTATTTTAAAATCTAACAATCATATTCCTCATAGAGTTCCTTTAAAATTCTTTTTCCAACTTAAATTCTCAAGTAGTGGTTTAAGAAGAGCATGGTGTTTCTCAAGAAGTAGCTAAGGGTGATTCTCCCCCTTTAAAGGTTATGGTGGAGACCTATTCTCCTTTGAAGATTGTGGCTTCTTAAAAATAAGTTTAATCACCTCTCCCTGGGGATGGAGCACCAAGGATTTTATATTCTCAGCCTAAAATAAGAAGTAGTCAAAAAGGCCATTTAGATTTGGGGTAAAAAGAAAATATTAGAAAACTACCCAGGTGTTGGGTACTAGATACAAGGGATGCAAATGATATTTGATTCCTATCAAATATTGAAAAGGATAAGGAGCCAAAAGGTAAATAACTTAATCTTGATTCATTTTTTCAATCCTCCCAGTCTCCTAAGGGGGGAAATAGTATCAAATCTCATAAATGAAGATTTTACCTTGGGTTAGAAAAATGTGGGATCAGTTTCAATTTTTAGTGGAAGTTGGGGTTTTGTTTTTTGATCTCTAGCTTTGGTGGGTATCCTACTCCCAGTAGTGATCCAAATTGCTTCATTATGAAGGGGATGGATTTTATCTCTGAGTTGAGTGGCAGTTTTTTGGGCACAAAAGTAGTGTAGTTTTCTATGGTGGTTTTAATCCTTTTTGTCTAGGAGGTAGTTTATATTTTATTTGCCTATTCTTGGTCCATTTATATGATTTTTAGTTTTGATATTTGTGTTAGATTCTATCATGGCTAGGGGACATTCTATTTTCAAATTTTATATTTTTTTGCTAATTTAAATATCACCTGTTATCTCTTTGGTTGGAAGCTTAATATTTGGTTGAAGTGTTTCATCACCTTTTTAGTGACTACTTTGCTTTGTTAAAATGTTTGGAGACTCTTTTAAAAATCCTTCATCCATATAATAAAAAAAATAATTATATTGCTACAATAACACCCTACATTAGGATAGGGATAAGACCCATTACCTCTTTAACTCACAGGTGTCTTATATAAGGAAATCTTATCTTGATACATGGTTCCTTCATATTTCATTTCTTGCAAGTAAGTTCTTTGTATGTAATATATATAGACAGTTTTAACTCTAATATTTAATTAAAAACATATGGTAAGGTTAATTATATGTAAATTCCTTAAAGATATTTAAGAATGATCCTATGGAGACCATAGGAGGTCAAATTAGGATGACATACAGAAAAAACTACAAAATAAGCATGGATGTGATTTATGTTACAAGAAAAATTATAGGCAAAAAGCTTAAACCCACCCTATAGAAAGGGTCCTTAGCAAAAATGCAACCAAATGTGTAAGGTGTATTTTTCTAGTAAATAATGAGTTCCCCTACGTATTGAAGTTGTAAATATACTTTACCATATTAATTTTGAATTTAAAAAATAATAAAAAATTATAATAATATATTTATTTTTAATGAATGAAGACCTAAATCCTTACTCAAATAAAAATATATATTTCTAATATTTTATTTTTGCAATAGAATTTCTACCCTATACACATGTAAAAGAGAATTTTGTAATGTAAAAGTATTATCTAATAGAACAACATTTCTATATAATATTTTTGGATGACAACACCTAAAAAGTTATCACAACCATTTTTATTATCACAACTCTATCAATCATACAAATGTATGATTAAATTTATTCCATCTTGGATGATTACTTTTAGTTATACAATTGTATGATATTTTCTAATTTTATAGTCCCATATCATATTGCAATATTTCTCTTATGGAATTCTTTATTCATTGTATGGCCAAAGCCATTATTCAATTGTCTTGATTGTATGACTTTGTGAATGTATAACCTGAACAATTTCATCATTATTCATTTGTACAATAACCATCAGTAATGTTCCCTTATATGATATGTCTATTGTATGATAAATATCATTGGTTGGTATGTTTTTTACTTAGAATTATTTACTCACAAAAAATATTGTTTCATCAAACAACTTCTATCCTTTTCTTCTAATAATAAATGATGGCCCCTTATTAAATGAGCTATCACTGAGTGACTCAACTTTAAATGATAACTTTATTTGTATAGCCTTGATACCAAACAATAAATGTTCTTCCTCATCACAACAATAGTGGCTTGTTTAAAAAATTTCTCACTTGAACAATGTCCCTGTCATTTGCATTTGCATATCTACTTGCTTTATTTGAGCCATATGCTTATAACCAGCTGAGTATTATCTTGCTCAATATTTTGAATGAATTTAAATTAAATTGTCTTTAAATCACTATCAAGTAGAACTCTCTAGAATAAAACTTCTAGTGTTTTCCTTCTATAATAGTCCCATTCATAATATTTCTTGAATGATAATCTCTCAAATGATGATGCTTTCCACAAGAATGGCAACATAGCTTTACTGGTATGATACGTAGTCATAAATGGCATCCACAATGACTCTTTTAGGTTAGTTATCTTGATACAAACTCATCCTACAACTTAAATTACACACACATTTAATAGCAATACATTGTCCTACTAAAATAAATATCCATCATTCAACAAGGGAGACTCAAAGATTTATTGGATAAAATATTATTCATTTATTTTTGTTAGAAATACAAGATAATTTTTTTGAAAATATTTCTCTCCAGGATTCTCTTTTCCCAAGCTTATCTAGTTTTTAATCTCTTTGTCTCTTCTCTAAGACGTCTCTTATTCATTCTTCTACTCTCACTCTTGTTGTTTCCCCTCTTAGTTTTTTCCTATATTAGTTTATCCTGAAACCTATTTTGTTCCTCTTCTCTTTGAAATTGTCACTTTAGCTTATTTTACTTTTCAATACTTCTTCTTATAATTTTCTTTTGCTCTCATGATATTTAGATAGTTTACCAATCTCATCAATCTATTATACTAACTTGGTGGATTCTCTCATATCATACTCACTAGGTAAGAAGAAATATTCCATGAGATTTAGCTCATGAACATGAATTTTTCTTACAAGATATCACTATTTTATCTTGGTTATCTTGACAAGATTAACTTAACTTTATTGTCTTGGACTTCCTTTGAGAATCAAACCTCTTATTATAAAATATAGTTAATATTTGTTTCACCTAGTCCTATTGTGTCACATCCATCCAACCACAGTCAACATGCACCTTGTTGGTCATTTCCTCTTGATTCCAACACCTTCTTTTTGAGTGATCATATCCTCCACAACTCTCTTAAGGATGTAGGTTCCAAAACCTAGTTACAACATGTCCAAATCTTGTATATTGACTATAACAACCCATCATTGAATTTTCATTCCTTGTACTATTCTCATATCTCATAAGTTTAATCTGGTTGCTTCTTGTTAGACCCAAATATCCAAGGCCTTCATTCTTTGGCATTATCTATAGCATTATTACTATTATCACACCATTCCAATGTCTTCCCAATCCCTTACTATTGTAACCTATTCTTCTCATCAACTTGAATTCAATGCCCTTGGTGTACCTTTCAAAGAACATAAACTCATCACTACTTTGATATTTGTCATTGCTATCATAATGTCCGCCATATATTGAAGTACCATTTTCACTATGACCTTCATCATGGTCAACCAGAAAATAAACATTATCATGAAATTCATCTCCTTCTCCTCTATTCACTCTACTTTTTCTCTTTCTTTTTATTTGTAGCAGAGATTGTTGCACTATTATATTCATCTCCACTACTACTAGTGACTTTGGTTATCTACTTCTTTCTCGTGCTTATTATTTTTATTATATTTATTCTTTCCTCTGTATTCTTCATTTGTGTCATATTATCATGTAATCCTGATCTAAGTCTAATATATATGTGATGACCCATGATCCTTATCATTGGGAACACATATTTTGAAAGAATATTTGTGTATTCTTCTAGCAATTCCCTCACCTCATGTGAGGTTTCATCCATATTTTACATTATCCATTCCTCTATGGATTTAGCAATAAAATAAAAATATATTTTCTTCTTTTTATTTTGCTCCAAGGATTGTCTTCATGTCTTGGCATACTATAGGATTGCTACCCACTTCTTTCTCTTTGTCATTCAATGAACTTATTGTGTGCCCCTTGTCATTCTTCTCAATGGTATCGGTGTTCTCCCTACCATCATGCATTACCATTTTTTCAAATTACCAAGATATTCCTAATAACACATGTTAAGTGTCCATAGGTATAATATCACATAGGACCTCATCCTCATAAAATATAATTTAAAATTTCACTTGACACAATCCACCAACTAAAAGTTGGTGTCCTATTTGCAACCAAGAGACCTTGTATGTATTACGATGTTGTATCCTCTTCAACCCAAGATTTTCTACCATCTTTATAGACACTAGATTGTTCATACTTGTTTTTTTTATTAGATAAATAAGGGGGTTTTGATAGGGTCCCCAAACCTAATACAATATGAGCATAGAAGGAGCACAAAAAAATATTTATCTAAATAAAAAACCAAACCCCTACCAAAGAGGACCAACACAACTTGATAAAGAAATTCCAACAAAAAACAAAATGGGAAAACACTAGGTAAGATAACAAAACAAAAAACAACACCCAAAGTATGAAGCAAACCCTAGAAAGGAAGACACAAGCTACCAAACCACTTCAGGGTTAAAGTCTCCCTATGGTTCTTAACAATGTCCCTAATCTCATTAATGAAAGAAACAACCACATGGATCTAGTCGAGAAGAACCTAATACTTTCGATCAAGCATATCTAAAATATATTAGAAACCTAGAGGGACAAAGATCGAAGGATCAGTAGGAATGTGAGCACTCTTCGATATTAGAGAACCATTGGGAATCTTTTGGATAGGTGAACCATTATCTGATTCAGAAGAAATAAACAACATAGGAAAAATTAAAGATTTAGAAGCCTTGACAAAAATTTGAACAAACCTCCACGTATTAGTATGAAAAGGACTACCCAGGGTACTCATATATTTCTTAGACATTGATCTCTTTCCTTTCAAACTAGGGGTTGAAGGTGATAAATCACCATCATCCGATTTTTATTCCTCCTGTGATTAAAAATATGAAAAATAGGACTCCAAAGAAGGAGAAATTTTAAATAATTTGATTTTCCTCAAGGCTTATTCAATCATAATCCCTTTGGAATTCACCACATACTCAAAATTCAACAAAATCAATCATTGGTGGATTAAATCCAACTCTCTCCCCTCTTATGACTCCAAGCAATGAATTCTTAAAGGACTAAAATAGGAAGGTTGGTACATTCATCAATCATTTGCACCTAAGCTAATTGAGAAATATCATGTGATAAATCTGTATCACATCCCTACTTAAATCCAATGTAAAAAAGTCCATTATCATAGAGAGAACATGACTTCATGGAGCCATGATAGCTTTTGATTTGTATCCATTCTAAAATTTTGGTTGATATTCCCAAGCATCGACAAATATGCCATTCTCCTACTTGATGGAGTGCTTTGGGTGCTTATGGAACTCACAATCATTAGGTAAACCAATCACCCTAGCCAAAATGTCCATAGATATTTCAAACTTAATAGCTTCATCCTAAATATGCTCTCTTCTCCAAGAGTAGGCCAAGGTCTTAAAAAGAGCTCTATGGTAGACATAAAAGGAAATAAGAAACTCTAGAATACCATTCATATGTAGGATTTTTCTAACCTTATCATCAACATCAAAGACAACTGGTTCAATAGGTATTATAAAGTCTTTATTTTGAGCCATAGAGAGGAATCACACACATTTATAGGGGAACCCAATAAACCAAGTACCCAAGGGTAGTTTTTTTTTTTTTTTTAATAAATTGTGAACTTGGCTTCCCCATAAACAGAAAAGAATTTAAGTTTTTAATAATGGTTCTCTTTCATAATTGTGAAGATGTGTCAGATTATTTCTTATGGTACGTGGATTCTCATCTCCCTTCAAACCATTCTTCCTTAGTATTTTTTAATATTTATATGTAATTTTTTTTTAGTAAACATGTTTATTTCATATAGTATTATTTTTTAATAAAAAAATTATATTAATTAAGATTATTCATACAAAAAATACCGGTAGAATTAGTACACTCCACAAACTATAAAAACTTTTAGGTGGAGGAAATCACACCTCCTCAATAAAAATTGAGTCCAAAAAACATTACTACAAGTCACCAACAATTATTACATATACATCTCAAGACATAATCATTAAACAAAGATCAAGTAGTGAGACAATGTTATTTTCCCCACACTGCTAGCCACCATCCAAAAAGACTAGATCAATCCATCCTTCTTCTGCATTATCGTAAAACAGAGTCTATTGAGGAAGACCTTAACTGTTTGGAATACTTGGTAGAATACATGTTGCTCATAATTTGTGGCCTCTTCTGCCTCTATGATAGCTCCTCCTTTCCCAAGAAAGTGCTTGGTAGAATACATGTTGCATGTAAGCTGCGACCTCTCCTGCCTCTCATAGTCATAGTCAGATGTGAACAAACTCTATGCTTCAAGCATTGGACTTTGATTAATTTTTCATTAACATAATTTGCATGAGGATTTGTTAGAATTCATTATATCAATGACATCCTCAGAATCACTATCCTCCAAAGCAAACTGAGAGAATTAGCGGGAGGAGCTTTGATAAACTTTAAAAGTTGATTTCTCTACAACCCGAGTATGTTGGTATGGTAGTGAGATAAACCTCCACAGCAATCAAGACTTAAAAAAAAAAGCCACAAAAGATGATGGCTGAGTAATTACATGAGTGACCAGAGTAGCAATAAAAACCCTAAAGCTTGCATGGCCACTGCATGTTAACGACAGCCAACATAATGGCTTCAGAAGACTATACAGAACTATCGACGGCTTTTAATTATACTCAGATTATTATAGAATAGTATAAAAACTCTATTTTATAAAATTAAAACTTTAATATTCTATTTAAAAATTTAACAATTTCATAATTAAAATCGAATCAAATTATAAATTCAAAGCCCCGCTTGTTTGGTTAGAACAAGGATATTGCTAAACACCTATTTATGGTAATTTGTATGAGATGTTGACTGCTTATACTAAGGAAATGATCTTAATTTTCATGATTCAGGATACAATAGATGAGCAGATTCCAGCGCTGTATCTTTGTAGTGGGCAGCGGAGACTCGAAGTGATAGGAAAAACAGGGCAGAACCAAAATATAAGCTTCTTGTGCCGAATGAGAAATTGTTTGAACTATATATTCATTATTTGTGTATGTCGTGGTGCAATCGAATGTGATTATTTTGGGTACAACATGGGAAGATGAATTAGACGAATCGTCTTGATCAACCACCTCAAAACATCGTTCTTTCAATTACTAGGCTATGTTCACTTTCTACGACGAGTCTAATTGTTAAGGCTCGTGATGCTTCCAGACAGAAGGCTCACCATCATTTTTTTTTTATTAATTAAGCATTATTAAGGCTCGTGATGCTTCCAGAAGAAGGCTTCACCATCATTTTTTTAATTAATTAAGTAGTGAGGTTTTGAGGGGAACTCGCAGGGACAAACAAAATTGGCAGGGATCACCAGCTGAACCAAACAGGGTATAAACAAAACAAAATGTCAACTCAACGTCAACCAAAAACCAACTCTCAACCTAGGATGATTCATGCACTGGGAATTAACTGAAACATTCATTCCCGAAGAAAAGAGACGAAATCCATCAAGCAACCCAAGAGTCGATTCACATCCTATGCAAATTTAACAAAGATTATGAGGATGCCCAAAATGGACTTCAGTTTGTCGTCAATAATTTTGATCCACTGGAGCAAATTGCGGAGTGACTCCTCCCTGTCCAAGGCTTCACCATCATAAATGATAAGGTAAGGTATTTTTCTATCACCTGAATGCATGAAGAGTATCCCAGTTTGCTATGACGGTTTGTGAACTATTTCGTTGGTTGAAAATTTCTTTTGAACAATTTTCTAAATCTCAGAATTTTGTAGGCCAAGTCTAATCAAGTTGTAACGTGGACCCAAACCTGTGGTCAAACCTGTTTGGTTGTTAACTTTTAATGTTACCTGAACTTTATTTTTAGGCGTTGCAATGGTTAAATGAATACCTAGTTTAATATAATATGATAATTTTAGATAAAACATTTTTTTAATATATTTAAATAGATTGAAGGTAAGGTATAATTTTTATAATTTTGTTACTATGATCAAAATATTTTATATATGTCGAGTTTATATTTTTTTTATAATATTAATAAGAAAGAGGATTTTGAAAGGGTTCCACAAAATTTTACAACAAAACCAATCTAAAAGGTAAAAAACAGAAAAAAAACGAACACAGAAAGATCAAACAATACCTCCCAATGGGGACCAAAAAAAAAAGAATACAAAAAGGCAGAGACAAGCCAGAAATGAGGAATAATGGAGAAGATGGGACAAGGAGAGAGCAAAGGAAGCTCTACACCAACATGTCAACCTCTTGAAAAACCATACCCATCATCATGGACACCTCCTCAGAAAAGTCTAAAACAATCTTCATCGAGCTCCAGATTGCTCATTGTTTTATCTCCTTCAGTATCAAGTTGTGAATACTCGAGTTTTACCTCTTAGAGACCTCCTCCAGAGTGTAGACATATTTAACCCTCTTATCCTTATGAAATTCCCTTGGTAGGATCTCCATGACAATAGAAGGAGAGATGGGAGATGAACCATCATCCTCCCTCTTACCAAGCAACCACTTGGATTTATGTGTTTTGCTCCCTTCCACCTAGCTAACCAATAGAGCTCCTACCACCTCAAGTGAAACCTTAACACCATTATAATACCTCAAAAAAGGTCTCATTGTCAAAATGAGGAGCCACAACAATCAAAGAGAACTGCCACACTAATATCACCACCCAAGAACACATCCCAAGAGGAGACAAATGATAGCCAAACAATCATTCATCAAAGCTTCAAAACAAGCTTCCACCACCACCACAAAGAACCAAATGAAGACACAAAATAAACCAATCCAGCATAGACCGTAGGGAAAAGCAATTTCTCTTACCAAAGACAGACTTCAAAAATAGACTTAGAAAGCCAAATAAAAAAGCCTGACAAAGAGAAAATATCCTTCAGAAAGAAGTCCCAAAACTTAGACAGCATAAAAAGAAGTAAATTGAAAACATCGAGGGAGGATTACCTAAATAGGTATAGATGGATATTTTTATGGATTTTATTGAAGGATTACCTAAGTTTGGAGGTAAATGTATTATCTTCGTGGTAGTGGATCATCTTTTAAAATATGCTAACTTTTGTTCCCTATCCAGAGAAACACTAAACCACTTGACCACCTCCAATAGAAGGTAGGGTGAACACCCCTCTCCTTTCTCTTCCCAAGGTGATCATCATAAAGAGTTTTCCTCTCATGTTAGAGGAGCTTTGTGCATTTGGCCATCAGGGTCACCTCTAGTGTTGGTTCCCAATAAAAATGGTAAATTACGGATCTATGTCGATAATAGATCGTTGAACAAGATGACCAAGAAAGATTATATTTTGCTACCCTTCATAAATCAAGCATTGGATGCGCTATTTGGGAGAAAGTACTTCTCATTTTTTGATGGGTTTAGTGGATATAACTAGATCCATATTAGAGAGGAGGACCAGGACAAGATGATGTTTACCTACCCATGGGGGATGTTTGCCTATAGAGTATTGCCCTTCAGGTTGTGCAACACACCAACCACCTTTTAAAGGGTGATGTTGAGCATATTCTTGGACATGATAAGGGAAGCAGTAGAATTTTACATGGATGATTTCATTATCTATGGTAAAACCTTTGATGAAGCAATGACTAATTTGGAATGAGTGCTCCAACAATGCGAAGAAAACAATTTTTTTCTAAATAATAAAAAATGCTTCATGATGATGCATGAAGGAAAGTGCTGGGATACCACATCTCAATAGAAAGGATTAAGGTGGAGAAAAAAAATCGAGGTTATAAAATATTTGTCTAGTCCTAAGACATAGAATGGCATGAGGAGTTTTCTTGGATTTCCTAGATACTACAAGTGATTCATTGCAACTTTAGCAAAAATTTTAAAGCCCTCTATACACTAATTTCCAAGGACATGGAATTCATCAAGATGGAATACTATGAAAAATATTTTCAAATTTTGAAAGAAAAGCTAATTATGGCCCTAGTCTTGTGGGGCCCAAATTGGGCTATCATGTTCCACATTTACTATGATATATCCAATAACACAATTAGAGTGGTCTTGGGATAGAAGGATGTCAAGGAATTCTACACCATCTACTATGTCAGTAAGAATTTAGTTGGAGCTGAGCTCAAATACACAATGACAAAGAAGGAATTTCTCATGGTCATGCACACCATAAACAAGTTTCACCACTACATCACGAGTTACAAGGTGTTTGTCCATACAAAACATATGACTATCTAATATTTAATGAGTAAACCTGTGATTAGTGATAGAATTATCATATGGATTCTACTTATATAGAATTTTGATATTACCATCATAGATAAGTATGACAAGGATAACGTAGTAGTAGACTTCTTGTCCATACTGATACCATTAGATCATGCAGCCATGGGAGATCAATTCCTAGATAAGCATATATTTATCATCAGTTAACATATGTCATGGTACGTGCACATATGCAATTACTTGGCCATTGATAAAATATCCCATACTCTTTCATCATGAGAGAACCATACGATGATAGAAAAGAGCACATATTTTTCATGGATTGATGACCTCCTATTTAAAATATGGCCTTATCAAATCATGAGGAGGTGTGTAGCTGAGCACAAATTTTTGGAAATTCTAAAAGCTTACCACAATGAACCATGTGGAAGATATTTTGTAGGAAGGAGGACCATGTACAAAGTTATATAGACTAGGTATTATTGGCCTACATTGTTCAAATATGCAGCCAAATATGCCAACCTGTGTGACGAGTTCCAAAGGATGGGTAGGCCAACCCACATGGATGAAATATCCCTCCAACCTCATGTACACATAGAACCTTTCAAAAAATGGGACATGGATTTTGCGGGGCCAATAAAACCACCTTCAGCCAAAAAGAGATACATTCTAGTATGCATTGACTACGTCACCAAATGGGTCGAAGTGTAGGCACTAAGGGAATCCAAAGAAGGAACAGTGGTATAATTCCTATTTGCTCAAATTTTCATGAGGTTCAGGGTACCCAAAGAGATTACAACGGATAAAGAGCCCCAATTTACCTCTAATTTAATTGATGAGCTAATGTAATAAAATACAATTCAACATAACAAAACTATCCCCTACCATCCGTAGGTGAATGGATAGGTAGAAGTGACCAATAGGGAGATAGAGAACATCCTGATAAAAATCATGCAACAACATAGGAAGTATTGGACTACAAGGCTACCAGAGGCAGTATGGGCATACAAAACCATGTGGAAAATACCCATAGGCTTTACCCCATTCCAATTTGTATATGAAGAGATTGTGATGATGCCCATCAAATTTGAAATTAGAATGCTCAAAAATGTAGTAGAACTGAACCTGGGCCTAGACAATGTATAGAGGAAGAGGATTGAATAACTAAATTAGCTAGACAAATATCGAATGTACACCTTGCAAAAGACAAAAATCATCCAAAGGAAAAGAAAATAGTGGCATGACCACCACATTAAGTAAAAGTAGTTCAAATAAGGAGACTGGGTATTACTGTATGATTCTAGATTCTAGGAATATAATAAAAATTTGATGCAGAGCTATATGGGACCATATGAGGTTTTAAGATGATTAAAAATGGTATTGTGTATGTCAAGACAATTGATGGTAGAAACACCATCCTAAAAGTTAACAACCATCAGCTATGTACCTATCACACATCCAAAAAATTAATGGTGGAATCCATAACAAGCATGGGGGAGATCCCATACAATTGAAAATATGTCAATTTATCAACAACACAGTGGACACAAGGGTGTCCACTAAAAAAAAATATTCGTAGTTTTTCTTTTTTGTGTTACAGGTATGATGCCCACATGCAAGCTACAGGTATCTTGAGATGCAGGGCCTAACATGTATGGATTGCACTAAACCTATATTTTTCTACTTTCTAGGTTACAGTGTATTTTGTAGGGACAATGCCTATATGCAAGTTGTAGGTATCCTAAGAGCCAAGGCCTAATAGGCATGGATTACATTTAAATATATTTTCCTTTTTTTGATAAGTGAAATGGCCTGATTGTACAAAAAGTAGGCATCTTAGGAGACAAGACCTAAACTGGCTCAGCATCCATGAACCTATATATTTTTTTGGAGATAGTTCTGATCCAAGCATAGAAGTGGGCACTAATTCCCCGTAAAGGAAAAATTATACACCCCCATGCTTGGGTGAAGCAAATGCTAACATAGCATAAAAGTTTTTGGAGGACTTGATCAACCCTATAGTAGTGAATGTGTCAGCTAATCCTGACTTTTCAACATGTGAAGCAACTAATCTAGAGGTAGGTGCCTCACTCTAAAGGTAGGTGCCTTACTATTTAGGTAGGCATCTTACTCCTTAGGTAGGCACCTTACTCTAGAGGGAGGTACCTTACTATTTATGTAGGAACCTTACTCTTCAGGAGGCACCTTACTCTTTAGGTAGGCACCTTACTATACAAGTAGGTGCCTTAATGTCCATCAGTAGAGGTGCTCAACTTTGATTAAAAAGTCCAAAAAAATTATTATAAGGTACCTTTATGCCATGCATCAAGGGTGCCTTGATAAAAAAAAATGAATAAGTGATGAGGCTACAAGTAGACACCTTACTCCTCAGGTAGGCACCTTACTTTAGAGGTAGATGATTTACTCCTCAGGTAGGCACCTTACTTTAGAGGTGGATTATTTACTCCTCAGGTAGGCACCTTACTCTATAAGTAGGTTCCTTACTCTAGAGGTAGGTGCCTTACTCCTCAGGTAGGTGCCTTACTCTACAAGTAGGCACCTTACTCTAGAGGTAGGTACCTTACTCCTTAGGTAGGCACCTTACTATACAAGTAGGTACCTTACTCTAGAGGTAGATGCCTTACTCCTAAAGTAGGTGCCTTGATCAATGGTGCTTTACTCTTTAGGTAGGCACCTTGATCGATGGTGCCTTACTCTTTAGGTAGGCTCCTTGATCAATGACACCTTACTATTAAGGTAGGTACCTTGATCAATGATGCCTTAATCTTAAGGTAGGTACCTTGATCAATGGTGCCTTACTCTTTAGGTAGGTACCTTGATCAATGGCACCTTAATATTCAAGTAGGTGCATTGATCAAAGATTCCTTACTCTTCAAGTAGGTTCCTTGATATCATATAGGTGTATTTATCTAATCGAAAGCACCTGTGTAATTTTATGGTAAAAGGGAGTGGTAGAAACCAACATCATCATTTCACATGATGTAAATCTAAAGTCACCCAAAAATATTGTGAAATCATTCAGTAGAATTTTTGCATGTCCCAAAGCCGATTGGTAAAGGAGATATGTTTCCTATTATTTGAACCAATTAGATCCCCCATATTTTCAGCATGAGACCTCAAGAAAACTAGGGTTTTAAAGTCTAATGTAACGTAATAAACACATGGGAAATATGCCATTACCCCTATCATATATTACCAAATCGTTATTCTGCACAACGCATGAAAAACCAATCAAGTATGCACATGATTTTTGTTAAACACTTACATAATATTTTCATAATTAATACTTATCTGAAAATAATGTCTTTGCAAGAATTGCATTGGCCCCACATGTACAATACGTCATGCCAAAAATAAATTTGGGTGGCATACCCTATCAACCCAGCATAAAAGTAATTCACTGCATAGGCACCTTGATCTATAAGAAGGTGTCTTCTTGTGAGAATAAGGCATCAAACCAGTTGAGAAATAGAGTCAACAATCACCATGGGAGGCCAATAAAATAACCATACACTCAAGAAAAATGAGCCCAATAGTATTGATGGAATTAGTGGCAAATTTTATGAATGGTTCGAGTCTGCTAGGTGGATGGATTATTGTCTCCTAGTCAATCGAAACCAGGACCTCAAGGTAAGAAAGGAATTTTCTACTGCTCTGAGATGGGAGGTTGCTCAACTATGTGGACTAGAAATTCTAGTCATGTCAAAGCATATCTCTCTTGTTATTGGCCT
Organism: Wollemia nobilis; assembly: GCA_028583015.1. Lineage (NCBI taxonomy): Eukaryota > Viridiplantae > Streptophyta > Pinopsida > Araucariales > Araucariaceae > Wollemia > Wollemia nobilis. The sequence goes on from JAQPPZ010002593.1 coordinate 661,386, forward strand.
ACCCCTCACTGGAGAGTACACTTACAAGGAAGTCATGGTAGTTCAATATGTAGAACTCCTACTCAGGAAAAGGAATGTCTGATTCGATGATATAGGGCTTCCAAAACAAAGACTCCTAGAACATTTGTAGAATATCTTTGAATAGGTAGTGAAGTTCTTCACATATACAGGGAAGTACACACACCTGAATGAAAACCACATGCAATTTTTGAATCACCTGGTGGATGGGTAAAAAATAAATGTACCATTTATCTAGCAAGCACTCTGAAGGATGAGGCTTCTTGATATGACATAGGAGCAACATATTTTATATCTCATCACAAGATAATTACAACCCTAATTAACTATGTTGAGGCACACTAAGAGAACCCATCGGTAGAAGGGATTGATAATTCTAGTATGCAAATGCAGTCTACTACTGAAGCAAGGTAGGAAGCCAAATTATGAGGGATGGTTAAGTAAGAAGGAGAATGGCCCCAAACATCCTGAGATGCTATAGTAAAATGGTAAATTCCTCTACCTAATTATATAAAGGATAGGCTGAATTCTTCCATCCTTGAACCAATAGCTTGTTGAACAGAGCGTATAAGTGGTACGATGTGCCTACGACAATTAATTATGATGTGCGATGAAGAATGGGAGGATATGGAGTTCAATTTCATGGCCCAAAAATTATAGACTTTGGCTACTCAAAGTCCATAGGACCCACAACCTGCAACATACCTATGACAACAACTCGAATTGATGCTAGAAGGCCTCACTTGGAAGAGTGAATATTTTGAGATGTAGGCACTTTTTTATGGATTTAGAGAAAAAAATGTAAGGAAAATACAAAGGTAGGAGGCCATCATAGCTTAGCTATAACAATTGGTTCACCAGCTCAAAGCAAAAAATCAACAATTGTAGGGTAGGGTGGTGGAAAGAAGAGGGCCAAGAGAAAGACCAAGGTTACATTTGTAGAACCAACCGTCCAATTAGATGAGGAATGGATGGAAGGTATGTAGGGTTTTTTAGAATAGAAGGATAAATTTTAAATACTCTACGAAGAATTTGAGGTGGCAAATACATATCAAAAAGCCACCAAGAAGGCTGAAAAGGGACTTGGCATTTGTGTTGACCATGCTACGGAATATTAGTTCTTGTGGATATATGATTAATCCCAGGTTTGATCCTCTAGAATGTAAAATTATTTGGAGATACAGGGAATATTTGGGCCATAAGAAGAAGTAGCAATGATAGCTAAAGAAAATGTTGGCCTCACCATTGAAGAGGATCATTTATACAAATCTAGGGTGGTCAGATGATAAAGGGATGACTCTGATATTCCATTCAAAGAGTTACAACCTCAACATACCAATATTTGGTATGAAGTAGAAGTTGTATTATAGAGAGGAGAAACAACCATGGTTGTGGAACCTAGCACAGGTGCTAGACCAAGCAGAATAGAAAGGTGTATCCAACATAGCAGAAAGTCAACACAACTAAAAATTGAAATTCTACCCAACGTAGCAGGAAGCCAACATAGTAAGAAGCTAATGCATCACAAAAATATCCAAAAACAAACTAGTGTCCCTTAGTAAAAATAGAAACCCCAAAATGAAGGGAAGGCCAAGGTCACCAATAAGAAAATAAAATAGAAGGATACAACCTACTGGAAGGGGTTAACTACTAGCTTCAAGTGCCATGAGGACATGGCATATACTAGGCATGGAGGGATGATGAGTAGTAGAAATGCTCATATTTTTGTATGAGTTCTAATGTTTTTTGTGTGGTAGTATAATAAGAGTTGTATATTTTTATGAATTATTATGTATTTATTTAATAAAATTATGTGCATTATCTAATTTGTGTGTAAAGTGTGTTTTGTGTAGAGAATTGTTGATTTTGTCATCTTTTGATCAGTTGAGATACTACATGGACCTGACATGCTTCTGCTTCATGAGTCTAAGGAACATTGGGGAGGGACCTTGATCTTCAGGAAGGCACCTTACTCTACAAGTAGGCACCTTACTATTCAGGTAGGTGCCTTACTCTAGAGGTAGGCACCTTACTCTTCAGGTAGATGCCTTACTCTAAAAGTAGTCACCTTACTCTAGAGGTAGGTGCCTTACTCTTTAGGTAGGTGCCTTACCATTTATGTAGGTGCCTTAATCTAAAGGTAGGTGCCTTAATCTTTAGGTAATCACCTTACTCTAGAGGTAGGGACCTTACTATACAAGTAGGTACCTTACTCTTCAGGTAGATGCCTTGATGTTAAGCGCTTTGACTATGCAGTTGAAGAAGGTCCTATTGACCTTGGTAAACCTTTGACTCCACATCACGTAGGCTATCCTTAAAAGAATACCAAATGTATGAGATATCCCAACTATATTGGAAGAAATGAATAACCACTTGATGAAGCAGAACATAAAAAACATAGAGATCGAACTTGAAAATATTCTATCTCCAGTAAAAGATGAAAAGCGGTTTTTATCATGCGCTAGTTACAGTAACTAAACTGTATCACTTTAGACTATAAGCAAGCCTTATGTTGTAACAACACCATAATAAAATGTTTTGTGTGTGTTATTTAAAAAAATAGAGTTATCTCAGACATGGAGGGGTTTGGGTATAAGTCATGCCTGGAACAGGGGTTTGGAGGTGATAGTCCTCCGAAAAGTAGGGGTACAAGGGGTTTGGAGATGGTAGGGGTACAAGGGTGGCAACCCCCAACAAATTTTTTCATGGTTTTTTAAATTTGTTTTTAGACCCATATGGGATTTTAGGGTTACTATATTTTAACCCATGATTTTTTGCCCATGATATTGTAAAAATATGTGCATTTGCCTTTATTAAATATATCACACTTGCATTATGGTTTAGAGTGAGATAGAGGAATAATATTATTGTATTGGATATGGTCATGTTAATACAATAAGAAGATAACACTATGATAGTTTTTCCCTGGTTGAGGGTTTCCAGGATAAATATTTTGTAATGTTTGAACCTTTTTTTTGAAAATTCTAATATAGCCTAGGCCCAAACATTATATATATTTTAGTTGTTCCAACAATGGCCTAGACCCTTTCAAAATTCCTAGCTCAAGTTCTTCTAGACCTCCTACCTCCACCACTACCTCTAGTAAATTTGGTTAGAATGTAACAACAAAATTTTCAAAGCTCAGGCTAGCGATCCTCGCAAGATCATCCTTAGAGTCTTATCTCTAGCCACTGAAAATACCTTTGTTATCTCTTCCTCTAAAGCTCCCAAACTTGGCCTTGAGGCCTATCTCGCCTCATAGTTCAAGCTTACTAATATTTCAAATGTATCTTCTTCTACTATCAAGAGGTATATCATCAGGTGGACTCCTACACCTTCTAGATGATACAAATTCAACTTTGGTGAAGCAACAAAAGGGAACCTTGGTGCTACTGGTGGGGAGGCGTCCTCAAATATAACCAAGGGATAATGGTTTTAGTCATTGTGGAGAATTTTGAATCCAAAATAACAATATGGACGAAGCCCATGCTTTATATCAGGGTCTTCTTCTTATCGATAACCTAAATATCAATAGACTTATCATTGAAGGGGATTCCCTTCACATCATCAAATGCCTTAAATGAAACTACACCATTTCCTGGTCATTAAGCAATATTTTAGAGGAATGCAAAAGTTTCATCAATAAATACAATGAAATTGTCATCCAACACATCTACCATGAAGGGAAAAAATCACTGATTAGCTGGCTAACAAGGGTGTTAGGGAATATTCCCTCCATGTTTGGAATGACTTATTTTTGCTCGATATCAAAATAGGTAAACCCAATGATGATTTTTATCTCATATAATAGTTTTGATGCTATAAATATGGTTTCAAAGAGGTTGTAATTTGATCCCCAATATCATTGTATCTTTGAGTAGTGAGAAGAATCCATTTAAGCACCAAGTTAGCACTCACCAAGACAATTCCTTGGACCCTAAGTAGTTCCCTTTGGAATGATATCCTCTTTTTGAGTCTCAATACTATGATAGGAAGAACAATGGTGGTTTATTGACTTTAAAAGCAAGGGTTTCTTCTAAGATCCTTGTTTCTTTTGATGTCCAATTGTATGGTAGATTCCCCCCTCTACCTCATGCAATTCTTGCTCATAATATTGATATTCACAATTTGCCTTCTTCAAGACTTTTGCATAAAGGTCTTCATTATATTGGTACTAGTATCTTGTGTCCCTATGCCACCCTCGTGGAAGCTAACATCACTATTCACATGCCATATAATAAGGTTTGGATGAACGTTCTCTTGTCTAAAAGTGATTGGCAAGACCTACGAAGTCCTTGTTTCATCAAGAAGTTTTAATACAATTTTGGTCACATGAATTACTAGGAACCTCATTTAAATGTCTGTGTTGCCATGGATGATAGAATGATTTTTATGCTTTCATTCCTACGACCAAGTCTTATCCCAAATTCCACTCTAGATTGATCTCTTAGCACTCTTTGAGCCCAATTATAGCCAAGGACACCTCAAATTTGAGTACCAAGCATTAGAATAATTTGTGTCAAGATAGCAAGCCCATGTGTGTTAAAACCTAGTAGTTAAATATCCCTGAAGGCACCATAATTTATAGGTATGTTAGAGTTTCCCCTGTTGGGACCCTACTTGTAACCTATGCCCCTTTCTCTTACACCATGGCCTTAATTGAACCTAACACCCTTAGGATAGAACCTGACATCGAAACCATATTCAAGATCCATGGTTTCCTTACCTTCTCGAGAAGATTTAGGGTACTAATGATGAAATAACGAGTGATTTCATTAACTCCTAGGTGGATGGCTAGGTCATTATTAAGTTTTTAAAGTTCAAAAGCTTTGTGCCTCTATTAGAAAAGATAAATGAGCTCTTGAATTATGGTTTTAAGTTGCAAAGGGATAACCATACCATTCAGGAAGAGCTAAAGCACTTCACCAATAAGGGAAAGAAGTTGGTTAGAAACTAGAAAGGTATCATCAGGAAGGAGCTATCACAACCTTGGTGTAGAATACTTATTTTTTTGATGTAGTATATCATAGTGGACAATATCAATGAACCCTTGAGGAGTTTCCTCTTAAAATTTCTAAACCACCTTAGGGATGTCAAGGAGGTAAACATCTTAAGATATCTTAGAATATCCATGGAGATGTCCATCACGAGTATCAAGAAGAAGACATTCCCCACATAAAGAACCAAGGATTATTTCTGATTATCTAAAATTATATGCTCCAAAAATTAATGACCAAGGTGTCCAACAATCCAATTATCTATCTTGAGGAAGAGAAGTCACTGAATGACATAGTGATGAATAGTCGTAGCTCTTGTAACTATTGAAGCTCATCCAAAAATATGGTAAGCAAAAGGAAATACCTGGATAAGCTTTTGAAGCCTAGTGAATCTATGATGACAAAGAGCACTGAGCCTAAAATTAAATAGTCCTTCATGGATGCCAATATCATGGCTAGGGCTAAGCGTTACCCTTCAAAAATTCTGACTGAAATGCTAGAGAATATCTACCAATCCCATTGTAAAGTTATGTCTAGTCTTCAACATGTAATCTAGGTCTCCAAAGCCATATCTGCAAGCAAAAGTGATACTTTAAAAGCCATCCTCACTGAAGTAGATAACAAGAAGGAAATAATGAAATACTTAACTCTTGAGAAATATGTTTGGCTCTCTAGATTTTTCTTGTTTTATATCTTTTTTTCTTATTGGGTTTCTCATGAGGTTCCTTTGGTTTGTTTTCAATTTTATTTTGATCAATAGTTTTTTGGTGGTTCTTCCCCTAGTTCTCTTTGTACAAGGTTCAATGATCCTTTTAAAACCCTTTCAACCAATTAAAAAAATAAACTCTTGTATGTTAAAAATACTCATGATAAAACCATGACCAATAAATTATAATAAAAAAATTATGTGTAACATATTAGTCTACTAAAAATTAAATCTCTTGGAGAGTACTAATATGCTTGAGATATAGAAATTGAGAAGAACAAAGACACCATAGTCAATGCTATTTGAGTTATCTTCCATCCATAGAAAAACCCCACTCATCGCATCCAAGACAAAAGACTCAAGTGCATGGATGTGTCAGAGAACCTCACATATAAAATGAAAATGTAATCTATATGTCCTTCATGTCTAAAATATATGATGAAAATGTAATCATATGTCCTTAAGGTCTAAAGTATCTTATTATGAAGGAAATAAACATCATAATTGCACAACAAGCACACACACATTTATTGCGAAAACCATTAAACACAAAAGTTATTTAATTATCTCTTGACCTTATCTTAAGCATTATTTTTTTATCTCCTTAGGTTATTGTATTAATACTATACTTATTACTTATGGTCATATTCTGATAAAACCCATCCATTATAGTTTAATATTTGACAAACAACTGGTCTATCCTTTAGAGTGCCTAAAAAAATAAGAAAAATTGGCAAACACATTTGTAAATTGACATATTCCTAATAAAAATGAAAATAAAGGATAAAATATCATCTTATGGTATTTTACACATAGTCTCATATTACTTTACAATATAAATCTCTTTCTAATTTATTAGAAAGTTGACTAATGAAGTTTAGTAATACCTTCAAGCTCAACAAGCTTTCTCCACTAATAGAATCTCCAAGCACGTAGATCTCCACAACAATCAAAAGATACTGCCATCCCACAAATGTCTATTTATTTATAGAAAATATAGAAAAGTTTCATTTAAACAAGTGGATTACTACATGCAACTTATCCCAATCCACCTATCTACAATGTGGTAACCAATATTTGACTCTTAGAGCTAACATTAAGAGTAAACTATTATATATAGTCATATACAACTTGTATAGTTGGTATAAAAATAATTTTATTTAATTTATTTATTATATTTTATTTTATGTTTATCTAATTTCAAAATAATTTACCAATTAATGAACTAGATATTAAATCATTATTAAATTACTTGATTTTTATTTAAGGCACACAAAATATGAAAGTATACATTCATTTCTAACCAATACAATTACATGGATGCAACTAAATGAATACAAATTTTCTATGAGCTTCCATGTACTCATGATTCATGGTAATTTTTACATCTCCATCATATCCCTCCTTACCTCTCATGTTGTACGGTACCTTGGCTACGTGAAGGAGGGGTTCATGATCTTCTTAATATTTTTTTACATGTCAAACAATGAACACTTATTATTGCAGTCACAAATACCATCAATAGTACTATGTCCTAAAATCATAAGCACAAAAATAATAGTTGGTCTAGTAAGTTGTTACACACCATAATAGCAAATGTTGGTCTCTAAATTATTATGATGTGATTATGAAGCAACTTATAAAAAATAAAAGGAAAATATAGTGGTTGATACACTTTCACACTAGTATGAAGATCATAACATGTTGTATGCCATACCAACACTACTTCCTTAATGGTCTAATCAACCTAAGGAAGATATGGATAAATAATCTCATTTTTTCTTCCAACCAACATTATTAAAGTCATCTTATCCTCTTTTAATTTTAGACTCTAAAACATAGTCATCATCTGAAATTGTATCATCCTATATAGTAGTATACTAACATAAATCAATAGATCTTGAACTATTGTATCAAATTAGACTATGGATTATCTTACATTCCATAAATTTTATTGCTTACACATTTGTATCATAGAACAAGATATATATTGCATGACATATGTATCTACTAATGTCTCCACTTTTTTATTAGAACAAGACAATGAAACCTTTCTTTTCAAAACTTTAACATTGACAACAATTTCTATCAGATTTGATGCATTTGTAATGTTTATTTCTTTTATATTAGTATACATTTGGATTTAATTAATTTTTATTTTTTGTAAAATAAGTCTATATATTATCCTTCCATAGATGGATGTGATATGCACTTTGGATAATCACTAATTTAATAGTGAAACCTTATATATTAATAACTAAAATTAATTATATTTTCCCAAAAAAAAATATGAATATACAAAAATATTTCTCATCAATGATGTAAAGCAGGGCTTAATTTATAATATTGAGATTGAATATGAAACTCATCTCTTCAATTTATACATGGACAGGAGAAGGCATTCCTTCTCCTTGTCTCTTTGGAATTTTAATGTAAAATAATTTATTATGATAATAAATATTATGTTTTGGTAATTAAATTATTTTAATAAATTTGATATTTAAATTAATATATTTATGATAAGGTCACATAATTAATAAAAACAATTTTATTCAAATGAGATATTGTTAGGTTGGCTTCAATTTTTTTTTTATAAACTTCCAAAGCATGATATTCCCATAAAAAAAATGGTATAAGATTTAATGTTATCAATCCATTAGTCAAGGCATATGTGCAAAAAAACCACTACTTACATATATCTTAAAAAAAAATTTGTACGCATTTGGATATATGAAAAAGAAGACTAATGTCATATATAGACACGGAAGGATTTTTCCTCTCCTAGTCTGTTAAAATTACAAAAAGTTACATAATATAAGAATTTATTGAGATAATAAAGGTAATTAAAATCATTTAAAATATATAATATTTAAATATAAGTTCTTTAATATTACTATGACTACAAAGTTATTAAAAAATATTAAATTATGATATCATTTTATAAGTGTTGGCGTAAAAATTTAATAATCTTCCAATTTTTTTAAAAAATGATTTGTACTTAAAATTACATTGGTCAAGGCACATGGGAAAAATATAATACTTGGTTTATTTTTCAAATATTTTTTTGGTTATATAGATGAATTGGTTACAATCACAATTTTTAGTAATTAATCATAATTTTTAGTAACTGTCATATTCAAACTATTAGCAAAGGTTTCCAACACACCCATGATAACCCGAAGTAATATGGGGACCGTCGGACGCACAACTATTTGCATCATCTTTATGAATCGAACGTGGCATGGGGGACCGCCGAACAAATAGGAAACAGATCACCATCATCAGTCAGGTGCGACGTAATATGGGGAGCGCCAAACTTACGAGTGTTTGCATTGTCTTTATGAAAATAACGTGGCATGAAAGGAGACCACCAAAAAAAAGTAGGAAAAATATCGGTGCACATGCAGGGAGACCACCGAAAATATTTGAATATAACCATCGTATTTATAAAAAAAATATAAATATTTATGCTTATCAATTTATTACTTAAGGCATCTATACAAAATTATATTTGTATTAATCTCCCAAAACACTTCATGCACTTAAGAGGCCTAATATCATTTTAAAAGATAACAATAAAGGCCTAACCATTCTTCGAGTCTCTACAATATATAAAAAGTTGTTCAATATAGATATTTGTTGTATTATCAAAATTAAAGTTGTACCTTAAAATGTTTTATGTTTTAATTTATAGGTTTATAATATTTAATTTTTATAAGTTGATTGTAATGATCAAATGTTTGTTCGTTGATTATTTTAGTTTTATGTTTTTAAAAATCTAAAACCATTAACATAACACTAAAATTTACTATAACAACATCAAATAATACTACTATTCCCCATATAAGTAAAATATGTATATATTGAACAACCATAACAAAACAATTATATTTGCATATTTACAAAGTTGATTGATTTGACCTTTGTGGTCCCTTACTCAACCAATTATTTTCCCATTTAGAAGGCTATAATGTTCTTTCATAATTATAAACAAATAATATTTCCTCCCATCACGACCCCTAACCTAAGACCTTAGTGGTCCCTTACTCAACCAATTATTTTCCCATTTAGAATGCTATAATGTTCTTTCATAATTATAAACAAATAGTATTTCCTCCCATCACGACCCCTAACCTAAGACAAGTCGAAAATGTACATACACTAATACGAAATCAGTAATTATATGAGTGGAATGATCCGGTGCGAACATTTTGAACCTATACGTACATACACTAAAACCAAATCAATAATTATATAATTATATAAGGAGTCCGAATATTGTGATACTTATACTGACATACACTAGGAGTCCAAGGAACGGACAGAAAAGAAGACATAGGCCTCCGGCTCATGGGGTTTCCTTAATCATAAGCTACAGTGTTCTCTGAAGGATTTTAAATATTCCCCTAACATATTATATTCTTCTCATAGTCGTGCGTAATTAGTACTAACTTATTATACTTAAGCATTTATTATATTCGAATAAGCTCGAATAATGAGGTGTCAGATCAAGATCAAGATTATGCTGGATTGTATGATGTCTGGTATAACACGGGTATTATGTTTGTAAGCTTTCCGTGGAAATCCTTCGGATGATTCGACCCCAACCCTTACCTCCTCTTTTTTCAATGTTTACGTGAGGAGAATCTAAAGGAAACTTGTTTAATATTTAAAACAACATTATTGTTTTGTAAGTCTTGCATACCAATATGGTTAAAAAACCTTAAAAACCCGCCTTTATCGTCACCTGTAAGACCTCTCAATCAGTCTCAATCTAAAAGTCACTTCTACTATATTCAGAATTTACATGCACACAGAGGGACCGATTTAGTTTGGTCTATTCTTTATTTGATTCTTCTAGAGGTTCTAAAAAGGAGGAACATATCTAAGATTTGCACTCTTGCGGTGAAATCCAACGTGGACTCATTACAACATACATTTAGCCCATAGTCTCTCCGCTAAATGAATCTCAGCTTTTTCTAGGTTCTCTTTCATTGTTAGGGTGGGTGTGATCATTTTCTACATTACTTGGATGCTGATCTTGACAGAATGAAGAATGTAGTGCTTAATCTTTTCTAAATCCTGAACCTCCCCTCCCCAGAAGCGGCTTCGATAGTGAGAATCTATATATATATATTTTTAAAAATAAAATTTTCCGTATATAATATCCCACAACGTTGTTGCAAACCATTCTTCACTAAAGGATTCAAAGCCCAATAAAAACCGCTTGTTTGGTTGGATCAAGTAAGCGTATTGCTAAATAGTAAATACCAATTTATGGTAATTTGTATGAGATGTCTATTGCATATACTGAGAAAATCATCTTAATTTGCATCTGAGGTTACCATAGATAAGAAGATTCAGGCTCTTTTTCCTCATATTGTGCAGCGGAAACAGTAACTTATAATGAAAAGCAGCGCAAAAGCAAAGCATAATCCTCTTGTGTATTTGAGTCGAATGAGAAATTGTTTGAACAGTGCATTCTTTATCTGTGTATTACGTGACGCAATCAAACGTCAATTTTTCGGGTTACAAAAACTGGGGAAGGATGAAGTTGACGAATCATCTTGATCAAGCACCTCAACGAATCGGATGTTTTACGAATAAGGTGCGTATATTTCTTTCAAATATTGGCTTATGTTCACCTTCCCTTAGGAGTCTAATTCTAAAGGTCCGTTTTAGTTTCTTGCTTTTTGTTTTTTCGCTTACTATGATTTTGTTGAGTCTAATTTTAAAGGTCCGTTTTAGTTTCTTGTTTTCTTCTTTTTCGTTACCAAGTTTTTATCAAAGGCTTGAAATTTTGATATAGATCCGAATCATACATCACAATCTAAATAAACACGGACAAAAAGTTTTGGGTTTAGAAAATTTTATGGCCAATCTATTAGTTTTGTCTGGTGAATTCTGGTAATAAAATGCATTCTTTATAGTTCTGAAAGTTAGTTGTTGTATGAATCTTTTTAGATCTGCCCATTTCTTTTTTTAGGGTCTTTGCCTGGTAAATAGTAGTATAGATTTATTCGTCAATAGACGGTTAAAATATTTTGGTTTACCTCAATGTGGCGCGGCACACTCAAGTACAAACGGAGAAATATTGTTGCTCGTACAAGGAAATTTAGGTAAGGCGCGGCACACTTAATAGTTTTCTTCTCAGAGTGCTAAACACGTATAATCAATAGTTATTTTCATATACTGCATTCTGTCACGCGTTGGTATATGCATTTGAAAGGTATTTCGGCAAACAATGCTAGTTAAAAATGGTAAATATGATGGGAGACCAGAGCTGAAGAAATTAAGAGAATCAACACTTCAAGCTTTAATTAAAAAGTAAAAAACACTTTTAGGTGCTTGATGGAATAAAAACCGGCTTGCAAGGACTTATGGCAATGGCTGCAGTCGGATTTGAGGCGTGCCATGGCCCCTTCCCTTTTCCTAAGTTATCTTCTATCTGAACTTAAGTGGCTACAATAACTAATCAAAATTATTTTATCTACCATGCAACAGTGTCATGTAGACGTGCTTTGTCGGTACTTCTAGTATCTTAACGTAGCCATATTTTATATAAGAAATAAATTTCATTATTTTGTTAGTAACTTGTGTTGGGGTAGGACACTCCAATACTCAAATTAACGTGATGGGAAGCATGTAATAATTTAATTGTTTGGTCAATTCAAATTATAATGTATTTTGTTTTTAATAAATTTGAATATATTTATTATTATATATTATTTCATAGAATCTAATACACTTGTGATACATTAAAAAAAAATAGATGAATATAACAATTGATTATTTAAACATAAACATAAAAAATTATGACAATATTAACCATAATTTTATCTTATTTTTAATTTTAATAATATTTATTTATTTATATTTTTGATGTTAATTATTATTTTTTAAATAACTTGTCTATATAAAATAGCACTATACCTCAAGCTATCACGGAATGGCCAAAGAAATCATCGTTAAAAGAGGCATTTTTCATTGTTAAATTTTATTTTTTTAATTAGATTAATAGAGTAATTTTTTTAGGATGAGAGAATTAGTTAAATAGGTTTGGCCGTTAAAAGAGGTATTTTACATTGTTTTTTCTTTTTTGAAAAAATTGAAAATCTTGAATTAAAACAACGAGTATATACAAGAGGGAGCAAGAACATCCCTAACAGGAACCCAAAGACAAGAAACCTCAGCAAAGAGCGAGAGGGGAGCACAACCAAACCCAGAGCACAAGAAGAAGGCAAGGCGCGAAATCGTGACATGTCGCGAAATCGCGGCAGTCAAGCCGACCGAGGCCAGAACCGCGCCACAGGTCGCAAAATCACGACGTGTCGCGAAATCGCGACGGACGAAGCCAGCAGCCCCCAACCGCAAAAGATGTCGCGATATCGCGACGAAAACCTTACAGAGCAGACAGTCCATAAAATTGTCATGAAATCGCGACACAAAATCCAATAGCCACCATTGCGCCAGAAGTGTCGTGATTTCGCGACATGTCGCAGAATCGCGACAACCAAATCCAGCAGCCCCCAACCACAAAAGATGTCGCGATATCGTGACGAAAACATCTCAAAGCAGTCAGTCCTCATAATTGTCGCGATATCGCGACGCATCCTCCAATTGTCACCTTTACGCCAAAAGTGTCACGATTTGGCGACATGTCGCGATTCTCCAATTGTCACCTTTACGCCAAAAGTGTTGCGATTTGGCGACATGTCGCGATTTCGCGACATGTCGCAAAATTGCGACAACCAAAGCCAACAACCACCGACCACAAAAAAAGTCGTAATATCGCGACAAAAACCTCACAAAGCGGTCAGCCCTTAGAATTGTCGTGATATCGTGACGCATTTGCCACTTTCCACCATTGGGCCATAAGTGTCACAAAATCGCGACAAAAAGACCTTTCTGCATCAAAACATCCCAAGTGTCGCAAAAACTCGACAGGTTGACCACTTGATGACCAGTCTTCAAAAAAGTCTCAAAATCACTATTGTTGTCCTCTGTGATGCCCCTGCAGCCAAAATGACGCGAAAATGTAGCAATTTCGAGCCAAAGGTCCCAGCGACATAACATATCGCAAAAAATAGACATCTTCCAACCGTTAGTTGCAACCACAAAATCGGTCGCGATATCGCGACAGCAACTAGCCAAAGAGCGCATTGGCTCGAGATGTCGCGATATCGCGACAGGAAGTCTCCAAAGGCCGTGGCGACGGAACCTGTCGTGATATCGCGACAGGTTGCCACCAAGGGTCGCGACATCACAACAGGTCGCGAAAACGCGACGAAAAACTCCCTTAACACAGAAGTGTCTCATTTTCTCAAAAAGTTAGCAAGCTCTTGTCGAATCACTGGATCTTCCACAGGCATATTACTGTGTATCTGAACTCCAACCTCCTTCTCTGCACCCATCTTGGCGAGGAAATCAGCCATCGAATTTGAGTCCCGATTCACATGGATAGGGATCACATCCTCTAATTCCCTCCAAAGGACTTTGATTTGAGAGACTAAGATCTGAATCTTCCACGCTTTCAGAGCAAAATTTCTCAGACAATCAAGCAAACCAACCAGAATTTGAGAATCGGTCTCCAAGATAATCTTTCTATATCCTTGAGTGACAGCCCAGAAGGAAGCAACTTTGATGGCAAAAGCTTTGGCTTCATTATTGGTGGCTCTTCCCAGGCCCTGCAACTCCCAGTAAAGCACAGTTCCAGTGTGGTCATGGCACACAACACCGATTCCAGCATTTCCCGAATTTCCCTTTGCAGCTCCGTCCATGTTAATTTTAATCCAGCCAACCGGAGGGGGTTTCCAACTAGCCACTTTTTCTCTACCTTGAGCCACAACTCTCTCTTCCTAAGGATCCAGCTCACCCATAATATCTTCTAAAGCATGTAATGCAACCGTCTCAGTGACTTTGCTCCAGATAACCTGCCAAACACCATCAAGGGAGGAGAAGGTCTCTCGGAAGAGACGGGCATTTCTTTCCAACCACACTTGCCACCAGATGAAGAGAAGACCAAGATCCCACCCCAATCGGAGGGCTTTTGATTTAAATCTAGCTTTCTTCCATCTTTGCCAAATATTATTTCGAGTCAGAGCACCATTACTCTTAAGTTTGAAATGAGAAAACCAACGATGCCAAATCTGACCTGTGAAAGAACACTCGAACATTAAATGGTCAGCAGTCTCTTCATTCTTAAGACACAAAATACACTGAGAAGGACCATTAATTCCTCTGATTTTGAGATTATCATAGGTGAGAATGCCATTATGCATAATCTGCCAGGCAAAGAAGTTCACTTTCGGCCAGCACTTGGAATGCCAGATTTTCTTCCAGTCTTGAACCGAAAAAAAATGTGGAGGAGGTTCTGGGAGAATCTGATCATAACCATCCTTCACAGAATAAACTCCAAGATTCCCATGACCCCAAGCTAATTCGTCCTCTTCGTCTCTGCCCATGAGAAATATAGCAGTCAAGATGGTGGAGAGAATGGTTGCCAGCTCCGGAGGGATAGTGACAGGCCACTCCTCAAGACGCTTAAATTTCTTGAATTTGAACTCCCCCAATTGACTAGTGAGGAAATAGTTCTCAATAGTAACCCAACCCTTGGATTCTATGGCAGTTTTAATTGGAAGCGACTCAGGATGCTCAGCAATGATGGGTGGAAACTGGTCCAAAGAGTCAGTCCAGAAGCGAGCTTTGTCCCCTCTCCCCACTTTCTAGAACAATTGGTCTTTAATAATTTGAGAACCCAACTTAAGAGCTTGCCAAACAAGGGAATCGTTGCCATCCAGAGGGAAATGGCAAACTTCAGAGGGATGGACTCTACCCAAATATTTGCTGGTCAAGATTCTACTGAATAAAGAAGATGGCTGAGAGATCCATCTCCAATACAATTTACCCACTAAGGCTCTGTTGTTGATTTTAGAGCTTCTCAGACCCAGTCCTCCTTTTTCTTTAGGCTGAGTGACTTTATTCCAGCCAACCAAGGCCCATTTCCTACCACCTTTTGCTCCTTCCCATAAGAATCATCTAGCCAGTTTGTCCAACTCTTTCCAAATAGAAAGTGGGGCAGCCAAGATTGAAAATTTATAGATAGGCATGGCCTGAATTACTGATTGTAAGAAAGTTAAACGGCCACCGTAGCTTAACCATTTGTGAGACCAATGGTTCAATCTGTCTTTGATGCCATCCAAAAGATCTTTCCAAATATCCTTTTTCAATTTCTTGTAGTGCAAAGGAACTCCCAAGTAGACTATAGGAAGAGAAGCTCTAGTGAAACCCAAAATCTCTAAAATTATGTCTTGCAACCTTTGGTCGAGGTTGAAAAAGACCACTTTAGATTTTTTGTCATTAATAACTTGATTAGAGGCCCTAAGGTAAACAGAAAGAGAGTCTTTGATTCCCCTGGCTTCCCTGAGACTAGCCACTCCAACCAAGCCGATGTCATCCACAAATTGTAAATGAGTCAAGACTTCTTCACCAACCTTGATACCTGATATCATGCCTTGAAGTCTTCTTCGCACGAAGAGCCGACCTAATCCCTCAGCTAAGATAAGGAATAGATAAGGCGAGCAAGGGTCCCCTTGTCGGAGACCACGAGAGGCTCCAAAGGGGCGGAGGGAATCCCCTTGATGAGAACCGAGTAAGAAGGCATGGAAACACAGCTCATAATCCAGTTTATCCATTCCTGGGAAAATCCAAAGGCAACCAGCATCCTTGACAGGAAACCCCATTCCACTCGATCATAAGCCTTAGACATATCAAGTTTGATGAACATTCCTTTGTTCCCAGAAGTTTGCATTGAGTGAATAGCCTCCTAAGCAAGAACCACTCCATCCAAAATCTGTCTACCCTCAACAAAACCCCCCTATTCTGAGGAAATGATGTTGTGGAGGAGAGTTTTAAGACGTTCGACTATAATTTTTGTGATAATTTTATAAATCACATTGCATAAGGCAATGGGCCTGAAGTCAGAAATGTGAACTCCTTCCTTCCCCTTTGGAATTAACGTGATGAAGGTGTGATTTAGAGCCTTGAGCATTCTCTTATTAGATCTGGATTCCTCAATAACAGCCAAAACATCTTCCTCCAAGATATCCCAGAAGGCCTGAAAAAAATCAATAGGAAAACCATCTGGACCTGGAGATTTACCTGTGCTCATTCCAAAGACCACATTTTTCAATTCATCCCGGTCAATAGGTCTGAGGAGAGCCTGATTTTCAGCTGGAGTGATAATAGAGGGAATAACAGCAAGAACTTCATTTTGAGCCCCCACATCTTGGTCCCTATTTTCTGCAAAAAGCTTGGAGAAGTAATCCACTGAATGGGAGTGCATGCCTGGAAGAGTATCAAAGGAGTGCCCATTTTCATCTTTTAAAACTGCCATATTATTCATCTGTCTTCTAGCACATGCTGAACGATGAAAAAATTTAGTGTTTTTGTCTCCTTCCAATAGCCAAGAATTTCTAGCCCGCTGCCTCCAGAAAATTTCCTCTTGGTTATCAATGGCCTCTACAGCTTTACGCAAGTCATCATCTTCAGTTTTGAGTTGTTCAAAAATTAAACCTTCCCTAAATTGTTTCTGCACCTCCTCCCAGCGGGCCAACAAGGGAGCTCTTTGCAGCTGGAAATCCGATTTATTGGCATGCCTCCACTGTTTTAGTTTAATTTTGACAAAAAGAAGCTGTTTGTGAAATTTAAACATCGCAGTACCAAAAGGAGGACGACCTTCTTCCCACCATTGCGGAAATAACTCGTGAAGGTCCTCCTTCTGGAGCCAGAAGTTCTCAAATCTAAAATGTTTGTGGAACTGCCTTGTTTGAGTCCCACCCATCAGCATGATGGGAGAGTGATCGAAAACAGGGCCGTCCAAAATCTGTAATTGCACATTCCAATTAACAAAAGCCTCCTCTGAGACTAGGAAGCGATCCAATTTTACCTTGCAACAGTGTGGATCCCTCCATTTATTAGTCCAAGTAAAAAAGGATCCAGGCCCTTGAACATCAACTAGGTGAAAAGCCTGCACCTGGGCAATCAGAAGCCGATCCCCCGGGTCCAAAACAGGGGAGCCACCCTCCTGCTCCCGAGCAGATAATTTGGCGTTAAAATCTCCAGCAATGATCCAGTCAAAAGCTTGTCTTGAGGACCTCATGTTGTGAACTGCTTTCCATTGTAGCCTCTGGCCATCAAGGCTTTGGGCCCCATAAAAATTTGTAATTAAAACTTGTTCATCTATGATATTATTCCTAAAAAGAGATGTGAGAACACCCCTCCAAGCTATGTGTTCTAGAGCAGACCATTCCAAGTGGTTCCAAAAAGTAACAATTCCTCCTGAGGCACCTTGAGCTGCCACATCCATATATCCAGCTCCCCTCCAAATTTTACTAGCTGTTCTACACATCAGATCTAAAGACATTTTTGTCTCCTGAAGGAGCAAAAAGTCTATTTTACCCTTCCCTATGAGTCTTTGAACAACAGATTGATGGGTTCTGCTGTTTAAACCCCTAACATTCCAAGATTGAATAATCATTGGAAACCTTGAGAGCAATATGAATCTATTGTTCTCACTGATCCATCAGTGACCAACTTGTCTCCTTGCATTGCTATTAGGTCCCTGTTAGACTTCCTACCTGCTCCTTGAGAATTGTTATTCTTGGACCGTTTTTCCACCTGCGTAATCCCCAGGGCTGGCCTTTCTCTAATATTTTATGTATTTCCCATGATGACATCCTTAGTAGCTGACTGGGTTGAGGAATGAATTACCAATGCCCCTGGGTTCTCTGTCTGCAAACTCTCAGAGGGTTCAGTCACCTGCTCGAGGACAGGAGTTGAGGAGGGGGAAGCGTGAGAGTGGATGTTAATAGCCTCAGTATTCCCATCCACGCCTTCCATGATTTGATCTTCCTGATCCACAAGGGATTTAAAGATTTCATACCGGTTAGTTGTCTTGGGAAGAGCTTGGTCCTTGCCATTTCTCTTTTTGTTTCTCCTTTGTTTTTGCTGTTCAAAGCCATCTTTCTGGCCTTCAGAACCTTGGGGGGTGTTTTGTGATTCTTTGACCGGGGTAAACTTACCCTCTCTGGGGCTATTTGAGGTTCCAAGCGGGGCCTCCACTTTTGTGCTCAAGGTATTCGGACAAAACCTAGCCAAATGACCATGCTTATGGCAGACCCTGCATCTAAAGGGAAGAGCTTCGTAGTCTAACTGTTGTATCCAAGATTGTCCTGCTAACTCCAGTTCCACCTCAGCTGGTAGTGGCTGGCTGATGTCCATTTCAACACAAATTCTGGCAAAGACAGCAGTGTTTCCCTCTATGGTATCTTTGGAAACTCCCAAAAATCTACCTAGAGAATTACCAATCATCTCAAGAATCTGCTCGCCCCAAAACTCCATCGGGAGAGCATATAGCCGTATCCACACTGGAACAGCCGTGGGCTCAATGCGAGGATCGAAACCCACTCTCCACGGTTGGAAAAATAACCCTGCCGGGCCGTGGGTCCTCTTCTCAGATTCAAAAGCTCTATTTCTATCTACTAAAGAAGAGAAACTAATAATGAAATACCCATTGCTTATAGGCCATAAGGAATACTCACCGATAGGTTCCCAGTTCTGTCTAACCCAGGTGTGCAGAAAGTGCAACGTGGGTCGGATACCCATGAATTTGTAGATCAAGTCATGGTTAGCACGGTAGGTGATCGTGTCCTCAACCATATTTGGTTCTATGACTATCTTAGGTCTGGATGCAGATTGCAGGAGACATCCATTAACTTTGTTTGCAGAAGAACCCTTGCCAACATTTTTGAGAAGCGCATGGTAGGCACCCCGCTGGGCTTCATCGAAAGAAGGTGCAAAGTTCTCCTTTAGAATCTCAGCATAAGAGCTCTTCTTCCCGTCTAAAGAACCTGGAGGAGACCCCATAGGGCCCTCCCGGGGCAACGAATAAGCCAACAGAGGGGAATAGAATCAAACCAACCGAGACACTGGTAGGAGCCGACTACCAGAACCCTGGAGCTTTGGCCTCCGATAGTTTAGAAGGTTTCCCGCCAAATCGCCAGAGCTCGATCGCAAGAAAATTTCATGTAATTGCCTGAGGAAGGAATGTTCAGGTATGTTCAGGTATTTTACATTGTTAAATATAAATTTTTTAATTAAATTAATAAAGTAATTTTTTAAGATAAAAGGGTTAGTTAAATTGGTGAGTAAGTTCATTGTTTAGTTGATATTTATTATAGAAATATGGTTTAAAAGATTTTACCCAAATATAATCTTCTTTTATTATTGTAAACAAGGTATAAATTTTGTAGAAACTTAAATGTAAATCTTGTTTGCTGTTCTAAACAGGTGTTCTTATCAACTACGGCTAGATGGAGTCTTACCCAACTTATGAATGATATTTATTTTAATATAAAATTTTCAATTTTTTAAAAATTAAATAATTTTCTACATAATTAATTAAAAACAGATTTCAATTTTATTTTCAATTAAATTAATATAGTAATTTTTTATGTAATTAAGTCAAGTCAGTAGTACTATAGATTTAGTTTTGGAGTGTAGAACCCTAGCGAAGGATGCTTTCACCTTATCCGGAGGATTAAAATGTTGAACCAGACCTTTCCAAGAAGATAGATAGAAAATTGATCCAACATAAATGGATATGGAATAAAATTTTGCAATCAACATTTGCCACGGATGTTATTAGAATGGAATGCAAAAATTATGAAATTTGTTAATATAATACATGTTTCCGTTCGACGTGGCAAACAGAGGAAAAAAAATTAATGTCCTTCAAAGTTTAGGTTTCGCAGGACATAGGCATGATCGGGCAGAAAATAGTAAAAAATAAATGGAATACAATTAATGTGTGAAGCCTTTTTGTGTCGATGTAAGGGTAAGGCATGGACTAAATGGTCTAGCAGTTCTTAATAACGTCAAGCGGTGACGGGCCTGCACATGTTCGTTTGCCTGAGGAGAATAACAAGGATATGCGGCCCTAATTTCTAATGCACTTCCTCGCTTCGTGGTTCTAAAATTTCATCCCCTTGAAGTTAGGATTTGCAGAGGATTTTTTTTATTTTTAATTTTTAAATTAAGTGTTACCTGAAGTTGAGATTATTAAGAATATTGTTCAATGTTAAACGAAGTTGAAACTTTGATATATATATATATATATAACGTTGAGAATTCAACCTTATAGTTCAAATAAAAATGTTCTTTAGCTTAGTTTATTTATATTGAAAAACTTAACATATAAGCAAGGATTTGTTTGAATAGAAGTTTTAACCTTAATCCTTTTATATCCAAAATTAAAAGTAAAGATTTTATAAAAGTTTTCATCATCCACAAATTCAGACTTAATTTAGGTGGATCCCTATCCCTGTGCTCTCTTGTCAAAAACTTTTTGTCAAATATTATAAAGGAAAGGATCATTTTTTTAAATATGTTAGTGACTATTATATAGTTGTGAAGGGCATTTATCCATAAGTATACGAATTCCAGGAACTTTTAATATCAATCAATGAAATCTTAAATAGATATTTTTACTATTTTAACACGAATTTTTTTTTTTTTTTTTGGAGAATGAGACTATAATCCTTTACAAAACCCAAAAGCATTTATGTGAAATATTTCTTTATACCCAAAAGCATTCATGTCCAACAATAATAGTAAATAATAATAGTAAATAGATATTTCAATAGAGATCTACTAATGTTCATAAACCTAAAATTATGTTGATAACCACTATCGTACTGAACTATTATCCATTACTAGCTAAAGTGCTTAGTTCCACAAACATAAAACCATAATATTATAAAATCTCGTAGAATGGAGGCAATAGAAATCAGCTACTTAAATAGTAAAAAATACATTTAATAATAATAATATAGTAATTTAAGGTGAAAAGCCCTTTTGGAAAGAAAACTCATAAACGATCTTTTGGGTATATTTTTCCCTGCAGAGATTATAAGAGTTATCAAAAAAAAAAAAAAAGGTCTTAGTTAAGATGTATAATCACTGCAACTTTATTTTTACCTTTAGATGGTGCCTCATCACCTTCTCAACTATCTTGTTGGATTAGTGTTTTTTTTTTTCCTTTTTAAGTTCCAAATAGATCTTAAATTTTGATGTTAAATTTGTCTCCATGCGTGCAATAATATCAAGAAGCTTTCTCTTATTTAGTGCTCTTCCCTTATTTAGTGCTCTTCCCAGAGAAAATGTGACTATATAGTACACAGTTTTATCATTTTTTAGGCAAATATACATATTCTGCTAGAAGATTTATATCATTCACATTTATTATACTTATTTTTCACATATAAAAGTAACCACTATATTTGCACGATTTGGATGATGCATTTTTAGATTAAATTTTTTTCATTTCGAAGTAAATTTATAGCCTTTTTTATGTTAGTATCCCATCTCCATTGATTAACACTTTTTTTATGGTTTTACCAAAACAATACAATACTATCTGATGCTTGTTTACTCCTTATCACTTGATTATTCTTCCTTAATGTTAATTTGAGCATGTTTAAAGTGACCTACTATAAATCTTTATGGATTAAATCTTATCTATTTTAGTATTAGTATAGTTTTTTAAATTGAGTCTTTTGAATTGCTTTTACACTTCTTTTTTATAAATAAAAATCGTCATTAATTATTGGGTTTTACAACTTAACTCAAAACGTAATACAAAAAATTTGTTAATATGAACATGCTCTTACACTTTTTGATGTATTTAATCTATATCACTTCACCGTGGACAAATCCACAAATTTTTGATGTATTTAATCTATATCACTTCACCATGGACAAATCCACAATTGATTTTATTTTCAAGGTTGTATTCATTTTTATTTTTATTTTTTTCTTCTGGGTGCACTTTTATTCCGTTGGCATTCGTTTTAATTCTTCTTTCTTTTATTTCCTTGGAGTCCTTAACGGTTGTGCAATATTTTAAATTTTTTTTGGAGTTGGATGTTATCCAACCATACTCAATCTTTATATCAAATTTGAAGTCAATATTACTCTTTTCTGAGACTTTATAAATAAATAAATAACAATATTAAGATATAAATAAATGTAATTTCATCATTGAACTACCACAATAATTTACCATTGCTCTTGTTTGGGTATATTATTCTAATACAATTTTTATATGTTCATATAATAATAGATTGGATAAAAATTATAATATAGATAAATTATGTAAAGATTAATGTCCATCGCAGAGATTCGGTAGTCTTTAGAGAACTATTTATTTTTTTTCTTTTATAGTTGCAATGGTAGTTTAACCTATATTGTTGAAACGTAACTTGATTTTTTTTTGATAGATTTTATTGCACCTTGTAATATTCAACATTTAAATTATTTTTATTAATTGTTGTAGAATTTTAAGATGTATACTATTAGGGATGATTGTAGTGGTTTAGATTCTTTTGTTGGCTATGTTGTGTCCTTGTATATTTATTCTTATTTGGTATTATCTATTATAGTTTGCTTACCATATTCTCTATATTAGTATGTCTTCTAAATATCATAGGAGTGTTCTAGTTTGGGGTATCCTTACTATTGGAAAATATTGTCTTTATAAAGTATGAAGAAGAGGCAATGGTAATTTATATATATTATAAACCTTAGGTTATTATGCAATCAATTTTAGTATCCATGATATGAAGGCTCTTCTATTCCACTTCTATTTCAAATTAATAATATATTTTATATGATGGTTATTTCTATTGTATGAGAGAGCATGAAATATTTTAGATAATCATTGTATATTTCTCTTTAGATTAAATGAGTTAGCATGGGTATTTATATGAGTATGTGCACATAGCATTATATTTGTACTTGTTTTGTGATGATAAAATGACAACCTTAATTGATTACTTATAATTGGTTGTATATATGAGTCACTTTTACATGTTATTAGTGTTATTCAAGATAGTATTACTAGTCTATGTGTTTATTTTCAAGTGTAGCAATTCATATCCATAGAAACTAGCCATGGGAATATTAGCAAGCATCTATGTTGTTTATGTAAATCAACTTGTTCATGTGAGTGGAAGTGGTATTTATTGTAAATTTATTTACATGTTACTACTTGTTGTTTTTTAAATTTACATATAGTCAAAATATTTTTGTGCATCCAATTCTTTCATTACAAGGGAAGAGGGAAATTTTAGTTTGACTTTCACATCGCAATTTACATACTAAAGTTTATTTTGTATACAAGCATCTACTTGGCTACATGTGTACCTTCCTACCTACATTTAATAGAGTCTATAAGGTATTCCTACCTTTGTCTATTTTAGTGCATATATAAGGATATATTTAATGGTGAAGAGAACATTTTTTCTATAAAACCAGAAAAGAATAAGGACTCACATGATGCACCATTTTCAAGACACAAGATTCATAAAGAGAAAATTTACATTGAAAAGAATTAACAACTTAGTGATTATAGATGGTGTTCTAAAAGTATTACATAGTGGTTGTGGATATAGATGGTACTTAGACACAAATATGTTTGGAAGATAAATTGACACATGAAATTAGAGGAAATTAATTGGTTCATATTTTTTTCCATGTAGTAATCTTGTAAGGATAGAATGCATACATAAAACTCTATATGATTTTGTTCTTTCGGTGTAACATTTTAACAAGGAATTATTTTATGGTATAGTGACTTAAACTTAGTTAATAATGTAGACACCAAAACAGCACCAATCCGATTATGTGACTGCAAACACTGATCGCTTTGACAAACACAGCCCCCAGGGCAGCCCTCAGAGGTCAAACAGTGGTCCTAACCACTTTCATAGCAATTTTGTAAGGTCGGGAAGCAATTTGGCACATTTAGACACTTTGCTCAGTATTCGTCTCACCCAGGGACGAATACTAACTGGAATTCGTCTCACCCAGGGACGAATTCTGAAATCGTCTCACCCAGGGACGAATTCCAAGTTTAACGGGCAAAAAGAAGAATGGTGCCAAGTGGCAGCCCAGGACAGTCAGTTGATGACTCCTGCCTCGCACACGTGTGTGGGTGGATAGATAGGCCATTAGAGGACTGTCACAAGGGCAGTTATGAGAGCCCAAGTCAATGGAGGACTCCCCTCCCTCATGGGAAGACATGACTGCCACATGGCACCTATGACCAACACATGGCATTTGTGCTTCCCTCTCAAAAGAGACCCCATGGGTCTATAAAAGGTGGGACTTTTCTCACCCAAAAGAGACAGATTGAAGGAGATTTCAAGCAACGAAGTGCTGCCGAGTTGAACACCCACTTGCATCCCCTTTGATTCACCTTCTCACATCCACCAATCTCTTTTGCAAGGGAGGTTGTTGGGTGGCTTTTGGAAGCTTGAATCTGACCCAAATCCAACATATGGACACCTGAATCAACCAATTTGCAGACATCCCAATCCTAAGAGGTTTTGGGCCCATCCCTAGTGGATTGGCGCCAAGATCAAGTGCCACCGGTGGGAGGCCCACTTGGGCACCCCCGCACTTTCCAAGTTTTGTTTCAAAAGCATTCTAGATTATTGTTTCAGGGTGCATATCATGTTATTCTGTTTGGTTAACTCATAGCTTCAATTTCATAACATTCTGATCAGATTTTATCATGCTTTGTGTCGCTTTGTTGTTTCACTAACTTGCAGGTGGCGATATCGAATTCCCGAGGATAGAGGCCAAATTGGGAGAATCCGACCATCTGGGTCATCCCAAAATGGCCCCAATTACATAACCCCCCTATTTTTAGGCATTTTGTAGGTCCCGGGATTCGACATTGGAGCAGCAGCAGGTCGGCTTTTCCAACACAAAAGAATTCGTCCCACCCAGGGACGAATAGCAGTCAGAATTCGTCCCACCCAGGGACGAATAGCAGTCAGAGTTCGTCCTGCCCAGGGACGAATTCCAGTTGAAGGTAGATTGGCCAACTGTTTCAATGGCAGTGGCCCTCTGGTGATGTACTCTGTCTATTGTCAAGTTTTTAGGTCATTTAGGCTTACTTTATTTATCTATTTTGGCTAGTTGTTCACATGCATCTTTTACCAATTTCAGAGAATAAACTTACTATTTCTTCTCACAGGTGCTACTACATGCTTTGTCTGTCTCTTTGATCGCAGGAGGAGCAACAAGAAGTGAAGGATTCACCAACAATAGCGGCGGCAACACCTTGGCCCGCCCATTTTGCAATGTGGGCACGCGGAAGGAGGAACACTTAAGCCAAGATTGTAACCGGATCCTTTTAACGCTCCTAGCCCCTAAAAAGGGAGGAGGCGATTTTGTAACCGTGTTAGATAAGTTTAATAAAAGGGCTGTGACTTCTCTTTTAGCTTTTGTAACTCATTTCAATCTATTTGCCTCTTTCATTTTAATGCAATTTCTATTTCTAGGGCTTAGGCGCTATTTGAATTCGAATGCATCTAAGTAGTTGTTCTTTCTGAAAAGCTTTCGAAATCTCGTGCTTTCAGTGGCGATCACGGTGGGACCCTGTTCCCTGGTTTTTAAAATCACAGAAACTGATTAAATTTTTGTGTTTTGTGCTTGACAGGTACATTTTTTTGTTGCAGACTGCTATTCGTCTCTGGCAGGGATGAATTATGTTCTGCAATTCGTCTGACCCTGGGACGAATTCAAATTCATCTCTGGGAGGGACGAATTATGTTCTGTAATTCGTCTCACCAAGGGACGAATTTCTGTCTGCAACTTTTCAGAGCAAAAATTCAGAAGCAACCGGTCCAGGCAGAGAAGAGGTAGGGATTTTCATAATCTCTGTTAAATTTTTTGTTTCTGTTTCTGTTTCTTTAATTGTTTTCATTTAATCCTGCATTGCATTAGGAAAAGTCATTTATGCTTGTTTCATTTTCGTTAAATAAAATGAATCCCACACACTTCACGCAATAATTTTAAACCAAGGAGCTGGTCGTAAGACCCCAGCCCTTGAGCAAGACCAACGGTGGGTTCATCACCACCTTGGCTTAGCTTTGCATCCATTTCCCGATTGTCAACTGTTGTTAGGCGTAAATCCTGACGAAAGCAGACCGAGTGTCGTTGGGGTGATTCCCATGCGCACGAGGATAAGTTTTCTATGGTAGGTGCCATTAACAGGACAATCCCCCTTCCGTACCGCCTACGTACCACGTACCTTCTGCTCTCACGTACCTATAGTCTCCCTCTCGTAAGGGCGGGTATATAGAGAGGTTGGTATATCGGCCTGGTTGGTATATTGAAGGGGCGACCGTTTTGGGAGTTATATGAGCCGTCATAATGCATTTAAACGTTCTTCAAAACCTACAAAAACAAAACAAAACATCAAAATGCACTAAACCAGTTTAGGACACACTATTTAAACCCTTAAAAGAGATAATCACGGTTTGCGCATGTGTGTGTTCATTTCTGCTTAGTGTAACAAAAAAAAAAAATCATAAACAAAAAGATAAAAATTTACGCATTTTGTCACTTGTTCCAAAAAGCTCCAAGGATTCCCGTAATCGCTTGGTCACTCCAAAATGCCCCAAAGGTGTCCATGAACCCTTTGGTCAACCCAAAATCACCCCAAATGTGCCCATAAGTGATGCAGGAGCATCCAACAAAATATGGGAAATCTTATATTTTTCCCTAAATTTTAGTGCATCTTGCCGGGGCCATAACTTCTCAACCGTAGCTCCGATTGACACGAAATTTTACAGGGAGTTAGTTGGGATAATTTTAAACAAATATGATTCCTTAGAATCCTATTTGCCCAGAAAAGTCAGTTTTCGGGGCCAAATTCCATCATCTAGTGCCCCAAAATTAGGTTTTAAAATTGGGCACGCATTTTTTTGCACTTTTTGAGCTGTTCGGATGTCAATATCTCCTAATGTATTCAGAGCTAGGACTTGAAACTTCATTTTTGTCTTATCTACTATAAGAGGGATGCACACACCAATTTTGGGCCCCATATGACTCATTTCAATTTTTAGGATTTTTAGAGAGACATCGTCATGGTGCTCACCCGTAGCCAAGCCCAATCACGGGCGGAGGCTATGGGGAATGTCCAAGGAGGCATGAGTCATCTCCGTTACAATCCCAAGGATTTTGTCATACCACCTTGGTGACCTAACACACAAGGCAGTCCCCTCCACACCTTAAAGGAAAGGGACTACAGGGACACCTCTTCGAGGAGCACTCCTATTCAGCATAACATTCAGCACACACCCTTCCATGAGGGGTACAGTCATAGGAGAGCTCCCTTAGAAGCTCGCTATGAGCGGTCATCGCGCGATGAAGTGCTAGGTCAACATAGGGTTCGACGGGAGGAACCACATGATTACATTATCCCTCCTTCACCCCCTCTAGTTGTCAGGACTACAAAGAAAAATCCAGAGCACAAGGCTCCTCAGGCGGGGTGAACTAACTCCGTCCGTCCCTTTTTCACTTATGAAAGAGAGCAAGAGGAAGATCCCTACCTTCCTCGAGAGCAATATACAGTGTGGGAGCAATATGCCTCCGCACCTGCTATCTATCAGGACCACTCACTGAGGCCAAAGCCCCGAGGGAATGCCGCTACCCCCAACAAAGGGAGGTCACCTATAGAGATCTTGGATCACTACGATCAAAAATATCTAGGAGAGGCATCTAGGCCTTCTAGACATGAGGCGACAGGACCAACCATCTTAGAATCTGTCAAGCACGTCGCACGCCAAATGCAATTCACGCAACTTGAGCTAGAGCGACTAGAGCGACTACATTTAGAGGAACTGTACTATATTAACAAAGAGCACCTTCAGCTCCAGGAGGATGAGTTGTTCCAACACACTATGCGGGAGAGCCAACATGAAAGGGAGTACGAGGAAAATCATCGCATTCCTCGAGGACAACAAATAGTGCGGCCTCAAGTACATGCCGCCTACATCGACGGAGGGAAGGCCCCCCATTGAAATTTTAGATCATCAAGATCGAGGCCAACACATAGGAGAAACATTCGAACCTCCCGAACAAAATAGGGTAGACCGAACTGACCCGATAGTCACCAGACATGCCACCCGTCAAGCCCAAATCACGCGGCTTAAACAAAGTCATCAGGAAATAGAGTATCGACACCGCTTGGATAGAGAGCGCATGCAACACGAAGCGGATGAGTTACGCATAGAGCAAGGTCGTCAGGAGTTAGAGGACTTATACATGCAACGTAAAGTAGATAAGTTGCGCTATAAACTACATGAGAGGATTCCAACCCCTCACACACATAAGACAAAACATTATGAGAGGCACAACCCCCGGGTGCGAGACGAGTCTCCGTGACCTTATCAAGCATCACCCCCGATGCCTCCCAGACATGAGCGGGAGGCTGATCCTATAACCAATGACGGGTGCCTTCCTCAGACATCCACCCAGGTTTATGGGCCACCCTTAGAAATTCATCAAGAAGCCTCTAAGGAATCAGAGCGAGAAGAAGAGCGGGATGAAATGCCCTATCAAGGCATGGGGGGTGCTATCCAGTTACCCCTCCATACGCCCCAAGTTCCTCAACAAGAACCAATCAAAGAGGAGGAGCTCAAATCCCCCGATATATGCAAAGTGCTAGAGCACTTAGAGTCGGTAGAGACCAAGATTTTGGAGCTCCCAAGGCCCAACTTACATGAAGCTCCTTTCAAAGAGGATCAACCTTTAACCATAGGGCTACCTGATGATGCAGTCCTCCATGTCTCAGAATCTCCAGATTCGATGAGTTGTACTCACTAGTTGAAAGTGAAGATGAAACAGAGATAGCCCACAACAATCACATGCGACAACATCGGCATCCCATAAAATTTGAGGAAGCATGTCAACGGATAAACATAATACTAGGGCATGAGTGGCGTGTTAACCCACCGCAGTGGGACCAAGCATTACATCCACAACTTTGGGCACATAAAGATCAACTTCCGCCCAGAGATCCCATAACAACATCAGTGCCGGGGGTAGACTCTGTCCTCCTATCCGTGCATAGGGCCGATCCATTCGTGCCCATACCTCTAGAGCCGGATCCAAAGTGCAAAGACCATCAAGCTGGGGGTACCTCTATCCCCTGAAGAGCCATAATCCAAACCAAAAAGCTCCAAGGATTATCGCAATCACTTGGTCAACCCAAAAGCTCCAAGGATTATCGCAATCACTTGGTCACCCCAAAAAGCTCCAAGGATTATCGCAATCACTTGGTCAACCCAAAAGCTCCAAGGATTATCGCAATCACTTGGTCACCCCAAAAGCTCCAAGGATTATCGCAATCACTTGGTCACCCCAAAAGCTCCAAGGATTATCGCAATCACTTGGTCACCACAAAAAGCTCCAAGGATTATCGCAATCACTTGGTCAAAACCCAAAAAGCTCCAAGGATTATCGCAATCACTTGGTCACCAAAAGCTCCAAGGATTATCGCAATCACTTGGTCAACCAAAATGCTCCAAGGATTTTCACAATCACTTGGTCAAAAATAAAATAAAAAATAATCAAAAACAACAAAAATTTGCATCTCATATCTAGGCATACTCAAATTCATCAATCGAGAGCTCTTCTCGCACCTCATCTTCATATTCACAAAAATCAATCCATCAAAAATACAAAAATATGTAGCTGCATTAAGCATTGCATCCATACATTGCATATTTGTGGTCGAATAGGTCAAAGGCACCATAGGCTGTAATTGCTCTGCTAGTCCATCTTATTCCACACTGTTCCATTGTACAAAAACAACAAAAACACCATGCATTGCTTTTACCACACTAGAGTCAGTGGTCTTTTAATGTATCAAGAGTTTCCGTGATTCAATCATCATTTTTCTCTTTAGCCATGTAATGTATCAAGTCAGACAGATTTTATGAAGGTAGAGTCATACTTGAAATACACCTTGTTACGTAACATCCCAACACATATCAAGACACATAAAACAATTCCCAAGTTGTGTGAACGAAAGATGAAACCTGCAAAGTAATCCAGGTCACCACAAGCGAAACGGTTATCTTGCTCATCCCCCTGTGCGAATGACCCCAAGAATGCTGAGAGTTGGCAAAAGGACAAGCATCCTCCCTACCCAATTCCCTAAGAATCCCTAAAGTTCTCAATAATTGCAAAACATCAAAAAATTTGCAAAACGTCAAAACTCCAAAATTTGACATCCTACAGTGCACACATCAAAAGGCACAAGCAATAGTGATTTTCATCACTCCATATCCCCAATCCCTTGCTCAAAAGAAAAACAAATCAAAATAAACAGTGATCTTATCACTACAAACGAGCAAGTATCCCAATACAATTGAAGAAAAGAAGGGAGTGAACTTGAATCCCTGGAACTCTCAGTATTCTAACAAGTCATGAGGCAAGCCTCAGTACCGGTTTGGTTGATAGCCTATCGGTAACTGGCGGTAAACTTCTCGCATGACGATATATCTATCACATTAACTTGCATACAGATCAATGTTTGCATGTGGATGAGCTAGCTTATGGCATCCTGGATAACACCGCAGATTAATCTAACTAAATACAACAAAGGAGTTAGTGGAGCTAATTAGGTGATCCTCAATACAAGTTCGGTTGAAAGCCCATCTGGCACTGGCGGTATCCTGACAAATACCACATAAATGAACTCAATTGCACACACAGGGATGTGAAATAGCTTGGTCAAAAACAAGTCCGATTCATACCTTGTTCAAAAGTCTTGTAAGATAAAGTACAGTCATGGCTAGTGAGTTAAAACCGTCTGAGTCTCAGAAAACCTTAGCTACATTTCTAAACCAACTGCGCTACTTTTCATCCTTACAATACCATCAAAAAATACAAAAAAGAAAAACCACATGTATACATACAAAGTCATGCATCACAGCAATCGCCTAAAAACAAAATAACAGAGTTCTAAACAGTCCTTGGTGCCATAGCCAAACATCACAAACCCCATTCATCCATTTCATATCTGCATATCACATATAAATCAAAACCATTTGCATTCATCATAGCATATGCATCCATCAAAATAAATCAACATGCATACATCCATATTCATCAACCATCATGCACAAGATCAAAGAAAATCAAAACAACAAAAACAACAAATAAATGCAACACAAAAACAAAAAGCAATAAACATTGCTAGACACAAGTGCTCTTGCACTTAACCTCTTGGCATAGAAAAACTGATGTCAGGGTCTACATTGTCGCTATCCTACTCCCTAAGAAGGCTACCATAGCCGGACCGCTCCACGGGAAGACGGATTTTCGACAATTTCATCCCCAAACGACGTCACAAAAGGGTCAAAGCCCACTCAAAAACAACAAGAAAATCAAAACAACACAAAAAGCAATAAACATTGCCAGACACAAGTGCTCTTGCACTTAAACTCTTGGCATGGCAAATCGACATCAGGGTCACAAATTATCACTATCCTACTCCCTAAGAAGGCTACCATAGCCGGACCGCTCCACGGGAGACGGATTTTCAAAAATTTAATCCCCAAAGAAATCACAAAAAAAACAACAAAAACAACAAAACATGCAACATAAAAACAAAGCAATAAGCATTGCCGGACACAAGTGCTCTCGCACTTAACCTCTTGGCATAGAAAATCGATGTCGGGGTTCAAATTGTCACTCTACTACTTCCCCAAGAAGGCTATCATAGCCGGACCGCTCCACGGGAAGATGGGTTGTCGACGATTTCACCCCATTATGGCATCACAAAAAGGGTTAACACCCACCAAAAATAGGTCCAGATGTTGGAAAAATTGCACATGCTTAACGATAAACCATCTAAAGGCACCCTTGCACAAGTCATCTTGGGTCAAGCGACTCGTCGCTTTTCTCATGAAGGTCATTCCCTCATCGATTCGTCGCTTGAGGGGGTAGTCACACTTAGTCACCAATCAACAATCACACACCCAATTAAGGAAAACGACATGCATTCAAAGAATCATTGACAAAGACAATCACGCTCCCGCTTGGGGCGATAAACAAGCAACAATCAAATCAATCAAACACTTGGCATTTCGTGAATCATGAACACAAGGTTCCCCCGTGGATAAAAGCGCCCTTTGCCTATTCATGATCGATCAATGTCTAAGTTCAAGTCACACCTCACCAAAATAGGTTAACACTTGAAATCAAACTCCTTAGCTCGTCAGAAGCAAGGATTCAAGAATGCATGCCCTTTCCATGCTTGGGGCATCAAAAGTTGGTTAGGTTACCAAGAAACCCTAATCATTAGTGCTTTGGTTATCTATTTTTGCTCGGCGTTGTGCCATGCACAGCGCATCCCAAAAAGGGGCATCTGTAGACACCAAAACAGCACCAATCCGATTATGTGACTGCAAACACTGATCGCTTTGACAAACACAGCCCCCAGGGCAGCCCTCAGAGGTCAAACAGTGGTCCTAACCACTTTCATAGCAATTTTGTAAGGTCAGGGAAGCAATTTGGCACATTTAGACACTTTGCTCAGTATTCGTCTCACCCAGGGACGAATACTAACTGGAATTCGTCTCACCCGGGGACGAATTCTGAAATCGTCTCACCCAGGGACGAATTCCAAGTTTAACGGGCAAAAAGAAGAATGGTGCCAAGTGGCAGCCCAGGACAGTCGGTTGATGACTCCTGCCTCGCACACGTGTGTGGGTGGATAGATAGGCCGTTAGAGGACTGTCACAAGGGCAGTTATGAGAGCCCAAGTCAATGGAGGACTCCCCTCCCTCATGGGAAGACATGACTGCCACATGGCACCTATGACCAACACATGGCATTTGTGCTTCCCTCTCAAAAGAGACCCCATGGGTCTATAAAAGGTGGGACTTTTCTCACCCAAAAAGAGACAGATTGAAGGAGATTTCAAGCAACGAAGTGCTGCCGAGTTGAACACCCACTTGCATCCCCTTTGATTCACCTTCTCACATCCACCAATCTCTTTTGCAAGGGAGGTTGTTGGGTGGCTTTTGGAAGCTTGAATCTGACCCAAATCCAACATATGGACACCTGAATCAACCAATTTGCAGACATCCCAATCCTAAGAGGTTTTGGGCCCATCCCTAGTGGATTGGCGCCAAGATCAAGTGCCACCGGTGGGAGGCCCACTTGGGCACCCCCGCACTTTCCAAGTTTTGTTTCAAAAGCATTCTAGATTATTTTTTCAGGGTGCATATCATGTTATTCTATTTGGTTAACTCATAGCTTCAATTTCATAACATTCTGATCAGATTTTATCATGCTTTGTGTCGCTTTGTTGTTTCACTAACTTGCAGGTGGCGATATCGAATTCCCGAGGATAGAGGCCAAATTGGGAGAATCCGACCATCTGGGTCATCCCAAAATGGCCCCAATTACATAACCCCCCTATTTGCGGTGCATTTTGTAGGTCCCGAGATTCGACATTGGAGCAGCAGTAGGTCGGCTTTTCCAACACAGCAGAATTCGTCCCACCCAGGGACGAATAGCAGTCAAAATTCGTCCTGCCCAGGGACGAATTCCAGTTGAAGGCAGATTGGCCAACTGTTTCAATGGCAGTGGCCCTCTGGTGATGTCTTCTATCCTCTGTCAGATTTTTAGGTCATTTAGAGTCATTTTGTCTATCGATTTGGCTAATTATTTACATGCATCTTTTGGCGATTTTAGAGAACAAACACTTACTATTTGCAACAGGTGCTACTGACATCTTTGTTGTTTCTTTGTTCGCAGGAGGAGCAGTAGAGGTGAAGGACTCATCAACATCAGCGGTGGCATCATCTTGGCCCGCCCATTTCAAGTGTGGGCACGCGGAAAGAGGAACCTTAAGTCTCGATTGTAGTCAAATTCTTTTAACGCTCCTAGCCCCTGAAAAGGGAGGAGGCGTATTTGTAACAGAGATCAAGAAAGTTTAATGAAAGGGCTGTGTTTTCTCCATTTTCTTGTGTCTCTTCCAATGCGTTTCTTTCGTTTCATGCAATTTACATTTCTAGGACTTAAGCGTATTTGATTTTGAATGCATCGCAATTAGTGTTTCCTTCGCCCGGAATCTCGTGCTTTCAAATAAAATTATAATGGTATGTATAATATTGTAATATTAAAGTGTGTAGTTATAAAATCCAAATAATTTTACATAGTATAGGTGAATAGTCAAGTAAAATTTGGAGTTAATATTAAAAATAATATGTTCTATGGTGCATGGATTGTATATAAATTGTTGCATGCACATTAGTTATGCAAAGAAAGTACTATATAAGAGTTTATTATTATTCCCTCATCTAAAAGTAGATGCACATTTTTTTGTAGAAAAAATAGTTGAAGTTAAAAAATTTAATAGATTTTATGGAATAAATTTGGAGGCCATTGCATGAAACTATGTAGAGTGAGAAATCAATCTACTTATCAATCATGTCTAATATTTTATGGTAATTTGGAGGAAAAATGCTTTGGAAGGTGAATAGTATAATGCTCCTGTAGAAAACTATGAATATATATAATATGTAATTAAAAATATAGTTATAGCTAGAGACGTTTGTTTGATGTCTTTGGTGGTTGTCGAGGGTGCTTGTTTTTGGTAAGGATGTGGTATGATGGTGAAGGTGGCTGTGATTTTTCACCCATCAATTCCTATGAGGGGACACCTTTGTGGTTTGGACCTCTCGACAGTTCGGGTTCACCCTCTTCCTAGTTCCTAAGAAAATTAAGCAATATGGAGAGGGTTAAGTTTGGGCCCAAGATTTCATTTGAAGAATCTATTGTTGGCCATGCATCCTGAGATAATTTGGAGCCATGTTCTGTGGAGGCAGAGTCCTTCCAAATTTGTATTCTTTATTCTATAATGAATTCTCTTCTGGAGAAGGGATATTTTGACTTGGTGGGAAAATTCTCGGGAGGTAGATTAGACCTTGAGGTCCTCAAGTGTTGGGTGTTGTCATGGTGGAAGCCTAGTGGTTCCCTTGCCTTAGCTTCCCTTCCTCATAATTTCTTCTTGATTTGGATCTCCTCTGAATCTGATTTCTAAAACATTCTTTATGGGGGTTCCTGGTTCTTTGGAAAGCATGGCCTGTTCTTGCATCATTAGGGCTCTAATTTTAACCCTGACTTGCAAAAGGTCAATATTATTTCTATTTGGGTGAGATCCCAGAATTTCCAACCTTCCTCTGGTATGAGAATGTGTTCAAAGTGGTGGCTTCTTCTTTAGGATACTTCGTCTCATTTGACTCTCTCTATCAATGGATAAATGTCAATTTATCTGTGTGTGTAATGGTGGTTTTGGAGAAGGAGCTCCTTATGTCAGTTGAATTAGTTTCCCACTTGGATTATTGATTTCAAATAGTGGTTTTATTTGAGAATAAACCTATCCCCTATGGGAAATATGGTCAAAGCATTCATATTCAAAAATGTTTTCCTTTATCTCAACCTCAAAAGCATTTTGAATTTTATTCTAAACATCTAGCTTCTCAAGGGGATACTTGGGGCTCATGACCTACTATTAAGAAATGAAAGGTTTGGAAAAAGAAGTATCTAAGCCCTTCTAATTAGCAACTGATGATGTATGTGAGCAGGTCAAAGCCCATTGGAAGAAACCAAGTTGATCTGGAAAGACCTGTTGTTGTCTCCCCCTCACTAAAATATTTCATTCTCACTCCTCACCTACATGTGGTTCTCCAACCGAAGAAGGTAGTGTCGCCTTTACCTCTGCTTAAATTATTTGGCTATCTCAAAATGGAGGCTATGAAGGCTTTGGAAATGATGATGGATAATGTGGTTTCTACTCCCAAGACGGTCTATACTTCCTTGAAGAATTTTTTATCATCACATTTGAGTGGTCTGGGAAGTCCAATGGGATCTCCTAAAGTAATTTTTGGAAATGGATCCTTGGGCCCAAAGATAAGAAGTTAGAATAATAAGTATTTGGACCTCAGATTATCTGAACATCTGGGTAGACACCCTAGCAAAGCCAATAGAAAGAAACAAATGGAGGAGGATTTGGCCAATGGCAGGTAAGAAAAGCTTATTTTTGAAGAGGAGAATGTATATAAGCATCTAAAGCTTGATAGCTTTAAACCTTTTCTCTCTCGAGGGTCAATAAATAAACTCTCCATTTGATCTCAATGAAGTTATGCTCATGGAATGTGAGAGGGCTAAATAGATCCTCCAAAAGTGTTTGTTGGCTTCAGTTATGAAATACAAATCCATTGATTTTTTATGCATCCAAGAGTCCAAACTTGATGCTTCTTCATGGGATTTGGTTCATAATATAGTTTGTAAACACTCAGGCTTTGCAGTGAGTGAGGCTTTCGATTCTTCTGATGGTATTTTATTTTTTTGGGACCCTTCTAAGTTTTATGGCTATATGGTTTCATCCTCTTCAAAGGCAATAAATATTATTTTCTAGTGTAAGACAACCCATTTAAGGTGGGTCTTCTCTAATATCTATGCACCCAATTTCCCTACTAATAGAAGTATATTTTGGCATATTCTACTCAAGATGAGATTCTTGTTTCAGGATCAGGCATGGGTGGTTTTGTTGGATTTCAACACCCCTATTTTTTCTTCAAAAATATGATGTTGCAATAAAGTGGATGCGAGAAGACTAAATGATTTTGTATATTTTTTAATTCTATATGTTAAAGAGATTTAGACTTAAAGTGCTCGAAGCTCATGTGGAGTAATAGAAGGTTGGAAGCCAATTTGATTCTTAGTATATAAGACAATTTTTTTGTGTCTAACTCCTATCTCCATCTCTTTGGTGTGGCTATTTTTTCACTCTTCCCTAGATTGTTTCAGACCATAATCCTTTGTGGTTGGAGGTCCCCAACGGTCAACCTTTTTTCCCCCGCCCATTTTGTTTTGAAATGATGTGGTGCTCACATCTTGGTTTTGATGTCTCTTTGTGGGGCTGGTGGTTAGAGGAGGTTAAAAACATGGGTATTGAAAGACTATCCAATAAGCTTAAAAGGAAAAGGTCCAATCTTAATTTTTGGAACAAGTTTTCATTGCTAACATTTTCAAAGAGAAAGAGAGGTTTTAGAGATAAAATACAAATTGGAAACACATGGAGGTTCTATGGAGCTTCTATTGGAGGAGGGATATTTGCTTGTATAGATTCATAATATTCAATCTAGAGAAGAGACCCACTAAAAGCAAAATATCAAGAAATCTGGCTTAAGTAAGGGGGCCATAATTCTTAGTTTTATCATACCTACAATATTCATCGAATGAGGTACAATTGCATAAAGGAAATTAATATTAGTGATGGAATCTCAACTTTTTATATCTTCAAAATAAGGGAGGAGTCTTTGGAGTTCTTCCCCTCCATTTTGTTCTTGATACCAACAAGAGCAATCGATGATGAGAATTTTATGCTAGAGATAATCGCGTGCTTGGTAATGAATGAGATGAATAAGGGGCTAGTTAATCCTTTTTCAGATTAAGAAATGGTTAATGCATTAAAGTCAATAATCCCTCTTAAGGTGTCTGGTCCTGATGGTTTCACTCTGGGGTTCTTTCATAAGTATTGTCATATCTATGGCTCAAAAATTTGTGTGGTAGTTCAAGGCTCTCATGCTTGGATGGTCATCTCTAAATCAGTGAATTTGATGTTATTGGCCCTGGTACCAAAGAAATACAATGTGTCCTCTTTCAATTACTTTTAGCCTATAATTTTATGTGACACTATTTATAATATTCTTTCTAAAGCCTTATCCAACATGTTGAAAGTTATCCTACCTCTTCTTGTGGATAATGTCCAATGTACCTTTGTCCCTATTAAAAAAAAATTAGATGGGGCAATTGTGGTAGACAAACTTCTCCAATAAGTTAAAAAGAGCGAGCGTGCAACATTATTTCTCAAGTTGGATGTAAGAAAGGCTTACAATAGGGTCTCATGGTAATTTTTATCTTGCGTCCTGAGGAAATTTGATTTTAGTGAAATATGGGTGGGACTCATAGAGGCTTGTGTTTCTTCTATCTACTTCTTTATCCTGGTTAATGGCTATCATGTAGGGTTATTTTAGTCATGTCGTGGTCTACGCCAAGGTGACCCTATATCCTTATTCATTTCATTCTCATGGTGGAGTCACTTGGTCATTCAATTTCCCATCGAACCTTTGATTTTAGTCTAAGGCCAACAGTCCCCTGCCCATCGATCTCTCACCAATAGTTTGTTGATGATACCCTCCTCTCTTGTGAGGCATAGATGTTCCATACAAAGGATGTGAAGTCCATTTTGGTAAGCTAAAAGAAGGCTATTGAGTAGCAGATAAATTTTAAAAAAAGCTTCATTTATTTTATTAATACTTTGGAGACCCGACAAAGGATAATAGCTAACATTTTAAATTATCACATTTTGATCTCTCAAACACTTAATTGGGGTTCCCCATTTTTTTTGGTCGTATTAAGGATGAGTTTTGGACCCTGGTTGTTGAATGAATATAATGCAAATTAGCGTCTTCAAAAGGGATGTTACTTAGTCAAGCAAGAAATGTGGTGCTAGTCCAAAGCTTCTTACAGATCATCCCCATATATTTTTTTATCTCTATTTGATTTACCCTATAAGGTGGCCACCAAATTGGATAGCATCTACAAATCCTTCCTATAGGCGTGCCCTGATTTGAATGGAAAATTCCACCTTGTCTCATGGGAGTAGATTTGTAAGAGGAAGAGGCAAGGAGGTCCCAATGGTTACATGAGATGGTGCCACTTGGCTAGGAATCCCACTTGCCACATACATCACAAAGTATTACAAAATAATATCATAATGTGATCCACCATGTTGGAAGTGTGTCATTACATAAGTAAATGAGAATTACAAAATGATGTTAGGATAGGATCCTAACATTTTCTTCCCCTTCAAAAAGCTTTATCCTCAAAGATGAAAATGAGGGAAATGGTGTTGGAGCTGATGGAGAGACTCCCATGTAGCATCTTCAGGCTAGAGCCTGTGCCACTGAACAAGAACTTTTGTAATGGTATGATTTCCAAGAGTGTAGGTTTGACGATCCAAAAATTATTCAGGTTTGAGTAATATGGATCCTTCATAAAATTCTAGTAATGCTGATTGAACCTGTACCTATGTACCCACAAATTTATTAAGAGAGGAAACATGGAAAACAAGATAGATCTTGGAAGTGGGTGGAAAAGCCAATTTTTAAGCAGTGGAACCAATCTGTTGAATAACTTGGTAGGGTCCATAGTATTTTGCAACAAGTTTTTGGCATCAATGGAGTTGTAGAGATGATTTTTTGTACGGTTGCAAGTGAAGGAAGACCATATCACCCATATCAAATATAAACTCAGAATGATGTTGGTCAGCCTATTGTTGCATATGATTTTTGCCCATATCCAAATTCTGATTTAGTTGGCAAAGAACATCATTATGTTGGTTGAGAGTAGTGTCGACTTCCTAGACCTTGGAGCTTCCTGGGATGTATGAAGAAGGTGTGACTGGAGGGCATCCATAAATGGCCTCAAAATGGGTGAGTTTGGTTGTTGTATGATAGGAATTTTTGTACCACCATTCATCCAAAGGAAGCCACTTCACCCATTGAGTAGGATGATCTGATGCAAAGCAACAAAGGTAGATATCTAAAAAATTGTTGATAATCTTAGTTTGACCATCCATTTGCGGATGATAGGCTGAATTTATTTTTAGCTAAGTTCCCTGCAAATTAAACATTTTTTGCTAGAAATGACTACTGAAGGTTGGATCTCGATCGGACACAATGGAGGTGGGCATACCATGAAGGAGAAAAATATAATCAAGAAATATTTGGGAAACGATGGAGGCTGTGTAAGGGTAGCCAAGGGAACAAAAATGAGCATACTTGGAAAGGCGATCCACTACCACAAGAATAATAGACTTAGCACAAAATTTAGGTAATAAGTCGATAAAATCCATGGAAATGTCAGTCTAAACCTGATCTGGAATGGGCAAGGGTTTAAAAGTACCCGTAGAACATACTATTTCACCTTTCATCAGTTGGAAGGTATCACAATCTGCGACAAAATCATGGATGTCCTATTTCATACCTTTCCAGAAGAATGTGTGCTTGAGGTGTTCATATTTTTTAAGAAATCCTGAATGGCCTACAGAGAGAACAGTATGTATTTCCTTCACAAAAATCTCACGAAGTGGGGACGTATGAGGAAGAACAAGATGTTGGCAATAATGCAGGTCCTGGCCATCCTAATTGTAGCCTGGGAATGAAGTGGGATCATCATAGAGAGAGGCCACCAAAGCTTTCAAATATGCATCTTCAAGTACATCCTATCATAAGGAATCTATCCATCCAGAAACAGGTGAGGAAATGACACATAACATACTGAGGGCCTCAAATTGGTGAGAGAGCATCAGCCATAATATTCTCTTTGTCTTTTTTATAGGTGATATTTTAATCATATCCCATGATTTTACAAATCCATTTTTGTTGTTCTAGGGTAGCAAACCGTTGTTCCAAGAAGTATTTGAGACTCTGATGGTCTATTTTAATGGAGAAATTATACCCAATGATATATGGTCACCAATGGGTTATGACATGTAATATTGCCAACATCTCCTTGGAATATATATATTTTCCCAAGTTACGATCAAAGAGTACCTTACTAGTGAAATCCAAGGGTCTCCCTTCCTGCATCAACACTACCTCAATGCCACGACCAAAAGCATCACTTTCAATGACAAAAGGCTTGGAAAAATTAGGCATGGCTAAAACTAGTGTTGTGGTCATAGCATGCTTCAATTCAATGAAGGCTTTGTCACCTTGTCCAAGTAAAAGAGTCATTATTTAACATGGATGTGAGGGGAGATGTTATTTTACCATAGTTACAAATAAATTTGTGGTAGTATCCTGTAAGACTTAAGAATCCTCAAAGTCCCTTGAGCATGCGACGTTTTGGATAGTCCTGAAATGCCTAAATCTTCTTGGGGTTGATCTTGATGCTCTCTTTGGAGACAATGTGTCCTAGATACTCCACTTCATTTAGACCAAAGGAACACTTGGACTACTTAGCAAAAAGTTGATGTTGTGCCAACAATTGTAATGTTTTATCCACATGGATAAGGTGTTCTTCCCATGAGTGGCTATAAACCAAGATATCATCAAAGAAAACAAGGATGAACTTCCACAAGAAAGGATGAAATATGTTGTTCATAAGGCTATGAAATGTAGAAGGAGTATTTGTTAGACCAAATGGTATTACCAAGAACTCATAGTGACCTTCATGAGTACGGAATGCATTTTTAGGGATATCCTCATCCTTAAGCCTAATTTGATGGTAGCCATAATGAAGGTCTAACTT
Source organism: Wollemia nobilis (assembly GCA_028583015.1). NCBI lineage: Eukaryota > Viridiplantae > Streptophyta > Pinopsida > Araucariales > Araucariaceae > Wollemia > Wollemia nobilis. Next base: position 703,368 of record JAQPPZ010002593.1, read on the forward strand.
GGGGAAGTACATAGCTCCATGTAATTCATCCAACAATTCATCCATTACTGGAATGGGAAATTTATCCTTGATGGTAATTTTGTTGAGCTCACGGTAGTCTATACACAATCGCCACAATCCATACTTCTTGCAAACTAGTAAAACTGGAGAAGAGTAAGGGTTGGTACTCGATCGAATGATACCATATATCCTTAAGGATAGGTTTGAGAAAGCTTTTGTGAAAGATTAAGGATATATTTGAGTGAGATTTTGTGAAATATTAAGGATAGATTTGAGAAATATTTTGTAAAATATTAAGGATAGATTTGAGTAAGATTTTGTGAAATCTTAAGGAAATATTTGTGTAATCTTTCGTGAAATCTTAAGGACAAATTTGAGCAAGATTTTGTAAAATATTGAAGGTATATTTGAGAAAGTATTAGTGAAGACTTGAGAGTAGATTTGGACAAGTTCTTGAGAGGAATTTAAGGTATATTTGAGCAAGATTTTGTGAAATTTTAAAGGTAAAATTGAGCAAGTCTTGGTGAAGACGTGTAAGCATATTTGAGAAAGTCTTGGTAAAGACTTGAAGGTATATTTGAGCAAGTCTTGGTAAATACTTGAAGGTATAATTTAGAAATCCTTGATAAAGACTTCAAGGTATATTTGAGCAAGCCTTGTGAATAATTAAGACAACATTAATAGTAGATTTGATTGATTTATTTGTTAAAGCTTTGTGTTAAGGATTGAGGTAGATCTAAGTAGAGTTGATTGGTGATTTGATTAAACTTTATGTTAAGGATTAACGCATATTTGAGGATAGAGTTTGTTGAATATTTTGAGTAGATTTATGCTAGATATGAGATAAATATAGAGCAGATTTATACTAAAATTAGGATAGATTTTTGGTGTAGATTTGAGGTAGAGTTCAGAGCAATATTTGGAGGTGATAGAGAAGAGGACAATAGTATCCAATGGATAGAGATACATTAGCTAGGATAGTGAGGATATAGGTCTTCTATGGAGAGGGATCCATAAGCCAGTGCAGTGGGTGTAGAAGTATTCTAGAAGAGCACCAGCTAGAGTAGATGAGAAAGAGTTCTCCCATATAGAGTTCCAAAAACTAGAGCAATAAGAAGTTCTCCTATGGAGTATGATCCATGAACCATATAGGAAGATAGAGTTATATAGAGAGATATCCACAAACCAGTTCAGGAGAAAGAGTTATCATGATAAAGTTCCATATACCAAGGAAAATAGGAAAGATTTTTACTATGCAGAGAGATCCACAAATTAGAGCATTAGGGGATTAGTGTATCCTTTGGACAAAGGTCCATAAACATTATAATAGGGAAGTGATTCCCAAAATATTTTTTGAGAAAATTTTAGTGAAAATATTTTCTCCTTAAAGTAGCCCACATTTGGTGAACCATGTTAAATTGGTGTCTCTATTTTGGGTAATGATTTGTACATTGCTTTGATTACTATTGTTGATATTGCCATTAATTATATTGACTAATATTTTTTGGGAAAGAAAAGTAAAAGTTGATATTATACTATTCACCCCCATTAGTATAGGCTTGTGTTATTCATCTTGGACTTCACATTTGATGGGAGGACTTTCCCGAAGGTATAAGTTCTCTAGAGGGAATAAGTTACTTTGGTAGGAAAATAGAGCATGGTTAACTATTATTCTCTATGTTGATTTTGGTTCTTCTTCTCTTTGGGTTTTTATCCCTTCATTTATTTTTGAGTGGTTGTTTCAATTTAGTGATGGACATGCAACCCATTTGGTTATCCCATATTATATTTAATCTATGGAAGAACGCAAGCTTTGGGTATAACTGGCATAATTATTCTAAAATCATGGGACTTAAATATTTTGTGTAATATTTTATTCACCCTTTTTTTCAAATATTGGGATTTTAAGTATTGGGTTGGTTGTAGGGTGAATTTTGAGGAGTGTTATTTTCTAGGATTTGGCCATGAGACTTTGACTTCTCAGGCCTTCGATGAACCTATGTGCATCTTGTATGTTGATACACCTTGGTTCTAGATGCATAAGTGTTTGGGATACTAGGCACACTTATTTTAATAATTATCTTAATTTGTGGGAAATTACTAGAGCATGTCCTTGTGTTCATACCCTCTATTGTAACTTGACCAATTTTATGTCCCCTTTTATTCCCACCACTCTTATATTTTAGGTATTATCTTCTATGTTCCTTGGGTTTTCTAGTTCTCGAACCAGTCAATTTTTTTGGGGGAGTGTTTGGTGGTAGTTCTTTGAGAGGGTGAGAACCATGAAGTCTTCTAAGAAATACACAAAGACGGAGATACTAATTTAGGAACCCATAAATATGGATATAGATAAATATCTAAAGAATATTTTAAGGAGGGGAGTCTTGAAATGCTTACAAAAGTTTAATGGACACCATCTCCTCCTTGCAAGGCATGTGGCCAACTCTTGGAAGAATGGTAAGGTTAAATTTGGATATTTAGTTTTTTCCATTTCAATTTATTTAATTTTTTAAGCTAATGGTATCTTGGCTAATGGAACTAACCATAGTAGGGAAAAACATTCCCTATCCATGGAAGTTACGAACTTTCTAGACCTTGGTCAATCCCTCAAATACTACAACAATGGTTCTAGAAGAAGATACCTTAAGATCTCATGGTATTGTTTTACCCTTATTTTTATGAAATAATTTTTCTTGTATTAAGACCGAAAGATAATAAAAAAAAATTACATCATGTTCTTGAATCAGTTTCATAGGAAAAGAGCCATGAATGTTCCAACATTTTTTTTAACTCCTTGGAAAGATCATCTTGAATGTTTCAAAGAGGTAAATTGAAAAATCCTCTTCATAAAGGTTTGACTAAGATAATATTTTATTATGTGATGGTTTCTACAGGTATTTCAGGCGATAGAATTCTATTCACTCTTTTGAATATCCATGCTTCCATGATTATTTGAGATTCTTTAAAAGACTCAAATTATTTATCTTGGGAGACAAAATCTGATCCTGAGTGCTTTCTTGACTTGAAGCCAGAGCTTGAAATTCCTCTATCAGTTTGCTCTATCTAGAGTGATTTCTAGTATTCTTCAAAAGGCTTAATGTCTCCTCTACTTAGTATGATTATTGACCTCATATTCCCCTCAATGTAAACTAAATTCCTAATAAATCCTCTAATTTTACATGCAAGGGAAGGTAGCACCTACATGAGGAGGTCCAAAAGGCTAGTGTCCAAAATGGCTTCCTTGAATTCTGCTAAGGTGGCCAAACCTAAGGAATATCTTGTCCCTTTTCTAAGAACGTCCAATTTTTAGATAAGTTGAAGTGCAATTCCTCTCCAAGCTATGAGGTTGATGTGAAGTTAGATGTGAAAGTCCTTCAATATTCTTCTTGTACTCCCCTTAAGAGTTAATATTTGGATATCCAAATCTATATTTGAGATTATGAAGGTGGTTATATCCTATTATGAAGCAACCAAATTTGTTATTAATGATGATGTTTCTAATACCTCTATGGATTCAGGTAAGGACCCTTTAGTTTTAAGTTCAAGTAAGGTGTCTTTTTTGTAATTTTTTGTTCGTGGTTGGATTTTATTGCTCCCATGCATGGGAGTCCTTTCCCATTTCCTTGGTATCTTACCTTTTCTTGTTTAATAATGTTATATCCTACTGGTGGCTGAGTTAGGTCTTGGTGGTCCCTTTGGTTTCTTGGTTAAGCTGTATTAGTTTGGCTATGTTGGATTTTTGTTCCTTGACCAATCTCTTTTTTGTCTTGGGATACATTGTAAAGGTTTGAGGACCATTTCAAAACCCCTTATACCTTTTATAAAAAAAAAATATAACAATAGGGTTTAATATTAGTTAGAAGTTATAAGTTTGAGTTAACCATAACAAGGTTAATTGCATCCCATAGTGATTACATAATAAAATATTATAATAAATTAAATACAATTATACAATGTCAAACTTAACCATAATTTAGATTAAACTTTCAAAACCTCTTCATTATTTGAACTTAGGATCTAAGGAGAGGATATATTAGTAACAAAAATATCTTCCCTCATAGTTGATACTTAAGCAGGCTTCCAAAATTGAGGTATAATATCAATCTTCTTTAGTTGCATAAGATAGATGTTGGAGGTATAGCATATTATTTTATGACATACATCACCTTATTTTGAAACTTAAAATTAAAATTACCCCACGTGATTTCCATCACCATAAGAGGCCTTGCATGGACTTGCTTCAAAAAATAAATATTATAAATTTTGAAGAGTACCTAGGCAAAAAATAGAAGGAAGAGATCATTAAAGACTAAATATTCATAAATAAATTGAATCAATAGACCAAGGGAGAGATACATTTATTAAGACACATTATGGATCCTTTTCCTTTATGTCTTCAAAATAATTAAATTTTCTACAACTATCATAAATCTAATTGTATCTTCTAAACAATTAGACCAAATATTTTAGTTGCACAAACTATGGTAAATTTACCATTTTAAAATAGGCCAATAGCCCTTGAGTCCTATCATACAAAATTCAACCCTTTGTACTTAAACTTATTCATAAGTTTATTTCACCAATCATGGAGCTCAAACAATTATGTATTTTAAAAAATGTGCTCAAAACAATTTTGTATGTAAATTTTATGGCCTTCAATAGATTTCACATAATATCCCACCATAAAATAAAAAACTAACCCTAAAAACCATGATAAAGTAGTGTCATATCATACCTTGTCATATGTCTTCCACATACTCATTGGTGACAACCACTCAATATATGGTGCATGGTTGCCATAGATATGTTGTAAACCACACATTTATTGAAATCAAAATTGTTATAGATGTAAGTATGTTAAAAGTGTTATATAGCACATAGGGGTTCCACATTTGATATTATGTTCACAAGAGAATCATATTTTTCTTTGTAAATTCTAAAATAATATATTTAGATATATGTTGTACAAGAGAGAAGACATTCATGCCAACCACTATGCAACTCTCAACTTTTAAGGAATGATATTTTCACTTTCTAAATCAAGATCCTTCCTATGACCTACAAAAAGGTAAATATACTATATGGATTCAAACATGTGACCTCTATTCTCTAAAAACCATACAATTAGTTAAAACAACATGACTATTGATCTTAGGTTGACAACACCTTTGTGAATACCATAACTCAAGCAAAATAAAGTAAACTACAAAATTAGGTGGACATGTGATTCAAATTGTACACATCATCCTATGTAATCCATAAAGATATACCAATTGTCCAATTAGCCATCTGCATTGACTAGTTAAATAGATGACTAGGGAAACTTTCATCTATTTCTTGTTTTCAAAGAAGAGAAAAAGAACAAATTCTAGTGAAAACCTATAATTTCTTTCTACATATGCCCTAGCTTGCACAATGCTCGCTGGGCTAGCACCTTCATTAAACAAGATTGAATGTACCTCATTTTTATTGTCTTCCCCATAGAATGATCCATAATAATAAAATAAAATGACATGCACAACAAATTATAAAATTTTAATTCAAAAATTGTTGTCACTACCTCCTTTTGAACACCATAGAATTTTTTAAAAGTAGGATATTTGTGAATGACTGAATCCAACCAATCAAATATTTCGAAATGGTAGAAAATAATGTGATGAAAGTATGAAATCTACAAAAAAGTGGAATTATAAATGAGAAAACATGGAAGAAATAAATTATAGTTTTTATGCTAAAAATGCTTATGAAGTTTTGAAAAAGAGTTTCCCCTAAAACTAGGAAGACAGTTGAAAGCCTCTAAGTGAAATTTTCACATACTAACTCTAATACCTTATTGGAACTAACTCCAATTTTCAAAAAATAATAGAAGTAATGTATCCACTCAAATATTATATAGAAAGCATAAACAATTATAAAAGAAAGAAATATATAGTGGGAACACATAGGCACTATAAATAATAACTATATTATCCATATGTAAGAATCACATCACTATAATATAATACATGGAGTGTTAGGGGGTATTTATACCAATACCAAAACCTCAAACATAAATGAGTTTAACCTAAGCTAACATAATGAGATGGATTAAAGCTAATTAAATATATATGGTGGTTTTAACCATAACATGATTAACTGAGATTAATAGGGCTTGCATAATAATATATTTTTGTAAATTAAATATAATATAATTATACAATGATTGCCATAAATCCTTTATAATATTTCATCATACAATATGGACCTGTGCTATAAGTAAGATTATGACTTTAATATATCACACTTACAAGGCTCAAATTCATTTTTTCCTCACATCTTTCCAAAATAAGGATTCTTTAAATTTTATCAAATTCTAATGCTATAACTATTGGAAATATTCAAAATGATATCATATAAATACTTATAAATTACAATGTAGTGATTTATATCATTATTAGCATGATTAAGAACCTACATTTCCAAAATACTAAACATGATTTCATTCAATTTAAAATTTAGTCACAAAACTTGTTCTTCTTTTGTATATGAGAAAAATAAATACCCAAGTCTCTTGAAGAAATTTTTTAAATATTATATCATAAAATACCTACAATAGTCTAATGTAAATCTAGAGTATTGGTAATGAAAAAGGTCTTGAATTTTGTAATATTAACCATTTATCCATAAATTTTCTCATAGCACGATAATAATGATAAAGCTTTCCTTAATGCCTCAACAAGAATAATAAATATATGAGTATATTGGATCACTTTATGGTGTCTATAGGATAATTAAAATATATATATCAAGGGATCCATTAATAAAAATAAAATATTTTGGAGTATTATAACAACATCTAATCCTAAAAATAGCATTCTTTACCAAAATGAAGTTTTTGAGGATATCATGTATAAAAACACTAACAAACCCTATCATATGCCCTATTCATATATAATTTCATAAGAATACCTCACTCATTTATTGTACGAATATAGTGTATAGCATTTTATATAACGATGACACTACCAGAAATGTGTTTATCATGAAAAATACTACCTTGATCCTCTAAGATAACATAATCTAAAATTTTTAGAATGATATTATAAATTATATTATAAAATCTAATTGGGTGAAAATTATTAAAATATTCTATCTTTCTTAGTAACCAATGCAATAAAGGTTTAATTGATATCATTCAATGTGTTCTTCCTTCCAAGTCTCTTCAACCATAGTTAACACATCACACTTCAATTAATCCTAAAAGTTTTTAATTAAATTTACATAAAATCCATTGGAACTAGGTGCTTTGTTAGGTTAGGAAGATATATTATTATTATTATTATTATTATTATTATTATTATTATTATTATTATTATTATTATTATATTATTGTTATTATTATTATATTATTGTTATTATTATTATTATTATTGTGATTTTACATTGTAGAATTGGTAGCCATCATGAAGTTGGGCAGGATGTCCAAATTTTTATGGCCACCATAGTATTTTGTGCTATCCACCTTGAAAGCTGCCACACATATCTTCATGTAGTCTACTCATATACCCATCACGCCACAATAATTTTAAACCTTTTACGCCATTGAAACAACCAATAAAGGGATAAGCCTTCAGTCCTATGAGGCCCGAGATTTGAACCTTGGACCTCCACCCCCTTAGGAGGTTTTGGGGAACCAATTGGTCTACACCTCAAACCTAGGAAGAAAATTATTTTATATAGATCCCTTATGCAAATATTCTTCATCAAGATTTAAATATCTCCATATGTGGTAATTGATAGAATATTCTTTAAAATATTACTTCAAGCCTCATTATCTTTAAAATAATTAATTACTTCCTTATGTATATCTTCTTACTCCTAATAGTTCTTCAAATTTGAGTTTGAATATTCTTGTGTGATGAGATTTTTCTTTTTTTGTTGTTGCATAAAACATTTTGTATTTCTATCTCATTATTTGACCCTTATACCCATATATTTTTAGAACCAATGTAACCCCACCTTTTCAGTACATAGTAATTATTTTTCTTGTAGGAAGGTATCCTTGTCCATTCCATTGGATTCTTCTATCTCTTAAAATTATTGAGCTTATATTCAGTTCCTTAATTTTTAGCAAATATGTCATAAAAATATTTGACATTCAGAATATTCATTTACCACTTTATATTTCATATTTAAAACAAATATGTACATAAATGATATATCATATTTAGTTATATCCACCAATATACAACCATATGCAATAAATTAAGGTCTTGTATGTACATAGAATAAACGTAAAATAGATTTGGATGAAAATTATTGTGTAAATTACATATAGAGATCATAGATTTTTTTATATAATATTGATTGTAATAAAATTTTAGAAGAGAGTGTATACTTTATTTGTAACCATGCATTGAATAACGATAATCTATCCAATATTTTTGCTATATATAAAATATTCATTTATCGCATGAGTTATTTCACCTTTAAAACAAATATGTACATCCATGATCCTTCAAATTTTTCTATACCCAATATAACACAACCATATGTAATAAATTAAGGTCCATGATGTACATATAATTAATAAAAAATCAATTTGGATTGCAGTAATTGTGTAAATTACATCTAGAGAGAATATAATTTTTATCTAATCTTGATTGTAATAAAATTTTAGAAGATATACTTTTTAATTTGCTAATTTCCATTAAATAAATATTAGAGAACCTTAACGTGAATGGGAAGTATTTTTTTGATAATATCCAATGGTGAAAAAGGATGCAACAATAACACGAATGAATGAAGGTGATGAAAAATATAGTAATGATGGTGAGGGCATTAAGGTAGAAATAGATAGAAATGGGCTTGTTGGAGGTAGTTCGAACCATGAGATTTAGAATTTCCCAGTCTATTCAATAAATATGGAAGGAATATTTGTATTAGCAAACAAAGAAAATGATGACTCCAATCCCACTATTCTTCAAACTAAGGGATCTATCTACCATGGAGCATCTAAAAAGGTTGCTTTAGGATCTGCCACACATGGCCAAATGGCATGATCTACCCTTTTGAGTGACCAACAAGGATCAAAACTCTCTCTACCAAATGGAGTTGGGCTTTCCATTATGGAGGCATAGGGAAGATCAATATATCAAAAGAGGTGTGAAAGGTGACACCTTAGTTCTTCACATATATGGTGAAATTTAATCAAAATCCTTTTTCACCTTCATCGAGGAAGGTTTCTAATGGAAACCTTGAGATTCCTTCTATGCTCATGTTATCCATGGCCTCTCGTAACTCCAAATATGTAGTGAGGAAGTTCTTGGGTTCAAGGTCAGAAATAGAATCCATACGCAAATGGGCCTAATCCTCTTGGTGACCCCTTGGTTCCATGGACCTTATAACTCTCCCCAAGGGTTTTTTTTGTTTTAGGCTTAAAAACCCTAATGATTCCCAAAGAATCCTCACAGGAGGGCCATGGTTATTTGAGTATTGAAGACTATTCATTTGGAAATGAGGAGTGTATTTTGATCCATCCACTCAAAACATCAACTTAATCCCAGTGTGGGTTCACATCCCTGATATTTCAATATAGTTCTATAATGAAGATATTCTCTAGGGTATTGCAAGTAATATTGGGGAACTCATAACTCTGTATTCCCTCACTCAAGTTGGGTCTCATGTGATCCATGATAGGATGTGCATCAACATAAATCTAGACTCGATCCTCCTATCTTCAATTAATATTATTTCTCTGGTTTGTTTTTTCACCCAAGCTATTGAATACAAAAATAAACCAGGTTTTTGAATCCTATGTTCTAAGCAAGGTCATATTCGCTCCCAATGTACCTTAACCATCAAGCCTTTCACTATATATGGATGTCATCAACCTATATTTGGTCCTCCTTATTACTTTACCTCTACTGTGACCTTCCTTTCCTCTCCTATAGTCGAGGACCTTGACATATTTGGTCAAGATTTAGAGGTTGAGGAGTGTGTTGATATTCCTCTACCCACTACTTATCCCCTCCCTAACCTTATTTTATCTCTACATCATAGTCCTCCCATCATGTTCTCTAGTAATTTCTCCCCTCTGTATCAAGGATTCCACCATGAACCATGCTAACCATGCTAACCTCTCCTTTTACTAGCCCTATAGCTCTCCTCTATCCCCTTAGAACCTCCTAAAATACCCTAGTGGCATCCTCTCCTCCCCCAATCCTTTATCTTGTAGTACCTCTCCAAATCGTACCCAAGGGAAGCTCTATATTGATGTGGGCTCAAGGAAAAAGTAAGGTTGTCCTTATGCTTTGGACATTAGGAATAGAGAAGCTTCGGATGAGATTATGAATGACACTCAACTTATCCTCCAAGTTAAAAATGTTAGAATTCTAGTTGACACTAGATCTAAACTTCCCCTTCCTCTTGGAAGAGGGAAGATAAATTCTTCAAGAGTTTCTAAATTAAAATCCTCTCATGGAATATGAGAGGTCTCAATGGTCATAACAAACAACACTTGGTTAAGTCCATAAGGAGAGACTTAAGACCCACAATTTCTTTTGTTATAGGAAATTAGTTTGGATTCTCATAATTTAGCTTATATCTCTAAATTTATTTGGAAGGACTATAAATATCTAGTTAACCTGGCCAATGGAGCTTCAAATGGTCTTTTATGTATGTGGTACTCTACCAAAGTTGAGGGGACTTTGTTGTTAGTTGCAAAGAATTACATGAATGTCGTGTTCTTTAATAAAGATGATGGATGCCATTGGATACTATCAAATATTTATACCTCTAATTCCCATTCTAGGAGGAACTTCTTGTGGAATTCTCTTAGTTAGCTTAGGGATTTTTTTTCTTCGAAGATGTAGATGCTGGATGGGGACTTTAATTCCCCTATGTTCCCTTAAAAAGGATCCCAAATTATACTCAATTTATACAAGCACTTCACAAATTTTGTGCATGATAACAAACTCATGGATATTAGTCTCAAATGACTAATATTTACATGGAGCAGTCATAAAAAGGGTGACCAACTCATTCAAATTTGCCTTGACTGATTTCTCATTTTGACCAATGTTTTCCCTAAGTTTGGTGATGCTACTCTACGATCGTTGCCCAGGATTGAATATGATCACAATCCTCTACTCCTAGATTCCTCCTCTTATATTTCCTCCTTGAAGACATTGTTTAGACTCAAATCAATCTGGATTGAAGATACCCAACATAAATATTTTATGTCTTCGTGGTGGTCTTGCAAGTTCTCTATATCTCCAACTGACTAGGTAAGTAATAAAATTTGTTATTAGGGTTATGCACAAGGGGTTGGACTCAAAATGTACTTGTAAAAAATTATGAAACCTAATCAAAATCAAGGTGAATCTTAAGAAAATCAAATCAATCATCTTCACACCAAAATTTGGGGTATTTGAAGCCCTAAAAATTAAGATCATATTTGGGACAAATTTTGACCCATTAAATTACCTTATAAACTTCATAAACATACCACCATTAGATCAGGCTTGAAAAAATATTTCCAAAAAGTACAAACATGCTTATGTTTGGATATATATCATGGCAAATTAACCCTAAGAAAAACTTGGTCCCAAAAAATTTAAGCAAATGGGCCGACATCGAGGGTCCAATTTTGAAAATCCTAATATTCTCCCAATTTGTGAATATTTACCACTATGCACAACCCTATCCATTATGTCAATATAAAGGTAAAATTATGAAACAAAGAGGTTTTTAGAAATATATTCCATAAAAAACAACAAATTAAGTCCCATGTTTTCAAAATAGAACTCTCTCTACAGCAGGATAATTCAGAACCCACCCTTCATGACATTGAAAAAGTCCTTTTAACTGAGTTCCATAATATTCTCAAAAGTGAGGAAAATATTTGGAGACAAAAATCACAAATCTCCTGGCTCAAGGAAGGTGAATCTAGCACCAAGTTTTTTCATGCCACCACCAACAAACATAGAGTATCCAATAAAATAAAGGAGCTAGTCTAGTAGGATGAAAATGTACTACTAATATCTCTGAGATAAGAGCCAAATATACAATATTTTTTGAATATTTATTTATCCTTAGCCTAGGGTGTGGTTTCCAAAATTTTGAGGCCCTCCTCTAGAATATCCCTAGGCTCATTATAGTGGACCAAAATTAAATGTTGATCAATCCATTTTCATTTGAAGAAATTTGTTCTACTACCTTCTCCATGCAAGGTGGGAAAGCCCCCAGTCTTGATGGATTCCATCCTATTATTTTCCAATGGTTCTGCGATATTGTGGGTGAGGATGTTATTTTTGCAATCTAGTATATGCATTAGAGAAAATATATTCTCGAATATGTAAACTCTAATGAAAGAAAATGAGAGAAAAAATAATTATTAATCAAAATTATTCATTAAATTTAGCTTAGGAAATACTAAGCAATATATATAGGTTACAAAATAGTATACCAAACTATATTCCCACTATCCATGCTAACCAATGTGCCATAGGAGGTAGAGATTTTGGTTTAATTTTGTTAACCTAGGATATTTAGGAATTAACCATAGTTTACCATTAGATATTTGAAATAGTAAATATCTACATGGTAATTAGTAAAAAGTAAATATATGTGGTAAAGAGTAAGAAATAACTTTTAACCATGTGGTAATATAAAATCTACCTAATGTAGGAAATAGGTAATTATCCCAAATGATGGAATATTACTTTAACATCATCCCTTATTACATTATTTAGGTAATGTATATAACTGTCCCAATATAGTGAGAAAAACTATCGATATGTTGGTTCTTGCTCTATCATAGTGCTCTGGATACTCCTAAGCAAAAAATGGATCATTCCACACTTTGTATTCACACCAATGAAAATCCTTATAGTAATCACGTCATCCAATCACTAGGATCACTAGGTGTATTAGAGTAGATCACTTCATACAAGGTTCATTCATTTACAATATGATTTTGCAAAAGATAAGGTATATAAGGTGTCGATCACTGCTGAAAATGCACCCTTATAAGTTCCCCCCTTCTCGTTGCAAAACATGTTGTAATTAATTTTTGAAAGAAGTATGACTAAGGTGTCGATCGCTACCAAAAATGTACCCTTATAAGTCTTCTTATCTTTTTACCAAAATTGTGAAGAAAAAAATGTATATCCCCCCTTAATTGCAAAAATATATGCAACTCAAGAGTGTTGTGAAGGATTTTATAAATATTTCCTCATAGGCAATTTTACACCAGAAAATTCCCTTTTTTTGTTACAAGAACTTCAAACAATGAGAATTTGCTATTTATGAAGCCTAAAAGAGGTATAAACACCCCTTTATTACAAGTAATTCAAAAAAAAACTTATTTTATTTATGAATCCTAAAAAAGAGAAATAGGAAATGGTGTTTTTCTCAAGGTGACACATGTATTTTTCTTCTACAATATTGTTTTAGCAATGAGCACTCCTAGTGTTTTCTTTGAACCATAATTAGAATCAAAACGAGACACTTCACTAGAAACATGGATTTTGTGATGTGCCTTTGCCATTTTAGTTTTGCTTGTTTTGAAACCAACACTAAATGGTGTCTTGGTTGTCATTTTTACAAGTTGTGCAAAACTATGTTTTCTAGGCAATTTTATCAAAAAAGTTCACCAATTTGTCCTTCCTTATTGCAAGTACTTCAAGCATGGTTGCTATTATGAAGCCTAAAATAAAAAGGTATGATGTTGATGACTTCTACTTTTATGATTGCCTTTACAAGTTTTATTTCCCTCTTATCAAAATTTGTGTTTGAAGGAAGAAAGGAATTATCCCCCCTTAGTGCAAAGGATTGCAAATTTTAAGGTTCCTTATTTTCAAAAAACTTGTTCTTTATTTTGATATACCCTAAAAGAGTACCAAAAGATAATTCACTCAAATAGATATTTAATGGCACCTACCTTAACACCCTTCAAGAAGGATGAAAAGTTTGAGGAAATTAAGCCAAACAAATAAGAGTGAATTAGGGGTTTTGTTGATTTAGGAGAGAATATCAAGTGAATTTTGGCTTTAAATATGTGCAAGGATTTACAAAAATTTATGAAATTTTGGGGTTTAGTGTGTTCTTGATTCTATGAATTATAATTGTAAAAAATAATGCAATAATCAAATAAGAATGCCCAAAAAATTCTTATCACCTAGGTGTCAGATGCAACTGAAAATGCACATAATTTGCCAATGAAGGTGTCGAGTAAAATTGAAAATGTAACTTTTTAAATTTTGCAACAAAATATTAATGTGTGTTGTGCAAAAAATTGATATTTTTACATCTCCTACTTTATTTTACAATTTTGTAAAATAAGTACAATGTTTTCTTCCCACCTCTATTTTGCCAAATTAACAATTCGAGCACTCCTTCCAAGACAAATCGACACATGACCCACGTTTGAAAATATTCCAGACCACTCGACACACGACTCGGTTTATGTCTTCAACTTCAAGCATTAGGATAAAAAAAAAGGTTCAAAATATTTCTCAAGTTTAGAAAAAAAAGGTTGCAATATTATGTCTTATATCTCCCTTGTGAAGGAGAAAATAAAAGCAAATTTTAGATTTCGTTGCAAAGAAAAAAGACCTTTTTCCTTGTCCAATGTTTTAAATATCTTTGTTTTGCAATAGAAGTTTGAGTTTCTATGTCTTTTTATCTCCAAAAAAGTGTGAATACAACTATAGAACTTTGAGAATTTGCAAAAACAAATGTTGAAGAAATTCTTGGTTTGGAAAAAAAATGTTTTTCTTTATCTCTTTATATCCCAATTTGGAAGAAAACTAAAGAAAGTTTATTTGGCTTTATTTTGCTAAGGATTTGTTTGAAGATATCAAATTTGTAAGGTTTAATACTTTAAAAAAAAAAAAATGATAAAAAATTATATAACAAAGAGTTTTGAGGGAAAAAAAAACTTAAATTTGATAAAAAAAAATTCAATTTCATCTAAAAATATCTAATTAATATAAAAAATATCAAAATAAAATAAAATATTTTATTAAAACCTTAAAAAAATTGTACCTTTATAATTTTACGTAAGCCAAAGTCGAATGCATTACAAAAATGTCTTGGGCAGGATTCGAGTGCTAGATCTAGCACTGTCAAGGTGAAAGCCTTGACCATTGCACTACTGGGGTGGCTTTTAAAGTTGTCCCAAAATCATAGTATTTGAGGAAAGGCTTTTGTTAATAAGCCTTTTCATGGAAATTATCCCACATGCATCCCATGTAGGGATGCGAGGGTGTTTAAAACCCTCTCCTTGCCACTAGTCCCTCGATTGCTAGTGGGAAATCACCTACCAAACAGTGACGCTCCTCTACCACTTTGACTTAGATAACTAATCTCTCATTGCCATGTGGTAGCTTGATGCATAGCCAAAAACAAAATTCACCACCATCGTATCACCTAGCTGGCCCTGTCCCTTCTACTTTTGTCACCATGTGTCACCACATGGTTGGCTCTTTCTCAAATTTTTAGCAATATAGCTTCACCATATGTCACCTCGATGTGTGTGCCATGTTTCAAACTTAGTATGTCAAGGGTCCAGCATCAATATTCTAGGTGGTCGAATGTGGAACTATGCCACGTGTGCAGGTCTAGTTGGTCATCGATTGTTGAGATATATCTCGAGTGGGTCTCCGATCTAGATCAACTTGCCTAGAGGGCGCTCCTACCCTCTGGGCTTAGCCTATGGATCACCACCATGTCAGATCGAGAGGATAATCCTACCCTCCTCATGATCCCACTGGCTGGTCTATAGGCACGGTCTTGATTATGGACCATAGCCACATGGGATCAAGAGGGTGCTCCTGCCCTCTTAATGATACTACTGACTATACTATGGGTGCAATCCTGATTATGGACTGCAACCACATAGGATTGGGAGGGTTCTCCTACCCTCTTGATTATCCTGCTGGCTAGACTGCAGGTGCGATTCTTATTGGTTAGTGGTGGCCTCGATATTGTGTGCCTAGCAGGCTTCGACCTGGCAGGTCAAAAGACCTACGAGCAGTCATTCAACACCAATCACCTTGGTGATCAGTCATGGTCGATCGACCCAAGGCTACTCCTTAGGCCCTGGCAGGTCGAGTTGACCTGGCTAGAATTTGGTCTCGTATGGTCACTCCCACCATCGAGCTCGCCTGTTGAGGTGGGTTTGGTGGCGACCAAATGTCACTAGCTCATCCTTCGGGTGAGCAAAAAAGGTTGGATCTGATGCCAATGATGAAATAAAATGAGAGCATAAATAATTAACTTTAGCTTAGGAAATACTAAGCAATATATATATAGGTTACAAAATAGTATACCAAACTATATTCCCACTATCCACGCTAACCAACGTGCCATAGGAGGTAGAGAGTTTGGTTTAGGTTTGTTAACCTAGGATATTTAGGAATTAACCATAGTTTACCATTAGATATTTGAAACAATAAATATCTACATGGTAAATAGTAAAAATTAAATATATATGGTAAAAAGTCATAAATAACTTTTTACCATGTGGTAATATAAAATCTACCTAATGTAGTAAATAGGTAATTATCCCAAATGATGGAATATTATTCTAAAAAACTCCACCTTTTTATCCGTAATTCCTAAGGCTAACAAAGCTTATACTCTCACTAATTTTCACCCTATCACCCTCTATAATGTCCTTTACAAAATTATTTCCAAAGCCCTTGCCAACATAATCAAAATAATTCTCCTCCATATCATTACCCCTAATCAATGAATCTTTGTCCAAGGGAGGCTTATCACAAACAGTATCATCACCATCCATGAAATCAATCATTCTATGTCTATGAGTGGTAAGGTTGGGTTCCTCCTCAATCTTGATATGAATAAGGATTTTGACAAAGTCTATTGGAGATTCCTTTTCTCTATCCTATCTATATTTGTCTTTCATGCTAAATGGATTGCTCTCATCAAGAAATATATCTCTACTGCCAAATTTTCTATTTTTGTCAATGGTTCTCCTACAAGGTATTTTAAGATCTAAAAAGGGCTGAGATTGGGTGAACCTCTCTTTCCCTTCCTCTTCATATTTTTTGTTGAAGCCTTAGGAAGAACCATCACTTCTGCTTGTTCCAAGGGTGACATATCTGGATTTAAACCTGCTTCCTCCCTTCAACCCATTTTCCACTAGATTTTTTTTTTATGATACTATCTTGCCCACCATTACCTCTTTTCCACAATCCCATTCCATTAAATCAACCCTTGTCTTGTTTGAGGCTGCTACTGATCAAAAATTCAATCTCAGCAAAATTAATATCCCTACCAGACACAAAGCACGCATTGTTGCCATCCTAGATTACATCATTGTTGAGATCTTTTCGTTGGACCGTCAAAACTATCTCTATGGAATTATGTCATTGATTATATTAAGAAGAAATTTTCTAGTTGGAAATGAATCCTTCTAAGCCAAGCTATTAAGGCCACTCTTGTTAAAGACACCCTCCAAAGTATACATGTTTTTTCCTCTCCATATTCCGTATATCAATGAAATTTTACAATAAAATTGAGCAACTTCAAATAAAATTCATGTGGTCTAGGTTAGAACTAAAGCATTGTATTCATTTGATCGCTTGGGATCAATTCTTATCTCAAAAGGATCATGGAGGAATTGGGATCTAGAGGGTCTATAATATGAACATGTATCTCATATCTAAGAAAGGACGGAGAGTCCTTACCAAAAATATTTCCTTGTGCATCTCAATCATGAAAGAAAATATCAGTGGCATGATAATAATTTCTTGGAGGACCCTTTTTCTATTTTTGGTTTAGGATATTGGAATTTCATCCTCATGTCTAGTGATATTCTTATGAAAGGCATACGTTGGATATTGGGTAATGGTGCTAAAATCAGATTTTAGGAAGACCATTTGATTGGAGACCAACCCCTAAAGGATTGTACGAACCTCATCTACTTGAAACTTGTCATAGACATCGTCTTCATATCCAAGGTATGTCATTTTATTCATAGTAAGAGGAATTTATGTAAAGTGTTCCCTATCGATGGTATATCCAATGATCAGTGTTGTGTTGCTTTCATTCTATCTAATTTGTTGTGTCTCTGTGTCATACCTAGTCTTATCTTTTAGGATTCTATCGTATGGGATTCTACTTTCTCTACTCTATTCTTTGTCAAGTCTAACTACTCTCTTACTAAATACCATTCCCCTCTTGGTTTCCCTCCTCACTCATCTAGAAAAAACATCTTACTCCCAAAGTAAGTTTCTTATTTTGATTGTCCATACAGGATAAGATCCTTACCCTCTTGAACCTCCATAATCAGGTATTTTTATTCCCCAATAATTATTACTGGTGCCTCCAAGATTTCAAATCAATCCACCATATTTTCCTATCTTGCCCCTTCTCCCATCCATCCTATCATATGTTTTCTACTTTGTTGGCATTACCTGGGTCCCACTCTCTTTTCTTAATGACAAGTGTGGTCAATGGCCCAATCCCTTTAAAGGTTATCATCTTATTTTTATTTATTTATTTGTCTTCCCCACTTCTTGTGGGAGGTGTGACATGACTGCAATTCTTAAGCTTTCAATGACTCTTCTCATGACTCCCACCACGTGTTTGCAAGAATCATCCATGCTACTACAAATAATTTTTCTATCACTATTGGTGATAGTGATGATGAACTTCACACTAAATAAATATTGGCTTATTCTCTCAAGATATCCAATTATCATATTCACTTATAGCCTCCTAAGGTGGATCGATTTTAGATCTATTGGTATCCTCCTCCTAGAGGCTTTCTCAAGTTGAATTTTGATGAAGCTGATTAAGGTAATCCTTCACCCATTGGAATTGGTGGAATTCTAAAATATCACTCAGGCAATATTTTTTTGGCCTTTACTAAAAATTTGAGATACCAATTTAATATTTTTATAAAATCCAGGGCTCTTCACCAAGGTGTTATCCTCCTTCACAGTATGCGGTGCTCCACTTTGGCAATTGAAGGTGATTCCAAATACATCACACAATGCTTTCTTTCAAGATCTCAGTTTGTTTCTTGGAATATTATGAATATGATCTCCAACATAAAGTGGCTCATGCAATCCTTCATGAGCATTACCTTCAATCATGTTTACTAAGAGGGTAACTATGTGGTTGATCTCCTACCCAACGTGGGTATTTCAAAGAAATGTCTCACTATGTGGGAATGTGATTTTTCCTCAACTCTCAACACCATAAATGATCTTGAGATTCATGCATCTCGTGAACAATAATCTTATGTGGTTTTCTTGGAGGAATCCCATGTGGATTATTTCACATTCTCTCCATTCCTTGTCTAATCACTCTAAGGGAAGGTTCATTAATATAAGTGCTCACATGTCCATAACTAAGGCTCTTACAAACAATAGAAATAATATTGATCAGTAGGTGATGATATGTTATATGGTGATTAATCATATTAAATGCAATGTTCATGGCGTATCTTCTCTTCCTTTGCACCAAGGATTACACCTATTTTTTTATCAGTACATTCTAGATCAAAAAATGAGAAGAGCTATGGGTGCAATAGAAATAGGACCAGCTAAAGACATCGGTTTAGATGGTGGTGGTGATATATTTATGTCCTTCCAAATGAGCCATACATTGGAATTTGACACCAATATGGAGGGGACTCCAGGAACCAGATGCTCCAACATAGTTAAATATACCAGTGGTAATCACAAAGCTCCAATTATTATTGAAAATGATGGTTTTGATGACTCTCTATCATTTTAGTGTGCTTTACTTGTCTCCCCTTCATGGGTTTCCTTATTTTTTATTTTCTCTCTATTTTCACTACCCTTGCATGGCCATTTGGTGTTACGGTTTTGTTGCCCCTGTGTGGGTCTTATATTTTGTTTTTTTTTGTTCACCACCCTTGCATGGGATTTTTACTATTTTTACCTCTCTCCTCCATGGCTCATGGGAGACCATCTTTGTTTTGGTTCTTCCAAGTGTTTTACAACCCCTGCATGGGCATCTAAGATGACCTCTTATTTCTGGATAAGGTTTCATTTTTTATATTAAGGGGTCTACATCCTTTGAGTTCTAAGTTTGCTCCTTTTTTGAGCCCATGATGTACATCAAAACCCCTATACCATTCAAAAAAAATAGAAGATATCATATGCTTTTTTTACAATCATGCATTCAATAATGATAATCTATCCAATAATTTTTTCTATATGAAATTGCCTAATGTATATTTAAAACATAAAGTAATATAATCCAAAATGGTACATTAATTAAAAATAAAAGCAAAATACCACATTTATTTAGACCATCCAATATACCAACCTTTTTTATTAAAGAAAATGAAATTATGTTGAAGTCCCCTCCCATGAATCCATTAATCATAATTATTAATATTAATTATACTCATTAAAAATATCTAAGGGTCTTCCAAAATACTTCATTATGAGTAAGTATAGTTGGATAATATACATTTATAATCCCAACATTGATATTTTCCTCTTTACTATAAAATAGACAAGAAAACTAATTACTTTACTTCTATAAAATGTCCATACCATTTGTGCTTGTTTCATATTGTTGCAATACCTCAAGAAGCTCGATGAGGTCTTGATTTCCATATATTTGTGTAAAAATTAACACTTTTTAATCTTTTTCAACATGCTTGTAGCAAATATTTAGCTATGGACTAGATTGTAGTTTGTATAAATATTATACTAGACATAGTGAATAGAGAAAAATGCATTACTATGTTATTTATATAGTTAGTGTGTGATTCTAGGGATACGTTTGTGAATATTTGGAATTGTAATAATGACATACAAAAATGGGTTAGGAATATCATGCCCCATAGGTCTTTGGAAGATATTCTAATGCAATTAAGAAATTCTAAAAATCTAGCATGAGAATCCGTCAAAGCATAGAGAAATAATAATATTTTTTAGGTGAGTATTGATAGTGCCAAAAGAGAATTTTTTACCAAAAATAGTAGAAATTCTCCAAGTAGAAAATGTTATTTGAGCATAGAATCTATTTTTTGTATTGAAGTGCCAAAAGCTAATAGAAGAAAAAGTGGCAAAAATTGTTATGGTAACATTGGATGGAGGAATTAGCATTAAAAGGTGTCAGGATGATCCTAGAATATTGACAAGATAGAGATACAACACTATAATGTAGTACATAGTAGATTAGTTGGCTCAATAACCTCTAGAGATAAATTAATTTGTTTTACAAAGGTGGTTGCACTATATATCAAAATTACTAGGAGATTGTTAGAGAATATTCTACATTTGAACAAAGGTCAAAAACTTCTACCTAAAAATATTTATGTCTATTTCACTATTTTGTTATTTTCTAATAAATTGGGCATTCCTCTCCTCAAATAATTGTTCAATGGTTATACATTTCACCACATATATATGTCCTCTGTGTTTTGAGAAGGGGTATTTATATGTTTATAGAAGAAGAGATTATTATAGAGTTGTAATATGTCATTTTCCAATAAAGTAAACTTTTATTTTCCTTTTAAGTGCATGGAATTTTTAGTGTGTTTTTTTTTTTAAATTAATTTTACCTCTTGCTATGCTAAGTAGTAAGGACCCATTCTATCAACACAATGGAAGGTTTTCTTTAACTGTGTTTACAAATATGTCCTTAGAATAATTATTTTATTACTTTCTTATTTTATTCTAACATACACATGTATGTGGTTTCATTCAATTAATTAATTATGTTCCTAGGATAGTTTGGTGCAACTACTAAATTAGATTTATTTATTTTAATGCATGAGTTAATTTTAGTTTTTGTAGTTGTTTTATTTTACATTCATGAAAGAGTGTTTTCATTTTTGCAAGAGTGTTTTATGCTTTAGTGTGTTATTTTCCTAGGATGCCTTAGAATATCCAATATCAATATACTCTCATTCTCTTTAGTGCATACAATTATTGGATATCACCCTAGACTAAATTTGTCTAAATTGTAATAATCGACAACGCTTGTCAAAGCTCCAATAGAAGAAACATCTACGCAATCCTCCATATTTCACACTTCTTAAATGCATCCTTACATTTTTAATATTTAAGTATATTTTTTGTATTAAAATAAACTCAAGACTATAAGAACATATTAATTACTTAATTAATATATATTTAGGGGTCTTTAATATTCAATGATACTATTTTTATCATAATTTTCTATTTTTATTAGTGCAATTAGCTCCACTTATTGTTAGAACCTATTATATTTATTTTTAATGTTCTTATGTTGAAGGCCATCCTCTTATTTTCCATTCCTATCAACACTTTCATCTACATCAATTCCTAAAATATTTCTATATTATTCATAATGAGACTTATCTTCTAAACATTTATGCTTCCCTAGATAATCCATAATAGAAGAGATATCCTCCCAAACACTTTATTATTTATGTTTCAAAAGAAAACCCAAAGTAGGAGGACATTCCTATATAGTAGTTACATTATTATTCTACCATATAAACTATATATTTCCAAGGATATTTTCTTTACACTTTTCATTATTTTGTTAGTATTGAAACTCTAAAGTGAAAGTGACACACTTTATAATTTTATTTTATTTTTAATGCAATATGAGAATTTTATAAAAATTTAGAAAAATTAAGATGATTTACCTAGACTAACCTTGTTCTCTTTTGCTTCCTTTGATTTAAAATTTGCCCTCCTATTTTCCACCACACCTTTAATTCATTATAAATTTGAACTTGCACAATATACTTCCTCATATATTGTGTCATGTTTTTCTTCTAATGGTTGATTTGAGTAAATTGTAATGTCCTTTGTCATTTGTTGATGTTATTCAGGATTCCTTTGAGACTTTCTTGTGAGTGGAAAATTATTCGTTTTACTCAATTTATACTATGATATTATTTTCTTGTTACATATTAAATTTGGTCTCATTTCCAAACTCCTACTTTATGAATTATGGTATACTAAATTGTATCCATTATGCACCTAATAAATTCCTATGCCAAAGCCTTAATATGCTCCTAATAAAGTCATTACATATTAATCTTAGGCTCATATTAAAGTTTATCTCATGCTCAAATAAAATTAATATTTGGTTCCCTTTATTTCCTTGTTACATATTAAATTTTGTGTCAAATATCCTTCAAAACCTCCTTCTTGATATGATGATATAGAAATAAAAAATCCTAATTCACACTAAAATCCTTTTCATAGTCTTTTCCACCATAGAAAATATCTCAGTCCATGATATTAAACATAATACATCTACCCCTTAAACCATGAGCCACAATCCGTTATTTTATCCCTAATTTATGAATTGAAGAAGACGATTAAAATTCCTTTTGAAATAAAACTCCTAGATTAATTGGATTTTAATCTCCAATTCTACTTGATTCAGATTTTAATAGCCATAAGAGTTGGCCAATATACATAGAATATACAATCCTATCTCTATTTTTTTGAGAAACCATTATGTAATAATTGATATTCTTATCCATTATGATTGCTTCTGGTATTATAGCTTCTACATGGATAGGGTTTTACCTATATTACCTCTTCCTCTTATCCTTGACTAGGCTATCTACACTTCCAAATAGGGCATCCATACTACCAATTAAGACTTCCAAAAAAGACTTTCTTGTCATTCTACTTCTATTTTCATTATAAGGATCCTTTAGTATTTAGAATTTTTGCTAATAAATAGACCAAGAAAAAGTGAGGCTTACCCTTGGAATACTTGCTTGTGGCTCACACTTGCTCTATAAATTGCATTATTTTTACATATTTGCCAAAATAAATTTTAAGGTAATGTGAATATGCACTATTTAAATGTTTCTCTATATTTAATTCATCTATTTCAAAATGGTCGTTACTATATTTTATTATACTAAAGAAAATATGAGTGGCACTTGTTATTTAAGAATATTTCAATATTAGTATTGGAAATACAAAATAATGTAGTATAATCAACAAAATAAAATTGTATTTATTAGCCAAATTTTCTACTTGTTAATACAAAACTACAACTCAAATACATTTGTTCATTATGGCATATAATTAAAAATGAATTTTGTGTAGTCATGGCACAAGTAGCACAAGATATATATACATAAATAAAACAACCAAAGTTGAAGCTTACTAGTGGCATAAGTAAGATGTTTATCAATTGTTAACATTTTGTAATTAAAAGTATAGTCTATCAATAAAAATATGTGATAATGGATGGTAAGCATTAGAATTTGATATTCATTTCGTACCTCAATTTGTTGAATGAATATGGGCATATCTAGTTATCCCCAAAATTTTCACATGCACTTCTTCCCCTCAATCCATGTAAATCTTATAAACACACATAATTTTCTCTCATAATAATATCAATTATATTTTATATTACATAATCTACACAACTCTTTGAAACACATTCTATGAATCTTCCTGAAGTAATTATATATCTAGATATAAATTATCAATGCACTAAAATAAATTAAAATAACGACATTCATTTTTGTAGGATGAATATTTGTATAACATCTTCACTTTTATCATTTTAAACTTTTATTGCAACTAAGATATTTGAAATTTATTCTTATTGTTATTTTTCAAATCTTCAAATGTTCAAGCCTCAATAACCATGGTGATAATTTAACTTATTATATTATTATTTTTTGTATTGTTACAACTAACACACACTTTATAACTTCTATGGTTTATATAGAAATACAAAATTGATAATTTTGAGTCTTATTGCAATCATATTGAGTTTATTGGTATAAAGTCATGTAAAAAAATAGTCTATAAGTCCTGATAAATGGATACCATAATCCCAATGAATAAGCAATCAACCATGATTACTAGGTGTTTCAAATTAAGAGAATATGGTCATGAAGGAGATTAGGATATTCATAATTATCATTATCACATGGTGTTTACTCAATGCTTTTATTGACAATGATATATTTGTGAATACTAATATTGATACGTTGATGCAAGATCCACTTGATATTGCATATATCAACAATATTTTTACATGATTCAAAACTATTGGAACTCACTATCAATTGTTTGTACACATATAATAAAATCATCTTGTATAAATGTACCATCATGGTAGAAGGCACTAACCTCTTCAACTAAGTTTATGCCTAAAAGTTCATCTTCAAGTAATGACTCATATTTGTCAAAAAGGAGTCCATTTTGTTTAACCATAAGTGAAAGCTTACAATATTATCTTGATGTTGTTAGTATCTACCTATTAGAAATTTTTAGTATATTGTTGTCATTGATTTCAAAGAATTAATGGTATAAGTTAATGACATTGGTTGTCATTTATGTCAAGGAAAATAAAGGTTTAATGGTTTTACCATGGTGGCATTTGAAAAATAAAAAGGAAGAGGTTTTATGGTAGCAAATACTTTTATCCAAAGGAAAGGTCCAAGAGGAGAAAAAAATATTATAATATTTAAATCTATGAAGATTTAAATAATTATAATAATTAAAAGGGCCCAAAGGTTAAAATATAAATTATAATATTTAAATATACCGTAGATTTTAATTATTATAATATTTTTAAAAAGGGTTTAGATGGCACCAAAATTTGAATTTGCATGGAGATATTTTTTCCAAGTTGAGATAACATCCAAAGTCAAAGGGCACATGTGTATAAAATGGTTAATTTTTTACAAAGCCAAAGTTGGTGATTACCCTAAAAATTAATATCTAATTTGTGCTATTCATTTGGCAAGTAGTGGAGGCAAAGAAGAGTTTTTACAAGTTTCGACGTCAACATGTAGTCAAGACAAAGGGTGTCCAATTCCATACAACATGGGTGGATAGCCTAGTTGGCAAGCTTGGCTTGCAGAGTGAGTTGCAGGTGGTAGGTTTGACATTTGAATCATAGGGATTTTTTTATTGGTCGAGGGTTTTGCACCAGATTTTGGTGAAGAAGTAGGATCACGTGCTCCTTTGTGTTTGTATGGGTGACTAGCCCACGTGATATTCACCCTTGTTCTAGGGTGTGGGGCCAATGAGGAGTCACAATTTTTTGTAGAAATGAAAAAACTTGGGGTAAAATATTTATAATGTTTTGAAGATGTATCTCCATAAGAGAAAATTAAGAGGTATGGGTACATCACTCCTTGTTTAAAGTGTTTGTTGAAATGAATGTTTTGAAACATAATGTGGAGTGAAAATGATTATTTCATAAGCATTGTTAGAAACATTTGAGTTATGTTTGTGCTTAATTATTGAATGTTTTGGAAATATTTGGAATAGAATTTGAGAACAATTTGTGCTTCTGTTATTGAAAGTGATTAAGACATTTATGCTAGAGATTGTAAACTACTTGTGCTAGGGTTGAAGATAAGTTAGTGCATACTTGTGATATATTTTAATCATTGGTTTGAGAGATATTTATTATAATTATGGAAGTGGTTGAGATCAATTTTTTCAAGGAAAATTGTGCATTAATGTGACTGATCTTTGAGAGAAAATTTGTAAGAAAGATAGAACAATTTTGTGAAACAAGCTATACATTATTTGATTTAATTTGAAATATATTTTGCAAGAGATAGAGATTGGTTAATTGAGTACAAGATTTGTGAGTGTGAAATATATTAAGTTTTTCATCAAGAATATCATTCTCTATATGTTTCAGAGGTTAAAAAAATTCTAAGTAGAATTTGTGTGTGAAGAAAATTTTTCTAAAAGAGATTTAAGTTGTGGTTGTATGCAAGTTTTGAAAATATTGGAGTAGGTTTTGTGAGTGGCTTGAAGGTAGATTTGAGTAAGTCTTTGAGAATGCTTGAGGATAAATTTGAGCAAGTCTTTTAAGAAGGCTTGGAGGCATATTTGAGCAAGTATTTTTAGAGGGCTTGAAGGTATATTTGAGCAAGTCTTGTAAAGACTTGAAATAAAATTGAGAGTAGGTTTGATTGCTGATTCTTTCAATATTTGTGTTAAGGCTTGGTATAGATTTGAAATAGAATTGAGAACATGTTTGATTGATTATTTTTTCAATATTTGTGTTAAGTCTTGGGGTAGATTTGAAATAGAATCGAGAATAGGTTTAATTGATGATTTGTTCAAGCTTTATGTCAAGTCTTGGGTAGATTTAAAATAGAATTGAGATTGGGTTTGATTACTAATTTTTTCATGCATTGTATTAAGGCTTGTGGTAGATTTGAGATAGAAGACTTGAGAATATTTGTGCTATACTTGAGATAGAGTTTAGTTCGGATTTGAGATAGATTTGAGAGGAGGATTTCAAGGTGACACAAAAAAAAGGATAAACGTCTCCAGTGGATAGAGATCCATAAGCCATAGTAATGGGGGTAGAAGTCTTCTAGAAGTCCACCAACAATAGAAGAGGAGATAGAGTTCTCCTATGGATAGATATCCATGAACCAGAGCAAGGGGAAAGAGTTCTCCTATACAGTGAGATCTATGAACCAACTAGAGAGATAGAGTTCTTCTATGGAGATAGATCCATAAACAATTTTAGAAGATAGAGTTCTTCTAGATCAAGTTCCATGAACCAAGAGAAAAGGAGAAATGTTTATCTTGTGGAGATATATCCATGAACTAGATCAAAAGGATAGACTTCTCCTATGCATAAATATCCACAAATCAGAGCATAGGGGATTGGTGTCTCCTTTGGATAGAGGTCCATAAACATTGTAATAGGAAATTGATTCCTAAGATATTTGTTGAGAAAATTTAGAAAAAATATTTTCTCCATGAAGCATCCCACATTGGGTGAACCACGTTAAATTTGTCTCTCTTGTGTGTGATTATTTATGCATTTATTTGATTATTGCTATTGATAGTGCCATTGATAATATTGGATAATATTATTTGTGAAAGAAAAGCAAAATTTGATCTTATATTTTTCATTCCCCTCTTAGTTTAAGCATGTTTTATTCACTATCTTTATCCACTATTCCAAGGTTGAAGTCTTCATCTATGGTGGATGGCCTGAGAATGTATCCACTATATCTAGGACTAGTATTTCACTAGTTCTTATATACCAAAAGTCTATAGAGCATGGAGAACATGCATGATATGTTCAAAAATATTAGCTATTTATACACAGTAGCCTTAATTTTATAATGGTGGAGACTTATGAAATCTAAATAGATATCCAAGGTTAATCTCTTATAGGTTTTAGCATTGTACACTATGATTTAATAACTAGAGTATAGTTAGATAACCATATAATATGTAAACAATATCCATATCATATGACCCATTACCTTGTGGATGTTAAAAACTACTTTACCTTTTACCCTTTTAGCACTATATAGTACAATATCAATAGATGTTTTATAATTTTTACCTAAAATGTCACTTGAGAGTCCTTGGAATATTTTCTTTCCAAATATTGATTGATGAAGAGGACCAACCAAGATGGCCTTGAGGTAAGGACTCTTATCTAGGTGAAGATGCTAATATAGGGGGATAATAATAGTATGGTTCTTCTTGGAGAGACAAGATGCTTAAGTGGATATCCAACATGCATGAGAGAGGCTTTCGTACAAGGTAATTTATGAGAAAAATAGAAATCAATAGCTTTGGGAGAGACCTCACACATTGCTATGTGAACATTTAAATGAGGAGAATCCCTTGGTATCTTCTTATTTATTTATGAAGTTTGAACATATGTTTGTTTATTTTCAACAAAATCTAGATAAATATATCTTGTAACTTATTGGAAATGAGTTCCTTTATCTCATTTTTATAAAATTTTATTGTTTTATATTTAGTTTGCCAAATCACTTGTCAATATAAATTAAATATTTTAAAATATAAATAAATAGATCATGGTTAATAATATATTTAGATAACTAGGTCCGAGGTGTAGACCAATTGGTTCATCCAAATCCCATAATGGGGGTGGATGTCCAAGGTTCAAATCTCGAGCCTCGTCGGACTGAACGCTTTTCCCTTTCCTGGTGCTTTCAGCAGCATAAAAGGTTTAAAATGATTGTGTCATGGTGGTTATAGGGGTGGACTACACAAAGATCTGTGTGGTGGATTTCGGGGTAGACATCACAAAATACTGTGATGGCCATAAAAGTTGGACAACCTACACAGATTCATGGCAGCTACCGATTCCACCATGTAAATACAATCTATATATATATATATATAACCTAAATATCTTCGTTATTATTAGGATTTTTAGTATATGATGGGTTTTAAGCCTTAATACTAAAAAAAATATCATAGGTTAGATATTAATATATTTAATAAAATATAGCCACAATACAATAAGGTCAAGATAATGATGTCAGTAGAATGACTCTTTGGATACCTGATTATTTTTTTCCATGTGCCAAGTCTCATGATCCTTGGATAATCTACTTGACACTTGCATACTTAATAAACACTTGACTCTATACTGTATGCACAACTATACATGACTCTTGACCTTGAATTTACACATTTTAATTTGAGACACTTGTGCACATATTTATATTACATATTTAATCTCATACATATAATAGGCTTATGCACATATAATAAATTTACACTTTCATACTTACTGACATGACACTTGTGCATTTCCTACACATGCACACTTATATGAAAAGGAAACTAATATTCACACTCTAAAATATGACTCAACCCAAATTTATTTTTTACAATTATACTAGGAAGGCACTATGGGAGTACATTAGCATCTACCAAATAATGCAATATACTCCAAAACCCCCTATAATACATTATTGGTTATTTAATACTTTAGAATTTAACCATGGTCTTCATATTCATCTTCAATATTCAACTGATCCTATAACGTGTGCTTCCTTTGTTATATTTCGGATTTGGTCATATCATGTTGCTTTCATGTATTCTTATCAACTATAAAGTTAGTACCTTTCAATGTTTTTAATACAAATACATCCTTATTTATTATCAATTTTTCTAAGAGAGTTGTGAATTCATTTCATTTTTTTTTTAAAGCGAAAAACCCCTTACGAGGCCACCTTGGTCAAATAGACCATGTACACAGAGGGTTCTACACTGCCAAAGTCACCCGAGAGTCACACCCAACCCTGCCCTTACCAACATTATCAATTGGATTTTGGGTACCCAATTCAGCTTTTTGGTAGGGTGGAGATTCGAACCTGGGACCTCCCTAGGAGGATTTCCCTCTCCTCTCCAACTCACCTACAACACCTGAGTTAAAACTAATTTATAGTGGAAAACACCCCTTTTGAGGTGCCACTTTCAACAGGTTGGGCATAGGAGGAATGGAGCCTTGTCGGCCTCTACCAGCACATAGGACATTCCTAACTATACCATATATCTGTAGGATGGAGACAAGTGGAATGGAACCTGGGTCGGCATCTACCAGCACCCAGGGCATTTACCACTACACCACAACAAGCAAATAAATTCATTTCCTTTAGAACTATATTCTAATTCTTAAATTTATTGAGCTAGATGTCCTTTTTATTTGCTTCTCTATGTTGTAATTGTGGTTAACTATACTGATATCGAGAAGGATATTGATGTTGAAAATATTGAGGCTAAAATTATTGTTGTCATGGTGGATTGTATTAATATTGATAATATCTTTGTTGAATTGATTTATTTGTTTGACCACCTTGATTCATATTCATCTAATTTCCTTAATACTAATTTATTTGATTGTACTATAAAAATTTGTTTTATGATCCTTTTTCTTGCATATTTAATAGTATCTTGTATTCTATTTGGATCTATATCTTGAAGGTAAAGCAATATTACATTGTGAATTACCTTTGGATACTAGGTTATTGTTAGTCATTTCATCCTTGAATCACTTTTGTACTTTATATTCTTGTAGATACTCATCAAATGTAGTATCTTTGCTTAAAATATGCAAATATGTGACTATATGTTTATTAATTTTTAGAAGTGCCCAAAATGTCACTTGAATAAGAAGGTTATCTTCTGATTTATCTCCTAGAGGTAATAGTTTTGCTTTTATATCTATTATATTTTGAAGAAATAGTTCAATACCTTCACCACTATTAAATTTTAAGGAGTATAAGTGAGATTGAATATTAAGAATAGTAGCTTTATTTTTTCTTTCAAATATTTTGGATAGAGTATTCCATGCTTTTATATAATCTTCTTCTCCACTTATATAAGGTTATAAATCATAAATTATACCAAATGTTATTGTTATAAATTATTTGGCTTCACTTTATTTAAATATTTGAATTTCTCTTACATATTTAGTAGGTTTTGTTTTTGTTCCACTAACTATATACCAAATATTTTCTACAACTAAAATTGATTTCACTTTATTATTCCATGAATCAAAATTTAGTCCTTTAAATAGTTGATATTCATAAAGGAAAAAATTATTGCTAGACATAGTAGTACTCATTCAATAAATCCTTTGATGTAGATGACCTTATATTTCCTAAGTTTAAAGATTAAATCAAAGTTTCTAATTTTAATTCATATTGAGTAGTAAACCTTACACATCCCTAGTTTTAGAAACTAAAGAATAAATTTGGCAAAATTATGTTTTCCTAAATTTTGATTTTGAAATCCTTTTGTCTCCCAAATAACTAAATTTGCAAATAATTTTTTTTTAAACTAAAAAAAATTAAAAAATCACAAAATTAAATATCCTAGTTGCAAACTTTATTTTTTTTTTATTGGTAGAAAGGGTTTTGAAAGGTCCCTGAACCTTGTACAAGAGAGATTACAATAAAACCAAAACGACCAAGGTGGTCCAAGAAGAAAGGAATAAAATGCTGGCAAACCTCCACCCTAGGGAAGGTGTCGCGAAATCACGACCAAAATGGTGATGTCGCAAAATCGCGACAAGAAGCGTTGTTGAATCCGAAGGAAGAAAAGAAGTCACAAAATCATGACAAGAATCGCCATCGGAGCCGAAGAGGGGAAGAAGTCGCGATATCGCGACATAATGCAAAGTGTCGCGATATCGCGATAGGTTGCAGGGTTGGAGCCGACCGAGAAGAAGTGTCGCGAAATCGCTACAAGAAAAAGGAGTCGCAAAATCGTTACAAGAATTGAGAACGCTGCCAAAGAGAAAGGGTGTCATGAAATTGTGACAAGAATGCAGACCACAGCCAAAATAGAAAATGAGCCCCGAAATCTCGACGAAAGAGGAAGCCTGCTACGAAGATGAAAAGGTGTTGCGAAATCGCAACAAAAATGAAGACCGTCGTTGGAGAGAAAAAAGGTCACGATATCACGACAAAAATGAAAGTTTGCCATTGAAGAGAAAAATGGTCGCGATATCACGACAACCTGGATGCCCACCGTTGGAGAGAGAAAAAGCATCATGAAATCGTGACAAAAATGAAGACCGCCTTCGGAGAGAAAAAGATGTCGCAATATCGCGACAAGTTTGCACAAAGGCACCCGGAGAGAAAAAGTGTCGTGATATCGCGACAAGTTTGCGCAAAGGAACCTGGAGAGAAAAAGTGTCGCAATATCACGACAGAATGGAAGACCGCCATTGGAGGTAAAACTTGTCGCGATATCGTGACCGAATGTAAGACCGCCGTTGGAGAGAGAAAATGTGTCGCGATATCGCGACAAAAAGCAAGACCGTGCCTGAAGGCCAAAAGTGTCGCGATATCACAACAAGTTTGCGAGAAGGTACCCAAAGGGAAAAGGTGTCGCGATATCGCGACAAGTTTGCGAAAAGGTGCCCGAAGGGAAAAGGTGTCGTGATATCGCGACACATTACAAAAAAGCGCCCGAAGGGAAAAAGTGTCACGATATCGTGACAAGTTGGAAGACCACACCGGAGGGAGAAAAAAGAGTCGCGATATCGTGAAAAAAAGCAACCTCGCGACCTGAGCAAAAATGATAATGCAGCAAACTGAGAATTTGTAACCAACTTAGAAAAATGACGCGAAAGCGCTCCAAGATGCCAAAACGCAGTCGAAAAACCCGAAGACCAGTAACCCTCTCACATTGTGCAAACATTGGAACTTGAAGAAACGTCCCTTAGGCCGATTGGAAAGGAATATCTCCAGACCAGAATGTCTGTTGTGTCAACTCCTTTATTAGCAAGCCGGTCCACAGCTTTGTTTCCTTCTCGATATTGATGTTGAATGATTAACTCTGGATAGGCCCCAATTAATGTCTTGCATTCGTCGAAGATGGAAACAAGGGCCCAGGGAGGCACGGAGGTTCCTTTGAGCCAATTGATGCAGTGCAATGAGTCTCCTTCTATGATGATTTTATTTATAGACAAGCCTTCCAAGAGAATCAAGCTTTGGAACAAGGCCCAAGCCTTGGCCATATTATTGTACTGAAAACCTAAGTTCTGAGCAAAGGCCAAAATTATTTCTCCTCTGTGATTTCTAAGAAGTCCACCTCCGCCAGCCGCTCTAGGGTTGCCTTTGGCAGTGCCATCAAAGTTAAGCTTGTGCCACCCAGAAGGAGGCAAGACCCACTTGATAACAGACCTGTCAATAGAAGTGCGGGTTGTTGCAGAGAAATTGAGAAGATTGAAATGATTTGCTAGATCCAATTCGAGTCCAGGAGGGGGAGGTTTGGATGATGTAACGAGAGAGGCATTCTCCGTAGCAAGGGCCAATATTGTAGCAACAACAATCTTCTTATCCTTGGCAATGTTTTGAAAAATTCTAGCATTTCTCTCAAGCCAAATCTGCCACAGGAAAAAGTGAAGGCACGCTTGCCACATGAATTTGAGTTGGCTGCTTTTGAAATGTCGGGGCCACTATTGAAAAATGAGGGGAATGGAATGATGGAGGATGAAAAAGATGGTGAAAGTGTTGAAAACCTGGTTGAGCACTACAAGGGAGAAGGGACATTCCAGAAAAACGTGCTCAATAGACTCATTGGCATTTTTACATAGGATGCACCAATTGGGGATGAGAAGCCCTCTGTTTATCAAATTGTCAGTGGTGAGGATTCTATTTTGGATGGCCAACCAACAGAAGAATTTAACCTTGGGAATGATCTTGGGAACCCAGACCAGATTGGTGTATTCATGGCCATCACTGGGAGCTTCTTGGCTGTAGTAGGCAGATTTAACAGTGAACTGCCCAAAATCTTCAAGGTTCCAAACCATGGAGTCTTCTTTGTGAGAACTGGAGATGATGCAGCTCCTCAGTAATTTTTGAAGCCGTTTAAGCATCCCAGTGATAAGTCTAGTCCCATTCAACACCAATTGTTTCCATTCGGGTCTTGTAGTACCTGGGTTGATGAAATGACACACCTTATCTCCAAAGGTAGTTTCGATCACCATATTTAGCATAGCAAGATGAGGATCTTGACTGAGAGGTTTGTCACGGATCCAAGGATCATCCCAGAAACAAATGGCCAATCCATTTCCAAGACACCACCTTAAACCTTCCATGAATATCTTCCTTGATTTAGTAACACCATTCCAGAAATGAGATTCGCCAAGAAGGTTGTGCTCTCCAAGAAAGGGAACCTGATGAAGGTACTTAGCTTTGATGATGTCAATCCAGGTGGCTTTTTCATTGATGGAAAGTCTCTAGGACTGTTTGGCAATGAGGGCCATGTTCATCCGCTTGATGTCCCTGAAGTCGAGACCTCCATCCTTTTTCTTGGAACAAACCTTGTCCCAGGCAACAAGGGAAAATTTGTTCTTGTTTTTGTTTCTCGCCCAAAGGAATCTTCGTTGAATTTGCTCGATTCTTTGGCATATGGAAGCTGGAGCTTTGAAGATAGATAGGAAAAATATAGGAATACTTTGCAGGCAGGCCTGGACCAGAGTGGCTTTGGCTGCCAGACTGAGCAAAGAACTTTTCCAGCCCTCAAGTTTCTTTTTGAGATGATCTAGAACAGGGTTCCACATAGACGAGACCGAATTGCCATGGAAAAGCTTGAATCCGAGATAAGTAGTTGGAAATCTCCCAATGATACACCCAAGGATCTCAGCAATCCTGTTTTCCCTATGGATAGGAGTATTGAGGAAGTATAGCTTGCTTTTGTGGTAATTGACTTTCTGGCCCGCCACCTCTTCATAAGAGTCAAGGATGTTCTTAATAAGTTTTGCTTTGGGAACAGAGGCCAGAGAGGAAAGAATAGTATCATCCACAAACTGTTGATGGGAAATGTCCTTGGAAGTTGAGGCAGGTTTGATCCCAGAGACGAGTCCACTATTGCAGGTAGCAGTAAGGGTTCTTCCAAGAGTTTCAACCAAAATGATGAAGAGGAAGGGTGACAGGGGGTCCCCTTGACGAATGCCTTTAAAGCTTGGAAAGAAACCAGTAGGATAATAATTGATAAGAACAGAGAACCAAGCAGTAGAGATACATTCTCGAACCATCTTAACCCATTCATTGTGAAACCCAAACTTCACAAGGACCTCAAAAAGGAATTTCCATGAAACCAGATCAAAATCCTTGTTCATGTCAAGCTTAAGGAACATACAGGGTTTTTTGTTTTTATAAGCCGAATGAGCCAACTCATGGATGGTTATCACTCCATCAGCAATGAATCTGCCTTTGACCGAGCTGCCTTGGCACTGGTCAATGATGGATGTAAGGATGTCTTTTAGCCTGTTTGCCATGACTTTGGTGATGAGTTTGTAGATGACACTACAGAGACTTATAGGTCTGAAGTCGAAGAGGGAAGCACACTCATTAGACTTGGGAATTAAAACAATGAAGGTGGAATTGGCTTCTCTCGGCATCTTTTTTACTCTCTGGAAGAATTTAACCGTAGTAACAACATCAGGGCCCACGACATCCCAAAAGTGTTGAAAAAATCAAGGTGGAAAGCCATCAGGACTATGAGCCTTGTCCGGTTCCATTGCAAACAGAGCATCTTTGATCTCTTCTTCAGTGAAGTATTGGAGCAGTTTCTCATTATCATCGTTAGACACCAACATTGGAATGTTTTGAAGCAAAGAACTTGCTGTGTGTGGGTGACAGTCAACACTTGGACCTAAGATTTCCTGGAAGTGGTGCACAGCTTCTTGCCTGATGGCATGGATATCAGAGACAATGGAACCATCAGCTTTGGTCAACTCTGAGATTTTATTAAAACCTTTGTGGCGTAGGGTGGAAGCATGGAAAAAATTTGTGTTGGTGTCTCCTTCTTTGAGCCAGAGGCTTTTGGATTTTTGTCTCCAGTAAGACTCTTCCTTGGCCAAAACATTGTGGAGGTTTGAAAGGAGGCATTTTTCCTCCAAGAAAGTTTCAACCCTCAGATCCCATTCCTGAATCAGATTTTCCACCCTTTTGAGCTCATCCAGCAAAAGCTTTTTTTCACTAAAAAGGTTGTTGAAAACCTCCCTGTTCTAGCATTTTAGCTTGAGTTTGACTGCTTTGAGTTTGAGGAACAGATTCAAGAGGGGGTTTGGACTGAGGTTTTGCTGCCACCAATGCCGAATACACTGACCTAAATCTGGATGAGTGAGCCACATATTTTCAAACTTGAAAGGGGTTTTAAAGGTTTGTTGGGGTCGGGAACAATCCATAATTATAGGGTTGTGATCAGATCCAATTTTTGGGTGGCTATGCAGCCTGGCATCACCAAAAATAGGAATGAGTTCTTTGGACAAGAGAAATTTGTCAAGCCAAATTTGGATGTGATGAATGCCCGCCCGTTTGTTGCTCCATGTATAGTTGGATCCTTGGAGCGGTAGATCCATAAGCTCATTGAGGTTGACAAATTCACTAAAATCTTCAATGCAACGGCTAGTGATTGGATTGCCTCCTTTCTTATCAAACAGGTGAAGGGGATAATTGAAGTCACCACAGAGCATCCAAGGAAAATCAAGGAAGTTGTTGTGCATTGCGGTAATATTCTCCCACAACAATATTCTATTGACAGGACTTTTTGGTCAATAGAAATTGGTGGCAATCCATTGAAGGTTGGGGACTTTGTTAGTGAACAAAATGTTGATGGTTCTGTCAGAGACTGAAAGGACTCTCCCATCAATAGTTGTTGTATCCCACAAACAAAGGAGACCCCCGGAGGCCCCATAGGAGGGGCTAGAGATGAAATTGCTATTTTCCCAGATAAGTTTGCAAACTTGATTGCTTTTGTTCTCATCCAATTTGGATTCTTGAAGAAACATGATATTTGGTTTTATGTTTTTTCTCATCGACTTGACAGTCCTCTTTTTGGCAGATCCGTTGAGGCCTCTGACATTCCAGGAGACAAACTTCATCTATTTGACTTGGTATTTGCTTTGCGACCTCTTCCTTTCCTTTGATATGGAGTAAATTTAGGTCTAACCTCATCCAAATCTTGGTGAATAGGTTGTTCGAAAGAATGGCCCAAGGAGGTAGGCACAGATCCATAAGCCGCTTCAAGCTCAGCTGCTTTGGCCATATTTTTTGCATTGGACGGTCTTCCCCTTCTCTGTTCTTTGTTGACATCAGCTTTAGGGGTGGAAATGGGAGATTTCAGAGGACTGGAAGATTGAATGGTGGTGTTGGTCCCAAGAACAGGCCTAAGGGGGGATGGAGAGTGGGGAGACTAGCACAGAGCAACAGGCTCAGGGGAGAGGGTAGGAGGACAGTTTTGAGTCAGGGGAAGGGGTGGGAATGGAAGAGGAAGGTGAGAGGGACCAGAATCTAAGGGTGAGTGCGGGGATGTCATTGCAGCCTTACCCTTGGACAAGGGAGACTGGAACGCAGTGGGTGGGGATGAGATGATTGGATCTATGGGAGGGTCAATGGAAATGTCCTCATTAGTTGGAAGATTATTTAAAGGAGCAAAATTATTGGTACGAGAAGGCAGATCACTTACGTTGTTGGGAGTAGATGATTTAGTGGGGCCTGTAGAATGGCCTCGGCCCCTGCCAGGAGCCTTTTTATGACCATTGGGAATTTGAGAATCTTTCTTCCTGCTAGAATCACTAGGAATATCTTTTTTCTGAGAAGGGCATTGAGAAGCCAAGTGACCCTGGGTGTTGCACTCCACACAAAAAGTAGGCTTGTTTTCATACTCAACTCCTTGGTGCCTTCTGAAGCTTCCAACGTTGATGCCGATGTAGGTAGGCAGAACCAAATCCAGATTAGCCATAACACAGACACGGGCATAGGTCATTCTGGTTCTTGCTCTGGTAGCAGGATCGATGCCAACTAAATCACCAATCAGTTGGGTGATGCCTTTAAGAGCATCATTATAGAAAAACCATGGGGGAAGCCCATGGAGTTTGATCCAAATTGGGGCAATGTTGATAGATTGAGTTTCAGGGTCAAAATATTCGCCCCATCTTCGCAAAAACAAGCTTCGACAACCAAAAAACCACGGTCCACCAGTGAGAATGCATTGGGTTTCAAGGGCATTGTTAAGCCTTATCATAAAGAACCCCCAAGGAAAGGCCACAAGCTCCATGCTTCCAGATAGCCACCATTTGGAAAGGGCCCATTCACGGATAGTTTCCATATCGGGTCGGGCACCGACAAATTTCCCAACCAGAGAGAGGGACTCTTGAAAGATTAGTGGCTCCATAGCCTCGCTAGGAAATGAAACTTCAGTGCCCAAAATAGAGAAATGCAAAGGAGTTTGAAAAGAGAAAGCTCCAGTCGAGGACCTGACTTTATCCACAAAGGATAAAGACTAAGGTCATGTTTTGGAGGGATACGAGGTTGAAACCCTACCGTTACCAGACGCCGTTTTTGCCACGTCGACCTTATGAAAATATTTTTCAACAATAATAAAATTTAAACTTTAATCTCCTATTAGAAAACAAAACTTATTACTCCAAATAAATAGTTTTTATATTAACCTTACCACTACTTTTAAATAACTCAACAACCTAAATTATCCCTACTTATCAATCCACATTATTATCAAAATAAATAACTTTAACCTAATAGCTCCTAATATCAACTTAAAAAACTTATATTTTAAAACCTTAAAATTAATGTACCTTTGAAATTTCCCTCTTTCATGAATTGCTTCACATTGCCATTATATGAATTTTGCATTAGGAATAACTCATGTGAATAGATCTTAATGGCCTTGGATAAACTGATGGATGTGACCATGCATGTCAAAGAATTTTACTTTCACTCATATTGAGGTGTTCCACTTATTTGTATTTAAATTCAAAGCATGTCAAGGCATTTCACTTCTTGGTGTTTCACTTCCAATAATGTAGAAACATGTTTCACCTCCAAATGATAGGTAAATATATATTTCAATAACTTTACATTACTAAGCAATGATGCTTAGAATGTGTTGGTGTTTTGACTCTACCAATTATTGTCAATATTCTCTTTTTCTTCCTCATAACTTCACCTAGAAAAATATTTGTCTTCCTTCTCAAATGATCTAGCTTTTATTTATTAGAGAACACTTGGTATTTTTATGGTATTGGTCCTCTTAAGATAGCAAGATTGGGTTGATGCTACTTAATGTTCTCATGAATTTTTTGATATTAGGTTGGTTCTATTCAAATTTTCTCATAGGTTGGCTCTACTCAACATTCTCAAATTGAAACCATTTAATGTTGGTCTTATGATATTTGACGTTGCTATCAAATTGTCACTAATCAAGGTTCTCATGGTGAACCTAGGATGCTACTCTTATAATAACTTTCTTAGGGTCTTGCATGTCCATTTGCTTATGTCTTTAACCCTTATATAGCTATTATTTATATTTGGCCTTGCATTGATTTAATTTTTAATGTTCTACATCTTCTTGACTCTATGCTATCTCAATAATTATTTGGTTGTTCATTATGTTAGACCTTACTTTAGGTTAGTGCTACATATGGTAGGTCACTCTAAGTTCGACAACTCTTCGTTTGAGTATCACTATGTTTATCTAATATGGGATGAATGGCTCTTAGTATTTTTCTATTTACCTTGAGCCAAATGACTCTATATGTTTTAGGTCTACCTTGAGATAAATGGCTTTATCCATTTTTGCTTCACATTAACCCTATAATATCATGTTCCTAATCATTCAGTGATCATTCAGAGGGCTAGCCTACTCACGGGTTCCCGTAGGCTAGGACATATGTGTGGGGGCCCATTGGGGGTTGTTTGGTCTTCATCGAGATGCTGTGTATTTTTAGTTGCTAGTTTTTGGAGGTGTTTTGAGCATGGGAGAGTGGACTTACTATTTTTAGTAAGTCAGTTTTTAGGGTTTTTGGTGATACAGAGGGTATGAGGAGATTCGTCTTCCAAATGGGTGTCCAAATCTATGATCAGTTGGTAGAATTGGTGGATGAGGTCTAAAATTTTAATGTGTAATGGTTAATTATATAAAGTTAAATTAATTATTTAATTTTTATATAGTTAACTTTATGTTATGTTGAAAAGGGGATATAAGGTGTTATTGTCACTTAGGAGAAAAAAATAAAATATAAAAAAGTGACTTAATAAGTGGATGCCACCCTCATGGTGAGAAAAGAAAATATTTTAATTGTTTTAAAATCTCTATGCAAACCCAAAATGGGTCGACCCTATTGAGAAGGCAAATAAAAGAACATTTTCTCCTCTCATTTGCTCATGTTGGGATTTGATATTGCTTGGTATTGTGGAGAGAAGACTTGCAGCTGGATTGCAGGGTTTCTACAACTTGTTGGGGATGAAAACCTCCATCAAGAACATCAGCTTCGGGAGTGGAAGACCTCCTCAGGTTGATATTTGGCACTCCTACTTTAGGGAGTGTATTGAGCTTCAATTGTTGATAATTTTTAGTGTTATTTTGGAAGGGTTTTAGTATCTTTTGGGTGTTCTTCATTTGTGCTTGCCATTCCAGCAGGGCCGTACCATTTGGCCTTCATTCAGTGCATTTTGTTGGAGTTTTTTGATAGGGTTTCAGAGCAAACTTGGATGCCATATTTCTTTCAGCCTAGTGATTGCATTTGGAGTGTTTGGAGGTAGTTTTGGGACACTTTGGTTGTTGGTCGTACACCTGTTGTGCCTGGCCGTACCACAGAGGGTAGCATGGGAATTTGTGTAGAGGAATCACCCCATTTCTTGATCATTTTCTGCTCTCATCCTTGGCACCTAGGGTTTTGGAAGACATTGAGGCTATTTGCTTGCTGGAGAAATCATTGTATTTGAAGATATTATTAATAAATCAAGTTTTCTGTGTTGTTGGACTGAGTCTGAACTGCGTTTTCCAAATTTTAATAACTTCCGGGTACTTGATTATTTTACCATTTCCTTCACTGGGTTTGTAGCTATATATGTCTATTATCTATGTTTCAATTTTCAAAGCATTTGGATTGGTAGTTTTAAAGTTATAGCATTTTGAATATTGTTGTTTGCAATTTTTTGAACATTCAAAAAACACAAAAAAATCATAAAACCCCAAAAAACAAAAAAAATTGCAAGGTAGAAATATCAAAACCAGGGTGGGACATTACAGTGGTATCAGAGCACAACATTTCTTACCATCCTAAAGGGTTTGAATGCAGCCAAGTGGCCATCAGTATTACTTATGGAGAAATAGGCCTAATCCCAATATAGACGAAGACCCATTTGACACATTTTTAAAAATAGGGAGAGAGGAAGAAAACATGGGTGATAGAGATAGAGATAGAGATAGGGATAGAGAGAACAGAGGGCCTACAGATAGAGAGATCATAACAGAATTATAGAGGGGGCAGCGTGACCTTCAACAGAGTATGGCTCAATTAGTTGCACTAGTGACCCAACAAATGGTTTGTAACAATGCAAACAACAACCAAAACAATCAAAACAATAATGGGCAGCGAGGAGGTGAGGCTGGAAACAATAGAAATAATGGAAATAGAGAGGGTTCAGTGAACCAAGGGGGTGTGGATCAAAATTATAGAGCTAGGGTAGTGAGCACTAGACCTTTGATTCCCACCTTTCCACCTAGAGTTGAGGTGCAGCCTAAAGAGGAGCCTACTCAAAATGACTTCCAGGAGCAGATTCTATGGGATTGGGAAAATTCTAGTCCTGAATTTAGAGCAGAGTTGTCCTTCCAAGAGTATGCAGATTGGAGAGCCAAGAATAGGCCACAGAGGGGAAGGCATCATAATCATGAGCTTTAGAAGAGGGTTAGCAAACTCTCTATACCATACTTTGATGGATCTGGGAAGAGTACTGCTAGAGCATGGGTCCAAAAGTTGGACACATACTTTCAGTTGAACCCGATGCCTGAGATAGAAGCAATCAAATATTCAGCGTTACATCTAGATGGTCTAGCACATGAGTGGTGGCATCATGGGATGATCACCCTTGGACATGGTCAGATTACCTCCTATACAGACTTCACAGAGAGATTGATTGAGAGGTTTGATAGGAAGGATCCAGAGCTCCATTTTAAGGAGTTGGTGCAACTCAAGTAGTGGGGTTCAGTAGAGAGCTATGTTGCTGATTTTTAGAGGCTCTCAGTCTTGGTTACAAATATTTCTAAGAGTAGGATCAAAGCCCTTAATCCTCCCAACTTGCAGGAAGCCATTCACAAGGCTAGGGATATGGAGTCATCCACTTCCAGGAGTAAATTTTAGTCTAAGGGTTTCAGGTATAAGAAGGATAAGGATAAGAGACAATTTCAAAAGAATTCAAACCCACCTAAATATTCTCCTAGAAAAGTGGACAGTGAGAGTTGGAATGAGCTAAGGAAGAAGAAATTATGTTTTTAGTGTAGGGAGCCATGGAATCCATCTCACAAGTGTGCAATGAAAGCTAAAGCTAAACAGATTGAGTATTTTTTAGCTACATATTCAGATATAGAGAAATCAGACCAACAGGATGATTTTGATAGTAGTGGCTTAGATAGTGATGGAGATGTTGAGGCTACACATGAAAAAGAGGGAGTTGTGGCACAAATTTGTAGTTTCCAGAAGGTTGGTTCATTTAAGGTGTGAGGAGTGTTAAGTGGACAATGGATTACTACACTCATTGATATAGGTGCTACACATAATTTTATAGATGAGGGGCTTGTAGCCAAGTGGGGCTTGTAGATAAAACCTTTCGATGGTTTCAAGGTGATGATGGTAGATGGATTCACTCTTACTTGTACATGGAATATTCTCAATATTCACATTCGGATGGGTGAATATGACCTCCAGGATGATTTTTATGTTGTAGGGATTGGAGACACAGATGTGGTCCTTGGTATGCATTGGATGCGTACCCTTGGCGAGTTCACCATGAACTTGCATAGTATGGAGATGAAGTTCGAATCAAGAGGGAAGAAGATAGTCCTTCGAGGCATTTCAGATGGAGGCATGAGAGTAGTATCTCTCAAGAGGATGGAGATATTGTTTAGGCATGATCAGATAGAGTGGGCAGCAGAATGTATTATGATGCCTACAGTTGGTGAGCAATAGGGGAAGGACTATCACCCTGATATTCGGGTACTTTTGGACAAGCACAGTAAGGTTTTCGCTAGTATACCTCCTGGGAGACCCCCTGAAAGGGGAATAGAACATGTTATTGAGCTGGAAGAGGGAGCAAAACCTATAATCACCACTCCCTATAGACACCCAAAAAGGCATAAATATGAGATCAAAAAGGCAATCAAGGAATTGCTTGACATGGGACACATCAGGCCTAGCAAGAGTCCCTTTGCATCTTCGGTGGTCTTGGTCAAGAAGAAGGATGGGACAATGTGCATGTGCATTGATTACAGGGCACTAAACAAAAAGACAATAAAGAATAGGTATCCCATTCCCAGGATCGATGAGCTAATTGATGAGTTACATGGGGCTTGTTATTTTTCTAAGATTGATCTCAGGTCAGGTTACCATCAAATCAGGATGAGGGAGAGTGACATTGAGAAGACGGCCTTCAGGTGTCACTTTGGACACTTTGAGTTTCTTGTCATGCCTTTCGGCTTGACTAATGCTCCAGCCACATTCCAATCATGTATGAACATGATTTTTAGTGGGCAGCTCCGTAAGTATGTGTTGATTTTCTTTGATGACATCTTGATATACAACAGAACTTGGGAGGAGCATCTGAGACACTTGGATGAGGTGCTAAGCATCCTAGAGCAGGAATCGTTGTATGCCAAGGAGTCTAAATGTGAGTTTGGGCTGACTGAGTTGCTCTATTTGGGTCATATCATTAGTGCAGAAGGAGTTAAAATGGATCCAGATAAGATCAAAGCAATAATGGATTGGCCACCCCCAACCAATCTCACTCAGCTTAAGGGATTCTTTGGGTTGTGTGGTTTCTATAGGAGATTCATCAAGGGTTTTTCATAGCTTGTTGCACCTCTTACAGACTTGACGAAGAAGGGAGCCTTCATATGGATAGATTCAGCACAGGTGTGTTTTGATAATTTCAAAAAGGTAATGTGCTCATGTCCAGTTCTTGCAATCCTAGACTTCTCTAGGCCATTTGAGTTGGAGTGTGATGCCTCAGGGGAGGGCATTGGAGTAGTGTTGATGCAGGATAAGCACCCGATCACCTTTGA
This sequence comes from Wollemia nobilis, assembly GCA_028583015.1. Classification (NCBI taxonomy): domain Eukaryota; kingdom Viridiplantae; phylum Streptophyta; class Pinopsida; order Araucariales; family Araucariaceae; genus Wollemia; species Wollemia nobilis. The sequence continues at coordinate 747,713 of JAQPPZ010002593.1, forward strand.
GAGTAGGAAACTGAGGGGGGCAGAGAGGGCCTATTCTATATATGATAAGGAGATGTTGGCCATAATGCATGCATTGGCCAAATTTAGACCTTACCTGGTGGGCGGTAAATTTGTTGTCAAAACTGATCATAACAGTTTGAAGTACTTTCTTAATCAGCAGGACTTGAATGAAAGACAACAGAAATGGGTAAGTAAGTTACAGGCGTATGACTTTGACATTGTCTATGTCAAAGGAAAAAAGAACGTAGTTGCTGATGCTTTGTCCAGGAGGCCTCATTTGTGTGCTTTGGGGGAGATTACAATAGATTGGAAGGAACAAATTATGATATATTATGCAAAGGATGAATGGGCTTCCAACATCATTGATGGTACCAAATAGGATGATAGGTATACAGTGACTAATGGCTTGATCATTTACAAAAATAGGATATTTTTGGTACCTAATTCTCAGTTCAAAGTGACTATTTTGAGGACTTTCCATGATTCTCCTATGGCTGGTCACCAGGGGTATTATAAGACATACAAACAGGTGAGAGAGCGATTCTCATGGAAAGGACTTAAGGATGAGGTCCTTAAGTATGTTCGGGAGTGTGTCACTTGCCAACAGAATAAGGACGAGCATACCTATCCAGTTGGTCTACTGCAGCCCCTACCGATTCCCAGTCAAAAAGGGGAGAGTGTCTCCATGGACTTTATCACAGGGCTGCCTAAGGTGCAGGGGAAGGACTGCATTTATGTTGTGGTTGATAGGTTGACAAAATTTGCTCATTTTTTTGCCATTGCAGCCACATATACTACAACACAGGTTGTTGATTTGTTCTTCAAAGAGATATTCAGATTACATGGGCTTCCCAAAAACATTGTGAGCGATAGGGACAGTAGGTTCATGAGTAATTTTTGGTAGGAGCTCTTTCGATTGAGTGGGATAGAACTCACTCCTAGCACCAGTTACCACCCATAGACAGATGGTCAAACTAAAATAGTGAATAAATGGGTGGAGGGTTATTTGAGGAATTACACTGCAGGGCAGCAAAAGGCATGGATCAAGTGGTTGCACCTTGGTGAGTATTGTTACAATACCACTTATCATATGTCGATTAAGATGTCACCTTTCATGGCTCTTTATGGGTATGAGGCTCCCAACTTTGTGGATTTGCTTCTAGGTGATTGTAGAGTGCCCAAGGTGAAGGAGTTATTGCAAGACAATCAAGATATAATGAAGTCACTAAAAGAGAACTTGCAATAGGCACAAAATCAGTAAAAGTTATATGTTGATCAGTAGTGTATAGAGCATAGTTTTGAGGTAGGTGACATGGTTTACTTGAGGTTGCAGCCTTACCGACAGTCTACTCTCAAGAAGAGTGGAGCAGAAAAGCTTAAGCCATGGTTCTATGGCCCATTCAGGATATCCAAGAGACTTGGGGAGGTGGCTTATGAGTTGGAATTACCGACAGGTAGCAGAGTTCATAATGTGTTCCATGTATCATGCCTTAAGAAGGCATTGGGTCATAACGTGGTGCCTTCTTCAGTTTTGCCACCCTTGGATGATGAGGGTAAGTTGATACTCATTCCAGAAGCTATCATAGATAGTAGAGAGTGTACTCTTAGGAAATGGGTGATCAGAGAGTATTTGATTAAGTGGAAGGATTTGTTGGCTGAGGATGCTACTTGGGAGAGCGAGCAGATTTTATAGCATCCAACACTCCAATTGCTTGAGGACAAGCAATTTTGGGGAGGGAGGACTGTAATGTCCCCTTCCTAATCAGTCAGTGATCGTTCAGAGGGCTAGCCTACTCACGGGTTCCCGTAGGCTAGGACAGATGTGTGGGGGCCCATTGGGGGTTGTTTGGTCTTCATCGGGATGTTGTGTGTTTTTAGTTGCCAATTTTTGGAGGTATTTTGAGCATGGGAGAGTGGACTTACTATTTTTAGTAAGTCAATTTTTAGGGTTTCTGGTGATATAGAGGGTATGAGGAGATTCATATTCCAAATGGGTGTCCAAATCTATGATCAGTTGGCGGAATTGGCGGATGAGGTCTAAAATTTTAATGTGTAATGGTTAATTATATAAAGTTAAATTAATTATTTAATTTTTATATAGTTAACTTTATGTTATGTTGAAAAGGGGATATAAGGTGTTATTGTCACTTAGGAGAAAAAAGCAAATATAAAAAAGTGACTTAATAAGTGGACGCCACCCTCATGGTGAGAAAATAAAATATTTTAATTGTTTTAAAATCTCTATGCAAACCCAAAATGGGTCGACCCTATTGAGAAGGCAAATAAAAGAACATTTTCTCCTCTCATTTTCTCATGCTGGGATTTGATATTGCTTGGTATTGTGGAGAGAAAAACTCCTACTTCAACGAGTGGAAGACCTCCTCAGGTTGATATTTGGCACTCCTACTTCAGGGAGTGTATTGAGCTTCAATTGTTGATAATTTTTAGTGTTATTTTGGAAGGGTTTCAGTATATTTTGGGTGTTCTTCATTTGTGCTTGCCATTCTAGCAGGGTCGTACCATTTGGCCTTCATTCAATGCATTTTGTTGGAGTTTTTTGATAGGGTTTCAGAGTAAACTTGGATGCCATATTTCTTTCAGCCCAACGATTGCATTTGGATTGGATTTGGAGTGTTTGGAGGTAGTTTTGGGACACTTTGGTTGTTGGTCGTACACCTGTTGTACCTGGCCATACCATAGAGGGCAGCATGGGAATTTGTGCAAAGGAATCACCCCATTTCTTGATCATTTTATGCTCTCATCCTTGGTGCCTAGGGTTTTGGAAGACATTGAGGCTATTTTCTTACTGGAGAAATCATTGTATTTGAAGATATTATTAATAAATCAAGTTTTTTGTGTTGCTGGACTGAGTCTGAACTGCATTTTCTAGATTTTAATAACTTTTGGGTACTTGATTATTTTACCATTTCCTTCACTGGGTTTGTAGCTATATATGTCTATTATCTATGTTTCAATTTTCAAAGCATTTGGATTGGTAGTTTTAAAGTTATAGCATTTTGAATATTGTTGTTCGCAATTTTTTGAACATTCAAAAAACAAAAAAAAATCATAAAACCCAAAAAAACAAAAAAAATTGCAAGGCAGAAATATCAAAACCAGGGTGGGACATTATATAACTAAATGGATCTATCAACTTTTTATCTATATTTAAGCCATATGAATATCTCTCTCCTTTTTTGTTAATATCTCTACACTTCTACATAGGCCAAATTATTATTTTTTCTTATCATCTCTTCTCTTATTTTGGTTGAGTAATCATTCTACTTTTCTCTCCAAAATATTCTTTAACTTCATTAGCCAAAATAAAATTCTTTGTGACCTGAATCACTCTCTTCATTTCAACTATCTTCTAATACCTTTCTTGAATTACTATCAACAATGATATGACCTAAACCCTTTCCTTATCTTCATCTTCTTGCTACCAATATCAAGGTCTATAGCACCTCACATGTATCTTTATGTCAAGGTATATCTCCTTATAATATAAAACTTAATATATTGCAACCCTTATTAATCCACTTATATATGTAATCTTACTTTGATACTGATATATCTATATCAAGATAATTTTATCCTTCTCAAGGCCTGATATATCCTTCTTCTCTTCATATTTCTTTCTTAATTTATTCCTAACATTTTTTTTACAAATAGAAGATGAAATTATTATCTATCTAGGTTAAATATCACAGGATTAAATATAATATAGTGACAATACAATAAGGTCAAGATAATGGTGTAAGTATATTAATATGATTAAATTAGTATGTGTATCAAGGCTAATAATATATAAAATATAATTCAGTAATAAGAAATGATATGAATGTAAATAACATGAATAATACATGTACTAAGCATGTGGAACAACATAAAATATTAATTATTCAAAATGTATGTAGTCTTAATACTCCTCTAACCTATTTCAAATAGTATAAGATTTGATATGATATTATATTTTCTAATGTGTTTGGATATGAAGTATCCTTATGGAGTATATATCCATAGTAGAGTGACACTTTGGATACTTGACTATTCCTTACCTAACACTTACATACTTGATGAACACTTAACTCTATATTGTATGCACACATATGCATGACTCTTGAAATTCACTTTGCACACTCTAATCTAAGACACTTGTGCATATATTTACATTACATATTGATCTCATACATATAAGGCACTCATGTACATAGATTCAACTTACACTTGCACACTCACTCACATGAAACTTGTACATTTTCTTGCACATGCACAGTTACATGAAATATAGAATAATACTCACCCTCTAAACTATGACTCAACCCTAATATATTAGTTACAATTGTACCATGAAAGCACCATGGGGTTTTATTAACATGTACAAAATAATGTAATATACTCAAATATTTTTTGTACACAAAACCAAGAATCCAATGGAAGTATTGTTTACAAAAATATAATTAGTCTACAAAAAGATACATGTCATTGAAGGATTTCATGATTTTATATTTTGTTAACCTTGAGGATTTATTTTTGGACATCTAATACCTATGTGAATCTATGCTCAAGATCATTTCATATAAACTATATGATATTTTATAAGAAACCTAAATGTAAATCAAGTGGACCCTATCCTAGTTAGTATAGTCATAGGTATGGAGATCTTAAAGATAATATACAACTTATAAACCTTAATGTCATCCCAATCACAAATTATATGCATATCTATATATTGGATATACATCAACTTGGAATAGGTTATATGGTAATTAACTTAGTAATTGAGCAATGTTAAAGGTAATTTTCAAGCACATGTATTATCATGACAAGTTGTTCACTTATGGATAAAGTTAAGGGACAATAGAGAACCTTAGGAATAAAGACATGTTCAAGATCACAAAATAGAAATATATATCACAATTAAATGATAACATGGGTTCTTGCAACCACCATGGGTTAGTTTGAAGACTTAAAAGATTATGTAGAGCTAAAACAAATGGTGAATTGGATTGTAGATAGAAATTTAAGCAAGTGTAAGGATTGTGAGGATGCATAACATACATTATGATCAAACCATGCCGTAATTGTAGAAAAATGAGAATGAGTATGATGGGATACACTTTCTTACTAAATTATTTTGAAGCATATTACATTATTTGGTATATGCTAATGTACTCCCATGGTATCTACATGGTACAATTGTAAATAATATATTAGGGCTGAGTCATAGTTTTGAGTTTGAGTTGTGTTCCTCCTTTATGTAAGTATGAATGTGTAGGAAATGCATGAGTATCATGTGAGTTAGTGTACAAGTATAAGTTGAGTCTATGTGTACAAGAATCCTAGGATAAAATGCAAGTTATGGAGTATAAGAGTCATGTATAGATCTACATACAATATAGTGTCAAATATTCATCAAGTATGAAAGTGTTAAGTAGAGAACCCAAGAGTCATGAGATTTGGCATGTGTACAGGAATAGTCAAGTATCAAAAGGGTCATACTACTATGGCCACATTATGAACGGAATATTCCATAATATGGATCATCACATACATTCATGATCATCACATTAAAAAAAAAATAAGAGTTATAAATATTACATATATTTTGAGCAATCAATATTACAAGTTGTCCTTCATGCATAGTAAATGAAATATTAAGTCTATTAACTTCATATTGATGTTTGTTATTAAATATTATTTTTTTATTATAATCCTTATATTACATATTAATTTACTTATATTTTTCTACTCATATATTATCTTGAACTTAATATATTTTAGCTATATTATACTTGATCCTATGATATTTAACCTATTATATTTATTATAGTATTAAGGCTTAAAAAAACCATAAATGGTATCAAAGTTACCACTAGACTCTATCCATATTGATAGAGTTTATTTTAACTACTTTTGTAAATTAATTTTATTTTATTTGATAAATGTGATTAGGAAATATATCTAATTTGGGGTTTGTAATAATTAAACTCTATTTTAAGGTCATATGGAGTAGAATTTCTAGGGTATTTCTGTGGTTGAATAATAACCAATGAATACCAGGACTCAACTATATTGATTGAAGGTAGAATTAACTTTATGATAGTTAATCATTTATGGGTATAGCCAACCCTTGATATTCAATGTCACCTTGAAATTAATAGAATATTTAGGTATATTTAACATCACCTTGATATTGATAGAAAATTTAGGGATATCTGAAGTCACCTTGTCAGTATAAAGAAAAGTGTTGCAACATAGATTAAGAGATTCATCAACATAAATGTGAGAAGATTTCTATGGTATATAGAGAAGAGTTTTAGATTGTAAATGTAGATAAAAATAGATAGTATTAAATTGAGAAACATTCAAATCTTCCTAAGAGATATAGAAATAAATTTTATAGAAGAAAAAGTGAGATTGATATTGAAGATGGATAAAACATAACCTATCTTACTTTATATAGCTTCAAGAATTACATTAGTATATACATTCATTATAGATGTGTAGAGTATTTAGGTCACAAAAATATATACCTTGACATTGGGGAAATTTTCAAGTCATAGAGATATTGACCTTGATGTATCGAGAAGATTCAGGTCGTAAATATATTGACCTTGACATAGGCTCAAAGAAGCCATTATAGAAAGTAGAAAATAAAGATATTAAAAGTACAAATAGAATATAATAAGATCATATCAACCTTGAAATTAATTCAAGAAACCTATGGAACGAAAAGTATTTAGGTCACATAGACCTTAACATTGGCTAAATAAGTTGATATAGAAAAGAAGAAACATAAAAGCATATTAAAAAACAATGAATAAGAAGATTATAAAAAGATGAATCATATAGTCTATAGAGAGGTTAATAATTTATAGTGCAAAATATTATAATAAAAGGAAGAAATAATCATAAATACCATTTGTACTACACACATCATTTGACCTACATATTACAAGCTACTAGACATAGATCTAGTTTCAAACATGCTATTGGATGTAGGGTTAATGGAGAAGAAGTTGTAATTTACAAAGCTACCATAGTAGAAGTGATTAACTACTCATGTAATAGTGAAAACACCATTGATAAAGAATAGTTATCTATGGAATAAATTTAAATATCCTACATTAAAGAAAAATAATAAAAGGAAAGGCATTTAGAACAACATGCATTCCTTTATAATGATACCATGAGAATAGCACCCTATGAACAACACCAATTTGAGAATGTTATCTTGAGGTGAGTAGCACCAACCTATAAATATTTTCTTGAGGTGAATAGTAGAAAATTGAGAACATTATCTTAAGAGGAACAATGTCAACCTAAGATAATTATATTGAGAATAATATCATGCTAAGAAGAATAGTGACCTACGAATAATGATAGCACTCATTGTTTACACAAGCACAAACTAGCAGTAAGGAAGATAGGCCATTTTACAGATAGTTTCAAGGTAGAAAAAGCATTTGAAAGACAAAACTATGAGGTAGAAAAAGAAAATATTGGTGGTAGTTGGTGAATCTCTAAAGCCAAAATACAAAATATATTATTTTAGCACAAAGCATTACTATTTACAATAATGTATGAACTCAAAATGTTATAAGAAATGACTTTGTTGAGATACAATTTGGATTAATATTAGAAATGTTGTAGTTTGAAGAGCAATAACTTATAAGGTTAAATATTTACCATAGCATCGACCACATTTTAAGTATATAAGACCTATATAATGAATATAAGATGAGGGATGTTACATAAATTACATTCTAATACAATGGTTGAACCAGCATAAGCACAAGCAAAGGTTAGGGTTCTTATTTTTAATATTGTTTAATAGCTAACATAGGAGTTATAATATTTAGTGGAATATTTAAATTAGTTGAAGCTATTGAATATGGAGTGATAAGTACTAATCTAGAGTAGAGAGTATTTGGAGCAATAAGGTTTTAAATATTTTATGAAGTAATAAGTTACTTTAAAATATTTTGTTTTTGAGTGATTATATAGTAAATTATTTTAAGTTTAATTTTGGAGAGATAATATGGATAAAAAAATTTATTTCTTTAATTTTCGAGTGATCAGGAATTCAACTAAGCTATTTAAATATTTTTGTAAGTTTTTGAAAGAATTATTTAATTTTTATTTTGTTATTGAAAATTTTAAAATTTTAAAATTATTGAATTTTTACAAATTTATTTATTTGGGAGACCACTATTTCAACATCAAATATTATGAAATATATAAATTTACAAATTTCATATTATTATTTTCTAAAACTATGGATACATAAGGTTTGCTACTTCATAGGAATTAAATTAGAAACTTTGATTTATTTAAACCTAGGAGTTATAAGATCTTCTACTTCAAAAGGTACAAAAATGGATAAGTTATCAAGAGGAACTTTTCACCATAGGAGGTATTTTTTAAATACAAAGTCATAAAAAATATATATTTAATGGACAACATCACACTCCTTAAAAATCTTGTCGATGATGCAATATAGTATCAAGTGAATCTAATCAAATAGTTCAAACAAAAAAATATTTGGTATATAGATTCAAGAGCTAGTCATCATATGACTAGTAATTTGCAATGGTTTGAGTGTCTAGAAGTCAAATATAATTTATATTTAAAGATTATACATGATAAGAGATATTTAGTTCATGGAATTGGTAGTGTAACACCTAGTATACCATTTTTAGACTTTGTACTAGAGGGTGTTATGCATGTTTTAGGATTGTCAACCAATCTCATCCTAGTTATTAAATTGGTTGAACGTGGGAGATAAATTGAATTCAAATGTACAAATATGCACAATAAATGCATCATCAAGAATCAAAATACAATAGAGACTACATGATAAATAAAAAATAAAATGTATACTTTAGATTTAGTTTTTTTTTTAATTTTTTTTTCTGAAGAGTTTATTTTATCTCAATATGAAATTGTTATTAATTTGCCTGAGTATTTTGAAGGATAAAATACAAGAAAATGGGTTCAATAGCTTTTGTACCAATGCAATCATTGGCTTAATCTAAATTTTAATATGATAAAACAAATACAAGAAAAGTAGAAGATCATATGCATTACAAGGTCACTTGAAGATTCAAGATGAATATGAGGACCATAATTGAAGACTAAAAATTCATATGATGAAAGGGACATTATATGCCCCAACTATGATGGGTATAGAGGAAAACATAGATGTTAATATTTAAATATACACAATAATTAATGCAAGCTATTTACCAAGAGAATTTAAAATACCAAATGGATGATATGATTAAATTGTTCATGATACTTTCTTATATTTTTGAAGAAATTGCCATAGATGTGGCAACTGGTCTATTTTCTTCATAGTTTAACCCATTGATGGGTAGATATATGGATGTAAAGAAGATATATTATGATATATATACCTTGTACATACCCCTTAGTGATTGTACATATTTTATTGCATATTAATTTTGATTTCTAAAATTTTAGACCATTGTGCTTAATATATTCATGTAGTTATTTTTCTAATTTTTTTTTTCGTTCACATCTTCTTTGTGTGTTTTTCCTTTCCTATTTTTTCTCTCCTTTATTTTTTTTGAAATTATATATGGCAAGGCAAAAAAAAGTATTATTGACATAAATTCTTTGAATATTGTATAAATAATAAGGACAATACATATATAAAATAAATAAGAAGCATGTTGCATACTTTACATAGAATAAAAGAGGTAATACTTAAAAACATCTAGTTATGAGAACTCAAAGAAACTCACTTCCATAATATTTCAAATTCTTAATAAGATAATTAATTGAGAATAATGAAATTAGAAGAACCTAGAAGGATAATAAACTTTAGATTTGCAATAACATGCTTAGTATTCTAGGTCAACATATTTTATAATATTTATACATTTTTATAGCATAGTATTGGTTTTCCATCTTTGCCAAGGTGGTGGTCAAATAATGAAAGTACCCATGTTTGCAAATGCAAGTATTAATTCATATATTTTGTGAAAATATAGATCTCCATAAAGGACACTCAAATATCAATAATGCATACTCCATGAAGGAGATGAAAATAGTGATTGTGCATATATCATAGGAATTAAAAGAAGAAAGAGAGCACAATATCATGTAAATTACAAATGGTCACACCTAAAAATTAGTGATATCAGAATATATACACTATGATGTTTTTAAATTTAGATATTATTTGATCCATAACTATTTACAACATTTGTTAAAGTTATAAATTTAGTGATGTGGAACAAATAATGCTAGTTGAATAAAGATATTTTTAAAATTCTACTTTGAAACATATTTTTATATACCTTCCCAACAATGTATACAAATGGAAAATAAAATGTACACACATAATTATCATGCATATGGGAATTAGATACACACACACACACACAATGAAATCAATTGACCCAGCATGTACTAAAACACAATTAAATATAAAAATAAATTAAGTAAAAATACAAATGATAGATAGTACTAACCTTAGATGGTTCTTATCTTAGTTGTTGAATAAGTCCTTAAATGTAACTTGAGATTACTTGGGTTAATACATTCTCAACTATGGGTTGAGGTAAGGACTCTCAATTAGGTGAATATGTTAATCTAGGAGGAAAATAATAGTATGGTTTTTCATGGAGAGCCAATATGCTATAGTGGAGATCCAACAGGTATGAACAAGTCTTTTGTTCAAGGTATTTCATGAGAAAAGTAGTATTCAAGAGCTTTTGGAGAGACATCACATATTTCTATACAAATATTTAAAGGAGGATAACCCCTTGGTGTCACTTATTGCTTTATGAATTTTGAAGATATCTTTATTGCTTTTCAATATAATTTAGATAAATATATCTTGAAAATTATTGGAAATGAGTTCCTTGATCTCCTTTTTATAAAAAAATATTATTTTATATTTAGTTTCCCAAGTCACTCATCAAACTAATTTATATAGTTTAAAAAGTAAATTAATAGATCATGGTTCAATATATATTTAGATAGCTTAAATATTTTTCATTATTATTAGGATATTTAATATAATAAATCATATTTATAGGACATAAAACCAAGTATCCAATGGAAGTCATTTTTTCTAAAATATAACTAGTCTACAAAAATAAATATGTCATTGATGTATTTCATGATTCTATATTTAGTTAAAATTAAAAATTAATGTTAGGAAATATAAAACCTATGTGAAGCTATGGTAAATACCATTTGATGGAAACTATGTGATATTTTATAATAAATTTTGATGTAAATGAAGTGGATCCTATCCTAGATATAGGTATGGAGACCTTGAAGATAATATATGACATAATCCTCAAGGTCATCCTAATAAAACTCATATGCATGCCCAAATATTTGGTATCCATAAACTTGGAGTATGTTAGATTAAAATTACCTTTGTAATTAAAATTTGTTATTCAAGCCCATGCATTACCCCCACAAGTTGTCTACTTTTAATAAAGTAAAGTGAGAATAGATATCCTTGATTAAATATATGTTCAAGATCACAAAATAAAAAAATGTACCATAATGAAAAGATAACATGGGTTCTTGCAACCACCATGGGTAAGTGTGAAGATTTAAAATATCATGTAGACCTAAAATAAATAGTGGAGAAGATTGTTGATAGTAATTTAAGCAAGTGTAAGGATTGGTAGGATGCATAACATGCATTCCAATCAAACCATACGCCAAGTTTATGAAAACAAAAATGATGATGATGGGATGCCCTTTCCTACTAGATGAAAGGGTCATTAGATGCCCTGACTATAAGGGTGACAGAAATAGAAGGGTCAACTCATACATAACTAGGATGGATGATACCCAAACTATGATGGATATAGAGGAAAACATAAATATTAATATTTAAATATACATAATAATAAATGCAAGCTATTCACCAAGAGAGTATAGTAAGTAATCTAAGAGTTTTTCTTATTTCGTTAAATATGCATATGCACATATGAAACTGAAACTACATGATGAATTTGTAAAAAAATAATAACAAAAATAAAAATATCAAATGGATGCCACGATTATATTGTTAAAGATACTTTCTTTCCTTGTTGAATAAATTACCATAGATGTGGAAATTTGTCTATTTTCTTCAAGGTTAAACCAATTTATGGGTAGATATGTGGATGTACAAATTATATATTATGACATATATACCTCATACATACACCTTAGTGATTGTACATTTTTTATACCTTGTCATATAAATTTTATACTGTTTTTATAGCATAGTAGTAATTTTCCATATTTTTTAAGGTGGTAGCCAAAATATGAAAATATTAATGATTGCAAGTTCAATTATTAATTCACATAAGGTGTGAAAATATAGTGCTTCATGAAGGACACTCAAATATATATATATATATATATATATATATATATATATATATATATATATATATATATATATATATATATATAATATTTACTCCATGAAGGAGATCGAAATACCAATAGTGCATAATATCATAGAAATTAAAAAGAAAGAAGAGAGCACAATATCATGTAAATTCCAAATGACAAGATTAATATATGACTTCTATGATAGTGCTTGAAAATTTCCATAAAATAAAAGATACCTTAGTGAGATACCAAAAAAAGCTAGTGATATATTATCTTTTCAATGGGTTTTCTTTCTATTTTATTTTATCATGTTTAATTTTTTTATGTACATATTTTTTGTTTTTTAGTGTTTTATTTTTATTTTTATTTTTCTTCTATAGTTTCACAGTCTCTAAGGATATTATGCAATCGCTTTAGAAACCTAGCATAGTACTATTAATGGTCCTAAAGGATCTGAAATTCCTACCCCGAACACTAATTTTGTAGTGAATGTCGAGGTGTTGTAGTTGCTTTAGATGTATTATACTAAGTTTTTTATAAATTTTTTTTAGGAAATATATAGACAAATAAAATAGCATGTATATTCTATAAATAAATTTGAATGTACGTTTTGAATATTAGGTAGGCATATGAGATAAAAATGTGTTTTGCTAGAATTTATGACAACTCTTCTACAAATTTATTTCTTGCTAGACGTTTAATAAGTATAACAAGATTATGAATTTTTATGATCAACTAAAGAGAGACCTCACAAGTTAGTCTAAAATAGGAAGAATAGTTCTGACATAGAATTTATTTTGTATGTTTTTTTTGAAAAATTTGAAAAAACTTGTATTAAAACAAAGATCAGTTACAAATGGGAGTAGACACATCCCAGCCGAAAACAAAGAGGGAACATGATTACAAGGCGCGAAAATGCGACACTTAACACCTCAGACCGCAAAAATTCAACATGCCGCAAAAACGTGACATGTCGCAAAATCGTGACATGTCGCGATATCGCTACAACAATCCATCCTTGGTCGTGCCAGAGCAACAAGTCATGAAATCGTGACAACTAACCATCCGTGGTCGCGATGGAGCAACATGCCATGAAATCGTGACATGTCGCGATATCGCTACAACAATCCATCCTTGGCCGTGCCAGAGCAACATGTCATGAAATCGCGACAACTAACCATCCTTGGCCGCGACGAAGCAACATGTCACAAAATCGTGACATGTCACGATATCACGACAACAAACCTTCCTTGGGCACGACGGAGCAACATGTCATGATATCGCGACAACAATCTTCCCTTGGCCGCGACGGAGCAACATGTCACGAAATCATGACAACTTTCCTCCCCTGGCCGCGACGGCGCAACATGTCATGATATCGCGACAACTTTCCTCCAGTGGCCGCGACGGCGCAACAAGTCACGATATCATGACAACTTTTCTCCCATGGCCATGATGGTGCAACATGTCATGATATCATGACAAATTTCCTCCGGAGACCATGACGATGCAACAAGTCGCGATATCGTGACAACTTTCCAACGATAGCCACGATGATGCAACATGTCACGATATCGTGAAAACTTTCCACCAGGGGCCGCGATGGTGCAAAATGTCATGATATCATGACAAATTTCCAACGACGACCGTAACGGTGCAACATGTCACAAAATCATGACAACTTTCCAACGGCGATCGCGACGGTGCAACATGTCGCGATATCACGACAACTTTCCTCCAGTGCCCGCAACGTCGCAACATGTCACGATATTGCGATAGCTTTCCTCCATCGGCCATGATGGCATAACATGTCATGATATCACGACATCTTTTCTCTAGCACCTGCAACCTCACAACATATCGTGATATCATGACAACTTTCCTCTAGCGCCCATGACGTCCCAACATGTCGCGATATCGCGACAAAAATAGGTCACGATATCGCGACAAAAACCACCCTTAGCTTTTTCTTTGATCATTGGCTCAAGGATCTTGCAAGACCCTACCTAATCACCTCATCCTCAATAGGCATGTCACTATGCAGCTGCACCCCTACCTCTTTCTCAGCACCCATCTTAGCCAGGAAATCTATCGCTTTGTTTAAATTTCTACTCACATAAACTGGAATCACATCATCTAGTTCCCTCCATAATTCCTTGATTTGAGAGACCAGAATCCTCAACCGCCAAGCTTTCAAAGCAAAGTTCCTCATGCAATCAAGAGCTCCAACCATTACTTGAGAATCAGATTCAATAATGATCCTCCTGTGGCCCTGTTGCATAGCCCACATAGAAGCGGATTTGATAGCAACGACTTCAGCTTCATTGTTTGTGGCTCTTCCCAAGCCTTGTAGTTCCCAATAGAGCACTGATCCATCATGAGTCCGGCAAACCACTCCAATTTTGGCACTACCCGGATTACCCTTTGTAGCTCCATCAGTGTTAATTTTAATCCAACCTTCTGGTGGTGGTTTCCAACTAGCTCTGACCTGTCTCTCTTGCTCTTCAACTCCCTCTTCCATTGGCCCAGAAATAGCCTGAGTTTCTTCTATAGCATAGAGAGCTACAGTTTCTGTGACTTTACTCCAGATGACCTGCCAAACTCCATCTAACGAGGAAAAAACTTCTCTAAAGATTCTAGCATTTCTCTCCAACCACACTTGCCACCAAATGAAATTTAATCCAAGCTCCCAGCCAATTCGAAGAGCTTTAGATTTAAATCGACCACTCTTCCATATTTTCTAGATATTAGTCCGATTCAAGTCACCATTAACTTGAATTTTATAGCAAGAAAGCCAACGCTTCCAAATATGTCACGTGAAAGGGCACTCAAACATCAAGTGGTCAGCTGTTTCCTCGTTCTTGTAGCATAAAACACATCGAGATGGATCGATGATTCCTCTACATCTGAGATTTTCAAAAGAGAGAACTCCGTTGTGCATAAACTACCAGGCAAAAAAGTTTACTTTCAGCCAGCCCTTGGAGTGCCAAATATTTTTCCAATTCCTCCTCAACCGGGAATGAGTGGGGGGGAGGCTCAGGGAGGATCTTCTCATAACTGTCCTTCACTGTATATACACCAAGGCTCCCATAGCCCCAAGCTAATTCATCCTCCTCATCTCTACCAGTAAGGAATCTGTCTGACAAGATTTTAGTCATGATGGGTGCCAATGTCGGAGGGATTGGAATTGGCCACTCCTCCAACTTCTTAAACTGCTTAAACTTATACTCCCCCAGCTGCCTAGTGTTGAAATAACTTTCAATGAGGACCCATCCCTTGGTTTCAATGGCAATTTTAATTGGTTGCAATTCAAGAAATTCAACAATGATGGGTGGGTATTGATCCCATGAATCAGTCCAAAAACGTGCCTTCTCCCCTCTCCCCACTTTCCAAAATAGTCGATCTTTAACCACCTGAGAACCTATCTTGAGAGCCTGCCACACTAGGGACCCAGGGCCATCCAAAGGAAAATGGGCCACCTCATTGGGGTTAACATGACCCAAATATTTACTAGATAGGATTCTGCTGAATAAGGATGTTGGTTGGGAAATCCATCTCCAGTACAGCTTTCCAGCCAGAGCTATATTATTTAGTTTGGATCTTCTCAGGCCCAGCCCTCCTTTTTCCTTGGGCTGGGTTACTTTATCCCAACCAACTAGGGCCCATTTCCTCTCTCCTTTCACTCCTTCCCATAAAAATCTTCTAGCCATATTGTCCAGCTCTTTCCATATAGAGTGTGGGGCAACCAGGATAGAGAATTTATAAATTGGCATGGCCTGAATGACTGACTATAAAAAAGTTAATCTACCCCCATAGCTTAACCATTTGTGAGACCAATGATTCATTCTATCTTTGATACCATCCAAAAGATCCTTCCAGATATCCATTTTTAGTTTTTTGAAATGCAAAGGGACCCCCAAGTAAACCATTGGAAGAGAAGTCCTTGTGAATCCCAAGATCTCTAAAACTCTGTCCTGTAGCCTTTGATCAAGATTGAGAAAAACCACTTTGGATTTTTTATCATTGATGACTTGGTTTGAAGCCCTAAGGTAGACATTAAGAGTATCTTTGATCACTCTTGCTTCCCTAAAGCTGGCCACTCCAACCAATCCTGTATCATCCACAAACCGTAAGTGAGTCAAAAATTCCTCACCCACCTTGATACCTGTCAGCAAACCTTGATGTCTTTTCCTCAAGAAAAGTCTACCTAATCCTTTAGCCAAAATGAGGAAAAGATAGGGAGAGCAAGGGTCCCCTTGACGAAGACCACGAGAGGCTCCAAAATGTTGCGAGGGAAGACCCTTGATTAAAACTGAATAAGAGGGCGTAGAAACACAACTCATGACCCAATCTATCCATTCCTGAGAGAAACCAAAGGCTGCCATCAACTTTGACAAGAAACTCCACTCCACCCTATCATAGGCCTTTGACATATCTAGTTTAATGAACATTCCTTTATTACCAGATTTTTGCATTGAATGGATTGCCTCCTGAGCAAGAACCACCCCATCCAAGATCTGCCTACCCTCTACAAAACCCCCTTGCTCAGAGGAGATAATGTTATGTAAAAGAGGTTTTAGCCACTCAGCCATTACCTTTGTGATTATTTTATAAATCACATTACATAAGGCAATAGGTCTATAATATGAAATATGAACCCCCTCCTCCCATTTTGGAATTAAAGTGATGAAGGTATGATTTAATGCCTTAAGCATTCTTTTATTACCTCTGGACTCCTCAATGACAGCCAAAACATCCTCCTCCACAGTATCCCAAAAGGCCTAAAAAAACTCAATTGGAAAGCCATCTGGTCCTGGAGTTTTGTCGATGCTCATTCCAAAGACCACATTCTTCAGTTCTGCTTTATCAATGGGTTTAAGAAGGGTCTGGTTTTCTTCCTCAGAGATAATAGAGGGTATGACATCAATAACTTCGTTCTGAGCCTCTACATCTTGCTCCATACTTTCCTTAAAGAGTTTAGAAAAATAATCGATTGAATGGGAATGCATACCAGGAAGAGTATCAAAGGAATGACCATTCTCATCTTGAAGATATTCAATGTTATTCATCTGTCTCCTAGCATAGGCAGACCGATGGAAAAACTTGGTATTTCTATCACCCTCTAATAACCAAGTGGTTCTTGCTCTCTGTTTCCAGAAGGTCTCCTCTTGGTTATCAATGTCCTCAACCGCTTTACGCAAGGCATCATCCTTGGCTTTGAGCTGCTCTGTAATTGTTCCTTCCCTAAAGTGTTTTTGAACCTCATCCCATCTAGCCACCAAAGGAGCTCTTTGGAGCTGGAAGTCTGTCTTGTTAGCTTGCCTCCATTGTTTCAGTTGAGATTTGACATAATGAAGCTGTTTGTGGAATCTAAACATTGCAGTCCCAAAAGGTAGACGACCTTCTTCCCACCACTGTGGAATTTTCTTTCGAAGATCCTCTTTTTGTAACCAAAAATTCTCAAATTTAAAAGGTTTGTGATGCTACCCTATCATAATCCCTCCCTCCAACAAAATGGGAAAGTGATCTAAAACTGGACCTTCCAAAATCTAGAATTTTGTATTCCATTTGACAAATGCCTCCTTTGAAACCAGAAAATGGTCAAGCTTTACCTTCCTATGATGTGGCTCCCTCCTTTTGTTAGTCCAAGTAAAATTGGTTCCAGGGCCTTTAATATCCACTAAGTGAAAAGCCTGGACTTGGGCAATCAGAAGACGATCCCCTGGGTCCAAAATTGGGGTACCCCCTTCCTGATCTCTAGAAGATAATTTAGCATTAAAATCCCCAGCAATAATCCAATATAAATCTTCCCTTGAGGTCCTCATGTTATGCACAACTTTCCATTGGAGCCGCTGGCCATCAAGGTTTTGAGCCCCATAGAAATTTGTGATTAAAACATGTTCAGCTATGACATTATTCCAAAAATGAGATGTGAGAACACCCCTCCAAGCTATATGTTCTATTGCAGTCCATTCCAGAGAGTTCCACAAAGTAAAAATCCCCCCTGAGGCACCTTGGGCAGCCACAGCCATATGACCAGTGCCCCTCCAGATTTTGTTAACTATTTTACACATAAGATCTAACGACATTTTTGTCTCCTAGATAAGCAAAAAATCTGTTTTGCATTTTCCTAAGAGTCTTTGAATAGTAGATTGATGGGTTCTACTATTTAAACCCCTAATATTCCATGATTGTATAATCATTGAAAACCTTGAGAGCAGTAAGAATCAATTGTCCTCACCGATCCTCCAGTGATCAGTTTGTCTCCTTGAACTGCTAGCAGGTCCTTGTTTGATTTTCTACCCCCACCTTGAGAGCTGCTATTTTTTGGTCTCTTTTCCACCTGATTTATCCCTAGGGTAGGCCTTTCTCTATTCTTTTCTGCTATTCCCATGCTGACCTCCTTGCTCATTGGTTGCACTTGGGAATGCACTATCAATGCCCTTGCATTCTCTGACTGTGGTAACTCAGTGTACTCAATTACCTGTTCTATAACGGTGGGAGATGAAGGAGAAGCTTGAGCGTGGATATTATTGTCCTCAATATTCACATCCACTCCTTCCATAACTTGATCCTCTTGATCCACTAGTGTCTTAAAAATTTCATACCTGTTGGCTGGCTTGGGTTGTGATTGCTCCTTACCATTTTTCTTTTGCTTTCTCCTTCTTTTGGGCTATTCAAAGCCATCTTGCTGAACCTCTTTACCCTGAGGAGTATTGATTGGTTCTTTGTTCAGGGCTGACTTACCCTCCCTGGGGTGATTTGGCATTCCAAGCGGGGACTCCACTTTATTTTGTATGTTACAATCATACAAAATAGGACTTTGTGGCCATTCATTCTCTAATAAGTCCCTACACATTATTAGGATACATTTAATATTTTGAGACATATTGAAGGAAACACATTGAAATATAGACCACCCCATAAATTTTGGAAGGATAGGATGAAGCCCTAAATATGGCTTATATATGAAATGGAAAAAAATATATATTTTTAAGGGTAAGCATCACAAGTGGTGCAATCAAGAGGATATGAAATATTTGTTCATTTAGCCTCAATGATAATAAAGGTTAAATGTCATTAAAAATAACTACCTTTTGTTATATAACTAAACATTCTTATCATATTGTCATCTATTTTTACATAATATCAATTTGATATATGAGGTGTACTGGGTACAATATGTTGTCCACCCTTGATACTTTATAGATTTTCTATGGGTTTAGTGAATACAAGGTTTTCCTCACCATGTAACAATGCTGTGTTTCAAAAAGGATGAAAAGAAAGGGCACAACATACATCATCCTTCTAATGAATTAAAGTTAGGTATCCTCTAGGAGATGATGTAGGAGCATCCAATGGTGTAAAAGTGATCTTGCATCACCCAAAAAATATTGTAATTGTTTAATTTTGTAAAAACTAGTAAAACTAGTTTTTCTTGCAAGAGATTTTTAAAGGTCTTAGAGGTCAAATTTGAATGTTTTTGGTTAGGTAAACCAAGGCCCGCCACGCTTAGATAACTTTATGCCATTTTCAAAAATATGTTGTAATAGTCAATCGGGTCAACGAGCACGAAGTTATGACCTCTACAAGTTGCCCAAAATTTCAAATTTGAAATTTCAAGTTTTAGGTGGGAAAAAAGGGGAAAATAGGGCATAAGTGGGAATTTTCAAAATTGTAAAATGGATCTTCTTTTGGGATCCTCATTTTTAGCATGAAAGTAATGGAAATCTTTGGATCCTTTTAGCATTTCTGGTTTTCAATGGATTGTATGTGTTTTTTTAATGCAACTCTGTTTCAAGTGGTATCAGAGCAAGATTTCCTGAGTATGTAAATAAAGCGACGAACGTGAGGTAGATTACACCAGGATATGTTGTTAGGGTTTTTTGGAGAGGTGAAAAAGATGCCTCCATGAAGAAACCATGGTGATGTGAGAAATATTGTGCCAGAAGAAGATTTTATATCTTTGTAGAGATAAGTTCAAGCTCTACAAGAGGAGCTACACAGAGGGTTTGAGCCAAGGAGAGAAGAAGAGAGTGAAGATGAAGCTGAAGAAGAAGAGACCCAGTTCGAAGAAGAAGAAGAATAGGCAGTAGATCCTGCACAAGACAAATTGTATAAGGCATGGAGGAATACTTCGAGTATGAAGAGGTAGAAGATCTCGAGAGGGTCAAGTTTTCTAAGACCAAGTTGAAGGGGCATGCTAGCATATGGTGTAAGGGAGTTTAGCTAGATAGAAACAAAAGAGGAAAATAAAGGATAACAAGGTGGGAGCGGATGGTGGAGAATTTGAAGAGACAATTTATTCCAACTAATTACGAGTTGGATCTGCTCAAGAAAATGCAAGGTTTGAGATAATCGAGTAAGTCTGTCAAAGAATATACAAAGGAGTTCTATAAGATCTTGATTAGAACGGGCCATTCTGAGACCAACAAAGAGAAGGTAACACGTTATATTAATGGGTTAAGAGCAAGTATTCAAGAAGAGTTGAGTCTGGTCAGGATGACCACCATTGAAGATGCTTAATAGTTTGCCTTGAATGTAGAAGAGAAGTTGAACAAGAGGTTTGAAAGAGAGTAGAGAGAAAGAGGTTGTGGTGGAAGAACTGGTGGGAGAACAAATGGAGGATGGAACGAGGACCAAAAGAAAATTGGGGATACAAGCAATAGTCAAGACCATAAGGGAGAAAATACTTACCGCCCCCATGAGCAGAATAATAACTACCAAAATAATTGTTACCAGAGAGGAAGAGGAAGGTCTAGATGAGGGTTTGGAAGAGGAGAATATCATGGAACCTATTTCCACTTTGGATAAGAAGGACATCAAACATATGAGTGTCAACAACACCAAGGAGAAACAAATAGGAGGTATGAAGGTAATGCCCGAGATGCTGTTATTGATGAACATATTGAATCTGAGCACTCTAAATAAGCAAAAAGAGGATAAGTAATGATAACAAGGAGAGCCTTGTTGAATGAGGAGAAATATCCAAATCAGAGGAAGAGCTTATTTCACATAAGGTGTACATGTGCAAGTAAGTTATGTAATATTAACATAGATAATGGTAGCAAAGATAACCTAGTTGCAAAAGCAATGGTTACCAAACTACAGTTAGAGAGGAAGAGACACCCACATCCATATTGGATTGTGTGGTTGTAGAAGGGCCATAAGGCTTTGGTTAGTGAGCAGTGCTTGGTAAAATTTAATATTTGAAATTATTGTGATGAGGTCCTATGTGACATCCTGCCTATGGATGCTTTCCATTTGCTATTGGGAAGGTCGTGGTAGTTTTTTCGATGTGCAATGCATGATGGGCATGCCAACACTTACTCCCTGACAAACAATGGAGTGTGCCATAAGCTGAAGCCCCTAAAGGAGGTGGATGAAAAGGTATGTAGTAGTTCCAGAATATGTTTAGTTGAAGGTAGAATGTTTTTGGATGGTTTGAAACATGAGCATATGTGCTATGCATTAATTCCTAGATTTAAGGAAGAAGAATGCAAAGATGCCCCAATAGAAGTCTCATGTCTGTTAGAAGAATTTCTAGATATTATATCAGATAATGTACCAAAGGGTTTACCACCAGTGAGGAAGATCAGTCACCATATAGATTTGGTACCAGAATCTAGTTTACCCAATAAGGCAGCCCATAGAATGACTCTTGTAGAAAGTGAGGAGCTAAACAGACAAGTCCAAGAGTTGTTAAAAAAGGGACTGATTTGAGAGAGCCTGGGTCCATGTACAGTACCTACAGTACTAGCACAAAAGAAATATGGAGAGTGGAGAATGTATACAGACTCTTAAGCTATTAACAAGATCACCATAAAATATAGGTTCCCATTGCCAAGGATGGATGACATTATGGACTGTTTGAGTGGAGCCAAGTACTTCATAAAGATTAACCTGAAGAGTGGGTACCATCAAATTCATGTCAGATAAGGGGATGAGTTGAAGACAACCTTCAAGACTAGAGAGGGTTTGTATGAGTGGTTTGTCATGCCATTTGGGATAACCAATGCACCAAGCACATTCATGCAGCTGATGAATGAGGTATTTAAGGAGTTTTTAGGAAAATTTTTCATTGTCTATTTGGATGACATTTTAATATTTAGCAAGACCCTGGAAGAGCATCTGATGTATATCAGAAGAGTTTTTGAGAATTTGAAGGAGGAGCAATTTCTAATTAATTTGAAGAAGTGCAGTTTTGTGAAGAAGTTAGTGTATCTGGGATTTGTCATCTCAGCTGAAGGTCTAAAAATTGACCCAAAAAAGGTGAGGGATATCATTGAATGGCCTACTCCAAGGAGCATAACTGAGGTAAGATCATTTCATGGTCTAGCAAGTTTTTACAGAAAATTTATTAGAAATTTTAGTAGTATTTGTGCACCCCTAACAGAAACAATGACAGGGGACAAGAAATAATTTAAGCGGACCTTAGGAGTAGATAAGAGCTTTCATATGTTGAAAAATAAGGTCACAAAACAACCTATTTTAGCACTTCCAGATTTCAATAAGGTATTTTAGGTAGACTGTGATGCTAGTGGTAGTGCCATAAGAGATATGTTGAATCAAGAAAGTAAACCTATTGCTTATTTTAGTGAGAAACTCAATGATGCTAGGAAGAACTATTCTGTATATGATCATGAGTTTTATGCTATAGTTTAGGATCTAAAGAATTGGAGGCATTATTTGTTGCCAAAAGAGTTTGTTCTATATACTGATCATCAGGACTTACAATATATTAATAGACAAGGGAAGCTAAATCAGAGGCACTTAAAGTGGGTTGAGTTTCTATAGAGTTATACCTTTGTGTTGAGGCATAGGAATGGGAATTCAAACAAAGTTGCAGATGCCTTAAGTAGAAGGCAGTGTTTATTGACAGAAATGAAGGTGGAAGTTGTAGGGTTTGATGAACTTAACGGTTTGTACCCTAAAGATCTTGATTTTGTAGAGGCTTGGAGGGCTTGCTTAGAACTTGTTACTTTAGACAAGACTAAGTGGTTGGATTTTCTAATCCAAGATGGGATGTTTCTCAGAGGAAATCAATTATGCATTCCAAGGAGTTCAATGAGGGAGAATATAGTCAAGGAGAAACACAATGGAGGGTTGGCTGGACACTTTGGTCGAGATAAGACCATTGCCCTCGTTAGTGAGAACTACTATTGGCCACATTTGTAGAAATATGTGAAGAAGTTTGTACAGAGTTACAGAGTATGCCATATTGCCAAGGGTTTGATACAAAACACTGGATTATATTAGTCATTACCTATACCAGATAGGCCATGGGAGGACATCAGCATGGATTTTGTTCTTGGATTACCAAGGACACAGAGGAGGAATGAATCCATATTTGTGGTGGTTGACAAGTTTTTGAATATGGCACATGTTATTCCCTGCTAGAAAACTAATGATGTAGTTCACGTTGCAGGGTTATTTTCAAAGAGATGGTATGCCTACATGGTCTACCAAAGTGTATTGTTTTCAACAAGGATACCAATTTTGGTGGGTATTTTTGGAGGACCCTATGGAAGAAATTGAAGATAGACCTAAAATTTAGTTATGCATACCACCTATAGACTGACAGACAAACAAAGGTGGTGAATAAATGTTTGGGCAATCTAATGAGGTTCTTAGTAGGAGATAATCCCAAGGGATGGGATTTGGTTTTGCCACATGCAGAATTTACATACAATAATTCTGTCAATAGGAGTACTAATAAATACCCATTCTATATACTGTATGGGAGCAGCCCAAGGAATGCTTTCAAGTTGAGAAAGATGGACATAGGGGAAAAGAGCAGTTCTGAGGCAAAGGACTTTGCAGAGCACCTGAAGAGCCTGCATGATGAAGTGAAGTAGCATATCAACAAGATGAACACTCAATACAAGACAAAAGTAGACTAGAAGCGATGAATTAAGGAGTTCCAAGTGGGAGATCAAGTTATGGTTCACTTGAGAAAGGAAATATTTCCTGCTAAAACCTACAACAAGTTAAAAATGAATAATTTTTGACCATGCAAGGTCATAGGGAAATGGGATTCAGGGAATACCTATGAGGTAGAATTGCCAAGTGGGCTGAATATATCACTTGTGTTCAACATTTCAGATTTGGCAGAATATCATGAAGGTGACAATAATGGTAGACCATTCATAGAATTATGGAGTATTCCCACATATACTCCAGAGATAGAAGAGATAGAAGAGGTCCTAGATACCCATGTAGGAAAAATCACAAGAAACATGTAGTATGCAGAATATCTGGTTACGTGGAAGGGCAGACCTATTGAAGATTCATCTTGGTCATCAAAGGCTGAGGTTGAATGCCTTGGTTTTCTTCCAACAACAAATAAGTGAATGCCACTTCTCAATTTACCCTGGGTGTCTGATGCAAGAGCATCCAATGGTGTAAAAGTGATCTTGCATCACCCAAAAATATTGTAATTGTTTAATTTTGAAAAAACTAGTAAAACTAGTAAAACTAGTTTTTCTTGTAGGAGATTTTTAAAGGTCTTAGAGGTCGAATTTGAGGATTTTTGACCAAATTCACCAAGGCTCGCCTTGCTTATCTTGTTTCATTCCGTTTCTAAAAATATGTTGTAATAGTCAATCGGGTCAACGAGCGAAGTTATGACCTCTGCAAGTTGCCCCAAATTTGAAATTTGAAATTTCAAGTTTTAGGTGGGAAAAAAGGGGAAAATAGGGCATAAGTTGGAATTTTCAAAATTATAAAAGGTCTCTTATTTTGGGATCCTCATTTTTAGCATGAAATTAATGGGAAGATTTGGCTCATTTTAGCATTTCTGGTTTTCAGTGGATTGTATGTGTTTTTTAATGCAAATTTGCTTCAGGAGAGCCCAAATTTATTTCCATTGTAGTGTCCTTATCGAGGCTCACCATGCTACAATATTTCTTATGCTTCTTTGATAGTATTGTAGAGATCAGTTATGAATATCTAAATATTGTGTATATTTTGCTCCATTGTGTATAACATTGTTATCCCATCAATTAATAAGTCACTCATTTTTTCTAAAAAACATTCTATAATCATCGCCTTGTAATATTTTTCCATGCACACCTCTAATCCTAGATTATGGAAATCATCAATGACTACATTTAATTCTTGGTATGTTTTTATGGTTTTTGGCACTCATTTTTATTGATGTTTAGATATTACATCTAAATATTTATGCCTATAGCTCAATGTCTTGTTGAAAATACTAACAATCCCTATATCTAGAAAACCTTTATAATAATTGCATATAAATATCCTTGTAATGTTTACATATAAAATTTTATGCAATCCCTATCTATAAATACCCTAGTAATCCCTCTATTTCTTGGGTCTATATAATTCTAAATATTTTCAAAAAGAAAAATCTACTTATAACACAAAAGTCTATGAAATTATTTAGTGTATGCTAGTATAGGGTTTGTTTAGTTTTGGGGCTCATAGATATACTTATATCATTCATGAATATTATCTAAAATCATATTTCAAGGAAAAAGGAACATAGGATCTCACTATTTTCTTACCTACACTACGAGGTATGATGTAAGTACCTTCCTAGGGATAACCACTTATTGGTACACCCAAAACAAAAATGACTAATATATTCATATGGGTGAAATATTATCCTATTCTGAAGGTGGTATCCCTATAGCATGAGAAACAATATTCTTGTGAGGGAGGGGATGATGATAGATTTTGGTATGTTCTCTTAAGGTTTACTATGTAAACAAGGAAATCATGCAATTGCACAATTTCAATTGTACAACTTTCTAAAATGTACAACAATTGATTGTAAAATTACATAATGTATAATGTATGATTGTATGGTCACAAATGTACCATTGGCCAAAAATATTCAATTAGAAATTACTTGGTTTTCATGGTCAAATCCAATAATCATTCACTTAGCAATTAACCAATTTTATGCTCAAAAGTACAAGGATGAACTTCCAATATAAGTAATTGATCAACTATTCATTTTGTTAAAATAGTTTTATAATTCTATTAAATCTTTGCCATATATTTATTGTTATTGTATTGTATATTTACTAGATAAAAAAATTTGTTGTTATTTGAAGAATTGAAAATAGGTCTTTTTAGTATCATCCTTAATAATTACACAATTCAATCTCCACATATTCAATTATATATCTCATCCAATTCATCCATAGTACCAATAAGTGTAATAACCCAATAATTATACAATATTCCCTAATACACTTGTACATAATACATAGAATAGAATAATTGATGCTTCTTCATTCCTTGTTTGATTGAAATTTGACATAAACATCCATGAATCAAAGTATTAACTTAACAAACATAATAATTCCTCATGAACAAAAATGTTCCATAATGAACAACAATCTCATCGAAGAAATGAACAACCTTCAAAATGAGCACAAGGGTGCTTATAATACCTACCCAGGCCATTCCAAAATAGTTCCTAAAATATCACATTATTCAAAAATACCTCCATGTTAAAGTTTACTAAGGTTCTAATTTTATTTTGATGAAATTACATTCAAGCATATGATATTACATTTCATTTAATTGTTTACCTCCCTACATTGTATTACTAGCCAAACCCTACATTGTACAATTACTCAAAATTATGCAAATTCCTTAATTGTGTATTGACATTTATTCTTTTTTTGGGATGTGTATTTTATGCCTACATTTAACCCCCTTTAAATTATTCAATGTACTCATTGCCTCATTCTACTTGCCCTTGGATGACTTGTCCTACTTCTCGAGATCTTGAATCTATACTTGAAAAATAGATCATTTATCTCACAACTTGGAAGCATAGTTATTTAGTTCTACAACCTTTAGCCCATATTTGTTTACCTTCTCTTTGGCTCTAACAAAATCTTGTAGAAACTCATTATCTCAATTTGATATACCTTTGCATAGCTTCCTATTTAAAGCTCTCTTGATTCTAGTAGCGATGATGAGTTCCTCATTCTTCTCTGTTATTATTTCATCGTGTTGCTACAAGTTTGTATTATGAGCTAGTTTTTGCTCTTCCATAAATTGAAGCGTAGCCTTTTAGTCTATGATATTTTTTTTATAATGGTCTACATATTTTGCAATATTTGTTATTTTGAGATCCTTCAGTTACAAATACCCTTCTTACATTTTCAAATAATCTTCTTGATTCAACAATTAATCATGTTTTGCTATCAATTTCTCTTCTTGCTATTTGAGTTTTTGATTATTCAATATCAACTATTTCTTCTATGGATTCATCTATGCATAATACCTTTGTAGCATCTCTTCCTATTAATGTAGTTTTTTATTTTATTCTTCCATATACTATGTCAAAATTTGCCTTTGTTCTTCTTGAACTCAAATCGTATCCTTAATATTCTACCTCATTCTATTCAACTCTACTTTTATCTCATTTTTATTAGTTTCTACTTATTTCTTACTAATTTCTAGCTCATATTGTATTGCAACTATTTCTAACCATTTATTTATATATTATTTTCATATCCCCTTGCTAATATTTCTTAACTTTATAAATCTACTCTAGTTCCAAGGTAAGCCATTCTATCTAGTGCATTAGGAAATTATACTTCAAAAATAGAAATATAAACTCTGTTGGTGCTCTTCTAAATTCCATATCACCTATATCTGGTTGCGTTCTTTCCAAAAGAAGATAGATTCATGGAGGCACCCTGTAGTTAGTCTAAGTTTATTCTAATAAGCCATAAATTCCTAACATGCTTGTTACCCCTCCTATAGGTAACTACCATGGGTGGCATGCATATATCTTTGTTGTACTTATTGTCCTATTTTTATGATATCCCCACTCAAACACTTTCTCCATATCACTTAATGTATGTTCCTTCCAATTTTTTAGATATCCCACATAGCCTATGTGAAACTATAATCGAGTGTTTAAGAACATCTCAAATACTTGTTAAAATAAATAATTCATGTATTCTTCCATATTTTCTCCTTCATCATCTCATATTCCAAATATATGTACTTCAATTGAGTTCAAATATCCCTATCCATCCCATACTGATGTTTATCCTACAATTTCTCCTATGAGAGGGATATTTATCCAATCTCCTTAACTGGTCTCATCCCAATTGCATATTATAGTAAAATATGTGCTACATTTAGCTCGTCTCTCCTCTTTTTTATATCAGCTTTCCTCAATATCTATGACTTCGATAGCTAACTATTTTTCTTCTCTTGGTATCTGATCTTTTCTAGTTATTTTTGTACCTCCTATACCTATTTTTAATTTATGGGTACTAGATCAGGTCAATTTACCTCTTCTACATTTTTTTTCCTCAACTAGATTGTTATTACCACCTTTCATTATTAAAATGATCCTATGTATTTTTCTATCATTATTCTCTTCTAGTAGTATCACCATTGTTTCTTTTGCTTTTAAATGTTATTTTATTACCACTTTACCCAACAATTGTTTGGATTTATCCATCAATTTGAATTCATTAGATTTGATCAGCATGGGGATCCCATTGCTCCTCTTGGTTGATTCATTTCTATTTTTAGATTGATATACATTAATAAAAATTCACCTAGTTCTAATTTCATATCATCTATTGGGTTTGTAAGCATCACTCATAGTTATTTACTTTACATCTTACATTTTTCTCTCACATTACCTCCTTGTCCACACAAGACTTGGTGTTGGTATTATTGCTTCTTTATCCCTTTGAGATAGTGACTACTCCTATAACCCTTTTTTAGGTGCATTCAGTGTGTAAGAATATTCTAACTCCAAATTCTATAATTGATTCCTCCTATGGTGGACTTCATCCTCTGAAGCCTCATTCTCTCCCACCACTACAGGTTTAGTCTTACTTATATTTTTCTTTGGTTTGAGATTTTTTAGAGCGGTTTTTTGGATTGGAGCTAAGGTTAATCCTTAGGTATATATCTAGGCACTATTAACCCATAAAATAGAATACCTACCTTAGATACAACATCTAACCTTACCATTATTTCATGGAACATCAAGGAAAACTTATTTTTTGACCTCTAAAACAACCATTGGATTTATTTATCTAGATATGTGTCCTAATTATACTACACTCCTTTTGATTCCATCCATTTATTATACCATCTACACCAACAATTCTAAGGCTCATGCCTTGTCTAACAATCAAGATATTACTATGTTCATGGTACACTAAAGATCCTTATTCTTTAAATGGCTATGCTTGATTCCATACCCTCCCATATTGATGGACTTAGTGGATATTGGATACTTGATCAATGTTATGTCACTAAGTTATTTATGGGTCTCAAGTGTATCAATATGCCCTTTCTTTATTGGTTTCCCTTCCCTTGGTAACCCAAATATTTATCAATAATATATAGGTGAGAACTCCACATTGAGGTCTGAATTCCCTATATTAATAAAGGTGCAATTCTTCTTAGCATCGTATGATTGTATAATCTACAAGTACTCATTGAAAAAATTCTTGTAGAGGGTATGTACTTGTAATAAAATACTTACACATACTTTATCTAAGGGTAATTTTAACTCGTGATCCTTTGGATTTTCAATCCACCATTTACTACCTCTATTAATTGTGTAAAATTTATATGTTTTAACTCCACTTGACCACCTTTATCTTCATTTGCTAGGTCACTATAATTTTTTTGTGTGGTTTCTTGATGAACTTCACATTGAATTTCCATCTAATGTGCTCAAAAAGGTTCCATCTAAGATTCCCTTTTCAATTTTGGTTGCTTCCCACCTCTACCACCACACCAATTATTACATCCCCTCCATAACCTATAACATCTTATCCTATAAGGATGGTATCTACATACTATCCTTGGTTGAAACCCTTTTCCTTACTCCTAACTAGGGTAGGTTACTTCCTACCATAATAGAGACTCTCTTCCTTGTCTAAGCCATGGATACCTCTAATGTAGTGGTCCTGGTGAGCATTATACCTTATTTTCATAGTTCTTTGCATATAAGCTCAAAATTCATTCTTGCAACTCATCCTTCATATATATTAATTATTTTCTATAACCAAATATACCTCCTTTACAAGTTCATACAATGTGCACCAATTTCATACAATGATAATAAATTTTGTACAATTATACATAATTCTATACAAATCCTTCAAAAATCATACAAATCGCACCCAAATATAATATTCCTCCAAAAATTATACAATTTCATCCCAAATTAATAGTCTCTCATACCAAAGTGGTCCCTCAAGGGGATTTTTGATAATATATATATATATATATATATATATATATATATATATATATATATATATATATATATATATATATATATATATATATATATTTAGGAAAAAACCCCTTGAGGGGCCACCTTGGTCAAAGTCATGCAGGAGTCGCACTCGACCCTGCCCGCATCAACATTATCAATTGGATTTTGGTTACCCAATTCAAATTTTTTATAGGGTGGATATTCAAACTTGGGACCTACCTTGGAGGATTACCCTCTCCTCTCCAACTCACCTACAACACCCGGGTGCATCCCAAATCATATAATTGCATCCTAAATCATTTAATTCCTTAAAAAATTATACAATTGCATCCTAAATCATATAATCCTTATGAAAATCATTTAGTTGACCTATAAATCATAAAATTCCTCCAAAAATCATACAATTGATATTCAAATAATACACTTATTCCAAAAACCATAAAATTCACCTCCAAATCATACAATTGTTGCTAGTTCATACACTTAATCCTATAGTTATACAACTTACCAATTTTTGTATGATTCTTCGTAGGGTTTCTTTGTAAGTGTTTGGATATCTATCACTATAAATTTTTTGCATTCTATTATTATTTTTTACCATCAACTATGCCAACATTTCACTTTTAGGTGTGCAATTCATCCTTCCAATTTGTACAAATTGTTTTTTTTTTTTGGTATAATTTGTACAATTTTCCTTCGTACGATCTTATTTCTCCTCTCTTTAACCTACAAGTGCTAATAATATACTATATGTGGAAATATTATAAACATGCATGCCTAGGGTTTCAATTTTTTTCCTACATTTTGTTCCAATTTTTTCCTTTATTTTTTTGAAAATCACCCAACCCTAGATTTTTCTAGAAAAATCAAGCAAAAAAAGTAACCTTTATGTGCAATTTTTAACAGGTAATTTAGAAAATAAATATCTTGTGGATTCATGTATTGTGATTCATATATGGTATTCAACTAATTTTCTATTGCACAAGCCTTAATACCGTCGAATACCTTCAAATTTGGTGTCTCTATGCTTTTAATTTGTAATGAATTTCTTCTTGGTACCCCCTTTTTATAAATTTAACTACCAAGTGCATGAATAATTGCCATCTCAAGTTTTTACATGGGATTTTATTGCTTTGTACATATGCTTGCCAACTCATCCTTACATGCAGTTTATTTTTAACATTTTATAATTATTATCATGCTTGCTTTTTGTATCTTTCTTCTTATTTTATTTTTGCTTTTTCTAATTCTTTTATTTTTACTTTTCTTTTTTCCTTGTTTTTTCCACTTGCCATCATGGAAATCGTATTATGATATCCACTTGTATGATTTCATTTGTTTATATATAAATTTATGGTTCCACTAGATTATTTTTTGCAATAGTAGGTTGACTGATCATATGATTTGATTCAAACTGTTCAACTATATGATTTGGAACTGTACAATTTTCTAGTTTAGCAATCGTATTATCTTTGGTCATTCTTTCTTGACTATTACATCATTTCAAGATTTTTATTTATTCTATTGAATGATTATTTTTTGAAGGTACCCTAGGCATCCAATTTTCATTTGAGCAACCTTTACTCCTATCATCCTAGACTAGGTCTACCTCTAAACTTGGTGAGTAAGTTTCTAGTCTACTTCAACTACTTTCTTCTTGCAATAAAAATTTTCCCATTTGACTAGGATGTCTTTCTCATATAGGTCTTCCATGGGCTTTCCCTCTTGCTATCAAACCTCATTGAATATTGAATGAGATTTCATCTCTTTAAATTAATCTTTTTCCTACTTCTACTTCTTATTAGCCCTTGTTGATACACATGTGGTCACCCCAAATTACCTCTATTTAGATTAAATCCCCTAATATTTTTTTGAGTTCCACCATAAAATATATATTCTTGTTGTGCATTCCTTGTCATATTTAAGAGTGTATATTTTATCTCATTTTGTTACTTAGGTCATCTTGGAGTAGGAGGTCAATTTCTTTTCCTTATTCCTCTAAGTAAGGGGTTTGAAAGGTTTCTTCCCATATTCACTTGTTGCAACCCTTATCTATGAGCTAGTTGTCATATTTTAATACTCGGAATTCTTTTTTGGTGATCCTATTGTTTATTTGGCTCCTCTCTTTCCCAAGATCTAGGAGTCACTTCCATAAATTATATACTGGCAAGATAGCCTTCATTACGTTGAGCTCCTAGTGAAAATTTTTGTACTACCCTCAATATATTATCCACATAACTTAGTCATCTTATCCATATTCATTCTTTAAAATGATGTTATTGAGAAAAAATTGCCAAGGCTTCCCTATATCCAAGAAATTATAGTTAGTACTTAAGTCATGATGACTATAATCTTATCATGAGGACCATTCCATTGGTATATCCATTACTCTTTGAAGTCTCCTCACTTCCCTTATATTTTTTCTTCATTATCAATATGTGATGACATAAGCATCTAGTTTGGGATGAGTATGAGATTCTTATCTTCTTGAAAAAAATTCATTGCCACTACTATCCTGACTACTAATTCTTCTTAGTAAGATAATTCCTTCATCACTAGAATTATTAGTGTAGACACCAAAACAGCACCAATCCGATTATGTGACTGCAAACACTGATCGCTTTGACAAACACAGCCCCAGGGCAGCCCTCAGAGGTCAAACAATGGTCCTAACCACTTTCATAGCAATTTTGTAAGGTCAGGAAGCAATTTGGCACATTTAGACACTTTGCTTAGTATTCGTCTCACCCGGGGACGAATACTAACCGGAAATCGTCTCACCCAGGGACGAATTCTGAAATCGTCTCACCGTAAGGACGAATTCCAAGTTTAACGGGCAAAAAGAAGAATGGTGCCAAGTGGCAGCCCAGACGATCGATTGATGACTCTTGCCTCGCACACGTGTGTGGGTGGATAGATAGGCCGTTAGAAGACTATCACAAGGGCAGTTATGAGAGCCCAAGTCAATGGAGGACTCCCCTCCCTCATGGGAAGACATGACTGCCACATGGCACCTATGACCAACACATGGCATTTGTGCTTCCCTCTCAAAAGAGACCCCATGGGTCTATAAAAGGTGGGACTTTTCTCACCCAAAAGGAAGGTTAAAGGAGATTTCAAGCAACGAAGTGCTGCCGAGTTGAAGACCCACTTGCATCCCTTTTGGTTCACCTTCTCGCATCCACCAATCTCTTTTGCAAGGGAGGTTGTTGGGTGGCTTTTGGAAGCTTGAACCTGACCCAAATCCAACACATGGACACCTGAACCAACCAATTTGCCGACCCCCCAATCCTAAGAGGTTTTGGGCCTATCCCTAGTGGATTGGCTCCGAAGTCAAGTGCCAACGGTGGGAGGCCCACCCGGGCACCCCCGCACTTCCTAAGTTCCATTCTTTTTAGCATTCTAGATTATTTGTTCGCATTGCATATTGTGTCATTTTGTTTGGTGAACTCATAGCTGCAATTTCATAACTTTTGATCAGATTCTAGTATGTTTTGTGTCGCTTTGTTGTTTCACTAACTTGCAGGTGGCGATATCAAATTCCCGAGGATAGAGGCCAAATTGGGAGAATCCGACCATCTGGGTCGTCCCAAAATGGCCCCAATTACATAACCCCTCTGTCTACAGGTGTTTTGGAGGTCTCGAGAGCCGACATTGGAACAGATCACTTCGGCTTTTTCAACACAGAAGAATTCGTCCCACCCAGGGACGATTGCGATCGAATTCGTCCTGCCCAGGGACGAATTCCAGGTGAAAGCAGATTAGCCGACTGTTTCAGTGGTAATGGCCTTCTGGTAAGATCTTCTATTTTCTGTCAGTTTTTCGGGCTATTTGGATTCACTGTACTTACTGTTTCAGGCAAGTGTTTACATGCATCTTTGATGATTTTAGAGAACAAACACTCTTTATTTGCATAGATGCTACTAATGCCTTGATTCTTGTTTCTTTTGTAGGAAGAGCAGCAAGAGGTCAAAGACTCATCAACATCAGCGGCGGCAGCATTTTGGCCCGTCCATTTCAATCGTGGGCACGTGGAAAGAGGAACATTAAGTGATTGTAATCAAATTCTTTTAACGCTCCTAGCCCCTGAAAAGGGAGGAGGCGTATTTGTAACAGAGATCAAGAAAGTTTAATGAAAGGGCTGTGTTTTCTCCATTCGCTTGTATCTCGTTTTAATGTGTCTCTTTCGTTTCATGCATTTTACATTTCTAGGACTTAAGCGCATTTGTTTTTGGTTGCATCGCAATTAGTGTTTCCTTTGCCCGGAATCTCGTGCTTTCAGTGGCGATCACGGTGGGACCCTGTTCCCTGGTGTTTAAAATCACAAAAACTGATTAAATTTTTGTGTTTTGTGCTTGACAGGTACATTTTTTGTTGCATACTGCTATTCGTCTCTAGCAGGGACGAATTCTGTTTTGCAATTCGTCTGACCCTGGGACGAATTCAAATTCATCTCTGGGAGGGACGAATTCTGTTCTGTAATTCGTCTCACCAAGGGACGAATTTCTGTCTACAACTTTTCGAAGCAGAAATTCAGAAGCAACCGGTCCAGGCAGAGAAGAGGTAGGGATTTTTATAATCTCTGTTAAAATTTCTGTTTCTGTTTTTGTTTCTTTGACTGTTTTCATTTTATCCTGCATTACTTAGGGAAAGTCATTTATGCTTGTTTCATTTTCGCTAAATAAAATGAATCACACACACATCACGCAACAATTTTAAACCAAGGAGCTGGTCGTAAGACCCCAGCCCTTGAGCAAGACCAACGGTGGGTTCATCACCACCTTGGCTTAGCTTTGCATCCATTTTCTGATTGTCAACTGTTGTTAGGTGTAAATCCTGACGAAAGCGATCGAGTGTCGCTGGGGTGATTCCCATGCGCGCAAGGATAAGTTTTCTATGGTAGGTGCCATTAACGAGACAATCCCCCTTCCGTACCGCCTACGTACCATGTACCTTTCGCTCTCACGTACCTATAGTCTCCCTCTCGTAAGGGCGGGTATATAGAGAGGTTGGTATATCGGCCTGGTTGGTATATTGAAGGGGCTACCATTTTGGGAGTTATATGAGCCTTCATTATGCATTTAAACGTTCTTCAAAACCTACAAAAACAAAACAAAACATCAAAATGCACTAAACCAGCTTTAGGGCACACCGATAATCCTTAAAAGAGATAATCACGGTTTGCGCATGTGTGTGTTTATTTCGCTTAGTGTAGACAAAAAAAAAAAAAAATCATCATAAACGAGATAAAAAATCTACTTAGATAGTATAGAAGCAACGCAATGGTGTATACCCGTAGCCAAGCCCAATCAAGGGCAGAAGCTCCGGAAGGTACACAAGAAGCAGGCACAAGTCGCCTTCGCTTCAGTCTTGAGGACTTGGTCATACCGCCTTATCGGTCTAACCTACAAAAGAATCCAATTCAGAATCCTCGGTGGGGTATGCCTATTCAAAGCAGCCCCTTTCGAGAGGACGCCTTACATGTAGACCTTGAGGTAAACAGAGAATCGCCCTCTCAGGTTAGACATGAGTGGCCACGGCACGACGAAGCGCTAGACAGGCAAACCATCCATTTGGAGGGACAACGTGGATATGGTATCCCTTCTTTACCTCACATCAGAACAGAGAGACAAAATCTAGAGCGTAGGGTTCTTTACACAAAATGACCTAACTCCGCCTGCCCCCTTCACACCTATGAGAGGGAGCACGAGGAAGATCATCGCATTCCTCAAAGACAGCAACATACAACGCGGGAACCTTGCGCTTCCGCACCAGCTGGACATCATGATCACCCCTTGAGGCCAGAACCTCGAGTACAGGCCGCCTACCTCGACAGAGGGAAGCGACCCCTTGAAGTTGTAGATCATCAAAATCAAGGCAAACACATAGGAGGAACATTCGAACCTCCAGAGCAAAATAGGGTAGACCAAATTGACCCGATAGTCGCCCAACATGCCACCCGTCAAGCCCAAATCATGCGGCTTAAACAAAGTCATCAGGAGATAGAGTATCAACACCGCTTGGATAGAGAGCGCATGCAACGCGAAGCGGATGAGCTACGCTATAAACTACCTGAGAGGGAGCCAACCCCTCGCATTCAAAGAGCCGAACAATATGTGAGACATAATCCGTTGGTGCAGGACAGGTCTCCACGACCTCGTCAAGCTTTGCCTCCAAGACCTCATGGATTCGAGAGGGAGGCAACTCCCCGAAACAATGATGGGTACCTTCAGCGAGGGCTTGATCAGGGTCATAGGTTTCGCCCAGAGACTCCTCAAGAATTTTACGAGGAGTATGAACCGGAAGAGGAATATGTTGAAAGTCCCCATCAAGGCAGGAGGGATGCCATTCGGCCACCCCTCCATAGGCCTCCAGTTTATCATAACTTACAACGAGAGAGAACAAGAGAGGAAGAAATAAAATCTTCCGATGCATACCAAGCGCTATTGGAGCGTTTGGAGTCTATGGAAACAAAAGTTGCTGGGCATCAAAAACCCACATTACGTCAACTCCGCAGTAATCCGGTGCATCCCTCAGTGCCTACACCTCTTTACCCCGAGCACTTCAAGTTGCCTCAATTGGCAGTTTTTAAAGGTGAAGAGGACGCACAAGAACACGTTACAAGATTTTTAAGCCAATGCTTCGGCATCCAAGATAATGATGCATTGTTGCTTAGAACATTCATAACCACATTCGCAGGCCCCGCCTCGGATTGGTTCACACAACTACCCAAACACAAGCATAAGCAACTTAGATCAATTAGTAGATGCGTTTCTTGAACGCTTTGCCTTCAACACAAGGAAGAAGGCATCACCGAGTGATCTCGGCGAGCCTCAAGCAATTTGAAGAGGAAACAATGGCAGCATATGGGAATCGATGGAGAGCTTTGCTTTCTAAGTTACCCTACCGTCCTCCTATGTCTGATCTCACGCAGATGTTCGCAAAAAGTTGCTTAAAATCAATCTTCGGTCTATTGTTGCTGCGACAATACGATAGCTTAGAAGAAGCTTTGGTGCAAGCCGCAGTCATAGAAGAGATTAAAATAGGTGAAGGCGCAATTGCTAAGCCTAAAATGAAAGAGTGGAATAAAACCACTAAAATCGGGACAACGCAACCACAACACGCTACAATCAACCAAGTTGCGATAAATGTTCCCGCGCCTGTGCAAGAAACGCAGCCCCAAAAGGCTAATTACTAGGCAGTGCCTCCTGCTTATGAAAGAGATAATAGAAGACAGGAGCAAAATTACCCGCGTCGCCCTAGACGACATTTCACCCCATATGCGGAGTCTAGGGATTCCTTATTTGACCGCTTGTCAGCGGCAAATTTAGTCACTCGCGCATAAATTCAAACTATAGACCCTAACATTCCCAAGCCTAGGGGGTACAGAGAAGAATTGTATTGTAGATTCCATAGGCGCAGAGGACATGACTTGAATGGGTGCTGGAAATTCAAAGAACTAGTCCAAGATTTGATCGACAATAGAACATTGGTCGTGGACAACCCCATCGCGCCAAACAACCAACAAATGGGGGTATTCAAGGACCCCTTGCCCGCCCACGAGGCATAGACAAAACCACTCCAGATTAACGAGGTGCGACAGGATCTTCCCACGCAGGGATTTGTGGGAATGATTAGCATAGTAACAAGGAACAGAAGGTACCCAAGCAGCTTGCCCCCGAGGTAGCTACGAGGGAAGTTCTGACAACAT
Organism: Wollemia nobilis; assembly: GCA_028583015.1. Taxonomy (NCBI): domain Eukaryota; kingdom Viridiplantae; phylum Streptophyta; class Pinopsida; order Araucariales; family Araucariaceae; genus Wollemia; species Wollemia nobilis. Next base: position 786,067 of record JAQPPZ010002593.1, read on the forward strand.
CGCAGCCTCAACAACGCCCAACGCAGTTGCCTCCGCCTAGACCCGAGGTCACAATACGAACCAAACTCACGTAGAGTTTGCAGACCACATCGGCTAGGCTGTCCATTTACGAGCTTATTCAACAGTCAACACCCCATAGGGAAGCTCTTATGGACATTTTAAAAGCCATTGAATTACAGCCCCACGAAGCAAATTCTTTCAACGACTTCGTAGGACATGTGAAACGATGTACGGAGCCGGTCATCACATTCAGAGAAGATGAGGTCAAAACGATATCGAATGACATGGCAGATCCACCCCTGCACGTTATCGCGCGGGTCAACGGGATTTCGTACAAGAGAGTGCTGATAGATACTGGCTCGTCCAATAACATCATTACCACTGCAGCCTTAAAACATTTGAAGTTTCCAGCCTCTCACATCACAGCCTCCACGTACACACTGCGAGCTTTCAACGATGCAATATGCTCGACAGTCGACACAGTTGTTCTGCCTATCCAGGTAGGACAAAAGACAATACCTACACTGTGCCATGTGTTGGAAGGCGAAATGGCTTATAATATACTGCTAGGGCGGCCTTGGATCAGGGACATGAAGTGTGTCCCTTCGATCGCCCACCAATGCTTAAAGTATGCTTATGAGGGAGAAATACATGTAGTCCCAATGGACTTAGAGCCCTTCAAGTATTGCAATGCGGTACAATTCATGCCTCAATCGACCCTCCCTTCAACGCATTTGGATTTTCAATTAAATCCATCTAAACAGGGTCCGATACCGCAAGCACCACTGGTGGCCAACAAGGCAAAATCCCAGCCAGGTGAGACCTCATCACCTGCTCCTTCATCATCAACGCCACCTATCATGGCCCAAAAGAAGGACAAGGGAAAAAATATCGTGGAAGAGGTTAAACCCTTGGAAGAAAGGTTGCCCACAATCTCAACGGTATCAACGGAGAAAACACCCAAAGACAATGAAACTAAGACTCCTGAAACACCAAACATGGAATGGAGTCAAGAAGGACTACCATTTCCTCCCACCCAATCATCAACAATCACTGTTGAAATGGCCAGTACGGGCTTGGGGGAATATTTGGTACAAAATGTTGTGGCGACGCCAGCATTGGAGTCAGTACAAGACATGGGAAGACCTCGCCTTCCCATAGGGACAATTGTTCCTCTAGGCTACCCTCCAAACCAGACAAATTTCGTGTATGGGGGCCTTGATCATGGTCTTGAACCATGCCAACAAAAGGAAGCAGACGAAGAGCCTTTTGTTGAAAACATCAACTATCTGTCAAACCCATATTTTGCCCTAAAATATCTCGGCCAATGCAATTGGCATGGATACGGGCTAGGAAGATATGAGCAAGGGATGCGGATCCTTTGCCAACCAAGATATCAGATGCCATATGACAAGTCGGGGGTAGGGTTCAACCATCCCCTGCCATTAGACATCTTGGTTGAAAATATGCAAGGCCTAGAAATAGGCAACAAGGGGGGATTGGCATTAGACCCTTATGCCAATCCAAATACAGAATACACATTGGGAGACTACCTCCCATGGTCAACAAACACCCCTGGAAATAGCAGTAATCCCTCTCCTTTGCTAGAGAGAGGCGAAAGTTCGAACAGTGGTCCTCAAAGAGAAAACCAACGGCTGTCGGACATCTTTCTGAAGCTGTTCCCCTTAGAGATTCCAGATGAAACAACACAGCATCAAGAGAATCAGGTCCCTCCACCAAGAGTGGAACAACCACAATGGGACCAGATTAACTTGCTGGAACAAGGAGGATCCTCAACGCCGCAAGCAACGATTGCTGAAGAGGATGAACATTTTTGGGTCTTCGAAAGTGATTCAGAAGATGAGACTGAAATGGACTATCTCGGACATGCGCGACGACATCACCATGCTTTAACCCATGAAGATCTAATGGGACAGATGGGCATACGGTTAGGGCATGAATGGTGGGTAGACCCAGCAAGGTGGGACCAAGTATTGGATCCATGGCTCCAAATTCAAGATGAGCATCGTCCACCTCGAGATCCCATCATGACACCGATGTCGAGAAAAGACCCTGCCATCCTTTTCGCAAATAGGGACGAATTCGCACCTAGGGAAGATCCATTCGTGCCCGTTCCCGTAGAGCCAGATCCAGAGTATAGGGAGCATCTAAAAGAATCGAGCTATCACACCCACGGTTCTGGAGACCAAATTCATTCCATCCACATGATCTCCATTGATTTGACCGCACCCATCCGCAATCCGGCCGATCCAACACGGTCATTGCATCTAGACATAGATGCCATCGACTGGGATCGCGTCAATTCACCTTTATCACCATCAGAGTACTGGCCTTTCGGTGAAATGCCTCATTTGACCCCAAGGACAACTCAAGAAATTTTTTAGGCTGAAGAGGGACCCGAGGTTCCAAACGCAGATTTAAACTCAGCCAATGATATCCATTTGATCCCGACTCCACATCAGTTGGAGGAAGGATCCCACATGTCAGTCGAAGAAACGACTGACGTAGACATCGGCTTAGACCCAACGAATCCACAGATTATCAAACTGGGGGTAAGTCTTTCCCCCGAAGAGCAAGCCGATTACATTACCCTTCTCAAAGCGAAGAAGGAGGTTTTTGCATGGTCATACAGAGACATGCCGGGACTAGACCCGCAGCTAGTCACGCATAATTTAACGCTTGATCCGACAATCAAGCCTGTAAAGCAAAAACTACGCAAGATGCACCCAACAGTGGCCTTGATGGTCAAAGACGAATTACAAAAGCTGTTGGATGCACAGTTTGTCATCTGCGTGGATTATCCGCCATGGCTGTCCAACATGGTTCCCGTCAAGAAGCCCGATGGGAGGATTCGCATATGCACCGATTTTTGAGACCTAAACAAAGCGAGTCCTAAGGATGATTTCCCCTTGCCAAGCATCGACGCGCTAGTAGACGCTACAGCGAGGTCATGAAATGCTCTCCCTAATGGATGGCTTCTCGGGATACAACCAAATTCGTATCAATCCTGAAGACCAACTTAAAACGGCGTTCACAACGCCTTGGGGGACATTTTGTTATAAGGTCATGCCTTTTGGCCTTAAAAATGCTGGCGCTACCTACCAACGTGCCATGACATACATCTTCCACGATTACATGCACAAAACTTTGGAAGATTACATGGATGATTTGTTAGCCAAATCTCTTTTGCGCTCAGATCATCTCGGTGACTTAAGCAAGATTCTCGATCGCCTCATAGAGCATAAGGTCAGACTGAATCCCAAGAAGTGCGTATTTGGCGTCACATCTAGAAAACTCTTGGGTTTTATAGTCTCAAAATGAGGCATCGAAGTGGACCCAAAGAAAGTCAAGGCAATCCTTGAAATGGCTCCCCCAAACACTATCAAGCAGCTCAGAAGTCTGCAAGGAAAGGTCACGTCGATTAAACGCTTCATAGCGCAATTATCTGACAAATGCCGACCCATGAACAAATTATTGCACAAGGGAGTTACATTTCACTGGGATGACGAGTGCCAGTCGACCTTTGACGAAATCAAACAATACTTGGCTTCGCCGCGAGTATTGGCACCACCTAGACCAGGAGTGCCATTCTACTTATACATCTCGACCATCGAGGTGGCACTGGGAGCCATGCTAGCCCAAAAGAATGAACTTCACAAAGAACAGGCTACTTACTATCTTAGCCGCACCCTGGTCAGTTACGAACTTAACTATGCATACGTTGAGAAACTCTGCTTGGCAGTGGTGTTTGCTACCAAAAAGCTATGCCACTACATGCCGAGCAACACTACGTATGTTGTGTCTAAGGAGAATCCATTGCGATACATGATGAGTCGTACTTATCATAGTAGTCGCACGGCGAAATGGATCATGTTGTTGACGGAATTTGACATTGAGTTCATTGGGCAAAAATCTATCAAAGGACAAGTCATAGCCGATCAACTAGCAGAGGCTCCTCTTGAAGACGATCAGCCTCTGGTCATAGAACTACCCGATGATGGGGTCTTCCATGTCTCAGAATCGCCAGATTTTGATGAGCCTGAGTCACGAGCCGACATAACCCCTGTTCTTCGATGGTTCTAAATGCGAGCAAGGTGGTGGCACAGGAATTGTATTCTTCACACCGCAGGGCGCTCCAATGCCCCCGTCATTTAAATTAAACTTCCAATGCACCAACAATAATGCAGAATATGAAGCCTTGCTCCTAGGTCTTCAAACAGCAATCGCCATGAACATCAAACGATTGAATATCTTTGGTGATTCACTCGTTAATAGTCAATCAAGTCAAAGGGGTATATCAATGCAAATGCCCAGTTTTGAAGGCCTATAAAGCCCTCGTGGACAAATTCCTGGCAAAACTTGAGTGGTATGACATCGAGGCACTCCCTCGATCATCGAATCATTTTGCGGACACAATGGCCTCCCCGGGGTCACTAATCCCGCAAGACCTTTTCGGTGATATGACAACTATTCAAGTCAAAACCTTATCGCAATCCGTGATAGAGCGCGCAAGCTCAGACTTGACGCCAGGAATCCACATGATCCAGATTGAACCATCCTCGGATAAGTTCTTTCGAATCCGAGATCGTCTAAAACGTGCCAACTGGGGGTCCTTGTTCTCCCCCACTCCCATTAATAGCAACACAACGCTATTCTTACAAGTTCTATCCCATTCAGCATTTGTTAGGGAAGAACTTCGAAAGGGATTGGCTGTTCATACTGTCGAGGTTTCTGATCAACAGGACTGGTATTTACCCATAAGAGACTACCTCAAGTTAGGTAATCTTCCCTTTGGATTGACGCACGCCGCAAAACGAACATTCAAGCAAAAAGCGGCTAAGTATGTCTTGATAGGAGACATTTTGTATCGTCGAAGCTATGACGGAATTCTTCTTCGTTGTTTGGACCAGCAAGAGTCCACTTGGGCAGTCGCCCAAGCGCACGACGGTACATGTGGTGGCCACTTCAGTGGTATGGCCATCGCAAAGCGCATTCTTCGCATGGGCTATTATTGGCCATCTTTAGAGCGAGATTGTTGCGAATATGTCAAGAAGTGCGTGAAATGTCAACATCATGCCAATTTGATGCACGTACCTTCCTCGGCCCTACAGACAGTCCGATCGCTTGGCCATTTTCGTAGTGGGGCCTCGATCTAATCGAAAAGATCTCCCTGCATCGTCAGGCCGTCACATGTTTATCATAACGGCCACGGAGTATTTTACCAAATGGGTGGAAGCAATTCCGTTAACCTCAACGAAAGGACCCCGCATTGTGGAGTTCATCTTGCATAACATCATATGTCGTTTTGGTATTCCATCCAAAATAATATCGGATAATGGGCCATCATTCAAGAACAAAGACGTGCGTGCTTTGACCACAAAGTACAAAATTCAGCACAACTTTTCAACGCCCTATTATCCGCAAGCAAACGGGCAAGCAGAGGCATCAAACAAAACACTAGTCGCCATCCTTAAAAATACAGTCGCAGACAGTCATAAGGATTGGCACATACAAATCCCACTTGCCCTTTGGGCTTATCGCACTAGCATTCGGACGCCCACTGGGGCAACTCCATTTTCGCTCGTGTATGGCTCGGAGGCAGTAATGCCTCTCGAGTTGGAAATTCCTTCCCTCCGCATATCAATGCAGGAGTTCATCGATGATAACACTGCGTGGCAGGCCCGGTTAGACCAACTTACGTTGCTTGACGAACGACGCGTTAATGCTCTCGAGCACTTACGTATCTATCAAGAGCGGCTTAAGAAAGCATACAACATGAAAGTTCACCTAAGAGACTTTCGGGTTGGTGATTTGGTTCTGAAGGAAAACCAACAAAACTCTAATTTGCCGTCCCACATGAGGGACAAATTCATGGCAAATTGGTTAGGTCCATATGTCATTGATAGCATAATAGGACCCGAGACATACCGGCTAGCTTCTCTTGATGGTATCAAGGAAACAGAACCCTTGAATATCAGTCATTTGTGACCATTCCACATCTAAGAAAGCCATATCCTCAAAAAGCTCCAAGGATTATCACAATCACTTGGTCAATCCAAAAGCTCCAAGGATTATCGCAATCACTTGGTCAATCCAAAAGCTCCAAGGATTATCGCAATCACTTGGTCAAACACAAAAAGCTCCAAGGATTATCGCAATCACTTGGTCACCACAAAAAGCTCCAAGGATTATTCACAATCACTTGGTCAATCCAAAAGCTCTCAAGATTATTATCGCAAATCACAAGGTCATTATCCACACCACAAAAGCTCCAAGGATTATCACAATCACTTGGTCACATCCAAAAGCTCCAAGGATTATCGCAATCACTTGGTCAAACAAAAACCAAGGATTTATCATCACTTTCAACACAAAAAGCTCCAAGGATTATCACAATCACTTGGTCAATCCAAAAGCTCCAAGGATTATCGCAATCACTTGGTCAAAACAAAAAGCTCCAAGGATTATCGCAATCACTTGGGCAAAACCCAAAAATCTCCAAGGATTATCGCAATCACTTGGTCACACCAAAAAGCTCCAAGGATTATCGCAATCACTTGGTCAAACCTAAAAAGCTCCAACGATTATCGCAATCGCTTGGTCAAATTCATCAATAGAGAGTTCCTCTAGCACCGCATATTCACATTCACAAAATCAATCCATCAAAAGTACAAAAATATGTAGCAGCATTAAACATTGCATCCATACATTGCATATTTGTGGTTGTATAGGTCAAAGGCACCATAGGCTGCAATTGCTCTGCTAGTCCATCTTGTTCCGCATAGTTCCATTTTACAAAAACAACAAAAACACCATGCATAACTTTTACCACACTAGAGTCAGTGGTCTGTAAATGTACCAAGAGTTTCAGTGATTCAGTCATCATTTTCCTCTTTAACCATGTAATGTATCAAATCGAACAGATTTTACGAAGGTAGAGTCATACTTGAAATACACCTTGTTACGTAACATCCCAACACAAATTAAGACACATAAAACAATTCCCAAGTTGTGTGAACGAAAGATGAAACCTGCAAAGTAATCCAGGTCACCACAAGCGAAATGGTTATCTTGCTCATCCCCCTATGCGAATGACCCCTAGAATGCTGAGAGTTGGCAAAAGGACAAGCATCCTCCCTACCCAATTCCCTAAGAATCCCTAAAGTTCTCAATAATTGCAAAACATCAAAAAATTTGCAAAACGTCAAAACTCCAAAATTTGACATCCTACAATGCACACATCAAAAGGCACAAGCAATAGTGATTTTCGTCACTCCATATCCCCAATCCCTTGCTCAAAAGAAAAACAAATCAAAATAAACAGTGATCTTATCACTACAAACGAGCAAGTATCCCAATACAATTGAAGAAAAGAAGGGAGTGAACTTGAATCCTTGGAACTCTCAAGGATTCTAACAGGTCATGAGGCAAGCCTCAATACCGGTTTGGTTGATAGCCTATCGGTAATCGGCGGTAAACTTCTCGCATGACGATATATCTGTCACATTAACTTGCGTACAGATCAATGTTTGCATGTGGATGAGCTAGCTTATGGCATCCTGGATAACACCGCAGATTAATCTAACTAAATACACCAAAGGAGTTAGTGGAGCTAATTCGGTGATCCTCAGTACAGGTTCGGTTGAAAGCCCATCTGGCACTGGCGGTATCCTGACAAATACCACATAAATGAACTCAATTGCACACACAGGGATGTGAAATAGCTTGGTCAAAAACAAGTCCGATTCATACCTTGTTCAAAAGTCTTGTAAGATAAAGTACAATCATGGCTAGTGAGTTAAAACCGTCTGAGTCTCAGAAAACCTTAGCTACATTTCTAAACCAACTGCGCTACTTTTCATCCTTACAATACCATCAAAAAATACAAAAATAAAAACCACATGTATACATACAAAGTCATGCATCACAACAATCGCCTAAAAACAAAATAACAGAGTTCTAAACAATCCTTGGTGCCATAGCCAAACATCACAAACCCCATTCATCCATTTCATATCCGCATATCACATATAAATCAAAACCATTTGCATTCATCATAGCATATGCATCCATCAAAATAAATCAACATGCATACATCCATATTCATCAACCATCATGCACAAGATCAAAGAAAATCAAAACAACAAAAACAACAAATAAATGCAACACAAAAACAAAAAGCAATAAACATTGCTAGACACAAGTGCTCTTGCACTTAACCTCTTGGCATAGAAAAACTGATGTCAGGGTCTACATTGTCACTATCCTACTCCCTAAGAAGGCTACCATAGCCGGACCGCTCCACGGGAAGACGGATTTTTGACAATTTCATCCCCAAACGACGTCACAAAAGGGTCAAAGCCCACTCAAAAACAACAAGAAAATCAAAACAACACAAAAAGCAATAAACATTGCTAGACACAAGTGCTCTTGCACTTAAACTCTTGGCATGGCAAATCGACATCAGGGTCACAAATTATCACTATCCTACTCCCTAAGAAGGCTACCATAGCCGGACCGCTCCACGGGAGACGGATTTTCAAAAATTTAATCCCCAAATGGTGTCACAAAAAAAAACAACAAAAACAACAAAACATGCAACATAAAAACAAAGCAATAAGCATTGTCGGACACAAGTGCTCTCGCACTTAACCTCTTGGCATAGAAAATCGATGTCGGGGTTCAAATTGTCACTCTCCTACTTCCCCAAGAAGGCTATCATAGCCGGACCGCTCCACGGGAAGATGGGTTGTCGACGATTTCACCCCATTATGGCATCACAAAAAGGGTTAACACCCACCAAAAATAGGTCCAGATGTTGGAAAAATTGCACATGCTTAACGATAAACCATCTAAAGGCACCCTTGCACAAGTCATCTTGGGTCAAGCGACTCGTCGCTTTTCTCATGAAGGTCATTCCCTCATCGATTCGTCGCTTGAGGGGGTAGTCACACTTAGTCACCAATCAACAATCACACACCCAATTAAGGAAAACGACATGCATTCAAAGAATCATTGACAAAGACAATCACGCTCCCCGCTTGGGGCAATAAACAAGCAACAATCAAATCAATCAAACACTTGGCATTTCGTGAATCATGAACACAAGGTTCCCCCGTGGATAAAACGCCCTTCGCCTATTCATGACCGATCAATGTCTAAGTTCAAGTCACACCTCACCAAAATAGGTTAACACTTGAAATCAAACTCCTTAGCTCGTCAGAAGAAAGGATTCAAGAATGCATGCCCTTTCCATGCTTGGGGCATCAAAAGTTGGTTAGGTTACCAAGAAACCCTAATCATTAGTGCTTTGGTTATCTATTTTTGCTCGGCGCTGTGCCATGCGCAGCGCATCCCAAAAAGGGGCATTTGTAGACACCAAAACAACACCAATCCGATTATGTGACTGCAAACACTGATCGCTTTGACAAACACAGCCCCCAGGGCAGCCCTCAGAGGTCAAACAGTGGTCCTAACCACTTTCATAGCAATTTTGTAAGGTCAAGAAGCAATTTGGCACATTTAGACACTTTGCTCAGTATTCGTCTCACCCAGGGACGAATACTAACTGGAATTCGTCTCACCCAGGGATGTCTGAAATCGTCTCACCCAGGGACGAATTCCAAGTTTAACGGGCAAAAAGAAGAATGGTGCCAAGTGGCAGCCCAGGAGCCAGTTGATGACTCCTGCCTCGCACACATGTGTGGGTGGATAGATAGGCCGTTAGAAGACTGTCACAAGGGCAGTTATGAGAGCCCAAGTCAATGGAGGACTCCCCTCCCTCATGGGAAGACATGACTGCCACATGGCACCTATGACCAACACATGGCATTTGTGCTTCCCTCTCAAAAGAGACCCCATGGGTCTATAAAAGGTGGGACTTTTCTCACCCAAAAGAGACAAGTTAAAGGAGATTTCAAGCAACGAAGTGCTGCCGAGTTGAAGACCCACTTGCATCCCTTTTGGTTCACCTTCTCGCATCCACCAATCTCTTTTGCAAGGGAGGTTGTTGGGTGGCTTTTGGAAGCTTGAACCTGACCCAAATCCAACACATGGACACCTGAACCAACCAATTTGCCGACCCCCCAATCCTAAGAGGTTTTGGGCCTATCCCTAGTGGATTGGCTCCGAAGTCAAGTGCCAACGGTGGGAGGCCCACCCGGGCACCCCCGCACTTCCTAAGTTCCATTCTTTTTAGCATTCTAGATTATTTGTTCACATTGCATATTGTGTCATTTTGTTTGGTGAACTCATAGCTGCAATTTCATAACTTTTGATCAGATTCTAGTATGTTTTGTGTCGCTTTGTTGTTTCACTAACTTGCAGGTGGCGATATCAAATTCCCGAGGATAGAGGCCAAATTGGGAGAATCCGACCATCCGGGTCGTCCCAAAATGGCCCCAATTACATAACCCCCTGTCTCGTAGGTGTTTTGGAGGTCTCGAGAGCCGACATTGGAACAGATCACTTCGGATTTTTCAACACAGAAGAATTCGTCCCACCCAGGGACGAATTGCAGTCAGAATTCGTCCTGCCCAGGGACGAATTCTAGGTGAAAGCAGATTAGCCAACTGTTTCAGTGGTAATGGCCTTCTGGTAAGATCTTCTATTTTCTGTCAGTTTTTCGGGCTATTTGGATTCACTGTACTTACTGTTTTAGGCAAGTGTTTACATGCATCTTTGATGATTTTAGAGAACAAACACACCTTTTTGCAGCAAGTGCTACTAATACCTTGATGTTGTTTCTTTGTTCGCAGGAAGAGCAGCAGAGGTCAAAGACTCATCAACATCAGCGGTGGCAGCGTTTTGGCCCGTCCATTTCAATCGTGGGCACGCGGAAAGAGGAACATTAAGTGATTGTAATCAAATTCTTTTAACGCTCCTAGCCCCTGAAAAGGGAGGAGGCGTATTTGTAACAGTGATCAAGAAAGTTTAATGAAAGGGCTGTGTTTTCTCCATTCGCTTGTATCTCTCATTAATGTGCGCTCTTTCGCTTCATGCATTTTACATTTCTAGGACTTAAGCGCATTTGATTTTGGTTGCATCGCAATTAGTGTTTCCTTTTTCCGGAATCTCGTGCTTTCAATTAGAATCTTCTTGTTGATTCCCTTGTTTAGGTGATATGGTATTCTCTTCAATATATCACCATAATATTTGTGCTACTACATTTATAATTGAAATATCTTGCATTGGTCCTCTCAGTTCTACTTGTGATATTTCATCCTCAATAGAACTGTTCCTTAAGCCTTCGTGTTGTCTCCTTATACCTAGGGTACTTTATTTTTTTCATTTTTTAGTTCCATTTAGCTTGCATCCTATTTCTCATCAAGCCATTACATTGTATTATCCAATTCCTTAATTATTTATCCTTAAAGTCTTGTATTATGCACTTGTAATATCTCATGTTTCTCTTGTAATTATTATTCTTGATGGCACATCTATTCTTGTATCATTTTGATTTAGGCTATCATGGTAACCCCATTAAATTATTCATCTACCACACCTTCTTCATATAATCTTGGAATATTCATTTTTAATGAATATGTTTGATCTAGATACTAGACTGTAAGTCATATCCTTTGTTGATATTTTTCTTGTTGAGGCAACTCTCATTGCTCCAACCAAGGATATACTACTACTTCCATTGGTTGATAATATTCTTCTTGTATCTTGGTACTACTTCTTGATTCCTTATTTAATTTGGAGGAATTCATTCCTCCTCTTCTTATTTAATTCTTTCTATCTTATTTTTAAACCTCACGTGTATTTGTATTCTTCTTATTTCACTAGGTTAAGATATTAGTTCTTGTTGTTCCATAATAAATTGTGTCTCCTCTCCTAAAAATAGACATGCAATCCCAATATCAAATTTCCCTTGAAAACAATGTTGGTTATTCTAGATTAATTTTTATTATTCGTAATATGTTGCTTCTTGTTGTTGAATCTGTTCTATTTCATTTAAAGTGATGAACAAGCATTGTTTTTTATATGGTTTTAACCATGAACCATTCATTATTTTGGGTACCACTATCTCATACAACTTCTACAATTTAACTACACCATTTTTCATCACTTTTATCACTCTATAGAGACCAAGCCATAACGTTTTCAACTTACCTAACTTGATTTCCCATTTACCATTATAACTTTAAACTAAATCTCCTAGATTATGTTCTAATTTTCAAAGATGCTTATCATGTCATATTTTTCTTCACTTTTAGGCTACATCAATTTTCCATTGTGTCATGAATTATCTTTCATCTAACTTGATCAATACTTATAATATTTCCTTTAAACTCTCTAGTTCATCCAAATGATGTTCCAAAACTACTCTTAGACTAGGTACCAAGAACTCTACTAACACCATTACCTCTTACCCATACATTAACTGGAATAACATATGGCCTATTGTAGGTTTAAAGGTTAAAATATATACCCATAGAATACATGGAAACCTTTCCTCCCAATATGCTCCTTCTAATCCATAGGTTTTATATAGTGTATAGTGTAGGATTTTGCTAGTTGTATTCACCTATCCATTTGATCTAGGATTGTATGGACTTGATAATGAAAGAAAAAACTGAAAATTAGTTGTGATCTTCTTGATAACCTCATTAACAAAGTGATCACCCCTATCACTTTTTATTTGTAACATAATTTCAAACCTTGTGATTACCTATTCATATAAGAAATGGGTTGTACTTTTTACCATATTATCTAGTAGTATCCTTATGTCTACCCATTTGGTTAGGAATTCTATTGCTACAATGATATATCAATATTTCCTCCTTTGGGTTATTTTAACTAGACTAAGAAAATCCAAATCCCATATTTCAAACAATTCTTGAGATTGAGATGGATATAATGGCATAAAGTCATGATGCAATAGTTTCCCTACTCTTTTTCAGGTATCATATGCTTGTACATATTCCTTTGCATTGTGGTATAACATAGGCCACCACAATCATACAAAAAGTATTTTTATTATAGTAGCATCTAGCCCCATATTCCCATATGTTAAATCTTCATGGGCTTCTTTTAATGTTATTTTAAAATTTTCCTCCATTACACATCTTTTCGAAATGCCTTGTACAATAATCCAACTATAAACGAAAAAAGGTGTTGACTTCATTATTACTTTCTTTTCTCAACTACTATCAATTTTAGGGGTAATTATCCTATGGTTAAATACTCATAAATTAATTTATACCACAATGGTACAACATTATTTGCAAATAGATGAGCATCAAGAAATTTATTTGACACTCCTATTCCTATAGGTTCTCCTAAGAAAATTATTGATAAATGATCTGCTATTATATAATTTTTATTGAGTCTAACCACCATCCAAAATATAAATTCTTTCAAGGTAAATATCCATCTATTAACTCATCCCTATATCATTGGTTTATTTATTAGGTACAATAGATCATTATGATCCACATAAAAGGAAAATGGGTTTTCTAATACGTAATGATTAAATTTTTAAATTGCATATACCATTACCAAATCCTCTCATTATATTGTACTATATTTTCTTTCCACTCTTGATAGTAGATAACTTGTAAACTAAATGAATTTATCCAACCTAAATTTCTCTTTTTGAGGCAATGTACAACCTATTGTGAAATTGAACGCATCAATATGAACATGGAACTCCTTATGACATTCTAAAAATACCAAAATGGGGCTACACACAAGCTTTATTTTAAACTTCTAAAAATATCCTTGATGCTTCTCCATCCAACTAAAGGGAATATTCTTTTTTGTCAATGAATCTAATGGATAGAACACATGCATAATTCTTGATAAACATTTTGTAATATCCTATGGATCCCAAGAAGGATTTTTGAACTCATGTCATATGGATCCTCCATATTCATAATGACATGAATCTTATTAGGATCTATCTTCAACCATTTTCTACTCACTATGTGTCCCAAAAATTTACCATATGGTACCATTAAGAAAATTTCCATATATTCAAAAATATTTGTGCATTTCTATAGTGACTCATAAATTCACTTAGGGTTGGTAAATGGTCCATAGTTTTACCATATATAGAATAATTGTTTGATAATACCTTGAATTTTCCTATTGCCAATTGGTCAAATATGTGTAAAATAGTTTATTAAAATGTGGAAAATGCATTGCATAGCCAAAATAGTATTATTTATTTTTTATTATACTAGAGGAAATGATAACTCGTTACAATTTTCTACATATCTTCATGGATTTGAATCTCACTCCTTGTCACCACTATAACCTCTAGTTACATCGAGTAAACCTTTTACATAGCCAACTATGTTGATGTGACATGCCCATCGTTAGTACAAGATCCAAGGGATTGGAATCTTGGTCTCCATTCTCCTATAGAAGTATTTTTACCATTGAACCAAACCCTTGGATCTAGCCCAAATGATACTCTATTAAAGGCATAAATATCATTTTCCACTACAAATATAGTCCTCAACTTACCTTATTTTGTTATGCTAATTTGATTATAGCCAAAAACACATCAAAAAATAAGTAAATTTCATGTCGTACAACTTCCTCCAAGATATAATATTTAAAATAAATGGGAAAGGAATCCTTTATTGTAATTGCATTAAAACTATGAAAGTCCATGCATATACAAATTTTGTCCACTTCCTTCTTTAAGGTGACCATAATAGGTGAAACCTATTCACTTGTGGTAACTTTAAAAATAATTTTGGCATCCAAAATATTATTTATTTTTGTATTTACCAAGAGTGCATATTTTGAGTTCATTCTATAAGGTCTCCTTCTAACTGGATGCACTCTCAAAATTAATGAAATCTTATACATGCATAATTTTAGGGGTATCCCTTTCAAATCCTTATATGTCCATGCAAAAACATCCTTATATTCCAAGAATATCTTGAAAGCTACTACTTTTAATACTGGATCCTAATCATCTCCATAATGGATCAATATTGGTTCATTATCAGTCCCTAAATTTACTTTCACTATTCGAGGTCCTTCATATTTGATACTTTTTAGCTCTATATTGGCCTTTGATACATTCTTTAGATCTCGGATCTATCTTGGCATTTGCATCACCAAATGTATACTCCACAAACCTTTTGGAAAATACCTATTTCTCTTGTTCTTATTTATTTAACTTCTTGTTGACCTTCTCATCTTGTATTTCTATAGTATCCTCTATATAATTATAGAGGTAGTTGGACTAAAACGCCTCATACTTCTCCATCTACCTTTGGAGAAGTCTACTATTTGATAGATATTCATCCTCGCTATATTCCTCAAGGTAGAATATTCCCTCTTCATTGGGCTCATATTGGTCTTCCTCCCTTGAGGAAATCCTTGATTCATTTGCTGTAATGACATCTTCACTGATTGTTTGATTTTTTAGGATATTTTTTTGTGGACATAAAGGGATTTGGAAGAGATACACCAAGAATTATGCATGGATAATATTTCATTAACTTTTAGAGTGTAACCAGTTATAAGGAGACCTTATAGAATGATCCCAAAATATTTAGTCTTGGTAAATACAAAAATATAGAAGATATTGGATGCCAAAGTTATTTTTAATGAATATTTTTTTGTGTTATTTTTTCTTGAATGTGATTCAATCCTTTTCTTATATGTGATTAAATTTAGCCAATCTCAGCCAACCCCTTCCTGGTAATACATCATGTATTAACTTTTGCATTGTAATTACAACAAAATACAAGATGAATTACTGGTTCACTATTATTACATTCTATGTTGTCAACACTCCCTTAGTTTCAATACCATAATGGTCATCACCATATAACTTAAAATTGGGTTCCCATAGGAATGAGGTATCGATATCCTTATAGGTTTTCTCTAGTAATATCTTAACACTAGATCCTCTATCTATAATTACTTATGTTAATCTATGCTCCAATATCTCCATATTAACTAATATTGATTTCTTAACAACATCGATCATTAATATCATTAGATATTTAAAATAATACTTCTTTTCTATTTCCTTTAATGGTAATGGTTGGATATATACTTCCATTATATTTTGGAGTTGTAATTCTTCTCCTATTGCATTAAGCAAGGATGGTATGTATTCTAACAAACTAACCACTTTATATTCTATATTCATATTTAAAAATTGTGTTGCTAGTTTCTACATTGATGCTTTATCCTCTAAGTCATTTGGTTTCAATTATTTTTATTCTTCTAACCTTACTTGTTTAGATTTTTGTGCTTCTTCTTCAATTACCTCTTTTGCTTCCTACCATCTCTCCTTCTCCTTTGCAAGTTATAGTTAATTATATTTATTTGTCTAACTCCATATCACAACCAATACATATTTTTATTTTCCCTACTCCCCAATGGGAGGTACCTCAATATCATTAAAGTTAACATTTTATGAGTTGCTCGTACTTGTATTATTGGGATAGTTAACTTATTTGTTTTTCTAGGAGCACACCATTAACACATATGTATAACATTATTATTTAATATCTCATTTCTTTTAGAAATAGGACAATTCTTTAGAAAATACCCCTAGTCTTAGAAATTTTAAACACTGTGTGGTTTGTCCACCTTTTAAATCATATTGCAAATGAATATAAATTCCTTCTTGATTGCCCTACTAAGACGTTCCTCATCTATAATTATTCCTATAACCACCACTAGTTGTACCTTATCCACTTTCTTGGATATTTTTTTCACTCCCTTGAATGATCAAAGTATGATGCCTTACCACTTTCAGATTGAATGTGTAATTCACCTATTACTATTCCAATACATCACATGTATTCAAATATGCATTCCTAGGGTAATTTACATTTATAATTCCCTTTATTTTTTTATCAATACACCATACATAATTTTTATATTCCCTTATTTCTACTTTCACCTCCTTCAACAATTTATCAAATTCCTTGTAGAATGATTATGTAGCATGATGCAATTTATCATCTACATCACCAATCAAGTTTTCATGCTTGTAGTTTCCCACTAATCCTACCACCATATACCTTTCCTCGCTTTCAAATTTATTTGATTTTTCTAGAACCTCCTCATATGTTGATGATGGGACTCACTTCATATTCTTTCTATATTTGGATAGTTATACATGAATGAAATATATTCTTATAAGTCCATCCACTAGAGGAAATTGTATTTTATCTATCAGTTGCTTTAATATTTTATTATATGCTTTGATGTCCTTGAATTTTTATTGCTTGGTAACATATATTTTGGTTATAATTTTAATATTGTATCTCAAGGGATAACATTTCTTAATGAATTCTTCTTTCATAATATTCCATAGTCAAAATGGTTTATTCTCTCACTTTAGATACCAATCTATTACAAGTTTATGTAATATGGTAGGAAATAGTTGCAACCACTTGTCTAGTTGATTTACATTATTTACTTTCCAAATGGTAGTGCATGTGCCAATATGTCTTACTAAGTCTTCCTTCCCTTATTTTATGAAGGCTAGGAATATTTTTTTTCCTGCTCGCATGCTTACATTAGCCATATGTGGGATTCCTCCTTCATCATCACTTGATGAGTATTCCATTGGAATTCTAATTTGTTTCCTTCCTATATTGGGTGATTTGTTCTACTATTATTTTTTAGATGTTTGTATCCTTAGTACTTTATATTCTCCAACTAATTATCTACCTATTTCTTGTGCATCCTCACTCTGTTACTTCCTTCATTGATATACCAATTGTGGTGCTAGTCTTCCTTTATGATATCCAACATGCTATTACTCTAGTATTTGATTCCCATACTTTGAACTCCTTGGTAGCCTTTCTACCACATATTCAGTGCCATCATCCACTTGGTGTATCCTAACATACTTTTTGTATTTATGTCTTCCATTATACTAATGTATTTCTCAACTTTGGGTGGTCCTTGCTCTCCTTATTTCATATCTAACAACAATGTCTCCCTCATTTTAATATCTCCCTCATTTGAATTCTATACTTATTCTACAATAGATTCATCTATTTATAAACTTGTATTGTGTGTATTCTTCATTTGAGCAATATGTGTACTTCTTGAAAATAATTGCTCCCACATCTTCATAGACTTATATTTTTCATCCACCCTTATTTCCTTCATGCTACTTACTAGTCCAAACCCTCAATATTTGGATAGGCAATGATATCAAATATAGCATGAATGAAGGTGTTCTCATGAGAGAGGATGATGATAGATGTTGGCAAGTTTCCTTAATATTTACTATACAAACAGGGTAACCATACAACTATAGAACTTCCCAAAACATACAATAAATGACTATACAATTACAAAATATATAATATGATTTACGGTCATAAATGTACAATGGAACTAAATTATTTGATTTGCCAAAATGTACAATCAAGCAAAAATATTTAATTAGAAATTACTTGGATTTCTTGGCCAAATTTGATAATCATTCACTTAGCAACTCATTGATCTTATTGTCAAAATTACAAGGATAAATTTCCAAACATAAGTAATTGATCAACTATTCAGTTGGTAAAGCAATTTTATGATTATGGTACACCCTCACTATACATTTTCTATAATTATATTGTATAGTTACCAAATATGATATTTTATGCTATAATTTCAAGAATTAAAAAAAGGTCCTCTTAGTATCGCCCTTACAATCCCTATATATTCAAGGTTATGTTGGAGCTCTATATAGATGTTATCTAAGGATAGTGTATTGTAGTCAAATCATTCCACATTTCACTAAACACTTAATAGAAAATATAGATTAGCCAATAATGATGGATTATCTCTGATAAAAACTATTGGAACAATATTTATAAGCTAATTATTATAGGGAAGAGGAAAAATGATGTGATTTAGCTGACTACAAAAGATATTACAAAATTTAAAATATTAAGGACTGAAGGAAAATACAAAACAATAAGATAAAGTATTGGAATGGATGTGTTATGGTTGTAGATGTTTTTTTTTAAAGAATAACATCTACTAATATAATTTTTCTTAGACTGAAATTTGATACTATATGTAAGTATTTTGCTTGCATAAACTAGCTAAAATAAAATAAAAATTTACAAAAACAAAAAATATAAAATGAAAATTAATAGCAATTATATTATAGATTTCACCAAAGAGTTTATGAATTATCGCAAGCTACTTTAGTGGGGAAATATCATTTATCCATAATGCTCCTTTAAAATATTATTTCTTTAGGATACCTTAAACTCTCAAACAATGTAATATAATAAGATAACTCTTTCCAACACATCTTATAATGTAAAAAATATTAAAATTAATAATCTATCTAGCCTATCTAACCTTAACACTGTTTATTGAGGATTATCTTTATATTTAAATGGGGTGCTTGCTCGTTAAAAAATAAACTATTATAATAAAATAAAAGAAAAAGTTACAACATGAGGTCCTAACATATCCACATGATGATTTGAATTAACTAAAGGATGATCCATTGATAAAAATATAGTATTTTGAAGTTCTATATCATCTGATTTATTCATAACATTCATGATCAAAACCTTTTTTTGTTTATAAAATCATGGAGAAAACTGTAACAATCCCTATCATAGGACTTGTTTATATCAAATTTTAAAACATTACTTGTATTTTCATAGAATGAAGTATGCAAATTATTAAACAACAATAATAAAAAAAATTGATATGAACAAAACCACAACTTGTCCTTCAAGGATAACATAGTTAGGAATGCTTTTCAATCTAGTTACCATAATTTTTAAAATTATGCTATTAATCATATTACAAAGTTTTGTTCGATAAAACTTATCAAAATATACTATCCCACCTTTCTTGAGAAATAATGCAATGAAGGTGGATTTGATCTTACATACAACAGTTTTTGTTGACCTATACTCTTCAACCATAACCAATATACCATTTTTTAATTAATCATAGTTTTGAAAGAAAAGAGTAAATCTATTGAACATGGAGGTGTTATTAAGACATAAAGATTAAATTGTAACTATATATCATTTATAGATATATTTATAATCATGCTTTCATTCTATCCATGTGTCATAATTGATGGAGACATTTAAAAAATTTATAATGCGCCTCCTTATATTACCCTATTTTTTTTATTGATAATATGGGATGTTGAAAGGTCCTAAAACCTTGAAAAAAGAGAAGGAAAACCCATAGTAGAATCCTACACTGAGGCATAAGAGAAGGGAGGCTACACACAAACCATCTAGATGCAAAAGAAATAGTAAGCCTAAAACAAAATGGGATCATCCCCAAAAAAATTAGAAGAACCCAAAACTAAAGCAAACGACCAACACCAGGGAGGATGAGTTACACATTACTCATTAGTATTATGGGCACCAAGATCATCCTGAAGATCCTTGATCATCTTGGTAATGGCTGGAGATCACATATCCATATTTGGCTACTTTAGTTTGTGAATAACCTTCCTAGCAAGAATTAGCATAGACGTGGCCAAGGATCAACATATAAAACCTAGAACCGTAACTAACACCAAGACCAATGAATTTACACAAAGAAAATTAGAGTATTTGAGATACATTTGTTCATTAAACATTGGAAAAAATATTCCACCCATATCTTCAAAGGTTTAGTGCTTTGGCCCAAGCTGGCCATGATGTTAGCCAACTGGTTGGCTTCATGATAAACATGATGAATAGAAACATTAGAAAACTTATGAACATACATCCTTACCTCTTATATCATATTGGTAATAATCAATAGGGGGTTGGTGTTATTTTTCAAGATATTTATAGTTTTGGGGGAATCCCCCTCAATCATCACATTATGAATGTTGAGATCATGGGCAGCCTTAAACCCCTACAACATTGCCCAAGCTTCAGTCACATTATTGAATTGGATCCCTATAAATTTATCATAATCAAGTTAAGTTCTTCCATGTTCATCTTTCATGAGATCTCATATGCTGGCACTCCTAGGGTTACCTTTTGAGTCTCCATCAAAATTAATATTAGACCACCCAGGCGGTGGTGGTTCCCAACTAACACTATCTATACCCAAAGAGATATCTCTAGATTGTGTATCAATGAGGATATTAAGTTTTGAAGGAATTTTAGACTCAAAGTTATATTTGGTATGGTTCGGGAAGTGGTAATATTGGCATTCTCAATAGTAAACAACAAAACTCTGGTAGTAATGGCTTGACAATTTTTTTAAAGATTGTTAAAAAAATTGTTGTTTCTTTCTAATGAAAATTGCCAAATGCAATGGGGAAGAATGAATGACCAAGTGGTTTTGAGATGGAAAAATAAAAATTGGCTGGGCCATTAAAGGTAGAGATATTCAATAGAATTGGGACATACCCAAGCAATGTGAAATTTCTTGAACGTAGATAGATGAAACTGAAAGCACGATATTCCAGGCAAAGGAAACACCAAGTGCGATTGCATTCAAAATTAAGTACGCTTAAGTCCTAGAAATGTAAATTGCATGAAATGGAAAAGAAACACATTGGAAGAGACACAATCAAATAGAGAAAACACAACCCTTTCATTAATATCCCTTGATCTCTATTACAATGATGTCTCCTCCCTTTTCAGGGGCTAGGAGCGCAAATAGAGTTTGATTACAATCACTGAATGATTCCTCTTTTTGCGTGCCCACGATTGCAATGGGCGGGCCAAGATGATGCCGTCGCTGATGTCGATGAGTTCTTCACCTCTGCTGCTTCTCCTGTGAACAAAGAAACAACCAAGATGTTAGTAGCACCTGCTGCAAATGAAAAGCGTTTGCTCTCTAAAACTAACGAAATATGCATGTAAATATTTGCCTAAAACAGTAATTACAGTGAGTCCAAATGGCTTCAAAACTTGACAGAAGATAAAAAAAGTTACCAGAAGGCCACTGCCACTGAGACAGCTGGCCAATATACCTTAAACTGGAATTCGTCCCTGGGCGGGACGAATTTTGACTGTAATTCGTCCCTGGGTGGGACGAATTCTTTTGTGTTGAAGAAACCGACCTGCTGCTGCTCCAATGTCGGATCCCGAGACCTGCAAAACGCCTGCAAATAGGGGGGTTATGTAATTTGGGCCATTTTGGGATGACCCATATGGTCGGATTTTCCCAATTTTGCCTCCACCCTCGGGAATTTGACCTTGACACCTGCAAGTTAGCGAAACGACAAAGCAACACAAAACATACTAAAATCTGACCAAAAGTTACAAAATTGCAGCTATGGATTAATCAAACCTAATAACACCAAATGCAATCTGAAAAATGATCTAAAATGCTCAAAAACTAAAAATAGGACTTGGGAGGTGCGGGGGTGCCCAAGTGGGCCTCCCACCGTTGGCACTTGATTTTGGAGCCAATCCACCAGGGATGGGCCCAAAACCTCTTAGGATTGGGGGGTCGGCGAATTGGTTGGTTCAGGTGTCCATGCGTCGGATTTGGGTAAGGTTCGAGCTTCCAAAGGCCACCCAACAACCTCCCTTGCAAAAGAGATTGGTGGATGTGGGAAGGTGAACCAAAAGGGATGCAAGTGGGTCTTCAATTCGGCAGCACTTCGTTGCTTGAAAACTCCTTCAACCTGTATGTTTTGGGTGAGAAAAGTCCCACCTTTTATAGACCTATGGGGTCTCTTTTGGGAGGGAAGCACAAATGCCATGTGTTGTCCATAGGCACCATGTGGCGGTCTTGTCTTCCCATGAGGGAGGGGAGTCCTCCGTTGACTTGAGCTTTGATAAATGCCTTTTGTAACAGTCTTCTAACGGCCCCTCTGTCCACCTACACACGCGTGCAAGGCAGGAGTCCTTAACTGACTGTTCTGGGCTGCCACTTGGCACCATTTGCCTTTTTGCTTGTTAAGCTTAGAATTCGTCCCACCCAGGGATGGATTCAGAATTCGTCCTAGGGTGGGACGAATTCTATTTTGAATTCGTCCCTGGGTGAGACGAATACTAGGCAAAGTGTCCAAGTGTGCCAAATTGCTTCTTGACCTTACAAAATTGCTATGAAAGTGGTTAAGACCATTGTTTAACCTCTGAGGGCTGCCCTGGGGGCTGTGTTTGCCAAAGCGATCAGTGTTTGCAGTCACATAATCAGATTGGTGCTGTTTTGGTGTCTACAAATGCCCCTTTTTGGGAAGCGCTGCGGGTGACGCAGTGCTGAGCAAAAATAGATAACCAAAGCACTAATGATTAGGGTTTCTTGGTAACCTAACCAAATTTTGATGCCCCAAGTATGGAAATGGCATGCATTATTGAATCCTTGCTTCTAAAAAGCTAAGGAATTTGATTTCAAGTATTAACCTGTTTTGGTGAGGTGTGACTTGAACTTAGACATTGATCAGTCATGAACAAGTGAAGGGCGTTTTTATCCTCAGGGGGAACCTTGTGTTCATGATTCACAAAATGCCAAGTGTTTGCTTGATTTGATTGTTGCTTGTTTACTGCCCCAAGTAGGAGCATGATTGTCTTTGTCAATGATTCTTTGAATGCATGTCGTCTTCCTTAATTGGGTGTGTGATTGTTGATTTGTGACTAACTGTGACTACCCCCTCAAGCGACGAATCGATGAGGGAATGACCTTCGTGAGAGAAGCGACGAGTCGCTTGACCCAAGATGACTTGTGCAAGGGTGCCTTTAGAGGGTTTACCGTTGAGCATGTGCAATTTTTCCAACATATGGACCTATTTTTGGTGGGTGTTAACCCTTTTGGTGATGTCATAATGAGGTGAAATCGTCGAAAACCTATTTCCCGTGGAGCGGTCCGGCTATGATAGCCTTCTTAGGGAATTAGGAGAGCGATAATTTGGACCTCGACATCGATTTTATTTGCCTAGAGGCTAAGTGTGAGAGCACTTGTGTCCGACATTGTTTTTGTTGTGTTTTTGTTGAATTTTGTACTGTTTTTGAGTGGGTTTTGACCCTTTTGTGATGACGTTTGGGGATGAAATTGTCTAAAATCCGTCTTCCCTTGGAGCGGTCCGGCTATGGTAGCCTTCTTAGGGAGTATGATAGTGAAAATTTGTGACTCCAATGTCGATTTTTTATGCCCTTGTTTTCAGGTGCAGTAGCAATTCTATCGGGCAATTTTATTGTCATTTTTAGTGCATTTTTAGTCATTTTTGTTGATTTTTTTTGTGTTGGCCTGAATTCGTCCCTGGGTGGGACGAATTCCAGCTGGAGAATTCGTCCCTGGGTGGGAAGAGTGCTGATCAGAGCGCTCGTCCCAGTCAAGGATGAATTCCAGTGCAAAAGGCCTATTTAATGGCCAAAACTTGATTTTGGGCTCATTTGTGTTATTTTTTTTCTTGCGATTTTGGAGCTCTGCGAGGAGGAGGTAATTCTGCGAAGCGAAGCACTGCTGGAATTCTCTCTGCCATCATGAGTGCATAAAATGGTTCGAGCGGTGGATCCGATGTGAGACCTGTAAGTGACCCTAGGGTTTATTTTGCTTTAATTTACTGCACTGTTTTTCTGTTGACGCTTTTCAAAACTTTAAGATTTTTTTTTTTGTGATGTTTTTGTTTAACAGTTAAGGTTAGAAACCCTAGAACTGAAAATTTGATCTGTTATATTTTTATTGTAGGTTGTTAGGAGCCGGTACCGTGTACCCACTGCATTTACTGAGGCACGGTTGGCATTGACCGATGATGACTGGGAATGGCTTGATGCCCTTGGGCTCAAGCAGGTGGCTCGACTGGAGCCTGTGGTTTCGGATCAGGCCTATCTGACGGCCCTGATCAAGCTTTGGGATCCGTAGACCAATACTTTCCATCTCCCGACAAGGGAGACGACTGTGACTCTTGAGGACGTCTATCGGTTGCTTTGGATTCCGATAGATGGTCTGCCTATTAGGACATCTCCATTTGATCAGCGGACTGCTATACTTACGAGATGTTTTGGGCATGGGGGGAGCTGGGTGTAGCAGACCCAGTGGAGACAGCCAAGGTGGATTTCCAGGCTGGCGGGATTTTGGTTAGCTGGTGGAAGGAGAGGGGGGTGTTAGGAGTGAGGCACGCATTCTTGATGGGCCTCATTTCTAACATTCTTCTCCCTGATTCGTCAGGCATGAGGTTCCCATGGAACCTGTTGGATTTGGTGTGGCAGTTGGCAGAGTGCCCGATAGAGGCATCGTTGATTTTGAGATGGGGATAGACTTTGTTGGCACAGCTTTACGAGGAGCTGTACGGGGTCCGCTGTCGACAGTGAAAGGGTGTCAGTTGTAGTTTTTTGTTGCAGTGTTGGGGTTGGCAGCACATAGCTGTTGAGAGGCCTACCGGGTTACCGTGGACGACTCGTGCGGTGATGGAGGATGAGGATATTGGTTATGCAGCTTTGTGACGATGGTCTGCGGAGCAGGGGCAGAGTCGGCGATGGGCAGGTGCCGTTGAGCACTACATTGATGCATTTTCTCGGC
This sequence comes from Wollemia nobilis, assembly GCA_028583015.1. Taxonomy (NCBI): domain Eukaryota; kingdom Viridiplantae; phylum Streptophyta; class Pinopsida; order Araucariales; family Araucariaceae; genus Wollemia; species Wollemia nobilis. The sequence goes on from JAQPPZ010002593.1 coordinate 811,486, forward strand.
TCACTCCAGGGGAGGTATTTTGGCGTCCCTATCGGGACTGTCCGCACTCGGCCTCGAGGTCGGAGAGTGGCTCCGATGGGTGCAGAGGGAGCGATGGTTGACTGGGCGACACGGGACAGAGCATGAGTTCTTTTTGTACCGTCGGGTTACACGATAGTTTGGGGTGTGCCAGGGGTTTCCTGGTGAGCCCATAGGCTATCGGCGTTGGGGAGATGAGAGGGATCTGGAGCCACCGGTCCTCGTGCCATTGGGCGAGGAGTCGGATGCGGTGATTGAGGTGTTGGATGTGGATGACGTAGGTACTACCACTGAGTATGACTCGTGGTGGGTATTGCGGCACTGGAGAGGGGAGGGTCCACTGGGAGGCACTGAGACAGCAGTGGAGGATGCTGAGGTGACAGGGGGTGATTGGGGGGGGCCGTTGGATGATGTAGACATGGTGGATGTGGGAGAGGAGGATGTGGACTTGGGTGTTCCGGAGCAGCCGGACATGCAGGATGTGGAGGAGCATTTGGTGCCTGAGCAGGCTACTGTCCCCGCGAGTCCTATGCATTCTGTAGATACAGAGGAGGTGGGGTCGGATGTAGGCGGTGAGGTTGCACGACTTATAGAGCTACTGCGGATGCGGGATCTGGAGAGGGATCTTCTGCGAGCTCAGTTGGCAGAGCGGGATAGAGTTTTGGCGCAGCACGATGATGCATTGTCTATCTATCATCGGCGATAGACTTGGAAAGGGAGGTCATCCGCCTTGGTGGGCGGCTCCCTAAGCCTTCGATCAGTAGATCTTCTCGACGGACGAGGGATAGTCTGACTGAGCAGTCAACATCATCTCGCCGCAGGCGGTTAGATGAGGGGGGTGGTAGCAGGCATGATGGGAGGGCTAGCAGTAGCCGCCCTGCAGGGTCCCGTAGGACCCACACCACGGGGGGTAGTTCCCGTCGCACCGATCCTGCGTGATCATGGTGGTCGACGCCTTAGGTTGGGTTTTTGGATATGCTTGCGGGGTCTGAGGACCGATTTTGTAGCCTGCGGGCATATTTTTGATGATATATATATATATACCTGTTTTATTTTTGGGTTTGTACATGTGATGATGTGATTTTTGTTATGCATGTTTATTCATTTTGATGAATGCAGATGTTATGATGAATTCAAATGTTTTAGATGTCTTTGTGATATGCAAATTGAAATGGATGAATGATATTTGTGGTGATTGCACTGTAGGCTATTTAAGAAGCTCTTTATTTACCTTGTTTTTTTGTTGTTTTTGTATTTTCTGATGGTATCATAAGGATGATAAGTAGCGCAGATGGTTTTGGGATGAATGTATGATTTTCTGAGATTCAGACAGTTTTATCTCACTATCCATGACTGTACTTTATCTCACAAGACTTTTTAACAAGGTATGAATCGGACCTGTTTTTGACCGAGTTATTTAACATCCCTGTGTGTGCAATTGAGTTCATTTAGTGGTATTTGTTAGGATACCGCCAGTGCCAGATGGGCTTTCAACCGAACTCGTACTGAGGATCACCTAATTAGCTCCACGAATTCCTTTGTTGTATGTACTAAGATTAATCTGCGTTGTAATCCAGGATGCCATAAGCTAGCTCATCCACATGCAAACATTGATTTGTACACAAGTTAATGTGATAGATATATCGTCATGCGGGAGGTTTACTTCTGTTATCGATAGGCTATCAACCAAATTGGTACAAAAGCTTGCCTTATGACCTACAGAATGCTGAGAGTTCTAGGGATTCAAGGTCAACTCCCTTCTTTTTTTCAATTGTATTGGGATACTTGCTCTTTTGTAGTGATAAGATCACTGTTTATTTTGATTTTTTTTTTTTTTTGAGCAAGGGATTGGGGATATGGAGTGATGAAAATCACTGTTGTTTGTGCCTTTTGATGTGTGCACTATATTTGTCAAATTTGGAGTTTTGACATTTTGCAAATTTTTGTGTTTTGCAATTGTTGAGAACTTTAGGGATTCTTAGGGAATTGGGTAGGGAGGATGCTTGTCCTTTTGCCAACTCTCAGCATTCTAGGGGTCATTCGCACAAGGGGATGAGCAAGATAACCGTTTCACTTGTGGTGACCTAGATTATTTTGCAGGTTTCATATTTCGTTCACACAATTTGGGAATTTTAGTGTTTTGGTTTGTGTTGGGATGTTACGTAACAAGGTGTATTTCAAGTATGACTCTACCTTTGTAAAATCTGTTCGACTTGGTACACTACATGGCTAAAGAGGAAAATGATGACTGAATCAATGAAACTCTTGGTACATTCCCAGACCACTGACTGTAGTGTGGTAAAAGTTATGCTTGGTGTTTTTTGTTGTTTTTGATGAATTCGAGTATGCCTAGAATTGAGATGCAAATATTTGTTGTTTTTGATGATTTTTGTTGTTTTGTTTTTGTTGAATTTCTTGATTATTATTATTATTTTTTTTTTGACCAAACGATTGCGATAATCGTTGGAGCTTTTTGGGTTGACCAAGAGATTGCGATAATCCTTGGAGCTTTTAGGTTGACCAAGAGATTGCGATAATCCTTGGAGCTTTTTGTATTGACCAAGAGATTGCGATAATCCTTGGAGCTTTTAGGTTGACCAAGAGATTGCGATAATCCTTGGAGCTTTTTGGATTGACCAAGAGATTGCGATAATCCTTGGAGCTTTTTGGGTTGACCAAGATATTGCGATAATCCTTGGAGCTTTTTGGGTTGACCAAGAGATTGTGATAATCCTTGGAGCTTTTTGGGTTGACCAAGAATTTGTGATAATCCTTGGAGCTTTTTGTGTTGACCAATAATTTGTGATAATCCTTGGAGATTTTTGGGTTGACCAAGAATTTGTGATAATCCTTGGAGCTTTTTGGGTTGACCAAGAATTTGTGATAATCCTTGGAGCTTTTTGTTTGTTTTTTTTTTTTTTTTTGGGTACATGGCTTTCTTAGATATGAAATGGTCGCAAATGACTGATATTCAAGGGTTCTGTTTCCTTGATACCGTCAAGAGAAGCTAGCCTGTATGTTCCTGGTCCTATTTTGCTATCAATGACATAAGGACCTAGCCAATTTGCCACGAATTTGTCTCTCATATGGGACGACAAATTAGAGTTTTGTTGGTTTTCCTTCAGAACCAAGTCACCAACCCGAAAGTCTCTTAGGTGAACTTTCATGTTGTAAGCTCTCTTAAGCCGCTCTTGATAGATACGTAAGTGCTCGAGAGCATTAACGCGTCTTTCCTCAAGCAACGTAAGTTTGTCTAACCAGGCCTGCCATGCAGTGTCATCATTGATGAATTCCTACATTGATATGTGGAGGGAAGGAATTTCCAACTCGAGAGGCATTACTGCCTTTGAGCCATACACTAGTGAAAACGGAGTTGCCCCAGTGGGCGTCCGAATGCTAGTGCGATAAGCCCAAAGGGCAAGTGGGATTTGTATGTGCCAATCCTTATGACTGTCTGCGACGGTATTTTTAAGGATGGAAACTAGTGTTTTGTTTGACGCCTCTGCTTGCCCATTTGCTTGCGGATAATAGGGTGTTGAAAAGCTGTGCTGAATTTTGTAGTTTGTGGTTAAAGCACGCACGTATTTGTTCTTGAATGATGGCCCATTATCCAATATTATTTTGGATGGAATACCAAAACGACATATGATGTAATGCAAAATGAAATCTGCAATGCGGGGTCCTGTCGTCGAGGTTAACGAAATTGCTTCCACCCATTTGGTAAAATATTCTGTGGCCGTTATGATAAACGTGTGATGGCCTGAAGATGCAGGGGAGATCTTTCCGATTAGATCGAGGCCCCACTACAAAAATGGCCAAGTAGATTGGACTGTCTATAGGGCTTGGGAAGGTGCGTGCATTAAATTGGCATGATGTTGACACTTTACGCACCTCTTGACATACGCGCAGCAATCTCACTCTAAAGATGGCCAATAATAGCCCATGCGAAGAATGCGCTTTGCAATGGCCATACCATTGAAGTGGCCGCCACATGTACCGTTATGCGCTTGGGTGACTGCCCAAGTGGACTCTTGCTGGTCCAAGCAACGAAGAAGAATTCCGTCATAGCTGCGACGATACAAAATGTCTCCTATCAAGACATATTTTGCCGCTCTCCGTTTGAATGTTCATTTTGCGACTTGCGTCAATCCAAAGGGTAGATTACCTAACTTGAGGTAGTCTCTTATGGGTAAATACCAGTCCTGTTGATCGGATACCTCGATAGTTTGAACAACCATTCCCTTTTGGAGTTCTTCCCTAACAAATGCTGATTGGGATAGAACTTGTAAGAATAGTGTTGTGTTGCTATTAATGGGAGTGGGGGAGAACAAAGACCCCGATTGGCATGTTTCAAATAGTCTCGGATTCGAAAGAACTTATCCGAAGATGGTTCGATCTGGATCATGTGGACTACTGGCATCAAATCTGAGCTTGCGCGCTCCATCACGGGTTGCGATAAGGTTTTGACCTGAATGGTTGTTATATCATCGGAAAGGTCTTGCGGGATTAGTGACCCTAAGGAGGCCATTGTGTCCGCAAAACGATTCGATGATCGAGGGAGTTCCTCGATGTCATACCACTCAAGTTTTGCCAGGAATTTATCCACGAGGGCTTTATAGGCCTTCAAAACTGGGCATTTGCATTGATATACCCCTTTGACTTGATTGACGATTAACAGCGAATCACCAAAGATGTTCAGTATTTTGATGTTCATGGTGATTGCTGTCTGAAGACCTAGGAGAAAGGCTTCATATTCTGCATTGTTGTTGGTGCACTGGAAGTTTAATTTAAATGACAGGGGCATTGGAGCACCCTGCGGTGTGAAGAATACAATTCCTGTGCCACCACCTTGCTCTCATTTAGAACCATCGAAAAATAAAGTTATGTCGGCCTGAGACTCAGGCTCTTCAGAATCTGGTGATTCTGAGACATGGAAGACCTCATCATCGGGTAGTTCTATGACCAGAGGCTGATCGTCTTCAAGAGGAGCCTCTGCTAGTTGATCGGCTATGACTTGTCCTTTTATAGATTTTTGCCCAATAAACTCAATGTCAAATTCCGTCAACAACATGATCCATTTCGCCGTGTGACTACTATGATAAGTACGACTCATCATGTATCGCAATGGATTCTCCTTAGACACAACATACGTAGTGTTGCTCAGCATGTAGTGGCATAGCATTTTGGTAGCAAACACCACCGCCAGCGGAATTTCTCAACGTATGCATAGTTAAGTTCGTAACCGACCAGGGTGCGGCTAAGATAGTAATTAGCCTGTTCTTTGTGGAGTTCATTATTCTGGGCTAGCATTGCGCCCAGTGCCACCTCAGTAGCTGAGATGTATATGTAGAATGGCACACCTAGTCTAGGCAGTGCCAATACTGGCGGTGAAGCCAAGTATTGTTTGATTTCGTCAAATGCTGACTGGCACTCGTCATCCCAATGAAATGTGACCCCCTTATGCAATAATTTGTTCATTGGTCAGAATTTGTCAGATAATTGCGCTATGAAGCGTTTAATCGACGTGACTTTTCCTTGCAGACTTCTGAGCTGCTTGATAGTGGTTGGGGGAGCCATTTCCAGGATTGCCTTGACTTTGTTTGGGTCCACTTCGATGCCTCTCTTGGAGACTATAAAACCCAAGAGTTTTCCAGATGTGACGCCGAACACGCACTTCTTGGGATTCAGTCTGACCTTATGCTCTATGAGGCGATCGAGAATCTTGCTTAAGTCATCGAGATGATCTAAGCGCAAGAGAGACTTGGCTAACAAATCATCCATGTAATCTTCCAAAGTTTTGTGCATGTAATCGTGGAAGATATACGTCATAGCACGTTGGTATGTAGCGCCAGCATTTTTAAGGCCAAAAGGCATGACCTTATAGCAAAATGTCCCCCAAGGCGTTGTGAATGCCGTTTTGAGTTGGTCTTCAGGATTGATACGAATTTTATTGTATCCTAAGAAACCGTCAATTAGGGAGAGCATTTTGTGACCTGTTGTAGCATCTACCAATGCGTCAATGCTTGGCAAGGGGAAATCATCCTTAGGAATCGCTTTGTTTAGGTCTCGAAAGTCGGTGCATATGCGAATCCTCCCATCGAGCTTCTTGATGGGAACCATGTTGGACAACCATGGCGGATAATCCACGCAGATGACAAATTGTGCATCCAACAACTTTTGCAATTCATCTTTGACCATCAAGGCTACTGTTGGGTGCATATTTCTTAGTTTTTGCTTTACAGGCTTGATTTTCGGATCAAGAGTTAGGTTGTGCATGACTAGCTACGGGTCTAGTCCTGGCATATCTTTGTACGACCATGCAAAAACTTCCTTCTTCTCTTTGAGAAGGGCAATATAATCGGCTTGCTCCTCGGGGGAAAGGCTTACCCCCAACTTGAGAATTCGTGGATTCATTGGATCTGTGCCGATGTCTACGTCAGTCGTCTCTTCGAATAACATGTGGGATCCGTCCTCCAATTGATGTGGAGTTGGGATTAAATGGATATCATCAGCTGAGTTAAGATCTACGTTTGGAACCTCGGGTCCCTCTTCAGCTTGAAAAATATCCTGAGTTGTCCTTGGGGAAAAATGAAGCATTTCAACGAAAGGCCAATACTCTGATGGTGACAATGGTGAATTGACGCGATCCCATTCAATGGAATCCATGTTTAGATGCAATGACCATGATGGATCAGTCAGATTGCGGATGGGTGTGGTCAAATCAATGGAGATCATGTGGATGGAATGAATTTGGTCTCCAGAACCATGGGTGTGATGACTTGATTCTTTTAGCTGTTCTTTATACTCTGGATCTGGCTCTACGGGAACAAGCACGAATGGATCTTCTCTAGGTGCAAATTCATCTCTATGTGTGAAAAGGAAGGCGGGGTATTCCCTTAGCACTGCTGTCATGATGGGATCTCGAGGTGGACGATGCTCATCTTGATTTTTGAGCCATAGGCCTAACAGTTGGTCCCATCTCGCTGGGTCTACGTGTCATTCATGTCCTAACCGTATACCCATTTGTCCCATTAGATCTTCATGAGTTAGAGCACGGTGATGTCGTCACGCATGTCTGAGATAGTCCATTTTGGTTTCATCTTCTGAATCGCTTTCATAGACCCAAAATTGTTCATCCTCTTCAGCATCTGTTGCTTACGACATTGAGGACTCTTCCTATTCCAATGAATTAATCTAGTCCCATTGCGATTTTTCCACTCTTAGTGGAGGGACCTGATTCTTTTGAGACTGTGTTATTTCATCTGGAACCTCTAAGGGGAACAGTTTCAAAAAAATGTTTGGAAGCCGTTGTTGTTCTCTTTGAGGACTGCTCTCTGAACTTTCACCTCTCTCTAGCAAAGGAGAGGGATTATTGCTGTTTCGGGGGTGTTTGTAGACCATTGGAGATAATCCCCTAATGTGTATTCTGTGTTTGGATTGGCATACGGGTCTTGTGCCAATCCCCCCTTGTTGCCTATTTCTAGGCCCTGCATATTTTCAACCAAGATGTCTAATGGCAGGGGATGGTTGAACCCTACCCCTGACTTGTCATATGGCATCTGATATCTTGGTTGGAAAAGGATTCGCATCCCTTGCTCATATCTGCCTAGCCCATACCCATGCCAATTGCATTGTTCGAGATATTTTAGGGCAAATTCTGGGTTTGACAAATAATTGATGTTTTCGAAAAAAGGCTCTTCATCTGTCTCCTTTTGTTCGCATGTTTCAGAACCATGATCAAGGCCCCCATACACAAAATTCGTTTGGTTCGGTGGGTAGCCTAGAGGGACGATTGTTCCAATGGGAAGGCGAGGTCTTCCCATGTCTTGTACTGACTCCAGTGTGGGGGTTGCCACAACATTTTACACTAAATATTCCCCTAGGCCCGTACTGGACATCTCAACAGTGATTGTTGATGATTGGGTAGGAGGAAACGGTAGTCCTTCCTGGGTCCATTCCATGTTTGGTTGTTCAGGAATCTTGGTTTTTGTTGCGTTGGGCGCTTCCTCTGTTGTTATTGTTGAAATCATGGGCAACCCCTCTTCTAGAGGCTTAACATCTTCCATGATTTGCTTTCCATTGTCCTTCTATTGGGCCATGATAGGTGATGTTGATGATGAAGGAGCCGATGATGAAGTCTCACCTGGCTGGGATTTTGCCTTGTTGGCCACCAATGGTACTTGTGGTATCGGACCCTGTTTAGATGGATTTAATTGAAAATCCAAATGCGTTGATGGTAGGGTCGATTGAGGTATGAATTGTACCGCATTGCAATACTTGAAGGGCTCTAAGTCCATTGGGACTACATGTATTTGCCCTTCATAGGCATACTTCAAGCACTGGTGTGCGATCGAGGGGACACACTTCATGTCCCTGATCCAAGGCCGCCCTAGCAGTATATTATAAGCCATTTTGCCTTCCAACACATGGCACAGTGTGGGTATTGACTTTTTTCCTACCTGTATAGGCAGAACAACCGTGCCGACTGTCGAGCAAATTGCATCATTAAAAGCTCGCAGTGTGTACGTGGAAGCGGTGATGTGAGAGGCTGGAAGTTTTAAATGTTTCAACGCTGCAGTGGTTATAATGTTACTGGACGAGCCAGTATCTATCAACACTCTCTTGTACGGGATCCCATTGACCCACGCGATAACGTGCAGGGGTGGATCCGGCATGTCATTTGATATCGTTTTGACCTCATTTTCTCTGAATGTGATGACAGGCTCCATACATTGTTTCACATGTCCCACGAAGGCGTTGAAAGAATTTGCTTCGTGGGGTTGTACTTCAATGGCTTTTAAAATGTCCATAAGAGCTTCTCTATGGGGAGCTGATTGTTGAATAAGCTTGTCGATGGATAGCCTAGCCGACGTGGTCCACAAACTCTAAATGAGTTTGGTTCGTATCGTGACCTCAAGTCTAGGTGGAGGTAACTGCGTTGGGCGTTGTTGAGGCTGCGATGTCGACGGAACTTCCTTTGCAGCTACCTCAGGGGCAACTGCTGGGTATTTTATATTCCTTGTTACGATGCTAATCATTCCCACAAATCCTTGCACGGGAAGATCTTGTCGCACCTCATTAATCTGGAGCGGTTTTTTTTATGCCTCGTGAGCAGACAAGGGGTCCTTGAATACCCCCATTTGTTAGTTGTTAGGTGCGATGGGGTTGTCCACGACCAATGTTCGGTTGTCGATAAAATCCTGGACTAGTTCTTTGAATTTCTAGCACCCATTTAGGTCATGTCCTCTGCGCCTATGGAATCTGCAATACAATTCTTCCCTATACCCCCTAGGCTTGGGAATGTTAGGGTCAAAAATTTGGATTTCTGGTAGAGTAACTAAATTTGCCGCCAACAAGCGGTCAAATAAGGAGTCCCTAGACTCCGCATACGGGGTGAATTATCGCCTAGGGCGACGCTGCTGATATCGTTCCTGTCTCCTGTTATCTCTTTCGTAAGCAGGAGGCACTGCCTGGTAGTTAGCCTTTTGAGGCTTCGTTTCTTGCACAGGCACGAGGACATTTATCGCAACTTGGTTGACTGTAGCATGTTGTGGTTGCATTGTCCCAATTTTAGTGGTTTTATTCCACTCTTTCTTCTTAGGCTTGGCAATTGCGCCTTCGCCTATCTTAATCTCTTCTATGACTCTGGCTTGCGCCAAAGCTTCTTCTAAGTCGTCGTATTGTCACAGCAACAATAGACCGGAGATTGATTTTAAGCAACTTTTTGCGAACATTTGCGTGAGGTCCGACATGGGAGGACGGTAGGGTAACTTAGAAAGCAAAGCTCTCCATCGGTTCCCGTACGCTACCATTGTTTCCTCCTCAAATTTTTTAAGGCTAGAAAGATCACTAAGTGATGCCTTCTTCCTTGTGTTGAAGGTGAAACGTTCAAGAAACACATCTACTAGCTGATCTAAGCTGCTTATGCTGTGTTTGGGCAGTTGTGTGAACAAATCCGAGGTAGGGTCTGTGAATGTGGTTATAAATGTTCTAAGCAATAATGCGTCATTATCTTGGATGTCGAAGCATTGGCTTAGAAATCGTGTAACGTGTTCCTGTGCGTCCTCTTCACCTTTAAAAACTACCAATTGAGGCAACTTGAAGTGTTCGGGGTAAAGAGGTGTAGGCACTGAGGGATGCACCGGATTATTGCGAAGTAGACGTAATGTGGGTTTTTGATGCCCAACAACTTTTGTCTCCACAGACTCCAAATGCTCCAATAGCGCTTGGTATGCATCGAAAGATTTTATTTCTTCCTCTCTTGTTCGCTCTTGTTGCAAGTTACGGTAAACTGGAGGCCTATGGAGGGGTGGCCGAATGGCATCCTTCCTGCCTTGATGGGGAGTTTCAATATATTCCTCTTCTGGTTCATACTCGTAAAATTCTTGAGGAGTCTCTGGGCTAAACCTGCGACCCTGATCAAGCTCTTGCTGAAGGTACCCATCATTGTTTTGGGGAGTTGCCTCCCTCTCGAATCTATGGGGTCTTGGAGGCAGAGCTTGATGAGGTCGTGGAGACCTGTCCTGCACTAACGGATTACGCCTCTCATACTGTTCAGCTCTTTGTATGCGAGGGGTTTGCCCCCTCTCAGGTATTTCATATCGTAACTCATCCACTTCGCGTTGCATGCGTTCTTTATCCAAGCGGTATTGATACTCTATCTCTTGCTGAATTTGTTTAAGCCGCATGATTTGGGCTTGATGGATGGTATATCTGGCGATAGCCGGGTCAATTTGATCTACCCTATTTTGTTCAGAAGGTTCAAATGTTCCTCCTATGGGTTTACCTCAATTTTGATGCTCTAAAATCTCAAGGGGTCGCTTCCCTCTGTCGAGGTAGGCGGTATGTGCTCGAGGTTCTGGCCTCAAGGGGTGATCATGATATCCGACTGGTGCAGAAGCATAAGGTTCTCGAGTTGTATGTTGTTGTCCTTGAGGAATGCGATGATCTTCCTCATATTCTCTCTCATAGGTGCGTAAGGGGCAGGCGGAGTTAGGTCACCCTGTGTGAGGAACCCTACGCTCTAGATTTGGTCTCTCTATTCTGATGAGAGGTAAAGAAGGGATGCCATATCCATGTTGCCCTTCTAAATGGACGGTGTGCCTGTCTAGCGCTTCATTACGTGGTGGCCACTCATGCCTAGCTTCAAGAGGTGATTCTCTATTTATGTCAAGGTCTACATGTAAGGCATCTTCCCGAAAGGGGCTGCTTTGAATAGGCATACCCCACCGAGGATTCTGAATTGGATTCTTTTGTAGGTTTGACCTATAAGGCAGTATGACCAAATCTTCAGGACTGAAGTGAAGGTGACTTGTGCCTGCTTTTTGTGTACCTTTCGAAGCTTCTGCCCTTGATTGGGATTGACTGCTATGCTATCTAAATAAGTTTTTATCTCATTTTTATGATTTTTTTTGTCTACACTAAGCAGAATTAAACACACACATTCACAAAATCGTGATTATCTCTTTTAAGGATTCTTGGTGTGTCCTAAACTGGTTTAGTGCATTTTGATGTTTTGTTTTGTTTTTGTAGGTTTTTTAGAACGTTTAAATGCATCATGTAGGCTCTTATAACTCCAAAAAGGTCGCCCCTTCAATATACCAACCAGGCCGATATACCAACCTCTCTATATACCCTCCCTTATGAGAGGGAGACTATAGGTACATGAGAGCAGAAGGTACATGGTATGTAGGTGGTACGGAAGGGGGATTGTCCTGTTAATGGCACCTACCATAGAAAACTTATCCTCGCGCGCATGGGAATCACCCTAGCTATGCTCGGTCTATTTTCATCAGGATTTATGCCTAACAACAGTTGACAATCGGGAAATGGATGCAAATCAAGCCAAGGTGGTGATGAAATCCACCAATGGTCTTAATCAAGGGCTGGGGTCTTACGACCAGCTCCTTGGTTTAAAATTGTTTCGTGATGTGTGTGGGATTCATTTTATTCAACAAAAATAAAACTAGCATACATGACTTTTCCTAATGCAATGCAAGATTAAATGAAAACAATTAAAGAAACAGAAACAAAAACAAAAAATTTGACAGAGATGATAAAAATCTCTACCTCTTCTCTGCCTGCTCCAGTTGCTTCTGAATTTCTGAACTGAAAATTCATAGACAGGAATTCGTCCTTCTGGGAGACGAATTGCAGAACAGAATTCGTCCCTCCCAGAGACGAATTTGAATTCGTCCCGAGTCAGACGAATTGCAGAAAAGAATTCGTCCCTGTCAGAGACGAATAGCAGTCTGCAACAAAAAAAATGTACCTATCAAGCACAAACACAAAACTTTGATCAGTTTCTGTGATTTTAAAAACTAGGGAACAGGGTCCCACCGTGATCGCCACTGAAAGCACGAGATTCCGGGCAAAGGAAACACCAATTGCGATTGCATTCAAAATCAAGTACGCTTAAGTCCTAGAAATGTAAATTGCATGAAATGGAAAAGAAACACATTGGAAGAGACACAATCAAATAGAGAAAACACAACCCTTTCATTAATATCCCTTGATCTCTGTTACAATGATGTCTCCTCCCTTTTCAGGGGCTAGGAGCGCAAATAGAGTTTGATTACAATCACTCGAATGATTCCTCTTTTCACGTGCCCACGATTGCAATGGGCGGGCCAAGATGATGCCGTCGCTGATGTCGATGAGTTCTTCACCTCTGCTGCTTCTCCTGCGAACAAAGAAACAACCAAGATGTCAGTAGCACCTGCTGTAAATGAAAAGCGTTTTCTCTCTAAAACTAACGAAATATGCATGTAAATATTTGCCTGAAACAGTAATTACAGTGAGTCAAAATGGCTTCAAAACTTGACAGAAGATAAAAAAAGTTACCAGAAGGCCACTGCCACTGAGACAGCTGGCCAATCTACCTTAAACTGGAAATTGTCCCTGGGCAGGACAAATTCTGACTGCAATTCATCCCTGGGTGGGACGAATTCTTCTGTGTTGAAGAAACCAACCTGCTACTGCTCCAATGTCAGATCCTGAGACCTGCAAAATTCCTGCAAATAGGGGGGTCATGTAATTGGGGCCATTTTGGGATGACCCAGATGGTCGGATTTTCCCAATTTGGCCTCCACCCTCGGGAATTTGACCTTGACACCTGCAAGTTAGCGAAATGACAAAGCAACACAAAACATACTAAAATCTGACCAAAAGTTACAAAATTGCAGCTATGGATTAATCAAACCTAATAACACCAAATGCAATCTGAAAAATGATCTAAAATGCTCAAAAACTAAAAATAGGACTTGGGAGGTGTGGGGGTGCCCAAGTGGGCCTCCCACCGTTGGCACTTGATTTTGGAGCCAATCCACCAGGGATGGGCCCAAAACCTCTTAGGATTGGGGGGTCAGCGGATTGGTTGGTTCAGGTGTCCATGCATCGGATTTGGGTAAGGTTTGAGCTTCCAAAGGCCACCCAACAACCTCCCTTGCAAAAGAGATTGGTGGATGTGGGAAGGTGAACCAAAAGGGATGCAAGTGGGTCTTCAACTCGGTAGAACTTCGTTGCTTGAAAAATCCTTCAACCTGTATGTTTTGGGTGAGAAAAGTCCCACCTTTTATAGACCCATGGGGTCTCTTTTGGGAGGGAAGCACAAATGCCATGTGTTGGCCATAGGCGCCATGTGGCAGTCTTGTCTTCCCATGAGGGAGGGGAGTCCTCCGTTGACTTGAGCTTTGATAAATGCCTTTTGTAACAGTCTTCTAACGGCCCCTCTGTCCACCTACACACACGTGCAAGGCAGGAGTCCTTAACTGACTGTTCTGGGCTGCCACTTGGCACCATTTGCCTTTTTTCCCGTTAAGCTTAGAATTCGTCCCACCCAGGGACGGATTTAGAATTCGTCCTGGGGTGGGATGCATTCTATTTTGAATTCATCCCTGGGTGAGACAAATACTAGGAAAAGTGTCCAAGTGTGCCAAATTGCTTCTTGACCTTACAAAATTGCTATGAAAGTGGTTAAGACCACTGTTTAACCTCTGAGGGCTGCCCTAGGGGCTGTGTTTGCCAAAGCGATCAGTGTTTGCAGTCACATAATCAGATTGGTGCTGTTTTGGTGTCTACGAAACTTACTAGCAAAGGGGTAGGAGATAAATAGATGATTGACCGACTCCCAATCTAACTTGCAAAGAATGCATCTATTAGGGATGGTAAGGCCTTGTGATATGAGATTATTATTGGTTAAGACCATGTTCTGGATGGAAAGCCATAGAAAATGAGCAATTTTTAGAGTGCTTATTAATCCAAATTTTATTTGAAGGAAACCATCCATTGGACATATCAACCTGGGTAAAGTAAGTATATTTGATAGTAAACTCACCTGACTCAATCAAATTCTAAAGGGGCGATCATGAGGCAGGTTTCTAGAAAGAACATATCTTTTGAGCATGGAATACAACACTTTGGATACCTTAGTATGATCAAGATGATCCAAGTAATTAGGCAATGTTGACTACCATGGATCATTGTGATAGTCTTTGGAAATAAAATTGGATAGTAACCATCCAAATAGGAAATCAGTTATGGGTTTAAGCAATTGGAGAGCCAGATTCTTGATGAGAGGTTGCTGAGAAATCCAAGAGTCTTCCCAAAACTAGATGGAGGAACCATTACCAACACACCATCTCAATCCTTTCTTAATTATATGTCTAGTATGAACCATTGAGTGCCAACAAGTATAACCATTTGGGAAGGAATTATCTTCAAGAAAGAAGTACTGCTAAAGTTTTTTTTTTTTAATTATGTCAACCCACAACAATTTGCGTTTGAAAATGCTTTCCACCCTTGCTTGTTGATTAAATAAAAGTTCATCTTGTGAATTTTTGATATAATATCTTTAAAATAATTACTTTTTTTATTCATAATATGTTTTTTACCTTAATATTTCTTCCATCTAGAGTTGAAATATGTTTTTGATGAATAATGAAATCCCTTTTATTGGACAATATTTATCAAAATATATTGCATGGCATTTCTTGGAAAACATAAGGTGTATTTGATCTCATATACCATAGTTTTTATTGTCCTATCCTCTTCAACCATAACCAACATACCATTTTTCAATAAATCACAATTTCGAAATAAAATATTAAATCCATTGATGATGGGGTTCTTATTAAGGTATAAAGAGCAAATTGTATACTATATATCCTTTATAGATATATTTATCATCATATTTTTATTCTATCCTTGTGTTATAATTGATGGAATAGTTTTACAAAATTTACAATGTGCCTCTTTTTATTCCCCAAATTTTGATAGAATGTCTTTGAAATAATTAATTGCTTTCTTCAATAAATGTTTTTTACCTCAATATTTCTTCCATAGCCACAACATAAGAAAAATGGTATTCTTGTCCCTTCTATAATCCTCTCCAGGGTTTTAAGGACCATTAAATCTCATACTTTTCTAGTACATTATGATGTTTAGAAAATAATTATTTCTCTTGCACATAAGTATCTTGCACATTCCATTATTTTATACTTTTTCTTATAGAATTTTGACCTAAAATTAATTTATTCTTTTGTTTAAATATATTACTAAAATATTTGACATTCCAAATTTAAATTTTTTTCTTAGATATTTCATATTTTAAACAAAACTATACATATATGATCATTAAAAAATTTACTTTGTCCTACTAAAATACAACCACAATCATGGTATTAAAGACACAAATAATAAAAACAAAATGGGTTTGTATGATCATTATTCAGTTAATCAATTCAATATAGTAGATTTATGATGGATCCTACTCATAAAAGAATGTCCTAAGATATTGTATACTCTATTTTCAACCATGTATAAAATTACAAAAATCTATCTAGTCTTTTTGCTATATGAATTTTCTCAATTCATATATCATTGCATGCATATTGAAAGCTTGAAGAAATAACATCCTAAAGATCATTTAAATTGATAAATAAAACAAAATATTTATTTACTTAAACCATATAGGAATACCACCCTTCTTGTTTTGAACTAGAGGACCATTGAATGCTTTCTTCATATTAATTTTTCTATTTCAACATTTTTTCCATCTATATTTGACTTATTTGTTTTTATGAACAAACAAATCTATCTTAGCTAAAGTATGAAAAATTGGTATATTTGTCCCTTATTTGGTTTGTCTCTCCATAAGTTTGTTTTTTACCATTATACCTCTTTCTCTTCTAATACATTATGGTTTTTAGAAAAAAAAACCACTTTAAATATTTTAGTTTATTTTATTAATTTCTACCATCTCCTATAAATTAATAAAATAAATTTATTTTATTTTATTTAACTATATAACAAAATAACTTGATGTTCAAATTTTTCTTATCATAATCCTATATACATATATAATCATTTAAATATTCGCCCTTCAATAATATAACCATCCAGAAAATATAAGACCATAAAAACCACATAAAATAAAGACAATACATCTTTAAATGATTATTATTCAAAAGACAAAATCACTCTAAATAATTATTATTCAATCAATCATATTCCAAAATATGAATTTATGATTTAATTCTACTGGCATTCAATGTTTTAGAGATTGTATACTGTATTCTTTATTCGGATACCTTTCTAATCTGTGTGCACCAGGAATTTTTTTTTGACATGGGGTAACAACCAGATAACATTTATCTAGTTATTTATCGGGTCATCGGCTTTAAATACCTTTTTATTTGAAGGTATTTCACGTTAGCAGAGTTTTGTCGTCTGAAAAAAAAAATCTCCCTTCCATTGCGCAATCAACCACTTATCCATATGTTAAAACCTATATGGTAGTGATCACGGCATGCACATGAACTGATGTGGCTCCGTTCCATTGAAGGCTACTAAGGAAACTTACGACATTATGGTGTACAGTTGCCCAGTACGAAAGGTCTGGTTAGAGTCTCACGTGTAAACCTTGGACTTTAAGATATTGGGTGTAAAAGTATACCTATGCAAATATAGCTAAACATTTAATGTATTATTAAAAAATAATTATTTTTACTTAATTATTTATTTAGGTTAGTTTGAGAAAATCCTGCAATCAATACTTAGGGTTGTTATTTTCATACCAATCATTATCTTTCATTAAAGGAAGAGAGAGTTGGACATATCAATAGAGATCAAACACATAACCATACACATCAACCCCCTCACACACTAATCCAACGAGAGTTGAGCTTCTCAATAGGGATCAAACACATAATCATATACATACCCACCCCTCACACACTCCTCAAGCCCTAATTTAAACCTTGAACCTCATAAAGATGGGCCAAAATTCTCACCTTTATAATGTTCCCTTTTCATCAAAGAAAGAAAGAGTTGAACTTATCAATAGAAATCAAACACAACTATACTTCAACAGGAGTCAAACACATAATCATATGCATATCCACCTCTCACACAATCTCCAAACCCTAGTTTAAAGCATAAACCTTATAAAAAAACCAATATCCTCACCCTTATATGTTATCTCAGAACAAATAATTATTATTTTAATTTATCTTATAAGTACGTGACGTGGTACTTACACCACATTAGGATATACTACACATTTTCAATTAACAAACCTACAAATACTATTGGTTAATATGATTTTCAAATTGATAAGCGGGAATATAATGGAGAGCTGGTATTATATTCGAAGATGTTATATGGATGTGTCTTAACTTTTAAAAGTTATATGTATTAGTAATTCTTTTATTAAGAAAAGTATTTACTAAAAAGAGATTTAAGTTCAAACTTTAAAATTATTTAATAAGAATTTTGAGTGAGTGGTGGTTCTCTTATGTAGGTTTATGAACAACTAGGTCGTATAAGATTGTTGGAGCAACCATTGTGATTTGACAACTACTAAAAATAATGTTAATGTAACCAACTCCATATGTATCCCCTTAGAAATATAGATGTTTCTTCTCTTGTAGCCTCAAGTCAATATGTCATACGACTACAAATATCATGTTTCAAACTATACATCTAAAATAAGAATAGATGTGTGGATGTTTGTCAATTTTTTATTGATAAGCTCATATCCCCTTTAAGAAGTCATGATGAATTATGGATGCCCAAAACCCTAAATGTCAATTGTAAAACTTTTCACACCAATAAAATTAAAAAAATTAATACAAGATAGAGTTTAAAACACTTTCAAAAAAAATTAATATAAAAAAAACAGAACAAAAATGGACAAAAACAAGAAATCAAATTTAAATAATAAAGAAAAATTTATTAGACTTTCTGTGAGAAAACTAAAAGAAACAATGGGGTAAAACAAGAGAAAGCAATACTCATTTTTGAAATCATGGGTTATTTATTATTTGGCATTTGTTTTCGATATAGGCATTAATAATTATTCCATTTGCAAGCAAGGACACTCCTATAATCTTGTATCTACCCTATTCATTTTAAAATTTATTAAGAATAAGATAATTAAATTAAATTAAATTATATTAAAATAAATATATAATAATGAAAAACTATTTTATAGTACAAGTTTGTTTATAGATTTTTTCAAAGATTAATTTGATATATATTATTTTTGTTGAGAAATAATTATTATAATAATTAAATAATAATAATTTTACAAGTAAAAAAATATATATGCATATCTTATATAATTATTAATTATATATAAAAATAGAGGTCAAACATACTTCTAATTAAATATTTTTATGATATTTATTAATACTATGAAGGTTCATATAAGGTAGATTGCTCTTAGTCATCTATTTTTGCTTACAGCTAGTGTTCTAACTTGATGCAGGGGATAAGTCATCTTAGTGGCCAAACCTACCATATTCAATCTCAATATATGTGCATTTGGTTAGAGAAATGTAAAGAATTTCACGAAGCAATTATTTCTTCTCATTAACTTCAAATATAAAGGTTTACATGTGGTTACAAGTTGGTTTAACCAACTCGGTGGTTGAGTAACCAAATTGGAGAGCGCCTATGAGCGCTACTTTTTGATTATGCAAATAATGAAATAACAACTTATTCTAACATCCCCCCTTATTACATTATTGGCAAATCCCAATTGTATCTCGAAACTTTTCATATTTGATACTTCCAAGTGCTTTGGTAAAGATATCTACAACTTGCGCATCAGTAGGAATGTATTGAAGTTGTATATGGTGCTTTGGAACTTCATCTCGAATAAAATGACATCTGGTATCAACATGTTTGGTATGTTCATTGAAAATTGGATTTTTGACAAGATTCAAAACACCTTGGTTGTCATAAAACAAATGAAGAGGAAGATTATTTGGAAGGCCCGTATTTGTAAGAATGTGACTTAACCACATTATCTCACAGACTGCTTCATTGGTTGCACGGTATTCTGCTTTTGTAGAATATAAAGCAACCACATGTTGTTTCTTATCGTGCCATGAGATAGGTCCAGATCCTAGATGGAAAATATATTCGGAGGTGGATTTACGATCATCAAGGGATCCAGCAAAATCTGAGTCTATATATCCCAGTAAGAAAAAATTATTATTCTGTCTATATTCTAGACCATAATTTGTAGTACCATGAACATAATGAAGAACTCTTTTTGCTACTTTCCAATGACTCATTTTAGGCTCTTGCATGAACCTTGAAAGATATCCCACAGCAAAACTGAGATCTGGTCTAGTATTTGTCAGATATAGGAGACTCCCAATCAACTGGTGATAAAGAGTACCATCTACCTAAGGTGACTCATCATATCAAGATAACTTAAGTCCTTGCTCCATTGGAGTTACTTTTGACTTACAATTAGTCATCCGATATTTTTCTACTAAAGTCTTGGCATATTTCTTTTGTGTTACTCTAATATGAAACTTTTGTTGAGTAACTTCTAAACCAAGAAAATAGTGCAGAAGTCCTAGATCTGTCATATCAAATGATTTCTTCAAGTCGTCTTTTACTAAGTCAATCATTCTTTCTGAGCTTCCTGTGATGATCAGATCGTCAAAATAAAGTACGAGAATCACTATATCAGAACCAATTTTCTTAATATAGAGATTTGCATCTGAAGGACTTCTTATGAAACCATGCTGCACAAGGTGACTGTCTATCTTGATATACCAAGCTCGAGTAGAAGAATTTCACGAAGCAATTATTCCTTCTCATTAACTTCAAATATAAAGGTTTACATGCGGTTACAAATTGGTTTAACCAACTCGGTGGTTGAGTAACCAAATTGGAGAGCGCCTATGAGTGCTACTTTTTGATTATGCAAATAATGAAATAACAACTTATTCTAACATCCCCCCTTATTACATTATTGGCAAATCCCAATTGTATCTCGAAACTTTTCATATTTGATACGTCCAAGTGCTTTGGTAAAGATATCTGCAACTTGCGCATCAGTAGGAATGTATTGAAGTTGTATATGGTGCTTTGGAACTTCATCTCGAATAAAATGACATCTGGTATCAACATGTTTGGTACGTTCATGGAAAATTGGATTTTTGACAAGATTCAAAACACCTTGGTTGTCGCAAAACAAATGAAGAGGAAGATTCTTTGGAAGGCCCATATTTGTAAGAATGCGACTTAACCACATTATCTTGCAGACTGCTTCACTGGTTGCACGATATTCTACTTCTGTAGAAGATAAAGCAACCACATGTTGTTTCTTACTGTGCCATGAGATAGGTCCAGATCCTAGATGGAAAACATATCCGGAGGTGGATTTACGATCATCAAGGGATCCAGCAAAATCTGAGTCTATGTATCCCAGTAAGAAAAATTTATTATTCTGTCTATATTCCAGACCATAATTTGTAGTACCATGAACATAATGAAGAACTCTTTTTGCTGCTTTCTAGTGACTCATTTTAGGCTCTTGCATGAACCTTGAAAGATATCCCACAGCAAAACTGAGATCTGGTCTGGTATTTGTCAGATATAGGAGACTCCCAATCAACTAGCGATAGAGAGTACCATCTACCTGAGGTGACTCATCATATCGAGATAACTTAAGTCCTTGCTCCATTGGAGTTGCTTTTGACTTACAATTAGTCATCCGATATTTTTCTACTAAAGTCTTGGCATATTTCTTTTGTGTTACTCTAATATGAAACTTTTGTTGAGTAACTTCTAAACCAAGACAATAGTGCATAAGTCCTAGATCTATCATATCAAATGATTGCTTCAAGTCGTCTTTTACTAAGTCAATCATTCTTTCTGAGCTTCCTGTGATGATCAGATCATCAACATAAAGTATGAGAATCACTATATCATAACCATTTTTCTTAATATAGATATTTGCATCTGAAGGACTTCTTATGAAACCATGCTGCACAAGGTGACTGTCTATCTTGATATACCAAGCTCGAGGAGCTTGTTTTAGCCCATACAAGGATTTGATCAACTTGCATACTTTTTGTTCTTGCCCCTCAACCACATATCCTTCTGGTTGAGTCATGTATACTTCTTCTTGTAAGTCACCATTCAAGAAGGCACTTTTAACATCCATCTGATGCAATTTCCACCCAAACTGAGCTCCCATGGCACAAAGTACTCTAATGGTAGTCATTTTTGCAATAGGGGCAAAAGTCTCTTCATAATCTATGCCTTCTTTCTGAGCATATCCCTTTGCAACAAGTCGGGATTTATGCTTATCAATAGATCCATCTGCCTTATACTTCACTTTGAATACCCATTTGCAGCCTATGGGTTTCTTTCCTGTTGGCAGATCGACTAATTTCCAAGTATTATTTTTAAGAAGAGATTTATGTTCTACATCCATAGCCTCTTTCCACTATGGTTGATCAAGTGCAGATTGAACCATTGTGGGTTCATTTGTATTTAATGTAGACATATAAAGTTTTTCTCCATCCTCATCTTCTTCCCTGTCATATTTGGTACCCACTGACAAATCATCAAAGTGGTGACAAAGTTCGTCAACCTCTGAAGTAGATTCTTCTGCTCTCATCTATTGAGTCATACTACGAGTACATGGCCTATCAAGAGATAGATCTGGAAAGGATTTCAACTTAGCATCTCTCAAAGTGCTAGTATACCATTTTGGAACTTTTTGTTTTTGTTGTGGGAGTTGAACCTCCTTCTTAGGCTCTTCTTCATCTATGTATACAGTTGTGGATGTGTCTTTTGATGTGGGAGCTTCATCAAATACAACATCTCTACTTACATGTGTCTTCTTGGTCTTAGGATCAATCAATCGATAACCTTTTGAGTACTCATCATAGCCAAGAAAGATACACTACAAGGTTTTCTCATCCAGCTTCCTCCTTTTCTATTTTGGAATGTGCATGAATGCTTTACATCCAAACACCTTCAGATGAGAAATGGAAGGTTTCTTACCACTCCATGCTCCTTGTGGAGTCTTCCCTTGTAGAGCTCTAGTGGGTGCTCTATTTAGGAGATATGATGCTGTGTTTACTACTTCTGCCCAATATTTATCCTCAAGATGTGCTCCTTTTAGCATACATCGAACCATTTCCATAATGGAACGATTTCTTCTTTCTGCAACTCCATTATTCTGAGGTGTATAGGCTGTAGTCAGTTGTCTTTTGATCCCATGTTTTTTAAGAAACTCTAAAAACTCTTCAGAGGTGTATTCCCCCCCTCGATCTGAGCGGAGGGTTTTTATCAAACATCCCGACTCCTTCTCAACAAGCTTCTTGAACTATTGGAAGTAGAGAAACGCTTCTGATTTCAATTGAAGAAAGAAAACCCACATCTTTCGTGAGTAATCATCAACGAATAGTTGAAAATACTTTTTCCCACCATAGCTAGTTGGCATAGGACCACACAGATCGGTATGTACCAGCTCTAAAGGTTTTGTAGCTCGAGAGGAGCTTGCTTCAAAAGGCACTTGATGTTGCTTCCCTGCTAAGCAATCCGAGCAAACCGGTAAGATAGATGAGAGGGGTGGAAGACCTTTCACCATCCCATATTTGTGTAATTCAAGCAAATATCCATAACTGAGATGCCCATAACGCTGATGCCAGAGAGAGGTGGCCTCCTTTGTAGTTGCAGCCAAAGCAACATGTGAAGTGGAAATAGCATCGAGAATAAACAAGCCATGTTTGTAAGATCCAGTTGCTACATGTTTACCACTATGTGTGATAAAACATCTCTTCTTGCCATTGACAACTCGAAACATGACTTCCATGTTTCTATCCAACATTTGTGTGACTGAAAGCATATTATTGGCTAAGCTTGGAACATAGAGAACCTTTTCAATTTGACAATTACCATCAGGAAGAGACACAAAAATATCCCCTTCTCCTTTTACTTGATATACCTGATTGTCAGCAATTGTGACTGGCTTACCCTCTTTTGCCACAAAAGTATCAAACCAGGATTTATCCCCAGTCATGTGTTTGCTAGCTCCTGAATCAATATACCATACAACATCTATCTGGGAAGACGAAGTATGAGTCATGAGCACCTTGTGTGCTCGTTCAGAGTCAGAGTCTGAATCGGACTCAGGAGAATGTGAGTCTGAGTTGGATTCAGCATAAGCAACATGGCCTTTAGATTGCTTATGCTTATTGTATTTTTTCTTGTGCTTGCCCTTCTTTTGGGAACCTCTTTCATTTGGTTGCTTGTTTTTGAACCAACATCTGTTGGTGTCATGGTTATTCATGTCACAAATTTTGCAATATTTTGTATCTTTTTGCTGAGATTGCTTCCCTTTTCCTTTGGAAGAAGCACCTCCTTTTTGAAACTGGCCTTGTTGTTTACCACTTTGTTGTGTGGAGAGAGCATTATCTGGCATGTCATCTTTCTAGACCTGAGTTGCCTCCTCAGTCTGAAGCAAGTTTACCAGTTCCACAAATGAGACTTGTCTACCATAAACATTGAGAGAAGTGATCAACATCTTGTAGGAACTTGGTAATGCTCTCAAGATAACAGAATTCAAGACATCATCATCCATAGGTTTTCCCATAGCATTCAATTTTGCTTTCAAATCTGCCACTCTGCATAGGAATATGTCAACTGTTTCTCTAGAACTCATACTAAGATTATGTAGTTGAGTTTGAATATGGAGAATAGTGGATTGATTCTTCCCTTCATATACTGTGAGCAAAGCATCCCAGGCTATCTTACTAGTTTTTGCATCACAAATATGAGGTTGCACCTCATCTATGGTAGCAAGTAAGATAAATACAAGACTCTTCTGGTCTTTCTTATCCCAATCATCTTGATCTGTTCTTGTTGTTTGAGGATGTTTTTTAGTGCCAGTCACTACATCCCATAAATCTTCCAACTGAAGTATGGCTTTCATCTTTGTCTTCCATGGAACAAAGTTAGGACCTTTCAACAATTGGGAATCTGAGAGATACTTATGAATTGTGGCCATTATGAAGGTTCCTTATACCACCAATTGGTCTCCCTTTATTTATACCTGCTAGATCGTTATATTGTAACCATTCAATATACACCCGCCCTTACGTGAGGGAAACTATAGGTATATATGAACAATATACTACTCAATATGTACTCGCCCTTACGAGAGGGAGACTATAAGTACATATGAGAAGCACAATATATTGAACATAGGCGATACTGAAAGGGCATCGTGTTGTTAATGACACCTACCATAGAAAGTTTTATTTCGCATGCGTGGGGCGTAACTTCCCCTAAACACTTTGGAAAAAAGAGCTTTCATCAGGATTTACGCCTAACAACAATCACGATGTGGGTATGAAATGAGAAATAAAAAAACTGGTTTGCCTTATTTCTCCCCGATGATTTATAGAGAACAAGCTCAGACGTCATTGTTGCAGCTATATTAGGCGACGAATATAGTAGTCCAAAGCACGACAACATTACCTGTAAGTGTGGACCAGAGGTATCTCAAATACCGAACGCTGTTGTGCAATAAATTACACAAATAGGGTATAAATTTGGGGTCTTATATTTGTAATTTATGATTGATAATGCAAGAAAATAGAATATTTAAATGCAAAAAATAACAATCATAAATGCCCACAAATTTTAGCACCTATTATTATTCTAGAAAAACAAAATTCTGCCAAATAGTTTGATTTCCCCCCTTTATCTAACAATTTTGCAAATGAATATGTGAAGAAACTCTCCCCCCCTTCAAGTTGCAAATGAGACAAGAATTTGGGAAAAAAATACCTAAAAATAAGGTATGCAGGTGTCAAAACACCATGTGCGGGCGTCAACTGCACTCCGCCATCAAAAAAACATCTAGAGGCGTCAACAACCCTTTCCTCCATTAAAAAACATCGTGGCCACCGTAACTGGACCATGTTTGGCGTCAAAAACACCATGCCCACCATCACTGGGATACGCAGGGCATCAACAACGCTTTTCGCTATCACAGGGGCACGTAGGGCGTCAAACTGTAGGTGCTGCCATAAAAAAAAATGTCCCCATAGGGATTGGAACCGGGAACCTTCTTCCAAACAGTCACCTTACGTACCACTTGAGCTAGAGGGCCTGACGAGAATAAGCAGGCACGCAGTAGGTATTGGAAACATCGAGGCTAGAAAAATGAGGAAAAAAATAAAAATGCCAAAATTGTCTATTGCTTTCGGTTGCCTTCGGGCAACCACCCCGTCCTTTTGCCTCCTTACCGTCGAACCTCCCCCGAGCCATGAACCACCTCGATCCGTGCTTCCACGTCTCGCCAGTCTTATCTATCATCCGTGTCAGGGTCTGTCCTCGGTCTGCATCCTCGGTCCGCCAGTCTTGTCTGTTGTCTGTGTCAGGTCATCCGTATCAGGTCCGTCCTCGGTCCTGCATCCTCGGTCCACCAGTCTTGTCTGTCATCCGTGTTAGGTCCATCCTTGGTTCGCGTCCATGCCAGGTCCTCTATCCTCCAGTCTGGTCTGGTCTATTGTTCGTGTCAGGTCCTCGGTCCGGTCTGCCAGTCTTGTCTATCCGCAGCTTTGATACCATAAAGAATTTCACGAAGCAATTATTCCTTCTCATTAACTTCAAATATAAAGGTTTACATGCGGTTACAAGTTGGTTTAACCAACTCGGTGGTTGAGTAACCAAATTGGAGAGCGCCTATGAGCGCTACTTTTTGATTATGCAAATAATGAAATAACAACTTATTCTAACAAAATGGTGAATGTAAGAAAAGAGTATGGGGAGCATTCTCCTAGGGTTGAGTCAATTCCTACAAATGGACCATTAATTATCTGTTAAAAATGGATGTCAAGCATACCTCAAACCACTAACTATTTCCAATATTATAGGATCTTGTCTTTGGTAGACTACACCTAGTTGTCTTTTCTTGTTTGCAATGTGTATTTTGACCTAGTACAAAGGATGAGTCACCATAGTGGCTAGATATACTACATTCAATTTAAATATTTGTGTATCTAGCCAAAGAAATAGCAAATTTAATAAAATAATACATGCAACATTCCCTCAATATTCAACAAATTCCTACAAATGGGTTAACTTCATTGTAACTTTTTTGTCTTGCACTAAAATTTATAACAACATAGAAGAAATAGCATTGGAATTGTCAAAAACACTATATAATAGAACAATAGAAGTTGGAGAAAACACAAAAGTATTTATGGTTTTCCATAAATAAAATAAAATATCTATTCTAAAGAATTTCAAAACTTCTATAAATACCATAAGGAGGAAAGGAGGGTCTTTAAGGAGAATATGTTACCATGTGAAACACTATGGGAGAAAAGGATAGAAAAAAGAATCTACTTCCATGCATCTTGAGCCTTATGACATATCCAAAAGATATGAAGAAAATATTTAGGTTCTTGGTAGAATATAGATAGTGGATTGGAAACCACAATGTAGATAAGTCATTTATCAAGCAACAAGTCTTGATGAATTAAACTTTATGTGAAGATAACTTGTTTGAGTTCAAGATAAGCACATAAAGTTGTGTGAAAATGATGGAACCAAATATAGTTGGGTGAAGAGAGGCCCTAATGAGTATTTAATTTGTCAACAATTGATATTTATAGCAATAGCCATTCGTAATATAATCTAGACTTATAATTAAAAATGAGTGTCTCTAGATACTGTTGTTAGTGCTTCCACAAAGGATGCTAAGAGCACACTATGATCTTGTGAAGCAAGAATCAATATTATTTTCTTTAATTGCCTCAAAGGCTTTATTATCAATAGATATAATTCTAAACCTAAATTTAATATAATCCTAAGGATGGCAAACCCTAGTCAATCGAATAGGTAAGGTGAACACTATAAAGATACCATATTTATAAAAAAATTGTGTATACATTTAAGGAATTTAATCAAGGAGGACTCCCTAGATATTCATGATAGAGTACCACTATAAATTTATAAAATTCATAGAGATCCCATCTGAAAGACCATTTCCTTTCTAATGGATCCATGGCTTGATGCTTTCCTAATCTTGCCAAATTTTGTGGATGACAAAGGAACCTAATTTTTTTATGGAAATTAGGGCAATGATAGGGAATAATAAATGTATACTTATCCATATTATATGCCCATAGGGATAGTGTAAGGTAATATAGTATCGACCCAACACTTTTCGTGCTTCCTTTCCTTTTATGTCTCTAATTATCTATTTAGCACATAAGGCAATCCCTTGGCATTTGTAGTCAAGAAGACCTATTCCCTAATTCTTCTTGGGTAAACAATAAAAATCCTAGGCTACTTTATGGAAGCCAGAGCTAGAGGTACAAATTTCCTAAAGTAAATCTCTAAGCAACTTCTCTAGATTTTGGTAACAAGCCTTAGACAAGACCTAATATGAGGAGTAATACTCATGGGTCAAAACTAGGATCTTGGAGCATATTTCAAATAATCTAGCAAGGAAAAGTTTTTTAGAGGTCCAGTAGGTAATCTTGGAATCAATTTTCTATATGATATTTTTCTAGATTTCTAAAGTAAAACTATGGAAGGCAAAGGTTATATTGAATAACTGAATTAATTCTCCATCCTATATCCATCTACACTAAAAATGAGTTAACCAACCTAGGTGAGGATATGTACACTTTAAAAAGAGTCTTTCATCATTAGATGTTGGAGCCAAAGGCAAAATCAAAAGTATACAAGTAGTGAACAATCTAATTGAAAAACTCTCTATCCTGAATTAATGTGAGGAAAGAGTTATTTAAAAAGTATCCATTGATAATTTTAGATTAACTACTAGGAAGGCAAATACCCTTAATGACGCCCAGATTGACATGATGAGGCAAGAGATAATTTAATTATTCATCTGCAACCACATAGAGAGAGAAAATATGAAAACCTTATCTAATTGAGAAAAAAGGTCAATCACCATTGATTGGGATTTTTTGATAGGAAGGACAACATAGAAATTGACAAAGAGCATTTTGACTATAAATATGAAACCATTACCAAAACCCAAGGCTTTGAGGATGGCAAGAATAAAGTGGCACTCAATATGGTCCTAGGATTTCTCTAACTTAATTTTATGAAAAATGAATGGTTAGTTGGATTTTCTAGGCCCATTCGATTCCCTCCCATACATCCAAGATATTACCTAAAATATATATGCTTCTATTGAATCATGTTTGCTATGGTTTGATGATGGCATGAAGTAGGTGACATAGATTTAAGTCTAAGGCTTTGACAATGATGATGTAAATCCAGTTGCAAGAAGTCAAAATAAAATACCTCCCATCACATAAAAACTGTGGTAAATGAAAATCATATGTAAAACTCTACATTTACATAAAAACTGCAATAAATGGAAATAATCAGTAAAACCCTCCATTCACATAAAAACTATAGTACATTGAAATAAACCAATAAATAATTTATTTTCTCATTTTTGGATTCACTTCCCCTTTTACAATGCAATACCAAGGGAATATATATCCCCAAATAAACCCTAAAAGAAAACCCTAAAACTTGAAGCCCTAAAAAAAACCCTAAAAATTAAAAAAATTACTATTTTAGAAAAAATGATTTTTCCACCATAAAATGCCTTTTTAAGTAATTACTATTTTTGGCAAATTATTTTATCATAAAAATTTTGCCTTTTTAAATAATTACCATTTTTGGAAAATTAGCGTCAAATAATTTCATTTTTAGTAATAAAAAAATTACTTTAAAACTTATTTTTAAAAAACCCTCTAAAGATAGGCTCTTGCATCATTCTCCTTTGGTTGAAAAGAACTTTGCTCTTGTGAGTTCCTCTAATCAAACTCATAATCGCTCTCTATAGAGTGTCACATATCTGCAAGTACTTCTCAAAGTACCAATCTCCTTCTAAGGTTTTATATCTCAAACCTCCTACAAGCACTACATAGTGCCAATTTATTTCTTCGAGGTTTTAAAATAGCAAACCTCCTACAAGCACTACACAAAGTGTCAATTCTTCCCTCTAAGGTTTTTAATGAAAAAAACCTCCTGCAAGCACTACACAGAGTGCCAATTTATTTCTTTAAGGTTTTACAAACCTTCTGCAAGCACTACATAGAGTGTCAATTTAATTTTTTAAGGTTTTACAAACCTATAAACACTACACAAAGTGCCAATTCCTCCTTCTAATGTTTTAAATAAAAAAACCTCCTACAAGAACTTACACAGAGTGCCAATTTCTTTCTTCAAGGTTTTACAAACCTTCTGCAAGCACTACATAAAGTGTCAATCTCTTTCTTTGAGACTTTTATATAAAAAAACCTCCTGCAAGCACTTACACAGAGTGCCAATTTCTGTCTCCAAGGTTTTACAAACCTTTTGCAAGCACTACATAGAGTGCCAATTTTTTAATTTAGAGCTTCTTTGCTCTCCTCTCATTTTCTATTTTCTTCTCTTATCTTTTGTACTCCCAACAAGATCCAACTTGCTTTGATACCAAATGATGTAAATCTAGCTATAAGAGATCTAAATAAAATACCTCCCATCACATAAAAGCTACGGTAAATGAAAATCATATGTAAAACTCTACATTTACATAAAAACTACAATAAATGGAAATAATTAGTAAAACCCTCCATTCACATAAAAATTACAGTACATTGAAATAAACCAATAAATAATTTATTTTCTCATTCCTAGATTCACTTCCCCTATTACAATGCAATACCAAGGGAATATATATTCCCAAATAAACACTAAAAGAAAACCCTAAAACTTGAAGCCCTAAAAGAAACCCTAAAGCTTAAAACCCTAAAAAAAAAAAAAAATACTATTTTTGGCAAATTGATTTTTCCACCATAAAATGCATTTTTAAGTAATTACTATTTTTGGCAAATTAGTTTTTCATAAAAAATTGCCTTTTTTAATAATTACCATTTTTGCCAAATTATATTTTGCGTCAAATAATTTCATTTTTAGTAATAAAAAAATTACTTTAAACCTTATTTTCAAAAAACCCTCTAAAGATAGGCTCTTGCATCAAATGATCTTGTAGGATTCACTAAGAAGTATGATTGGATACTAATTGGTGGTCAACATAGGGTCTCCAACCTTTGAGATAGATTTAATATTATCCTTATTAATATTTGGTACATGAGAGTCATTTACAAACGCTTCCTAATAAACTTAGAGTAAATTAGGACCTACAAGGTCCCAAAGGGATTTGTAATATTCATAGAGGAAGACATCTAGCCTAGGAGTTATACCATTGGCCATTTGAAAGAGGGTCTCATGTAGATCTTAAAGTAAAATTGGGCAATAATAGGTAACTCTTGGAGCATTAGAGAGTTTGTTGAGGACCACAATAATATATTTCTAAAGGGTTTACTCCCTCTAGCATGAAGGCTCCTATGATGCAAAGACCTACCTATTATTTCAAATAAAGGCTCGAGAAACATCTAATAAGGTGGTAATTTTAACCTCAATGTCTTGAATAGCCTTGGTGCAAGCACTGTGATAATGGAACCTAAGACAATGGAAAATTTTCTTAGAGACCATATCTCCAATTTTAATCTAATGCATTTTGGCGTTGATATGAGCTGCCCTAACATCACAATGTTTAGCTAGCATAAGTTGGTGATGAATTTGTGTCACATGTTATTAGAGTTCATGATTGAAAGGGTAAGACTCAAGTTGTTGGGAATCCTAAACCAATTCTTATTTAAGAGTAGCATTGAATTGATGCCTAAAATTGGTAGAACATTTACCAAGAGATCTATGAAATGAAGTCATTTTATGGTTAACATATATCCATAATCCAATCCAACTAATACTACCAAAAGTATGAGGAACCAAGTGTTATATCCCCCTAATATGTGAAAGAAATGATAATATGGTGAAGTAAGGAGGTATTTAGAATTAACTATGACATGAACTGGCAAAGATTATATGTGGATATTTCGATGGATAAAATGATGGAGAACTGATAAGATATGATAGCATTATGGAGAGCCTCCATCAAAAGAGTTGAACTTGATAGGCAACAAAAGTAAAAATCATTTTTATTATTAATCATAGCTCTATAAAAGCATTTCAACACTTGATTTCTTCCTATTGTTGATTAGACTAAGATAACAAAGTATGATCGGAGGAGGAGGAGAAACAAGAATTAGGGTTAGAAAACCCAAATTTATTCTGTATTAAGTACTAAGCCTCATGTTCTCCTACAATCCAATGTAGAGGAAGAATATAAAATTTATCTTTTGAGTATTCATCCATACAAAAGTTATTATTTACAATATATGTAGCAAAGGGAAGGAATAAATAAATCAACCATCAAAACTCACATCTACCAAAAGCATCATTCAAATAATAAATATTAAGAATACCAAGGGACTAACCTGTAAGCCCCATAATAATCCAAACTACATGAGAGGTTGGTTCTATTTCTCAAGTCACACAATAGGAGTGGTAGGTATTCAATCCAAAAATAACTACTCCTCCTCTAACAAGAGTATAATAGGTGGAGTAAAAGTGGCCTTAGGGCTAGATAAACTAACAAGTACTACATAAAACAAAATTTGTTACCTTGACTTCTTGTAGGTAAAAAATATCGATAGCATCTAATCCTAAAGAGATATCTAAAAGAAATTGATAGACCAAATTTTTTTGAATTGGATCCATCGAACCATAAATATTCCATCAAAGTTACATAATTGGGAATGCCCAAGGAGTAGAACCATATCTGTTTCCTCAATATCATCAAAGACTATGAGAGAGTCATAGGTGTTTGAGATAAAACATCAATGATTCTTATCCATGAACTTGAATAATTTTCTCTTTTCTAATAGACATCTCATGGAGTGGTGAGTTACCTTTGTGGATAGGATGCTTGAAGGTACTCTAAGAATGAGAAGGAATATAATTTTGGATGAGGGTGATTGTAGAGAACGGGAATCTAGTACAATTATTAATATGAGGTTATTATGTGCTTGGAATGATAACTACAAAGATAGATCTGAGAGGAATAAGAGTGGGAAAATAATGAGATGAAGGTATAGTTGAAGCAGTGGGAGGTGAGGGTTTGAGTGAGGGCCCTACAAGGATCGAGATGAGATTTTTTATTATTTATTTTTTGATAACATAATTTTGACATAAAATCTATTCTTATAGTAACAAGTTTAAAAAATCTCTCCTATTCTTCCATAGATTAATCTATATTTTCCAGGATGATCTTATGCATTCTTTTGACATGTTGACATCTACTAGCATTAGTGCATGTGCAAGAGTAACTATTAGAGGTTGGATTTGAAATAACCCTTGACGAAGGATAGATTCTAATTTTATAAGATGTTGATTGTCATATATGACATGTATTCAAAAGGTTAATATAAGCCACCCTTTGCTTGAAATGAGTGTCTTCAACTTGGAAGTCAATAAATTCTTTCAAGTCCTTATAGAGGTAAACCTCAACACATAAGCAGACATCCATAGAGATAGTAAAATTATGGTGCTAGAGTTGATGAATCAAAAGGGTATTCCTAATATACCATTGGAATTTACTCAATACAATGATGGTATGTTGAAGACTAGTAAATTAAAAGTGGAAAACCCCTTAGTAAGGTTTTATATATGCTCACCATAGAGATACCATGTATTCTAGATCCATTGATGGATTAAGATGTCACTGGATATACATCATAGAAAATACCCAATAAGTGTGTGTTGCTCAAGCCATCTTCATGCATTATAAAATTTTTGCATAGGAAGCACAATATCTCGAATAAAAACATTACTTTGTAGTATACTTTCGAAGCAAGTTTCTATTGACACTTGTTTGGAGCCATAACACTTTATAACAGTAATTTCACTAATAAATGAGGCCATATCAAAAGAGATTTTCCACCCAAGGGAAAGAAATGGCAAAAGGATACAATGTTTGACAGATTGATAATGGTTATGCATGCAAAACGTCAATTTTGATAGTTTATATATATATAATTAATTAATTTAAGTGGAAGGAAATTTCGTCATTTTAAATCCTAAAAAATCACTCACTTCAATATTAGGTATATGCTCCTTATAAAATTGCAGTGCACCGACGGTCTGTTGGATATGTAGAATATATTGTAGTATTTAGTAGTTATAAGAATTTGTAAAGTTACATGAGGGATACCTTCCAATAGGCATCCACAGTGAGTTTGCAAGGTTTTATTTGTAAGTGCTTCGGTAAGATGTTTTGTCTTTTTCATTGAGTGAAAGTAAAGGAAAAGGGCGGTTAATATATTGACCATATTTCTACACCCAACAACCACATAACAATAGAGAATTGCACCAAAACCAGTGTTTCGAAACTCCATGGCGGGTGAGCGACGCCTGCCAGTTTTTCTAATAACCCGCGAGGCCTCCCAGTTTTTCTAATAAGAAACTCGCGCCGAGTTACTCGGCCGTATCGGCAATTACTCGCCGAGACTCGTACGGAGAGAATAAGGGACTGATTCCGAAGCAGGAGAAAGACAGGAAAAGGCCGTTGCAGGGGAGATCGTACGGTGAAATATTTTGCCTTCCTCCCTCTTCAGCGAGTCTTCCACTGCCACAATTCCGCCAACACGCAAACTGATGGATATGTGCTCCTTGAACAGCTGCAACCACAATTTGTATACAGACTCACTCAAAATCAGCACATCCAAAACAGAAACTTCATTAAAACCATAATTGATTGGACCTCGCAATGCTTGAAATTCTTAAGACATTACGCTTAATGAGACACCAATTGGACACCACCTGTGTGTGCAACTATGCACCGACGGTGCTTATCTCCCCCTCTACGTATGCCGGGCTGGTTCGTTAATGCTATATAGCGTGTTAAATGCCAGGGGTTTGTTTTACGATGAAGTAGTTGGGGTCCGTTTAATGCATTGGGATGGGAAGACGAATCCGTTGCATTGGGATGGGAAGACTGAGATTAGAAAGGCGCGACATTATGCGTAAATGCTAATTTCTATTAGGCTGAGATTAAAAATGTATGAGGGGATGAGATTAGAAAGGTGCGCATTATGACATTATGCCTAAATGCTAATTTTTATCTAGCGAGGCCGCTGCCATCCGCCATGGCAATGGGAGTTCGCGGCAATTTATTTCCTTATATCTATTTTCGAATGTTCAGCAAGCTAAAATGGGTAAACGGTGATTTTATGTGTCTCCTTGTGACACTTGATCGACGCAGGATTGAGCAGCCTAATGTTAATGTGACTTATTTTTTTAAATTTCTTGATGGTTTTTTTCGGATATTTTTCGGAGTTTTTGCGAGTTGCCAAGAATTCGCGAAAAATAGGCTCCCGAGTTTATTTATGGCGAGTTGCGAGTTTCGAAACACTGACCAAAACCATCGCTTATTCATGAATAGATTCCAGATTTCGGAATATCACAAACATAAAATGCTAGAAAAGATTTCCAACTATATTCATTGAATTCTTAAAACTTGGATAATCATTACATATCTTGTCTGGCAAAGCGAAGGACAAAGTGTGGCAATCTTCTGCTCAAATTTTGTTAAAGATGCAAAGTTTAAACGAAGCATGGCTCTTTCAACTATATATCTGAATGGGCTCGACTTCAATTAGATGTGGAACATGAAAGCAATTCTGAGCTCCAACATAGCCAATCACTTCTAAAACGCCTTCTCGAGTGCGGCCACGAAAAGAAGTAAACTGTCTATTCTGAGTGCAATAGAGGGGAACATGCGCATCATGCGAATTTATATAAATATTGCCTATGACAAGAAACATCTGTTATTTGTTTGTTAGCTTCCTGTTAGCTTCCTCACTAGGCGACAATGATGCTTATGCTTAGGTGACGTAAAGTTTCTCACAATATTTGCAAATGGAGAATCATTAAGAGTCATATAGAGAAAGACATTCACCGTCCTCTTAAAATTTTCAATACAGAAAAACGAATTCACTTGTATTTTGCAAAATTTCATCCGTAAACTATGATGAGTATGCCAGGGTAAAACTAAGATCTAGGTAAAGGTATCGTGCTCGGCACGCTAAAAGTGGCTATCGAATTCCTGGAAAATGCAAATATCAAGATGAAAGGCTTTCTGTCTTAGGTGTTGTAAGTCGTTTTTTTGGTGTGGTCGAATTCGTTAAGGGGTAAACCACATTTTGTATTTTTATTTATTGTTTTGGTAAATTAAGTTTTTGGACAGTTTATTATTTCATAGTTTCTACTGATTTTTGTTATACCCTTAAGGGTCTCTGTTTTTCTGCTCTCTTAACCCTCACCATTAATTACTCTTTAAAAAATTAAATTTATAATAAAAAATTAAATGAATATAATTTATTTTTTTAGTATTTAATGATATGAACTTTAGAATAACTGATAATAATAATTATTTGTAAAGTAGTACTGTATAATAATAAAATTTGTTTAAATTTATATCGATAATATATTTTTATCATTTTAAATTTACCACACTACATAATTTTTTTTAAAATCAGTATATTAAAAAAGGACCTCTTGCTATATACTAAAACGTTATTGTTATTATTTTTTAAAATATAATATTATATGTAGAATATCTCTTGTATCTATTATATGTGGATTGAACATTTAACCTATCATATTTAAAATAATAATGATTTTGAACACTCAACTCAACTCAATCATATAAGATAAAATTATTATGGGAGAATATATATGATCAAATTAAAATTTAAATGGTTTTTTAATTTATTATTAAGATATAAATATATTTAAATTCATATATTTTAATACATTTTAATATATTAAAATTTATTTATTTAAATTTTATATCCACCCCGCAGTTATATGATAATATATTGAGTGTTAAAATTTTACAACTATATATATTAAAAGTAATTTTTCATACGCATTTTAAGCATCTTTATTTAGATGAAATGTAGCTGGATTCTAGATTGGTTTGATCTTTTATAATATTTTGGAACTTTTATGATTGTGAAATGGATTTTAAGGGAAGATTTTTTTAGTTGGTAAAATTTTATTGAATCAATAAAATTATACAAGAAAGAGAGAATCCAAAATAATAACCCTTACAAGGGTCACAAGAAAGAGACCCCTAAAATCATTAAGTACCCGATCAAAGAGACCCCCAAAATTATTAAGCACCCGACCAAAAGACACCCAACAAATAATAGCCTCAACCATGCATATCCTCAACAAGCAAATTACCAAGATGATGAGAATAATCCAAGCATATCCTCAGTAAGAAAATTAGCAATATGACGAGCTAATCCCATTTCCTAACATTCCAGTCTTCTTGAAAATTAGAAGCCCATTTTGCCAAGCAATCAACCACAACATTCCATTCTCTAGGAATATGAACAAAGGAAATAAACTCCATATGCAAAGAAATTTGAAATATATGTCAAGCCCCACCATTCCATTCCTTGGAAATATGAACAAAGGAAATAAACATCAAATGCAAATATCTACCAAGCTACTAGTTCCAGTTGCTAATGAACATTATAAATATTATGATTCTTTAAAAAATTAATAATAATCGACTCACAGATGATCTTGTGACATCCCTGAGCATAACCTTTTTCAAAAACAAAATGAATAGCAAGGGTCTCCATATAATTATTAGTATACTTTCCCTTATAATACAAAAAAATAAAAATAAAAAGCACCAATACCTGCATTCCCAGGATTCCCTCTAGACGAGCCATCAGTATTAATCTTAAACACCTCTAAGGCCAAGGATGTCATCTTACATCTCTTTTCGCTTTTTGATCGAGGCCTTTCCTCTCGATCGATAAATAAGGATGAGGATCATTCTCCACTAAACCCAGGTCCTACATCATCAAAATCTCATAATGCTCCAAAGGAATACTGATATGACATTTATAAGAAAAAATTTCTTGAATCATACTAATAATCCTCTGTCAAACTTGATAAATTGTTAACTTTCTACCTTGAAATAGTCTTTGATTTATTTCAAGCCAAATATGTCATATATATACATGAGGACCCAATACTCATTGCAACTTGAAGAAAGAAAACCTTAGCAGGAGGTCTTCCTAAATTCCTCCAAAACTCAACAAGAGAAGAAGCATAAGAAAAAAACTATTTTCACACCCTCCACTAAAGATGCCAAATTTTCCACATAAATAAATACTATAAAAACAAATGCAATAAAGACTAGTTACTATTCTCACAAAGGAAACAAAAGAAAGGACCTTGAAAACCTCTATTTTGAATATTATCTCAAATAAGACATCTGTTCCAAATAACTAACCACAAATAAAAACTGCATTTAAACCAAGAAAGTGAATATTATTCAAGTCCCAAGTTTTCTATTTATTTCCTTAACTGGATTATTTATTATGAAAAGATATTATATATCTTGTTTTAGTTCTTTAAAATGTTTTAGTAATATTTTCTATATTATATAAGAGAATGTTTATATTTTATATAAAATAGTTAAACATTAATGACTTTTATTTCATGGTTTTCTCCATTTCTATAAGGTCTATTTCAGTTTCATACATATGAAAGTGAATGCCACAATTAATGTACCATTTATATAACCTAGAATGCTTGTAACTGCTTGCTATTGAATTGGTCATAGATTAACCATATATTTTTTCAAAAGGTCACTGCAAAAATTAAAATAAATTAAAAAATAATTCTAAGTTAAATGAAATCATGTGTATAGATAATAGTATACATCAACATGCTTATGTGTATAAACAATACTATACATCAACAGCCTTGTATCTCTCTTATATAATTTATTTTGTATTTTTATTCAAATTTACGATATATCAATAGATAATTTAACATCCATATCCACGCTTATAAATATTACATAGAAACAATACACAAGAAATCCTAAAATCATATTGAATATATTTGTAGCCTGAAATCCTTAAAATAAATTTTATAATAATCATTTTTGATTTGTTTCATTAATTTTGAATCATTGCTCATAGAATTGTTATTTCAAATATAAATAACAACCATACCAAAATATTCACTTTGTATTTTTATATAATATATTTATGTTCATAATTCATTCTATGAAACCATTGTTGAGAGTATAATTGTTTGAGAACATATATTAAGACTTTTTGACATAGAACACATTGGCTTTATTTATAGATTTGATGAGACATTTCAAATATTTCCTCAAGTTGAGTGTAAAATGAAGTATACTTTAATCAAAATAATAAACTTCTAGATCTATGTTAAAATAAAAAAATAATATCACATAAAGGTGAAGAGGCATCAAAGTAACATTTTCCTTCACCTTAAAAATACCATAAGTAATACAAATAAATTCATATCTATATATTCTTCATAAAACTTTATATTCATTTCCTTACAATATTAATCAATAAGATCGTAAATCTATTTTTTTATAATAGTGACTTATATTTTGCATCCATTGATTCACTCCATTTTATTTCACTCTTGGACGTAAGAAATTTTGAAACACTTTTTGGTCCTATAATTTTTGCAAAAAAAAGGTGTAAAGTAAGAAAATTTCAAGCATTTGTAATTATCTTTATTAGATTTTTCTTTTAGGGGATTCAGGCTAGAAGTATCTTGAATTTGTTCTTTTCTTCTCTCAATGTTATTCCTTCAAATTTTATTTTTTGTGATCTTCTTCTTTGTCTTGTGTAATATTTTACATCATTCATCTAAATGTTATATTAACATCTCTACCAAAAAGCATTATCCTGGTTACTAAATATGTTTTATTTAACCCTTTAAATTCTATACTATAACTATAAAAATTCAATGATAATATTTTAAATTTAATTATTTTCACTTATTTTGAGTTATTTAGTGAAAATTATCTAAATTTTTTAAATTTCTCAAAGATTAGTTTCCTTGTTTTCATATTTCTAAAGAAGCCTTACATTACAAACCTTTGAGAACACCCTATTTCAAATATACAACATAATATTAGAATATTACTATCTTCTAGGATATTGTGAAAAGTACCATCTAGTGTTCCTTTTAGAATGCATTATATGAAGGATTATAAAAAAAAACTGAACTACTTTAGTATATGATGATCTTCGTAGAGCTTGTAAAACTCTTTAACATGTATTCTCCATTTTTATCACTTAGAGAGGTTTTTAAATTGTATTAGTTTTATTTGTGCAATTAAGACAAGTATTAAAAGCATAAGAAACATCAACATTCTATTTAAAAAATATATATATTGCTACTTTCATAGAATAGTGATCATTTGTTGTTATAATATATATTGATCCTTAGTTGAAATAATTGATATTGTTTGACTATTAGTAATGTGAATATAATCTAGAACTCAATTTGCTATTTCAATGATCTTTACTAAGTATATGCTTCACATACCCTTAAAAAAATTCCCTTTGTTTAATCTTAAATTACTCAATAAATTTATATTGTATTATTGATTATATGTTTTATGAACTAAAAAAATTGAGCCTTAAGTAATTTAAGTCAATATGAAAACACTCATCATCTACCTTATTATCATGTTCTAATAAAAGTTTTAAGTTCTATACCTTAAACTACAACCTACCATATTACATTATACAAAAGTTATGATTTAATAATAAATAATGTGACCATGTATTATAAATTCTTCATATAGATAACAAATTATGATTAAAATTTGAATCAGAAATATATATAATAATTTTTGTGTAAAATTGTTTGAAGAATTACTTCAACTTTGTTCATTCACGTAGTAGCACTAGTTCTATTATATCTTAGATTTTTATTCATATAAAATTTTGTTAAGATCATTAAATAAACATTTTTTAAGGTTATACATATAATCGTGTTTCTAAGAAGCAACAAACAAGCATATATTTGTATTTGGTATTGCATATTAAAATATAATACTTCAATAGTTATATTTAGTGACTATCTAAATCCATTGATTTTTTGAGTAGTTATATTCAATGCACCATACATATATTTTGGTATAGTTAATATCTCTAGGATTTTTTTTTTACAAAAAATATTTTACACCCTCTTGTATGCATTCCTTATTTTTTTAATAAATAAAATATCCATGTTCCCCTCATGTGAGTGTATGGGAAGAGGGTCTTCCTTGTCGTTGCACTATATTGCATTTGATTAAATTTTGTAGGTATGGTACAACATATATACAAACATAGTTTTAGAAATTTAGAACTATTTTTAATATCATCAAAGCAATGAAGAGAAATTTAGTGTAGAAGGAATAAAATCAAACTAGAGCATTGGATTAATATTAACCTTGTTTTATTGGGAGAATAATTTAAGTTTTTTTTTATCAATTTAATGCTTATCAATTTTTTTTGAGTAAAAAATACCTTGTATTACCTTAAAATCTCTTTCATACAAAAAAAGAGTTGGGTGGGATTGAGCACACCCCATTTCAGAACACCCTTAACTGCCACAAGTATTCACACTAACTTAAAAATGTTTCAAATACATCAAAACAATAACTCCCCATATATAACCAAAGTTTAAAAAAATAACACATGTCAAGAAACCTCACAACAAGCATACACCAAGGACCACCCAGAGTGCATATAGTAGGAATAATCAAAGATTTTGTGGGGGTGAAAATTTTCAATGTGGCCTAAATATTCCCATCCACCACTTTCATGTGAG
Source organism: Wollemia nobilis (assembly GCA_028583015.1). Taxonomy (NCBI): domain Eukaryota; kingdom Viridiplantae; phylum Streptophyta; class Pinopsida; order Araucariales; family Araucariaceae; genus Wollemia; species Wollemia nobilis. Next base: position 852,457 of record JAQPPZ010002593.1, read on the forward strand.
GTGCACCCCATCCATTAGTCGTAACCAGTAGAAACACGAACATGAGAAGGCCTTCGGCCCCACGACCTGGAATGAACATGTTTCGGAGGAATGCGGCTAACTGAACAAGGGGTATTCACCTAGTTGTCCAGCAAGGAACGTAAGTGCTGAACTTCAACATTCACTTTCTCCATGTGATTAATAATTTGTAACCAACAGTCGTAGCAAATAGCAAGTTTGTCAGCCAGAGAGAAGGAAGTAGAGGCATGAACATGCATAGGGATATACGTGTTAAAATTTACTATATAATTGAAAAATATAGTACATGTTAGTATCTTACTTTCAATTCTCCAAATATTTCAATTAAAGTATTAATTTTTAGTGAAATTTTATTTTGGAATGAAAATTGAAAAAGATTAAAATGAATAGAGAAATTTTAGGATAACTATGATGTTAAATTTAAATTTTACAAAAAAAAATCTAAAAATATATTCTTAGCTTAATGGTGCGTTATAGTAGAAAAAGCAAAATTATTAACATGAAATATCCAAAAATTAAAACAGCTAAAGAAAAATATAATGAAATCTAATGAGTTTGAAACATTAATCATATACTATTGGTGAAATTCAAACAATTGAATAATGTAAAAAGGGATTGTATAAAGATGTAATAACTCATCATAACCATCATATCCAAAAAAAATCACTTCAAGTATAAATTAAAAGAATGATAGTAAATTTATTTAGAGGAAAAGAGAAGCAAGATAAAGATCATATAAATATGTAATACAAATGGTAATAACATTATCAACAAATATTTGATTTAGGGGTTCAAAAACATAGAATTATTTCACACAAAGGTCAAACATAGAGTATGTCGAATTACATAGTGGGAAAGGAGGAATGCATCAAATAATACATATTACCTCTATTAAGCAAGTAAATATAACATACAAAATACATGGCTAAGATAACCTTAGAAACCAAATATCTCATTGAATAATGAATAATGATCTTCAATAAATGATTAAAATGAATGGGGAATGATGTATAAATACACCTTTGAAATGAAGATCTACATACAAATAAGTATCAAGATGATATATTATTGACTAAAAAGTAAACTAGAAATCAACTTTAAATAGACATCATATAAGACTAAAGGCTCATAAAATACAATATAATACAATGTTAGTCATGCCCTACAATATAAAAATTATGCATTCCAATATCCTTCATAAGGGTATTTCTTAAGTAGAATGTTTTTTGCTTTTGGTTTGGACTCCAAATGGGTTAGTTGGGTGATGAGTTGTATTACATCTCCCTCCTATTCTATCCTTATCAATGGTGAGCCTTCTACTTTGTTTTAGACTTCAGGAGTTCTCTTTCAAAGGGGTCTTTTATCTCCTTATTTATTTATTATGGTTGAGGGTTTGGGTAGACATCTCAAATTGCATGTTATTTAGGGTTCGACTCATGGTTGGATGTGGGGTAATAGTTTACCTATGTCTTTTCATCTTCAATTTTATGGTATTACTGCTATGATGGGTCTTGCCTCTATTAGGAAAGTAACTAATTTTAGAATATATCTGAATATTTATTTAGCTACTTCAATGTAGAATATAAATGATGGAAAACCCTACTTCTTTTTCAATACTAATCCTCTTATACATGCCAAAATTGCTCATATTATTTGTTTTAAAATTGGAGCTCTTCCTTTTACTTATTTGAGAATTCTTCTTTTTATGGGTCCTCTACCTCGAGGTATCTCGAATAATATTTTGGATAAATTTTGGGCTAAAGTATCTCATTGGACTATTAAGTTGCTTTCTTTTACAGGTAGAGTATTGCTTCTTAAGTCGGTGGTTCAAGCTTCATGTATTTATCAATGCATGATTCAAGTTGCTCTTGCTAGTTTTATTCATGAGATTGAATATTTGTCAAGAAGATTTTTATGGGCTAGAAATTTGGAGTCTTCAAAATAGAGTTTGGTTAAGTAGGAGACTATTTGTAGATCGAAATAGGAGGGTGGTTTGGGTCTTCTTTTGAATTCTCTTTATGATCAAGCATTGGAGGCCAAGCTTTATTAGAGATGGTGCATTTATCAAGACCATGCTTGGGCTATAATTATTTGCTTTAAGTAGCTTAATGACATTGAGGGCACTGAGATACCTAGATATAATTTTCTTGGTATAGGTGCTTTGATATGGAACACCCTTAAGAAGAGGGTTACTCTTGTTAAGCTTGGATTGTTTTGGATTTGTCTAAAAGGCTCAAAGGCTATTTTTTGGCATGATTCTTGGGAAGGTTTCCCTACAATTTTATCTATGTTTCCTCATAATCAAGATCTATGTAATTATTTATTGATTTTTGGTTGGTACTGGTTGATGGATTATAAGTTTTTCGAATGAGTTGGGCAAGTGGAGGTAGTTCAGTGGAAATATCATAGATATTGATCAGTAGGTGGTTTTGTTCAGGGTAGAGAAGAGTTGTCTCATGTTTTGGGTACTAGGGAGACATCTTATTTATAGGATAATTATATTTTGTCTTGGGTTTTAGATCCTAGAGGGATTTTCTCGATGGATTTTGGTTATCGTATTTTAGATAGACAATATTTTAGGGATGAGGATGTTCCTTGGTGGAAATAGATTTAGAATAAGGTTTCCTAGCCCAAATATAATTTCTATTTGTGGTTGGCTACTAGGAACATATGTCTTACCTAGGATAATATCCAAAAGAGAGATTTTTAGGGCCTTCATTTTCTTTCATTTTTGAGAATAATGTCATATTTATAGGGCATTTGCTCATACAATTTTCATTTACGTGAGATAATTGGTATCATTTATGGAGGGTGTAGAAATATTTGTTTTGTCATGCCTCTTCTCTTGCTGATTTATGGAGGATTTTAGGAAGACCTCCTTCTAAGGCTTTCTTTCTTCAAGTTGCATGGAGTATTGGGCCCTCATGTATTATATGGTAGATTTGTCTTGAAATAAATTTAAGAATTTTTCAAGGTAGAAAGTTAAATTTTTATCAGATTTGGCAGAGGATTATTGGTATGATCCAAGAAAATGTTTCTTCTAAATGTCATATCAGTATTCCTTTAGAGCAGTCTGATATTTTGAGTGAGTTTCTATTTAGGAAACTAAATAGCTACCTTACACTTATGCATCCATTTAAATTCCTTTTATTTTCATTGTGTATTGGTTATTGGATAGGTAATATTATAGCCTTTCATAAATCATGTATAATAGCCTATGATAACTATAACAATTTGTACTTCAAACACATTGGTACGTCATAGCCAACTCAACATGGTCTTAACCTTCCTATGATCTACCATAGATATGATGTGTCTGATATATTGTACCTCCAAAATATAACAATCATATTTTGACAAACTAGCATAAATCTAAGTATATATCGTCCTTATTTTTTGGATGAGGTTATCTTTGAAATACTTAATTTCTTCCTTCATAATATGTTTTCTACCTCGATATTTCTTCCATCTAGATCAAAAGATTTAACATTCAAAATTTTCATTTTTCTTTTTAGATATTTCACATTTTGAACAAACCTATATATATCACACACTTCAAACCTTTTGTTAGCCTACTAAAATATAACCATATAAAACAAATCCGAGTATTAAAACCACATGAAATAAAGAAAAATAGTTTTGAATAACCGTTATTTAGTAAATAATATCTAAGGAATAGATTTATGATATGTTACTACTCATAATAGAATGCCTTAAGATATTGTATCTATACACAATCATGTAAAATATTTGAAAAATCTATTTAATCTTTAAGCTCTATTAACTTTATCAATACAATTATTGTTTTCTATGCATATTGAAATCTTAATGAAACAATATCCAAAGGTCATATAAAATTGATGATTAAATCAAATCCTTCATTGATTTAGATTATCTAAGAGTAACATATTTCTTTTTTTTTTTTGAAGAAAATATCTTTAAAAAAATCAATTGTTTATTTTATAATGCATTTTCTACCTTAATATTTCTTCCATCAATAATTTATATGTTTATCTATATATATATATATATATGCACATATACATAGGTATATCTTGATGCATCCCATTAATTTCTACCATCTTGACGAACTATATTTTACTTTTTTTTTTAACTATATTACTAAATTACAAAATAATATGCCATTCAATATTTTTTTTTCTTTTAAATATTAAAAAAATATTTACATACATAATCCTTAAAATCTTATTTCATCTTACTATAACATAGCCATCTATAAAAAAATCAAGATATAAAAACCAGAGGAAAATACTTTACATAATCATTATTCACTAAATAATATTGCAGAATATAAATTTTTGATCTAATTCTACTTATTTACAATAAATGAGAGAGATTTGTGCAGTCTCGTGTTCCAATTACTTTCTAAAACTGTACGCATCAGGAAAGTGTGTTTACATGGAGGCAAACAACCAAATAACATTTATGTAGTACGTTGTCGGGTCATTCGATTTATTCATTACCATCTTTTAATTGCAGCACATAGTTTTGTCATATGAGAAAATTCTCTCTTCCATCCTCAATCAACCACTTATCCCTTTGCTGAGACCTGTATAGTAGTGATCACGGCATGCACTTGGACTGAAGTTGGACTGAAGTGGTTCCATAGAAAGCAACTGAGATAAAATTAAGATCACCTTGGAATTTAGAGTATACCTATCTACATAAGATATATTAGATATGTACATGATAAAATTTATATATTATTTTAATGTATTTATCTTATTTATTATATCTTATTAGTAACTAATACCACTTAACGATATAACACAGTTCTTTGAAATAGTAAACTTACAAATTCTAACTGTAGTATGAAATACAAAATGATAAAATATAGATACAGTGTAGGAGTTGTATTGCACCCAAACAGGTGTTATAGATATCGGCCTATAAACACAACCACAAATACCACGTGTCAAATTATAAGCGTAAAGTAAGAATAGATTAATTACAGATACAGTGAAGAAGTTCGAATATCGTTCAAGCAGAATTGGCATGAGAAACCTAATGAACGAAAGAAACAATTGGGCAAAACAAAAACGCAATGCTCATTTTCGCAATTATGTGTTATCTACATTTGTCGTTCCCTTTCGATATAAGCATTAATAATTATTGGATTTTCAAGCATCGAAACACTCAAAATCTTTAACCTTCCCTGCTCATTTTAAAAGTTACAAATAATAAGATCATTAAATAAAAAAATTAAAGAAATAACAATAGTCAGGTAAATTATGTTTTATAATTAAATAGAAGTTTGTTGCAGACATTCTGACTTACAAGGAGAGGTTAGCCTAGATACATATTATCAATTAAAGATATCTTTTATGCGGAACGAAATTTGATAAGTATACTGTGATGAGTTTTTTTTAAGTCTTTAATCTATGAATTGCAAGAGGAGTAAGAATTGCTCTAGTTTCATTTATTCTTATGATGGAATTCCCTTAATCGTGTGTGAAATAGGAATGTTATTACCTTTTTCATTAAGTGGAAGTAAGCGAAAAAGTGAGAAATCGTCCAAATCGATTTCGCTATTGTTCAAGAATTACAATAACAGAAGAATCTATGTGGAGGGTAAAATTACAAAAGCAATAACTGAGAATTAATCATTCTCAATAACAAAATAACAGTGCAACTAATCCGGTAATCAAACTATGACAAATCACCAAAGGAAATGCCTAAAAACTATTACAATATATTATGTAGGTTACTAACAACAAACCCAATAAATATGAAAGCCTAACAGTCTCCCAAAGAGGAGAAACAAACAAAACAAATTAGCATTGGCTGCACTCTAAAAAAAAACAGACACTACTCGAGGTAGCCCGACAAGTAAATGCGATCTAATGCATACAAGTCATGTTGGGCGTGTTGTGCGTCTGCAACCGACCATGTAATTGTGATCCAAAATCCAAAGAGCTAATTTTGGAGCCTTTGTCAAGTCTTATCTCCAACATTCTCCCCCTTGAGGCTGAGGGGACTGACCAGGAAGTTCCTCAGCTTCAAAAACTGAGATTTTACTACTCCCTTAGTAAATAAATCAGCTAAATTATCTTCAGTATTGCAATGCTTTAATTCAACAATTTTCTTTTCCACCATGTCTTTGATAAAATGGTATTTCATGTCAAAATATTTTGATCTGCTATGATAGACTAGGTTCTTTGCTAACTGGATAGCACTCATATTGTCACAATACAAGGTAGTAGGACCACATTATTTTTCATCAATCTCTTCAAGAACTTTTCTCAACCACAATGCTTGAGTACTAGCACTTGTGATTGCAATGTATTCAGCCTCTGTAGAAGAAAGTGCAATTGTAGTTTGTTTCTTTAAGCTCCATGTGATTAAATTAGACCCAAGACTGAAATAATTCCTTGTTGTAGACTTTCTATCATCTATGTTGCTACCCCAATATGAATCACTATACCCAATAATTTTTATATCATCATTTTTACAATAATGGATACCAAAATCAGTTGTACCTTTCACATATCTGAGTATTATTTTTGTTTCTTTCATGTGTAATTTAGAAGGGTCACTCATATACCTTAATACAAGTGAAACAACACATGTAATGTCTGGTCTAATGTTGGTGAGTAACATCAAACTTACAACAATGCTTCTATATGTGGTCACATCAAGTTTTTTAGTTCCATCATCTTTATTCAATAACTCACCATGAGCTATTGGTGTTGCAACTATTTTACAATTTTACATGCCATATTTTTTCAACATATTATTGGCATATTTAGTTTAGCATATGGATATTTCATCATTTTTTCATACACTTCCATACCAAGAAAATAGTGCATCAACCCTAAATATTTCGTTTCAAATTCTTGCGTCATTGTAATTTTAAAATCGTCATTCAACTTAGGATTACCACCCAAGTAAATCAAATCATCCACATATAAACAAACAAGGAGAATGTCATTACCTTCTTTCTTGTAGTATAGGGTTGGCTCACTCTTGCTTCTCATGAAGCCACATTGATGAAAGTACCCATCAATTCTTGAATACCAAGCTCTTGGAGCTTGCTTAAGACCATACAAGACCTTCTTCAACCTATACACATTATTCTCCTTACCTTGCACTTCAAATCCTTGAGGTTTTTGCACATAAAGCTCTTCATCAAGGTAGCTATTCAAGAATGCACTATTTACATCCAAATTATGTACCTTCCATCCTTTATGGGCAACAATAGAAAGAACCATACTTATTTTTTCTTCTCTTGCAACTGGAGTAAATGTCTTATCATAATTAATACCATACATTTATGTGAACCCCTTGGCCACAAGCCTTGCTTTGTGCCTCTCAATACTTCCCTCACTATTGTATATTGTTTTGAAGACCCATTTAGAGCCCACAATCTTCTTGCATTTTGGAAGCTCAATTAGCTCCCAAGTATCATTCTTCTTGATGGAGTTCATTTTATCTTGCATTGCTTTAATCCACACATCATTAGCACATGCTTCTTCAAAACTCGATGGTTCAAAATTAGCTTGTGAAAATAAAGCAAAATTGATTGTCCTACCTCTTGGGTTCTCTTCATGTGTTTGAATTGTATTCCTTCAATAAATATCACTTAATATTCTTACATTCATTGGTGAACTTGGACTTGCACTTGAAATTGAAGAACTAGATGATGAGTTGCTTGGAATTTTTGGATCAAGTTTCCATCTATATTCTTTTGGACTATGTACATAATCCAAACAACCAAAAGTTCTGAAATGAGTTACATTTGGTTTCTTTGCATACCATGCTTCATATGGAGTGATGCCATCTAAGCTAGAAGTTGGAATTCTATTCAAAATATAGATGGCTATCCTAACAACTTCATCCCAATACGTATTACTTAATTTATTTGTTTGTAGTATGTTCCTTGCCATGTTTACAACTGTTCTATTTTTACGTTCAAGCGCACCATTTTATTGTGGAGTATAGGTAGTAGTGAGTTACCTTTTAACATCACAATATTTACAAAATTACAAGAATTTATTTGAACAAAATTCTCCTCCCCTATCAGTCCTTAAACATTTTATATATTGTCCACTTTGTTTTTCCACATTATTTTTAAAATTTCGAAAATAATGAAAAGCCTCATTTTTTACTTTCAAAAAATAAGCCCAACACATTCTTGAAAAATCATCTATGAATATGAAGAAGTATGAATTTTTACCAATACTTCTAGTTTGCATTGGGCCACAAATATCAGAATGCACCAATTGAAGAGGATAGGAGGCTCTCCATGCTTTTCCTCTTGGAAAACACATTATTGAGTCTTTACCAAAGCTCATAGTTCACACACAACTTTGTGATCTTCAACCTTGGGCAGCCCATACACCATTTCTTGAGATACCATTAATCTCAAACTAGGAAAATTCAAGTGGCCATATCTTAAGTGCCACAACCAACTCTTGTTATCTATGGCTACATTTGCAAAATTGGTTTCCTGTCCTCCAAATTTTAAAGGAAACAATCTATTATTTGTCATAGGCACTATGGTGACAATCTTATTTCCATGATTCTTATCATATATTGCACATTTTCTATCTTTAAAAATAAGTTTGTAATTCTTTTCCATGATTTTTCCAACACTCAACAAATTATGTTTTATATTTGGAGTGTAGTAAATATCATTCACTTTCTTTTTACCTTCATTGGTGTGCACCTCCATTTCTCCTTTACCTTCAACTTCCAAAGCTTTATCATCTCCAAGATTTATCTTGGACTTGTAGGAATTCTCCATTATAGAGAACAACTCCCCCTTGCCAGTCATGTGGTTTGAGCAACCAGTATCAAGAATCCAAGTCTCATTTAAATTCTGATCTGATTTACCATATGACAAAAATAGAATTGAGGATTCTTCCTCTTCTCCATAGTGTGCACTATTCCTTCCTTGATGGGATACCTTCAATCTACACTCTTTTTCAAAGTGTCTAAAATTGTTACAATAGTAACATTGCTTGTCTCTCTTATCACTTCCTCCTCTTCCTCTTCCTTGGAAGCCACCTCTTCTTCCTATACCTCTTTCTCTTGGAGTAAATTGACCTCTTCCTCTTCCTCTTCCTTGGCCTTGGCCTCTTCCTTGTCCACTTGCACTAGATTCACCCTCCTTGGATGAAAAATATTTTTCTTCAATTCCACCAAAATTTTTAGATGAAGATAGTCTCTCTTCATGAGACATGAGTGAACCAATGAGTTGATCATAATCAAGAGTAGTGAGATCTTTACTCTCTTCAATTATGATAGCTACATGATTCCATTTTGGAAGAAGTTTTCTCAACACTTTCTTCACCACATATTCATTCTTCACTTCTTCACCAAGAGTGTCCATCTTATTCACGTAAGCCTTTACTCTCATACAATAGTCTCTCACATTTTCATCTTCTTTAATTTTCAAATTCTCAAAATCCCTCTTGAGAGTTTACAATTTGACTTGCTTCACTTGATCATTGCCTTGGAAGCCATCCTTCAAAGCTTTCCAAGCATCCTTAGCTGATGTACAACTAGCAATCCTTGGAAAGAGGCTTTTATCCAAGGTTGTTTGTATGTGATAGAGAGCAAGGCTATTTTTATTTTGTGCATATTTTCTTGCATTTCTATTAGCAGCTGAAACAATACTCCAATCAGCATGTTCAGTGTTGCCATCCTCCACTATATCCCAAGAACCTTTGTCAATGGGTAGAGTCTTAATTTTTAGACTCCAATACTCATAGTCTTCACCATTGAATTCTAGAATTGGTAATGAGTTGGTGCTATTAGCCATGATGCTAAAACACTAGCAAGAAACCTTGAGGCAATGTACACAAGCTTAATAAACTCTTACAAACACTTCACATGCTCTCTCCAACCCAAAGACCTGACTAGCTCTGATACCACAATGAAAAATCCTCCAAAGACTGATTGATTTCATTATTGTGCAAGCATTACAATATATAGCCCAAAGTTTCCAATAGAAGAATCTTCGTGGAGGGTAAAATTACAAAAGCAATAACTGAGAATTAATCATTCTCAATAACAAAATAATAAAATAACAGTGCAACTAATCCGGTAATCAACAAATCACCAAAGGAAATGCCTAAAAACTATTACAATATTATGTAGGTTACTAACAACAAACCATATAAATACGAAAGCCTAACAGTTTCTCAGAGAAACAAACAAAACAAGCTAGCTCTGGCAGCACTCTGTAAAATATCAGACACTGGAGGTAGCCCCACATGTAAATGCAATCTGATGCATGCGATTGGTGCTGGACGTCGACAACAGACCATTAATTGCAATCCGAAATCCAGAGAGCTAATTTTGGAACCTTTGTCAAGTCTTATCTCCAACAAAAGGGTGGTTAATAAATTGAGCATGTTTCTCCACGCAACTATGTGCTGATACACGGATCCTAGTCAACTTCACTCAAATTGTGTTGTGTAGCATTGATATGTTCAACTACTATCAATATAGAATTACAACAGAACTATCAGATCAGATTTACCACTATCTTCATTGGATTATCGAAACTTGGATAAGCACTGAACGTTGTGGATCCGGTTGTTTGGATTGCCACATAGCAAAGCACCTATTTTGATGAAAGACGAAGGATGATAGATATGCACCGAACTTTGTGGATCCAGTTGTTTGGATTACCACCTAGCAAAGCACCCATTTTGATCAAAGACGAAGGATGATAGTGGTATTTTATTATTTTGCCTTCAGATTTGCTTTCTACTTCACATCTTGTCCGGCAAAGGGAAGTACAAATCGTGGCAATCTCCTGCTCAAATTTTGTTAAAGATGCAAAGTTGCAACGAGGTATGGCTCTTTCAAGTAATATCTGAATGGCCTCGAATTCAACGACGTTTGGAATATGAAAGCAATTCTGAGCTGCGTCGTAGCCAATCACTTCTAAAAGTTGTTCTCTAGTGCAGGCCGTGACAAGAAGTAAACTGTCTTGTCTGAGTCCAAGGGAAACAAACATTCGCGTCATGCGAATTGATAACTCGCAAGTGTAAATATTGTCTATGGCAAGAAACACCTGTTGTTTGTTTATTAGCTTCCTCAGTAGGTCCTGTGCCTGCAGTAATGATGTTTATGCTTAGAGAATATTAAGTGTTATGTAAAGAAAAACATTCACTGTCGTCTTAAAATCCATTCAGGAAATTAAAAATTTCAGAATTATAAAACGAAATCCTTTGTATATATTTTACAAAATTTAATCGGGAGTATATGATGAGTCTGTGACGGTAAGTAAGATCGGGCTAAAAATAATTAAATTTATAGAAAAACATAAATAATTTTAAGATGAATATACTCCACAGTTGTTTCAAAAAAAATAAAATAAATAAATACAAGTGGTTTGTAAATTTAGTAATATAAATATTAGAATAGCTGGTAGTAATTATTGTTTGTAACATAGTATTGTATAAATAATAATATTTGTTTAAAATTTGTATCAGTAATAAAAAAAATTATGTTATCATTTTAAATCTATAATCTTGCATATAATTTAAAAAACATAGTATACTAAAAGATCCCTTTTAATACACTAAAACATTATTATTATTATAATAAAAATATTTCTTGTAAAAGTTGTGAACTCCTTAATTTGGTAAAGTATGATAAACTTATTTTGGAAAAATATTTATGATCAAAATTATCTTAAAATGAGATTTTTACTTATTTTTTAATCTTAGTATATATATAATCTTAATATATATATATATATATATATATATATATATATATATATATATATATATTTAAAATTAATATTTTTTATACAAACCAATATATTGATACTAATTTACTTTATTTCACTACACTCACATATTGAGTTGTTGAGCGCTAAGTGTTTACAATTATATTTACTAGAAACAATTCTCTATTTTCATTTTATTTTCAAATATTCTTACTCAAATAAAATTGATATGGATTCCAGTTTGGTTTGACCTTCCATGATATTTTGGAGCTTTTATGATTGCAAAATGGATTTGCTTATTACAAAAGTTACTCATAGGTGAAGATTGAAGATTGCTTAAATCCCAACTCTTTTATTTATTTCTTAACTATTTTGATTTAGTTTTGAAGAATGTTGTAGTATTTTTTTCAAAATTTCCATGAGAGAATGTATGCATTGAATATAAAATAATTAGACATTACTGAATTTTATGTGTTTTTTTTATCCTATCCTGTAAGATCTATTTGACCTTCATCCATAAGTAATTCAATACCTCAATTAACCATACCATATATGTAACCTAAAATCTCTTTTATCTAAATTCCATTTAGTTATTCCTAGATTAACCATATATATTTTTAGAATCTCACTAAAAAAGTTAAAATAAATTATAAAATTATATTAAATAAGTTAAATCATGTCATGTGCATAACCCAGAGTATTATTGTTTGGTTTCGATAAAAAAATATCAAATAGTTATCCTATTTTTTTTTAAATATCAAGATAATATTGAGTTTCATCATAGTTTGAAGTCCTTAAAAAATATATTTTATTTTTTTCAATAATTGTGAATTTATCACTCATATATCATTTCAAATGTAAATAAAAACTATATCAAAATATTTTCTTTGTATTTATATATATATATATATATATATATATATATATATATATATATATATATATATATATTATTAGGTGTAAGAAAAGGTTTTGAAAGAGTACCCAAACCTCTAACAAAGTAAGAAAACTAATGTGAAACATAAATGGGTTAGACCCCCTAGGGAGAAAGAAACCAAAAAATTGAAGGCACAAAAGCAAGAGAAACATGATCTAGGAAATCCAAGAGAACCAAGAGATCCAAAAATATATCCCACCAAAAATAAGGTGTAGACACCAAAACAACACCAATCCGATTAAGTGACTACAAACACTGATCGCATTGACATACACAGCTTTCAGGGCAGCCCTCAGAAGTCAAACAGTGGTCCTAGCCACTCACACAGAAGTTTAGAAGGTCGAAAAGTGAGTAGAGCAAAGTTGGTCATTTTAACAAGCCTTAAGCAGCCTTAAGCAAGAACAAGCCTTAAATCCAAAGCAAAATTTAATTAAAGAGCAAACTTTAATTAAAAATAAGCCTTAAGCAAGAGCAACTTTAATTACAAGCGAGCCTTAGTCAAAAGAAGGCCTTGGCCGAAGTGTCACGATATCGCGACACTTCGATGCCCAAGGCAAAGCCTTGGCCGAAGTGTCGCGATATCGCGACGTCGTGATATCGCGACACTTCAGCGCCCAAGGCAAAGCCTTGGCCGAAGTGTCACAAAATCGTGACACTTCGACGCCCAAGGCAGAGCCTTGGACGAAGTGTTGCGATTTTGCGACACTTCGGCCAAGGTAGAGCCTTGGCCGAAGTGTCACGATATCGTGACACTTCGGTGCCTTGGCCGAAGTGTGCACCGAAGTGTCGCGATATCACGACGTCGCGATATCGTGACACTTCGGTGCCCAAGGCGAAGCCTTGGCCGAAGTGTCGCGATATCGCGACGTCATGATATCGTGACACTTCGGAGCTCCAAGGTGGACTTAAACATTCAAAGGCAGTACCATAACCAATCAGAGGCAGGCGACGAACAATCAAAGGTAGGCATTAAAATGACTTAATGTAGACATTCAACAAGTGGCAGCCGAAGATAGTCATTTATGGCTCCTACCTTGCATGCACGCATAGGTGGGTAGGTTGGCCATTGGAAGACTGTCATAGGGGCAGTCATGGAAGCCTAAGTCATGGAGGACTTTCCTACCTCTCGGGAAGGCATGGCCGCCATGTGGAATCACTGCATACCCTTTTTAAGAGACCCCGTGGGTCTATAAAATGGTGAGCTTTCCCACCCAGGAAGGAGGTAAACAAGCATTTTGGAAAAACAATGAAGTGCTACAAAACCAGAGACCCATCTGCATTCCTTTAGAATTCATTCTTTTGCACCTGTAATCTCTTTTTGAAGGGAGGTTATTGGTGGCTATTTGAAGGTGAACCCAGACTTTAATACACGACATTGGACACAGTATTCTACCAATTTGCCGACACCATAGTATCTTATATTTTGGGCCCATTCCTAGTGGATTGGCATCAAAATAAAGTTTTCAACAGTGGGCAGCCAGCTAGGGCGCCCCGCATGCCCCCAACTGCTGTTTTCAATTTATCTCGTTATCATGTATTTATCATACGTTGCAGTCTACGCTGCCTGTTTTAATTTATTATGTTATGCATAATAGTTTATCGAATAGATTATCATGCTGTCACGGCTTTAGACTTCTATTGAATATTATTATGCTCTCACGTATCTCGAATATTATTATGTTTTGAGAAGATCTCTGTCTTATTTAATCACGTATCTTAAATATTATCTTGCATTACGTTTCTTGAATGTTTACTTGGGTAGCCCGAGTTGTTTTATTCATGTATCTGATTAATTTGTGCACATATTTCTCATTGATTTTTAAAGTCAAATGTTTTGTCCTCTTATTGCAGGTGCTACTAACGTCTTCTTTGTGTCTCTAAATGCAGGAAAAGTAGCTGAACACAGGATAAGCAGCAGTAAGCAAAGACTCATTAACACCAGTGGCGGCAATACGTTGGCCCACCCACTTTGCATGTGGGCATGCGGAAAGAAGATTACTAAGCATGATTGTAACTGAAAATGTGTAACTGGAGAGACGTATTGTAATGGATTTGGAATCATATTAATAAAAAGGGCTATGCTCCTGCTTTTAATTTGATTATATCTGTGTCATTTCATGCATCAATATGGTTCTACTTTCATTGCATCTTAGCATTTCTTTCTTCCGGAATCTCATGCTTTTAGTGGCAATCACGGTGGGACCGTTCCCTGATTTTTAAATCACAGAAACTAATCATATTTGTTGTGTTTTGTGCTTAACAGGTACCTTTTTTTAAGCCGAAGGTCAGAAACAGCAAGTTCGGGCAGAAAAGAGGTAACGGTTTCTAACTGTCCCTGTCATTTTCTGCTGTGTTATTTCTGTTTATTTTATTTGTTTATTTTTTTACTTTCATTTTTTTTATTATTAAAGAAAGGTAGAGAAAGTTTTCGTCAATTTTCTTGCTTTATTTATTTATTTAATTGTTTAAAAAAAAAAAAAAAATTCAAATTTCTACTTGTTTTCCGGTTTGTAGTGTTTGTATGGCATAGGGAAAGTTTCTTTTTTGCTGCTTGTTTCATTTTTATTAAATAAAATGGACCACACACACTTCACATGGTAAATTAAACCAAGGAGTTGGTCATAAAACCCCAGCCCTTGAGCAAGACCAACGATGGGTTCATCACCACCTTGGCTTAGCTTTGCATCCATTTCCTTGATTGTCACTGTTGTTAGGCGTAAATCCTGACGAAAGCTGACCGAGTGTTGTTGGGGTGATTCCCATGCACGCGAGGATAAGTCTTCTATGGTAGGTGTCATTAACAGGACAATCCCCCTTCTGTACCACCTATGTTCCACGTACCATCTGCTCTCACGTACCTATAGTTTCTCTCTCGTAAGGGCGGGTATATAGAGAGGTTGGTATATCGGTCCGGCAATGGTATATTGAAGGGGCGACCATTTATGGGAGTCATATGAGCCAACATTATGCATTTAAACATTTTTCAAAAACTACAAAAACAAAACAAAACATCAAAATGCACTAAACCAGTTTAGGACACACTATTAATCCTTAAAAGAGATAATCACGGTTTTGTGTATGTGTGTGTTCATTTCACGCTTAGTGTAAAAAAAAAGACAAATCACCATAAACGAGATAAAATCTGCTTAGATAGTAGAGAAGCACCACAATGGTGTACACCCATAGCCAAGCCCAATCAAGGGCGGACGCTACGAAAGGTGCACAAAGAGAGGGTGCTAGTCGCCTTCGCTTTAGCCCTGAGGACTTGGCCATACCGCCTTGGCGGTCTGGCTTACAAGAGAGTCCACATCAGGCCACATCAAAAAGGAATTATTGGGACCCTCCTCATTGGAGTATACCTATTCAACACAGCCCCTTTCGGGAAGACGCTTTACATGTAGATCTCAATGTAAGTAGACAACCACCTCTTGAGGCTAGATCTGAGTGGTCGTAGTGCGATGAAGCGCTAGAGAGGCATAGTGTCCATGAGGAGAGACAACATGAATACGCTACCTCTTCTTTGCCTCCCATTAGAATAGAAAGACAAAATCCAGAGCGCAGGGCTCTTCACACAGGGCAAGCTCACTCTGCCCGCCCCTTTCACACCCATGAAAGGGAGTACGAGGAAGATCATCACATTCCTCGGGAACAACATACAGCATGGGAACCTTGCGTTTCCACACCTGCTAGATATCATGGTCACCCATCGAGGCCAGAGCCTCAAGTACATGCCACCTACCTCGACAGAGGGAAGTGACCCATTGAAATTTTAGATCATCAAGATCGAGGCAAACACATAGGAGAAATATTTAAGCCTCCTGAGCAAAAGAGGGCAGACCAAGTTGACCCGGCAGTCACCAGACATGTCATCCGCCAATCCCAAATCACGCAGCTTGAGTAAGGTCATCAGGAGTTAGAGTACTTATACCGTCTGAATAAAGAGCGCATGCAATGCGAAGCGGATGAGTTGCGCTATAAACTACCTAAGAGGGTGCCAACCCCTCGCACCCAAAGAGCAAAACAATATGAGAGGCACAATCCTTTGGTGCAAGACAGGTCTTTGCGACCTCATCAAGCTTTGCCTCTGAGACCTTATAGACCCGAGAGGGAGGCCACTCCCCGAAACAATGATGGGTACCCTCAACGGGGACTCAATCAGGGTCATAGGTCTCACCCAGAGACTCCTCAAGAAGTTTATGAGGAGTATGAACCAAAAATAGAATGGGCTGAAACACCCCATCAAGGCGGGAGGGCTACCACTCGGCCACCCCCCCATAGGCCTCCAGTCTCCCATAACTCACAACGGGAGCAAACAAAAGAGGAAGAAATAAAATCTTTCGATGCATACAAAGTGCTATTAGAGCGTTTGGAGTCCGTGGAGACAAAAGCTTTTGGGCATCAAAAACCCACATTACGTCAACTCCGTAGTCATCCAGTGCATCCCTCAGTGCCCACACCTCTTTACCCCAAACATTTCAAGTTGCCTCAATTGGCAGTATTTAAAGGTGAAGAGGATGCACAAGAACATGTCACAAGGTTCCTAAGTCAATGCTTTAGCATCCAAGATAATGATGCATTGTTGCTTAGAAATTTCATAACCACATTCGTAGGCCCTGCCTCGGATTGGTTCACACAATTACCCAAACACAACATAAACAACCTAGATCAATTAGTAGATGCGTTTCTTGAACACTTTGCCTTCAACACAAAGAAGAAGGCATCACTGAGTGATCTGGCTAGCCTCAGGCAATATGAGGAAGAAACAATGGCAGCATACGGGAATCGATGGAGGACTTTGATTTCTAAGATACCCTACCATCCCCCTATGTCTGATCTTACACAGATGTTTGCACGGAGTTGCTTAAATCCAATCTCTGGGCTATTGCTGCTATAGCAATATGACAGTTTAGAAGAATCTTTAGCGCAAGCCAGAGTTATAGAAGAGATTAAAATAGGCGAAGGTGCAATCACCAAGCCTAAAAAGAAAGAGTGGAATAAAACCACTAATACTGGGACAACGCAATCACAACCCGCTACGGTTAATCAAGTTACGATAAATGTTCCCAAGCCTGTGCAAGAACTACAACCCCAAAAGGCTAATTACCAGGAAGTGCCTCCTAGTTATGAAAGAGATAATAAAAAATAGGAGCAAAATCAGTAGCGTCGCCCTAGGCGACAATTCACCCCTTACACGGAGTCCAGGGACTCCCTATTTGACCGCTTGTCAGCGGCAAATTTAGTCACCCTTCTAGAGATCCAAACTTTAGACCCTAACGCCCCCAAGCCTAAGGGATACAGAGAGGAATTATATTGTAGATTTCATAGGCACCGGGGACATGACTTAAATGGATGCTAGAAATTCAAAGGATTAATCCAAGATTTAATCGACAATAAAACATTGGCCGTGGACAACCCCATAGCGCAAAATAATCAACAAATGGGGGTATTCAAGGACCCTTTGCCTGCCCACGAGGCACAGGCAAAACCTCTCCAAATTAACGAGGTGCGATAGAATCTTCCCATGCAAGGATTTGTGGGAATGATCAGCATAGTGACAAGGAACAAAAAGTACCCAACAGTTGCCCCCGAGGTAGCTACGAGGGAAGTTTCAACAACATCGTAGCCTCAAAAATGCCCAATGTAGTTGCCTCCGCCTAGACCCGAGGTCACGATACGGACCAAACTCATGCAGAGTTTGCGGACCACATCGGCTAGGCTTTCCATTTACGAGCTTATTCAACAGTCAACACCTCATAGAGAAGCTCTTATGGAAATATTAAAAGCCATCAAATTATAGCCTCACGAAGCAAATTATTTCAACAACTTTGTGGGACATGTGAAGCGATGTACGAATCCGGTCATCACCTTCAGAGAGGATGAATTCAAAGCAATATCGAATGACATGGCAGATCCACCCCTGGACGTTATCGCGCGGGTCAATGGGATCCCATACAAGAGAGTGCTGGTAGATACTGGCTCATCCAGTAACATCATTACCACTACAACACTAAAACATTTAAAGCTGCCAACCTCTCATATCATAGCCTCCACGTACACACTGCAAGCTTTCAACGATGTAATATGCTCGATAGACGACACATTTTTTCTACCTGTCCAGGTAGGACAAAAGACAATACCAACATTGTGCCACGTGTTGGAAGGTGAGATGGCTTACAATATACTGCTAGGGCGGCCTTGGATCAGGGACATGAAGTGTGTCCCTTCGATCACTCACCAGTGCTTAAAGTATGCTTTTGAAGGAGAAATACATGTAGTCCCGATGGACTTAGAACCCTTCAAGTATTGCAATGCGGTACAATTAATGCCTCAATCGACCCTCCCTTCAACGCATTTGGATTTCTAGTTAAATCCATCTAAATAGGGTCCAATACCGCAGGCACCACTGGTGACCAAATCATCAAAATCCTAGCCAGGTGAATCTTCATCATCTGCTCCTTCATTACCAATGCCACCCATCATGGCTAAACAAAAGGAAAAGGGAAAAAAAATCATGGAAGAGGCTCAGCCCCTAGAAGATGGGTTGCCAACAATTTCAATGGTATCAACAGAGGAAACACCTAGCACTACGGAAGTTGAGACTCCTAACCCACCAAACATGGAATGGACTCAAGAAGGACTCCCGTTCCCTCCCTCCCAAGCATCAACAATCACTGTTGAAATGGCCAGTACAGGCCTGGGGGAGTACTTAGTGTAGAATGTTGTGGCAACGCCTACAGTAGAATTAGTACAGGATATGGGGAGACCTCGCCTTCCCATAGGAACAGTTGTTCCTCTAGGTCACCCACCCAACCAGAAAAATTTTGTGTATGGGGGCCTTGATCATGGTCTTGAACCATGCAAGCAAAAGGAAGCAGATGAAGAGCCTTTTGTTGAAAATATCAACTATCTATCAAACCCGGATTTTGCTCTAAGATATCTCGGCCAATGCAATTGGCATGGATATGGGCTAGGCAGATATGAGCAAGAGATGCGTGTCCTTTGCCAACCAAGATATCAGATGCCATATTATAAGTCAGGAGTAGGGTTCAACCACCCCATGCCCTTAGACATCTTGGTAGAAAATATGCAAGGCCTAGAAATAGGCAACAAGGGGGGATTGGCACCAGATCTTTATGCCAACCCAAATACAAAATATACATTGGGAGATTACCTCCCATGGTCAACAAACACCCTTGGCAATAGCAATAATCCCTCTCCTTTGCTAGAGAGAGGTGAAAGTTCGGACATTAATCCCCAAAGAGAACATCAATGGTATCCAGACATCTTTTTGAAGTTGTTCCCCTTAGAGGTTCCAGTCGAATCAATACAGTGTCAAGAGAATCAGGTCCCTCCACCAAGAGTGGAACAACCGCAATGGGACCAGATTAACTTATTGGAACAAGGAGAACCCTCAATGTCGCAAGTAATAGTTGCTGAAGAGAATGAACATTTTTGGGTCTCCGAAAGTGATTCAGAAGATGAGACTGAGATGATCTATCTCAATCATGTGCAATGGCATAATCGCCCTTTAACTCATGAAGATCTGATGGGATAGATGGGCATAAGGTTAGGGCATGAATGGTGGGTAGACCCAATGAGGTGGGACCAAGTGTTGGATCCATGGCTCCAAATTCACGATGAGCACCATCCACCCCGAGACCCTATCATGACAATAATGCCGAGGGAAGACCCTGTCCTCCTTTTCGCACATAGGGCCGATCTGTTTGTGCCTGTTCCCCTAGAGTCAGATACAGAGTATAGGAAGCATATAGAAGAATCAAGTTATCATACCCATGGTAATGGAGACCAAATTCATTCCATCCACATGATCTCCATTGATTTGACTGCACCCATTCGCAATCCGGCTGATCCAGCATGGTCATTGCATCTAGACATAGATGCCATCAACTGGGATCGCGTCAATTCACCTTTATCACCATCAGAGTACTGGCATTTTGGTGAAACGCATCATTTTACCCCAGGGACAACTCAAGATATTTTTTAGGCTGAAGAGGAACCCGAGGTTCCCAACGCAGATCTAAATTCAGCTAATGATATCCATTTGATCTCGACTCCACATTAGTTGGAGGATGGATCCCACATGTCAGTCGAGGAGATGATTGATGTAGATATCGGCATAGATCCAATGAATCCATAGATTCTCAAGCTAGGGGTAAGTCTTTCCCCCAAAGAGCAAGTCGACTACATTGCCCTTCTCAAAGAGAAGAAGGAGGTTTTTGCATGGTCATACAAAGATATTCCAGGACTAGACCCGCAGCTAGTCACGCATAATTTAATGCTTGATCCGACAATCAAGCCTGTAAAGCAAAAACTACGTAAGATGCACCCAATAGTGGCCTTGATGGTCAAAGACGAATTGCAAAAGCTATTGGATGCATAGTTTGTCATCTGTGTGGATTATCCGCCATGGCTGTCCAACATGGTTCCCGTCAAGAAGCCCGATGGGAGGATTCACATATGCACTAATTTTCGAGATCTAAAAAAAGCGAGTCCTAAGGATGATTTCCCCTTGTTGAGCATCAAAACATTGGTAGACACTACAGCAGGTCATGAAATGCTCTTCCTAATGGATGGTTTCTCAGGATACAATCAAATTTGTATCAATCCTGAAGACCAACTAAAAACGGCGTTCACAACGCCTTGGGGGACAGTTTGTATAAGGTCATGCATTTTGGCCTTAAAAATGCTGGCACTACCTACCAACGTGCCATGACATATATCTTCTATGATTACATGCACAAAACTTTGGAAGATTACATGGATGATTTGTTAGCCAAGTCTCTCTTCCGCTCAAATCATATCGATGACTTAAGTAAGATCCTCGATCGCCTCGTGGAGCATAAAGTTAGACTAAACCCCAAGAAGTGCGTCTTTGGCATCACATCTGGAAAACTCTTGGGTTTCATAGTATCAAAGCGAGGCATCGAGGTGGACCCAAAGAAAGTCAAGGCAATCCTTGAAATGGTTCCCCCAACTACAATCAAGCAGCTCAAAAGTCTTTAGGGAAAGGTCGCATCGATTAAATGCTTCATAGCACAATTATCTGACAAGTGCCGACCCATGAACAAATTATTGCACAAGGGGGTTACATTTCATTGGGATGACGAGTTCTAGTCAGCCTTTGATGAGATCAAACAATACCTGGTTTTGCCACTAGTATTGGCACCACCTAGACCAGGAGTGTCGTTCTACTTATACATCTCAGCTACTGAGGTGGCACTGGGTGCCATGTTAGCCCAGAAGAATGAACTTCACAAGGAATAGGCTACATACTATCTTAGCCGCACCCTGGTCAATTATGAACTTAACTATGCATACGTTGAGAAACTTTGCTTGGCAGTGGTGTTTGCTACCAAAAAGCTACGCCACTACATGCTGAGCAACACTATGTATGTTGTGTCTAATGAGAATCCATTGTGATACATGATGAGTCGTACTTATCATAGTAGTCACATGGCGAAATGGATCATGTTGTTGATAGAATTTGACATAGAGTTTATTGGACAAAAATCTATCAAAGGACAAGTCATAACCGATCAACTAGTAGAGGCTCCTCTTGAATACAATCAACCTCTAGTCATAGAACTACCCTATGATGGGGTCTTCCATGTCTTAGAATCGTCAGATTCTGATGAGCCTGAGTCACAGGCCAACATAACCCTATTCTTCGATGGTTCTAAATGTGAGCAAGGTGGTGGCATGGGAATTATATTCTTCACACCGCAGGGTGCTCCAATGCCCCTGTCATTTAAATTAAACTTCCCATGCACAAACAATAATGTAGAGTATGAAGCCTTGCTCCTAGGTCTTCGGACAAAAATCGCCATGAACATCAAATGACTGAATATCTTTGGTGATTCGCTGTTAATAGTCAATCAAGTCAAAGGGGTATATCAATGCAAATGCCTAGTTCTGCAGGCTTATAAAGCCCTTGTGGACAAATTCCTGGTGAAACTTGAGTGGTATGACATCGAGGCACTCCCTCGATCATCGAATCATTTTGTGGACACAATGGCCTCTTTGGGGTCACTAATTTTGCAAGACCTTTTCGGTGATATGACAACCATTCAAGTCAAAACCTTATCGCAATCCACGATGGAGCATGCAAGCTCAGACTTGACGCTAGGAATCCACATGATCCAGATTGAACCATCCTCGGATAAGTTCTTTCGAATCCGAGATCGTCTGAAATGTGCCAACTAGGGATCCTTGTTCTCCCCTACTCCCATTAATAGCAACACAATGCTATTCTTATAGGTTCTATCCCATTCAACTTTTGCTAGGGATGAACTTCAAGAGGGATTGGCTATTCATACTGTCAAGGTTTCTGATCAATAGGACTGGTATTTACCCATCAGATACTACCTCAAGTTAGGTAATCTCCCACTTGGATTGACTCATGCCATAAAACGAGCACTCAAGAAGAAAGCGGCTAAGTATGTCTTGATAGGAGACATTTTGTATTGTCGCATCTATGAAGGAATCCTCCTTCGTTGCTTGGATCAGCAAGAGTCCATTTGGGCAGTCGCCCAAGCGCATGATGGTACATGTGGTGGCCACTTTAGTGGTATGGCCATTACAAAGTGCATTCTTCGCATGGGTTATTATTGGCCATCTTTAGAGCGAGATTGTTGCACCTATGTCAAGAAGTGCGTGAAGTGTCAACATCATGCCAATTTGATGCATGTACCTTCTCAGGCCTTGCAGACAGTCCAGTCTGCTTGGCCATTCTCGTAGTGGGGCTTTGATCTAATTGGAAAGATCTCCCCTACGTCGTTAGGCCATCACATGTTTATCATAATAGCCACAGAGTATTTTACCAAGTGGGTGGAAGCGATTCCGCTTACCTCTATGACAGGACCCCGCATTGTGGAGTTCATTTTGCATAACATCATATGTCATTTTGGTATTCCATCCAAAATAGTCTCGGATAATGGGACACCTTTCAAGAACAAAGACGTGCGTGCTTTGACCACAAAGTACAAAATTTAGCATAGTTTTTTGACACCCTATTATCCGTAGGCAAATGGGAAAGCAGAAGCGTCCAAAAAAATGCTAGTTGCCATCCTTAAAAAGATCATCGCAGAAATTCATAAGGATTGGCACATTCAAATCCCACTTGCACTATGGGCCTATCGCACTAGCATTCAGACACCCATTGGGGCCACTCCATTTTCACTTGTGTACGGTTTCGAGGTAGTCATGCCTCTAGAGTTGGAGATTCCTTCCCTACGCATATCAATGCAGGAGTTCATCGATGATGACTCTATGCAGTAGGCCCAATTAGACCAGCTTACGTTGCTTGACGAACGATGCGTTAATGCTCTCGAGCATTTACGTATTTATCAAGAGCGACTTAAGAGAGCTTACAACATGAAAGTTCACCTGAGGGACTTTCGGGTTGGTGATTTAGTTTTGAAGGAAAACTAGCAAAATTCCAGTTTGCCATCCCACATAAGGGACAAGTTTGCGGCAAATTGGTTAGGTCCATATGTCATTGATAGCAAAATAGGACCCGGGACATACCGGCTAGCTTCTATTGACGGTATCAAGGAAACAGAACCCTTGAATATCAGTCATTTGCGACCATTTCATATCTAAGAGAGCCAAATCCCAAAAATGCTCCAAGGATTGTCAAAATCGCTTGGTCAAACCCCAAAAATGCTCCAAGGATCCATAAAATTGCTTGGTCAATCCCAAAAGGCTCCAAGGATTCTTGCAATCGCTTGGTCAATCCCAAAAGGCTCTAAGGATTCTTGCAATCTCTTGGTCAATCCCAAAATGCTCCAAGGATTTCCACAATCGCTTGGTCAAAAATCAATAAAATTCAAAAACAACAAAAATCATCAAAAAACAACAAAAATTTGCATCTCATTTCTAGGCATACTCAAATTCATCAATAGAGAGTTCTTCTCACACTTCATCTTCATATTCACAAAAATCAATCCATCAAAAATACAAAAATACATAGATGCATCAGATGGATTGCATCCATACATTGCATATTTATGGTCGTATAGGTCAAAGGCACCATAGGCTATAATTGCTCTGCTAGTCCATCTTGTTCCATGCTAGTCCATCTTGTTCCACACTGTTCCATTTTACAAAAACAACAAAAACACCATGCATTGCTTTTACCACACTAGATTCAGTGGTCTTTTAATGTATCAAGAGTTTTTCGTGATTCAGTCATCATTTTTCTCTTTATCCATGTAATGTATCAAGTCAAACAGATTTGATGAAGGTAGAGTTACGCTTGAGATACACCTTGTTACGTAACATTCCAACACAAATTAAAACACATAAAAATTCCCAAGTTGTGTAAACGAAAGATGAAACTTGCACAGTAATCTAGGTCACCATAAGCGAAATGGTTATCTTGCTCATCCCCCTGTGCGAATGACCCCAAGAATGCTAAGATTTTGCAAAAGGACAAGCATCCTCCCTACCCAATTCCCTAAGAATCCCTAGTTCTCAATAGTTGCAAAACATCAAAAATTTGCAAAAAGTCAAAACATCAAAATTTGACATCCTAACAGTGCACACATCAAAAGGCACAAACAATAGTGATTATCGTCACTCCATATCCCCAATCCCTTGCTCAAAAGAAAAAAAATCAAAATAAACAGTGATCTTATCACTACAAATGAGCAAGTATCCCAATACAATTGAAGAAAAGAAGGGAGTTGAACTTGAATCCCTGGAACTCTCAACATTCTAACAGGTCATGAGGCAAGCTTCAGTATTGGTTTGGTTGATAGCCTATCGGTAACTGGTGGTAAACTTCTCACATGACAATATATCTGTCACATTAACTTCCGTACAGATCAATGTTTGCATGTGGATGAGCTAGCTTATGGCATCCTAGATAACATTGCAGATTAATCTAACTAAATACAACAAAGGAGTTAGTGGAGCTAATTAGGTGATCCTCAGTACAGGTTCGGTTGAAATCCCATCTGGCACTGGCGATATCCTGACAAATACCACATAAATGAACTCAATTGCACACACAGGGATGTGGAATAGCTTGGTCAAAAACAAGTACAATTCATACCTTGTTCAAAAGTCTTGTAAGATAAAGTACAGTCATGGCTAGTGAGTTAAAACCGTCTGAGTCTCAGAAAACCCTAGCTACATTTCTAGACCAACTGCGCTACTTTTCATCCTTACAATACCATCAAAAAATACAAAAAAATAAAAACCACATGTATACATACAAAGTCATGTATCACAGCAATCGCCTAAAAGACAAAATAATAGAGTTCTAAACAGTCTATGGTGCAATAGCCAGACACCACAAAGTCCATCCATCCATTTTATTTTTGCATATCACATACATTTGCATCCATAGAAATAAATCAACATACAACAATCGCATTTATCATACCATATGCATCCATCAATATAAAGTAGCATGCATCCATTAACATCAATCATTATGCATACCATAATATCATGACATATACACAAATAAAGACAATCAAAAATACAAAAACATCACAAAAAGGCAACACAAAAACATAGCAATAAGCATTGCCAGACACAAGTGCTCTTGCACTTAACCTCTTGGCATAAAAAAATCGATGTCGGGGCTCAAATTGTCACTCTCCTACTTCGCCAAGAAGGCTACCATAGCCAGACCGCTCCACGGGAAGATAGGTTTTTGATGATTTCACCCCATTATGGCATCACCAAAAGGGTTAACACCCACCAAAAATAGGTCCAAATGTCGAGAAATTGCATGTGCTTAAATGGTAAAACATCTAAAGGCACCCTAACCTAAGTCATCTTGGGTCAAGCGACTCGTCGCTTTTCTCACGAAGGTCATTCCCTCATTGATTTGTCGCTTGAGGGGGTAGTCACACTTAGTCACCAATCAACAAGCACACACCCAATCAAGGCAATGGCATGCATTCAAAGAATCATTGACAAAGACAATCACACTCCTGCTTGGGGCAGTAAACAAGCAATCATTAAATTGATCAAACACTTGGAATTCTCGAAGCATGAACACAACGTTCCCCCTGTGGACAAAAGGTTACGTCCTTTGCCTAATCATGACTGATCAATGTCCAAGCTCAAGTCACACCTCACCAAAATAGGTTAACATTTGAAATCAAATTCCTTAGCTCGTCAGAAGTAAGGATTCAAGAATGCATGCCCCTTTCCATACTTGGGGCATCAAAATTTGGTTAGGTTACCAAGAAACCCTAATCATTAGTGCTTTGGTCATCTATTTTTGCTCAGCACTGCGTCACCCATAGTGCTTCCCAAAAAGGGGCATCTGTAGACACCAAAATAGCACCAATCCGATTAAGTGACTACAAACACTGATCGCATTGACATACACAGCTTTCAGGGCAGCCCTCAGAAGTCAAACAATGATCCTAGCAACTCACATAGCAGTTTAGAATGTTGGAAAGTGAGCAGAGCAATGCTGGTCGTTTTAACAAGCCTTAAGCAGCCTTAAGAAAGAACAAGCCTTAAATCCAAAGCAAACTTTAATTAAAAAGCAAACTTTAATTAAAAAAAGCCTTAAGCAAGAGCAACTTTAATTACAAGCGAGCCCTAGTTAAGAGAAGGCCTTGGTCGAAGTGTCATGATATCGCGACACTTCGACGCCCAAGGTAGAGCCTTGGCTGAAGTGTCACGAAATCGCGAAACTTCGACGCCCAAGGCAGAGCCTTGGTCGACGTGTCGTGAAATCGTGACACTTCGGCGCCCAAGGCAGAGCCTTGGCCGAAGTGTCACGAAATTGCGACACTTCGGCGCCCAAGGCAGAGCCTTGGCCGAAGTGTCATGATATCGCGACACTTCAAAGCTTCAAGGTGGACTTAAACATTCAAAGGCAGTGCCATAACCAATCAGAGGCAAGTGTCGACCAATCAAAGGCAGGCATTAAAATGACTTAATGCAGACATTCAACAAGTGGCAGCCAAAGACAGTCATTTATGGCTCCTGCCTTGCATGCGTGCATAGGTGGGTAGGTTGGCCGTTGGAAGACTGTCACAGGGGCAGTCATGGAAGCCTAAGTCGTGGAGGACTTTCCTACCTCCCAGGAAGGCATGGCTGCCACGTGACGTCACTGCATACCCTTTTAAAGAGACCTCATGGGTCTATAAAACGACGAGCTTTCCCGCACATGAAGGAGGTAAACAATAATTTTGGAAAAACAACGAAGTGCTGCAAAACCAGAGACCCATCTGCATTCCTTTAGAATTCATTCTTCTGCACTTGTAATCTCTTTTTGAAGGGAGGTTATTGGTGGCTGTTTGAAAGTGAACCCAGACTTTAATACCCGACATTGGACACAGTATTCTACCAATTTGCCGACACCACAGTATTTTAGATTTTGGGCCCATTCCTACTGGATTGGCATCAAAATCATGTTTTCAACAGTGGGCGGCCCGCTCGGGTGCCCCGCATGCCCCCAGCTACTGTTTTCAATTTATCTCGTTGTCACGTATTTATCATACGTTGCAGTCTACGCTGCCTGTTTTAATTTATTCTATTATGTGTAATAGTTTATCAAATAGATTATCATGCTGTTGCGGCTTTAGACTTATATTGAATATTATTATGCTCTCACATATCTCAAATATTATTATGTTTTTAGAAGATCTCTATCGTATTTAATCACGTATCTTAAATATTATCCTACATTACGTTTCTCGAATGTTTACTTGGGTAGCCTGAGTTGTTTTATTCACGTATCTGATTAATCTATGCACGTATTTCTCATTGATTTTTAAATTCAAACGTTATGTCCTCTTATTGCAGGTGCTACTAATGTCTTCTTTGTGTCTTTGAACACAGGATAAGCAGCTGAATGTAGGATAAGCAGCAGCAAGCAAAGACTCATTAACACCAGCGACGGCAATACGTTGGCCCGCCCACTTTGCATGTGGGCATGTGAAAAGAAGATTACTAAGCATGATTGTAACTGAAAATGTGTAACTGGAGAGACGTATTGTAACGGAGTTGGAATCATATTAATAAAAAGGGTTGTGCTCCTACTTTTAATTTGATTATATCTGTGTCATTTCATGCATCAATCTGGTTCTGCTTTCATTGCATCTTAGTATTTCTTTCTTTCGAAATCTCATGCTTTCATAAGGATGATCCAATTATTTTTTTTAAATACGATCAAAGGCAAGAACATTCAGATCCCACCAAAATAAAATCAAGAACTGTTTAAAATTTTAAAAAGTAGAGATTCCTACACAAAAAGAAACTCTATTTTTTAATATTGACTTTTGAAAGTAGGTTCACATGATAAATCTGATAAGCTCTATCAACGATTTCTAAATAGGATGCTTGAAACAACCCAACATCATGAGCTTGGGGATATTTCCCAATTAGAACTAAGATAGAATATGCACTCCACCAAGAGATCTAGAAGGCATTGACATAATTCACATAGTCTTCCATCGAGCCTCTTAGCACAATAGCAGAAGGATCCTAGAAACCACATAGTCAAAAAGCCATACCCTAAAAAATCTCAAGGAAGACACCCCAAAGGGAATAAACTATCCAGAATCATAGATTTACTTCACCATTTAGGTTTCCACAAAATTTTGATTCAAAATTCAAAATTAAAATTTTCTCATCCCAACCAAAAATTAAATTTTTAGTCATTCTAGATTTTAAAACCCTTCAATAGAATTCCAAGGGGTAAACCTAAAACTAAGCTATAATTTTCTCATTCAATAGTCCAATAAGAACCAAGACCACTGAGCACCTAAATATCTAAAGGCAATAAACATTTTGGTAGGCTCAGTCATCAATATTTGGACCATATTCCCATACAACCCAAAATAATTAGAAAATAAGTCTTATAAGAACCTAATAAACACAATATTATTTGTAATTGGTGAAACACATCTAGAACTAGTATAAATAAAATATAGATCTAGAATATTGTTTACATCAATGCTCCAATCCAATATCTTAATTGGGAATAGAATCATAATAGAGTGAAATGAATCCAACGCATAAGTCCACCTAAACCTCTCAAGATTGACTAAAGGACCCAAATTTACAAATAAAGCAAATCTAGAATCAATAGCAAAAAATTTTACAGTTGAAGATTCTCTCATAAGTAAAATAACCCTAGAAAATGACATCCTTCTAGGAATAAAATAGATTAGAATGATGTTTTCCATATTTGTAAACCTAATAACAACATACACAACCAAAAAATACCCAAAGCCAAACCTACCAAGGCTAGGTTTTCTCTTCAAGAAAACTAGAAAGAAAAACTCTGAGAAATAGAGTACTCTAATAGGAAAAAAGGGATAGGATCAAAGTATTTTTGTAGGGGGATGGTCTATTCCAATAAAGAAAAAACCTTTTCTAATATCATAGCCTACCACACCCATCTAACCAAACATGGTATCTCACCCAATTGCTTCCACTCAATCAACCATATCAATGTCACCTTTTTGACTGCCCTACCACCCAACCCCACAAAAATCAAATTATCTACCCCAATATTAGTTTAAACCAATTCATTTAGCACATCTAATATTGCTCTGCTCTAGCACCCTCTCCCTCTCATGCTATCGCTAAAATACAAATTTAATTTTTGGTACATTTATTTTTTTCTTTTTTAATTCATTCGCTGAAACCTTAATATTAATATTACATATTAGATTAGTTATGGATAAAAAAACATAGAAATAATAAATAACACCACCTTGATAATAGCATAAAAAATACAATGAAATCCATACCTACCTATTACCCATATTAGTTATTATATTTTTGTTTGAGTATCCATTTACATATATTGATTTCCTTCTAATGTGATTTAATAAGATCCTAAGTCTAATTATTTGTACTAGTGGCTTATACTATGTATATCATTATTCTATTTATTTTATTACATCCTTAGTGAGATCCTTTAAAATATGTTTTGGCCCTATATATATATTTTTTTTTTGCAAGAAAACGATTTTAAGTAAAAAAAAATATTAATGGTATGAAGTAAGAAAATATTGAGCATTCTAATTCATCTTTAATGAAGTTTTATTTTAGGGTATTTAAGGTGGAAGTATGTTGTATTTTTTCTCCTCCTTCTCTCATTGTAATTCATTCTCACTTTATAGTTTGTAATCTTATTCTTGGCCTTGTGTAATATTTCACAAAATTCATCCACATTGTATTGATTCTTCATTTAAAAAACATATGATCATTTGAAGGTGATGTCATATAGGTTACAACCTCCTTTTACATTAATAACTAAATATTCATTAATATTCACATTTCTACCAAGAAGCAATATCCTAGTGACTAAGTATATCTTACTTAACCCTTTAAAGTTATTGGTAAAAGTGTAATATTCACTAAACTTGATGTGGTAGATGCAATGCATTTGCTCATATATTTATTACAATGGAACCTCATATACATCTAAATATTGATACTAAATATTAACCTATTATACTACAGCCTAACACAACCCCCTTATTACATTATTTGGGAGAGAAAATGATATAATAACTACCCTCCCAATTTTGAAAACTCCAATTGTATCTTTTTTGGATTAAAAAAATGAGTTCTTTTTGTAGTGTACAGGGATAATATTTTGTAGTTTTTTTCGTTGTATTACATCTATCCATCTATTTTTTAGCCACCTTTTTGTGTAGTTTCCTTTTTAGTGTTTCAACATTCCCCTAATGTATACTTGTAATTATAATAAAATATACACTAGTTTCTTTGGAAAGATATATATTGTGCAGTAAGATCCACTTGTAGTTTTTTTAATTCTAGTTCAGCATGTCCACTATGTTTATCACCAATTTATACAAAATTATTGGCACACCTCTTTTTCTTTAGATTTGGTTTCTTGAACCACCTATAAATCATTGGTGTCACAACTCAAGACCTTTTTTTAACTTATAAATCATTAGTGTCACAACATAAGTCATTTTTTTTCACCTACCAATAATTTTTGTCACACATAAAGTCCTTTGTATAAATATTCTTACATTACAAGCAATTTACTTTTCTATGACAATATCATTTGTATTACACATCACAATTTTTATCATAGGTTTTCTCTCTATCTTTGTAATTGTTTTATCCTGTAATGCATTTTTTCTTTATATATTTCAAGTGTAATAAATGACACGTAAATAATCTTGACAAAATAAATAAAAAGTGCTACATATATTTCTTTGTTATCAACAACATTGTTAAGATGTAAACTTATGTAATTTTTAAGTGTAGTAAATGTGTCATTGTTAGATTCTTGAAATATTAATTGTAATTTTTTTTGACCATTGGCTCTTTTCGCAATAATTTGTATTCAAGTTTTAAGCATTGTATATTCATCTTCTTATTTGTGTATATCTATATGATTTTCACTTTTTGTTTTTGTTTTTATTGCACTTATTTGTTACATCAATCTCCTTTGTATCATTTATTCTTTTTCCATTAGATCTCTATACCTTTTATTAAGTTTTTGAAATTATTTGTGTCCTTATTGAATTAAGGATAGGGGTGTAAAGACGTCCTCAATAAATAAACCATTATTGAGCAATGTAGTACCTTCTAATTTCTCTTATCTTGAGATAAACCATATTTTATGTTCATTGACTCCTTGAAAATTAATAGAAAGTCCTTTATCAAAAATTTGAGCAACAAAGAGAAAATTTATTAGTAAACTAGGAATATATAGTACATTCACAGTGGTGTATTCTATTAATGAAGATTGAGAGAGAATTTTCCTATGCCTTTTATGAGATAGCTAGTGTGATTTACTATTGATACTTGTAATCCCTCTATTTCTTTAAAAGTATTAAATCAATGAATATTTCCTATCATATTATTACCAGCTCCAAACTCTATGTACTTGTTGCTATCCCCAAATTTATCCTTTTCGTATGCTATTAAAACTTTATATCCTATTTTTGATACATCTTCAGGATTTGTTTCACATTCCTCTTATGTAGTTCTTAAATTTTTATTTGTGACCTATTCCATCCATTATACCTATAGTTTTTTATGTGATGATTTCCTTATTTTTTAGATGTGACAATATCTTCTTCTCTATTTATTTTATTTTTGAGAAAAGAATGATTTTAAATCTTTTATATTTTATTAACATCTTCTAGAGATTAGAGCATTATTTTAAAAATTATCTTTCAGTTGCACTTCTAGATCATGTTATTATAAAATATTGATCAATTCTTCAAAAGAGACTGTATGATTAAAAAATTGTAGAAAGGTTACCATAACACTATAATAATTAGGAAAATCCTATATTATGATTGATACTAGCAAGTTATCTTTAATCATTTATCCAAAAATATTTAGCTTTTCTTTTAGTCTACCTATCTTAGGAAATATTCTAAGTTATCATTATCTTGCAAATGTGAAGTGTATAGTTATCATTGCAAATGATGTATTATTTATTGGTTTCAATAGTAAATAATTATGCATAGTATATTTCAGGTTTTTTTTTTATGTATTAGCTTTGCTAATATGAGTTTTAATTTTATCTATTATTCCTGATAGAATGATTTATTTGACTATAGTATCTATTTCATCAAAGTCTATTTTTGTGGTTGGTTCTTCAAGATATGGTTCATCTCTGACACTCTATCCCAAACATTTTATACCATAAGGATAGTATTAATTTGTTTCTCCAAGGATTAAAATTTGGGCCTTTTAGTTATTAATATTATGAAATAAATAGTTCAGGAATAGAGATGTTTACTATGCATTGTTTAATTACTTTAAAAACTACCTTATAACTTAATAAAATTAATTTTATTAAATTATTTTTATTGATATATACTTATATATCCTAAATTCACTTATAAAAATGATTGTAATTTCTTTAAAAATTTCACAAGTGAAATAAATAAGCCTTTAATATTTATTTTCTTTTTATAAAGGTAAATATTCTTTAAAATTCTTACCCTTTAATAATGTTATATAGGTAATTAAAAACATATTTTAAATAGAAATGGTACCCAACAAATTTAGATGATCATGTGGAACTCTCTCCCTTCTAACATGCACCATTTATTTTTCTTTAATGGATTATATTTTCTAAAATACCAATTATTAAACACCTTAACATTTATTTCGCATGTGTGTTGCAAACAAGTGCTTAACAATTGCCTTTCAACATGTTCACAGGTGATTTTCATGGACTGAGATGTGTTAGCTCTCCTAAATTTAGATTTATGTTGATATGTACACATTTTTCCATTCATATTTCTCAAGTAGGTATATATTTACTTTTTATTAAGTGCTATAGCAATAGATATATTGGGATGCAATGTTTAACTTTCCCAAATGCTTAGATATTTTCAAACTCCAATCAAATGCAAATGCTTTCAAGTTGTCAAATAAAAATTCCTTTAATTTTTTAACATCAAATTTAATCACAAATACCTTTCAAAATCGAAGCACACATTTTATATGCATTCTTACTATATTAGTTAATAGGTGTAGGTTGTAGGTTTCTCAACAAATGTTGGTGTTCCTTCTTAGGTAATAGGTCACATGCTTTCTACATGGTATAAAATTCTTCTTCTTTGAGGAATGTATGTCTCTTAAGTTTGAGTATGTATAGCTTTTGTAAATAATTTATTCTCCTATGGAGTCCTTTTTTAAAACCTTTACCTAATGATAACATATCATTTTTTAGCATGTTCTTAAATATATTTAGTTTTATTGATACAATAAACATTAAAATAAAGTGAATAATAAAATTACTAGGATTCTTTTTCTATGTTTATGATGGAACTTCTAGAAGTTGTGCTCTTCTTTAGATGCACCCCTTTCATTTTTGCGTCTTTAAGAAATATTCATGAAAGCACCTCTTTCTCTAAAATGACATGTTTGTAAAAGAGTATTTTTTGTTAAACATTTTATAATAGATACTATGCATTTGATCATACATTTATTACATTAGAGTTCCATATGATTTTGTTTCAATAAAAAAATAATGGTAAAGCCTAATAGATAACTTCCATATATATTTTGATTAGTGGTGAAAAGAAGGGGTTTTGGAAGGGCCCCAACCTTTTTACGTAGGGAAATGAAATTCTTGTAGGGAAAAAAGCCTAAGGTCAAATAGGTACATCCAAATAAAAATACCAGATAAAAGAACAATATGAAAACCAACACAAGGGGTCAATAATAAAAGACTAAAAATATAACAAGACTGTAGAATGGTTAACTAAGATTTGGAGAGGCTGACATTGACATCCAAGTATTCCTTCTTATTATTAATATAAACATGGACCTTCAAGCCCTCCTAGGATTATTTAGTACTCAAAATATTATTTGAATCCATTTTCATCTCCTAAAGAAGAAAAATATCAAGATTATTCAACTGTATTGAGTTTTTAAAGACTCTTTGCTTACTAGGGGCATACATCCCATAAATGTTCCAACATACAATATTTATTTACTAACAGGATCAGAGTTATGAATTCCATTTATATTTAGGATATTTTGAGTACCATTGGAAATCTCCTTTAAATTTTTCTTAGCTCTAGCCTCAACTAATGAAGGTATCCCCACTTTGTTTTTACTACCTAGATCAACAATCTTCCTTGAATATCACATCTTCATAATCTAAGTAGTTTGATCTATACTATCTACCTATGCAACTTTCCCCTTGCAATGAAGTGCTTCCGTTGTTAGAATATTCTCCTTACTTAATAGTTGGATCTCAAGAACTAACTCTAGTTCATGCTCAAAACTCTAAGCCAAAATCAACTTGCCCCTAAAAGGAGTTCCATCCTACTAGCATGTTGAATCTCTTGGAACTCTCTTCTCTAATATAGTTTTTTATACTCCAAAATATTTAAACCTTCAATAGCCATCAATTCTTCTCTAGAATCAAAAATATCTTCTATACCTTGATCTTGATTACCCTCTAGTAGGTGCTCCTTTCCTTGG
This sequence comes from Wollemia nobilis, assembly GCA_028583015.1. NCBI lineage: Eukaryota > Viridiplantae > Streptophyta > Pinopsida > Araucariales > Araucariaceae > Wollemia > Wollemia nobilis. The sequence goes on from JAQPPZ010002593.1 coordinate 888,078, forward strand.
ATAACTAGTATGTCCTATATTGCACATCCCTCTTGAGAATTACTCTATACAATCAGAAGGGGATTTTTTAGCTTCTCATTGGTAAGGACCCCCTTTGTATTTGTATCTACATATAGTCATTTATATTTATTCATATGGGTATCACAACCAGATCTCTCTCCTCTCTTAATTTAGGGTTTCTTGTACTTTTAATATTGATCTTTTTATTTGGGATTAGAAGCCTTCTTTTTTAAAACTTTCACAGACTCCCTCATATCAAGGAAGGATTTTACCATATGGTCAAATGTCTTGCATATGGAACATGAAGCAGGAGGGTTTTCAAATTTGATCTTTTGGTACCACAACCTCAAATCTAAGATTAAAATTATAGAGAACATAAATTGCTTATCTAGGTTAACATTCACATAAAATATTGTACAAGTCAATCTAGTTCCTACTTTGGGAGTAGAATCCATCACTATGGGAGAAATTATGGTCGTAGCAATTCCCACAAAAATATTTATGTCCTAGAAATCAAGCAACAAAATTGAAAACCTTATCCAAATAGGGGTCTTATTCATGACTTATTTGAATGGATAGAAAGAGATATCACATTTATTGAGTGTCATACCTCTTCTACCATCAAACCATAACCCCTAAAATATGACATGCATAAGACCATAGGGTTTTGGAAATAAAATAACATAAATATATTTTGTATGGTTGCCACCTCAATAGGGATTTTGGGTTTCCATTTCATAATCAACCACTTTCTAATATAATCCATATTCGATCTAAGCTTAATAAATTTTCTAATCGGGCTATTATATCTCTTCTCAATCAGTCTCATGGCTAACATATGTGGGAGGCACAAAAATACCACATCATCCTATTCAATACGATAAATAGATAATTTCTCCTATTTGGAGCTTGAGCCTTAGATAATATTTCTCCAAGAATGATCCCCAATTGTAGGCTATAACCCCTTCTAGGACACTAATCATAGGTATGGATTCTCATTTTGCCACCACAACATAATTTGAAAATTCCTCTATGTCAAATTTGCTACCCTGCCACACTCTAGTAAGATTTAAATTTGTATCCGAGGTGCCCATGCTAATCCCCAAATTCATTTTTTGTACTTTATTCTTGACAAGCTCCAAAATGGACAACTTACTCCTAAAATAAATATCCTCCTCCATTTCACCTTAGATATACCGTTATTGAAGATCACTAAATGTACCACTATCAATCTCACTAGATCTACCACTACCAAGGCTCACTAAATTTACCATTATCGAAGATCACCAAATCTACCGCTACAAAATTTCACGAGATCTATTGTTATCAAATCTCACTAGATATGTCACTTCCAAAGCTCACTAAATCCACCATTGCAAAAGTTATAACTTCCCATATATTATCCAATAATATAATAATAAATATGAAACAAATTTTATCAATATGTATCTAAATATTGATACTAATTATTTGCCTATTTTACTATATCCTAGCAAAATTCCACACTATAACAATATACATGCAAAAATTATATTTAGAATTTAATTTATTTCATTTATCTTTAGTCATATAGTACTTTTAGATCCAAATATTTTAAAATTCTAATGGATAGTTTCTTTCTATTCAATATTTCTAAAGGAGTCTTATATTAAAAGCCTTTTAGAACAACCTATCTTACATATATATAATTATTTTAGATTATTACTATCTTATATATAAAATTAAAAGGTATCATGTCATGTTTTATTCATCCTTTCAAAATATCATTATATCAAGGATTATATAAAAAATGAATTACTTTAGTATCTCGTCAAATTTGTAGTGTTTGCCAAATTCTTTTCACATATATTCTCTATTACTATAACTTATTGTGGTTTTTAAGTTCTATCTAGTTTTATTTATACTATTGTAATAAGTATTAAAGCACAAGAAAGATCAACCTTTTATTTCAAGAAAAATATTCCTACATTCATAGAATATGATCATTAGATTTCATAATATCTCTTCATCCTTAAGATAAATAACTAGAAATGTTTGACCATTATAAATATAAATGGGATCAATAATTCCATTTCGTATTTTAATGCCTCTTTACAAGTTTATGTTTCATATACCCTTTAGAAATTCCCTTCGTTTGATCTTGAACCAATGGATAAATTTATAATTGATTAATGATTGTATTATTTAAAAATTAAAGCAATTAACATTTTAGTATTGTGAGTAAACATGAGCATCATTTATAACTACTATGAAAGCATATACATTATCTACCATATTTTCATGCTATTATGTAAGTTTTAAATTTTGATTCCTTAACTACAACCTACCATATTTAATTACACAAAATTTATGATTTACTAATAAAGATTCTAACCATATATTAGCAATTCTTCATATGGATAACTTATGAGTAAAATTTAAATCATAAATGTATTTATTAGTTTTTTTTTTATCATGGTTGGGAGCATTATGTCAATATTTATCATTCCACTAGTAGCACTAGTTCTATTATCTCTCAACTTTACTTTCCTATAATTTTTTTTTTTATGTTATTAAATAAATATTTTCTTAAATCCATAAATATAAACATATTAGAATTTAAAAACTAGCAAGAAAGCATACCTTTGGATTTTGCATTGCATCCTATAATATCATATTTTAATATTTATGCCTACTGGCTTAATATCCATTGATTTTCTATGTGGTTATATTCAATATATAGTGGATTTATTTCAATACACAAGGTTTCTATGTTTCTTTTAAAATATTTAATATACTAGACATATTTTGGTAAATTCAACATAAGGAAAAAGAAACTTGTTGTAATAAAGGGTTTTATGACCTCTTGTACACATCCCTTATTTAAAAAAATAAATAGAATAGGTCACAAAATATTATTGATAAATATATCTATTCAAGCAATGCAATATAGTGTATTGTAGAGCTTATTCGATCAAACATTACAATGCTTTATCTTTAATATACACTTTGGATATGACAATATTCACATTCACAAGACTCTTGACCATTCCACTTTCACTAACTCTCCATTTTATCAAACTCATGGGAGATATGATTCTTCATATTTCTAAAAAGAGATATTTTTTATTGACTCTTAATAATTAAGACTTCTACTGATTGCTAAATAAAAATTAATTACTTAATTGCACACATATTAAATATTGAAATTACACCTAATATTTACAGAACTTTATACTCAAATATTTACAAACTATTTACAATGTACATACAATATTCTTGCAAGGTACCGATTATTAATTCCAACACATTATTTTCATGATTGGAGCATAAATAGCACTAAAATTTATAATAAATTTCCTATAAAATATTTTCAAACCATTAAAACATTTTTAATTCAAACATACTTATTGGTTATGTAGAATCAACAATCACCTTTACCTTTATTGTATCCATATGTAAACCATCCTTGGAGATGACAAAACCTAAATATACCAATTCACTCTTCATAAAATTTCATTTCTTTAAATTAATTATAATTTTTTCCTCCTTAAACCTTTACAAACTAACCTCAAATGCAACCAAATGTTTCTCTTTTTATTTTCTAAACACCAAAATACCACCCATGTAAACCACCATGAACTTACCAACAAAAAACTTCAATACTTCCCTCATCAATTACATAAACATTTTGGGTATATTTTTCAACCCAAATGGCATGACCAACCATTCATATAATCCTTCCTTGGTCTTAAATGTAGTCTTCCACTCATCAACTTCTCTAATTTAGATTTGAGGGTAAATATTATTTGATTCAATCTTTGTGAAGAATTATGCTCTAATCAAAAAATCCATCAAGTCATTCATATAGGGTAATGAAAACCTATATTTTATTATGATCTTATTGATAGCCCAAGAATATATATACAAATACACCATTCTCTATCCTTATTGGGTTCTAGTATAGTTAGTATTACACATGGTATCAAGTGTTGCTTAATGATTCCCTTGTCCAATAGCTCTTATACTTGTTTCTTCATTTCTTTATGTTTATGGGTGTCATCCTATAGGCTAACTTATTTGATAAACTTGTTGTATCTAAAATGTATATTTGATAATTAATGATTCTCATAGGTGGTATTACATTTGGCAAATATTTCAAGAGAATATCTAAAAATTCCTCCAATATATCATCTATTTCATGAGGTATTTCATCTATTTCATTCGTTGTCCTCAATACTAATAGATTTGGTAACGAATGCAAAGTACACTTCCTATTTCTTCAAGTATTTTAACAAATTCTTTCCTAAGCTAAGATAAACTTTAGAATTACTACCCATATCTTCTCCTTTATCCTTAAATAGACTCAATACATAACTTTTACGATCTTTAAAAATTGAGTAAGTGTTCATTATACCATTGTGTATCTCTTTATTTTCAAACTATTATGGAGTACCCCACAAAACATAGCATGCATTCATTAGTACTATGTCACATATAATTGAATATTTATAAGAACCAATTCAAAATTTTACCATAGATAATTTTCTTACTAGAATTTGGTACCCATTTGTAACCACAACACCTTGTATGGATTCGGGTGTTCAATGTTTTTCAACCCATGCTTTTCTACCATCTCTATAGACACCAAATTATTTATATTTCTATTTTCGATAATCGCATTGCAACTTTTACCTCCTAATTTATAGTTTATCCTAAAAGGACTCATTCTTTGCACTAGTTCATGTAGTTCATTTTTTGGTTTTAGTAATGCCATTTTCATTAAAATTTACTCTTCTTGTTTTGGTTCCTTTTGTAGACACCAAAACAGCATCAATCCGATTATGTGACTGTAAACACTGATCGCGTTGACAAACACAGCCCCCAGGGCAGCCCTCAGAGGTCAAACAGTGGTCTTAACCACTTTCATAGCAATTTTGTAAGGTCAAAAGGAAGCAATTTGGCACATTTGGGCACTTTGCTCACTATTCGTCTCACCCGAGGACGAATTCAAAATTAGAATTTGTCTCACCCGGGGACGGATTCTGAATTCGTCCCTAGGTAGGGACGAATTCCGAGTTTAACGGGCAAAAAGAAGAATGGTGCCAAGTGGCAGCCCAGGACATCGATTGATGACTCCTGCCTCGCACGCGTGTGTAGGTGGACGAGAAGGGCCGTTAGGAGACTGTCACAAAGGGCAATTATGAGAGCCCAAGTCATGGAGGACTCCCCTCCCTCATGGGAAGACAAGACTGCCACATGGCACCTATGACCAACACATGGCGCTTATGCTTCCCTCTCAAAAGAGACCCCATGGGTCTATAAAAGGTGGGACTTTTCTCACCCAAAATATACAGGTTGAAGGAGATTTCAAGCAACGAAGTGCTGCCGAGTTGAAGACCCACTTGCATCCCTTTTGGTTCACCTTCTCGCATCCACCAATCTCTTTTGCAAGGGAGGTTGTTGGGTGGCTTTTGGAAGCTTGAACCTGACCCAAATCCAACACATGGACACCTGAACCAACCAATTTGCCGACCCCCCAATCCTAAGAGGTTTTGGGCCCATCCCTAGTGGATTGGCACCGAAATCAAGTGCCAACGGTGGGAGGCCCACCTGGGCACCCCCGCACTTCCTAAGTTCCATTATTTTTAGCATTCTAGATTATTTGTTCGCATTGCATATTGTGTCATTTTGTTTGGTGAACTCATAGCTGCAATTTCATAACTTTTGATCAGATTCTAGTATGTTTTGTGTCGCTTTGTTGTTTCACTAACTTGCAGGTGGCGATATCAAATTCCCGAGGATAGAGGCCAAATTGGGAGAATCCGACCATCTGGGTCGTCCCAAAATGGCCCCAATTACATAACCCCTCTGTCTGCAGGTGTTTTGGAGGTCTCGAGAGCCGACATTGGAACAGATCACTTCGGATTTTCCAACACAGAAGAATTCGTCCCACCCAGGGACGAATTGCAGTCAGAATTCGTCCTGCCCAGGGACGAATTCCAGGTGAAGGCAGATTAGCCGACTGTTTCAGTGGTAATGGCTTTCTGGTAAGATCTTCTATTTTCTGTCAGTTTTTTAGGCTATTTGGATTCACTGTACTTACTATTTCAGGCAAGTGTTTACATGCATCTTTGATGATTTTAGAGAACAAACACCTTTTATTTGCAGCAGATGCTACTGACATATTCGTTGTTTCTTTGTTCGCAGGAAGAGCAGCAGAGGTCAAAGACTCATCAACATCAGTGGCGGCAGCGTTTTGGCCCGCCCATTTCAATCGTGGGCATGCGGAAAGAGGAACATTAAGTGATTGTAATCAAATTCTTTTAACGCTCCTAGCCCCTGAAAAGGGAGGAGGCGTCATTGTAACGAGAGATCAAGAGATTTTAATGAAAGGGCTGTGTTTTCTCCATTTGCTTGTATCTCATTTACATGTGTCTCTTTCGTTTCATGCATTTTACATTTCTAGGACTTAAGCGCATTTGATTTTGGTTGCATCGCAATTAGTGTTTCCTTTGCCCGGAATCTCGTGCTTTCAGTGGCGATCACGGTGGGACCTGTTCCCTATTTTTTTTAAGATCACAGAAAACTAATCGGGTTTTTGTGTTTTGTGCTTGACAGGTACATTTTTTTGTTGCAGACTGCTATTCGTCTCTGACTGTTACGAATTCTTAACTGCAATTCGTCTGACCCTGAGACGAATTCAAATTCGTCTCTGGGAGGGACGAATTCTGTTCTGCAATTCGTCTCCCAGAGGGACGAATTCCTGCCTACGGATTTTCAGAGCAGAAATTCAGAAGCAACTGGAGCAGGCAGAGAAGAGGTAGGGATTTTTATAATCTCTGTTAAAATTTCTATTTTTGTTTCTGTTTCTTTGACTATTTTCATTTTATCCTGCATTACTTAGGGAAAGTCATTTATGCTTGTTTCATTTTCGCTAAATAAAATGAATCCCACACACATCACGAAACAATTTTAAACCAAGGAGCTGGTCGTAAGACCCCAGCCCTTGAGCAAGACCAACGGTGGGTTCATCACCACCTTGGCTTAGCTTTGCATCCATTTCTCGATTGTCAACTGTTGTTAGGCGTAAATCCTGACGAAAGCTGACCGAGTGTCGTTGGGGTGATTCCCATGCGCGCGAGGATAAGTTTTCTATGGTAGGTGCCATTAACAGGACAATCCCCCTTTCGTACCACCTACGTACCACGTACCTTCTGCTCTCACGTACCTATAGTCTCCCTCTCGTAAGGGCGGGTATATAGAGAGGTTGGTATATCGGCCTGGTTGGTATATTGAAGGGGCGACCGTTTTGGGAGTTATATGAGCCGTCATAATGCATTTAAACGTTCTTCAAAACCTACAAAAACAAAACAAAACATCAAAATGCACCAAACCAGTCTAGGGCACACCAATAATCCTTAAAAGAGATAATCACGATTTGTGTATGCGTGTGTTCAATTCTGCTTAGTGTAGACAAAAAAAAAAAAAAATCATCATAAAAGAGATAAAAATCTACTTAGATAGTGTAGACGCACCGCAATGGTGTACACCCGCAGCCAAGCCCAATCAAGGGCAGAAGCTCCGGAAGGTACACAAGAAGCAGGCACAAGTCGCCTTCGCTTCAGTCCTGAGGATTTGGTCATACCGCCTTATCGGTCTAACCTACAAAAGAATCCAATTCGGAATCCTCGGTGGGGTATGCCCATTCAAAGCAGCCCCTTTCGGGAAGATGCCTTACATGTAGACCTTGACGTAAATAGAGAATCACCTCTTGAGGTTAGGCATGAGTGGCCACCGTGCGATGAAGCGCTAGACAGGCACACCGTCCATTTGGAGGGGCAACGTGGATATGGCGTCCCTTCTTTACCTATCATCAGAACAGAGAGACCAAATCCGGAGCACAGGGCTCCTTACATAGGGCGACCTAACTCCGCCCGCCCCCTTCACACCCATGAAAGGGAGTACGAGGAAAGCCATCGCATTCCTCAAGGACAACAAACAACGCGGGAACCTTGCATTTCCGCACCAGTCGGGTATCATGATCACCCCTTGAGGCCAGAACCTCGAGTACATACCGCCTACCTCGACAGAGGGAAGCGACCCATTGAAACTTTAGAACATCAAACTCGAGGCAAACACATAGGAGAAACATTCGAACCTCCTGAGCAAAATAGGGTAGACCAAATTGACCCGATAGTTGCTAGACAGGCCACCCGTCAAGCCCAAATCATGCGGCTTAAACAAAATCATCAGGAGATAGAGTACCGACACCGCTTGGATAGAGAGCGCATGCAACGCGAAGCGGATGAGTTACGCTATGAATTACCTGAGAGGGGGCCAACCCCTCGCATCCAAAGAGCCGAACAACATGAGAGGCATAATCTGTTAATGCAGGACAGGTCTCCACGACCTCGTCAAGCTTTGCCTCCGAGACCTTATAGACCCGAGAGGGAGGCTACTCCCCGAAACGATGATGGGTACCTTCAGCGAGGACTCGATCAAGGTCATAGGTTTCGCCCAGAGACTCCTCAAGAATTTTATGAGGAGTACGAACTAGAAATAGAATATGTTGAAACTCCCCATCAAGGCAGGAGGATTGTCATTCGGCCACCTCTCCATAGGCCCCAAGTTTACCATAACTTACAACAAGAACAAACAAGAGAGGAAGAAATAAAATCTTCCGATGCATACAAAGCGCTATTAGAGCGTTTGGAGTCTGTGGAAACAAAAGCTGCTGGGCATCAAAAACCCACATTACGTCAACTCCGCAGTAATCCGGTGCATCCCTCAGTGCCTACACCTCTTTACCCCGAACACTTCAAGTTGCCTCAATTGGCCATCTTTAAAGGTGAGGAGGACGCACAGGAACACGTTACAAGATTTCTAAGCCAATGCTTCGGCATCCAAGATAATGACGCATTGTTGCTTAGAACATTCATAACCACATTCGCAGGCCCTGCCTCGGATTGGTTCACACAACTACCCAAACACAGCATAAGCAACTTAGATCAATTAGTAGATGCGTTTCTTGAACGCTTTGCCTTCAACACAAGGAAGAAGGCATCACTCAGTGATCTGGCGAGCCTCAGACAATTTGAGGAAGAAACAATGGCAGCGTACGGGAATCGATGGAGAGCTTTGCTTTCTAAGTTACCCTACCGTCCTCCTATGTCTGATCTCACGTAGATGTTCGCAAAAAGTTGCTTAAAATCAATCTCTGGTCTATTGTTGCTGCGGCAATACGACAACTTAGAAGAAGCTTTGGCGCAAGCCAGAGTTATAGAAGAGATTAAAATAGGTGAAGGCGCAATCGCTAAGCCTAAAAAGAAAGAGTGGAATAAAACCACTAAAATCGGGACAACGCAACCACAACACGCTGCAGTCAACCAAGTTGCGATAAATGTTCCCACGCCTGTGCAAGAAACGCAGCCCCAAAAGGCTAATTACCAGGCAGTGCCTCCTGCTTATGAAAGAGATAATAGAAGACAGGAGCAGAATTACCCGCGTCGCCCTAGACGACATTTCACCCCATATGCGGAGTCTAGGGATTCCTTATTTGACCGCTTGTCAGCGGCAAATTTAGTCACTCTACCAGAAATTCAAACTATAGACCCTAACATTCCCAAGCCTAGGGGGTACAGAGAAGAATTGTATTGTAGATTCCATAGGCGCAGAGGACATGACTTGAATGGGTGTTGGAAATTCAAAGAACTAGTCCAGGATTTGATCGACAATAGAACATTGGTCGTGGACAACCCCATCGCACCAAACAACCAACAAATGGGGGTATTCAAGGACCCCTTTCCTTCCCACGAGGCACAGACAAAACCACTCCAGATTAACGAGGTGCGACAGGATCTTCCCATGTAGGGATTTGTGGGAATGATTAGCATAGTAACGAGGAACAGAAGGTACCCAGCAGTTGCCCCCGAGGTAGCTACGAGGGAAGTTCCGACAACATCGTAGCCTCAACAACGCCCAACACAGTTGCCTCCGCCTAGACCCGAGGTCACGATACGGACCAAACTCACGCAGAGTTTGCGGACCACATCGGCTAGGCTGTCCATTTACGAGCTTATTCAACGATCAACACCCCATAGGGAAGCTCTTATGGACATTTTAAAAGCCATCGAATTACAGCCTCACGAAGCTAATTCTTTCAACAACTTCGTGGGACATGTGAAACAATGTACGGAGCCGGTCATCACATTCAGAGAAGATGAAGTCAAAACGATATCAAATGACATGGCAGATCCACCCCTGCACGTTATCGCGTGGGTCAACGGGATTCCGTACAAGAGGGTGTTGATAGATACTGGCTCGTCCAATAACATCATTACCACTGTAGCCTTAAAACATTTGAAGCTGCCAGCCTCTCACATCACAGCCTCCACGTATACACTGTGAGCTTTTAACGATGCAATATGCTCGACAGTCGGCACAGTTGTTCTGCCTGTCCAGGTAGGACAAAAATCAATACCTACACTGTGCCATGTGCTAGAAGGCGAGATGGCTTATAATATACTGCTAGGGCGGCCTTGGATCAGGGACATGAAGTGTGTCCCTTCGATCGCCCACCAATGCTTAAAGTATGCTTTTGAAGGAGAAATACATGTAGTCCCAATGGACTTAGAGCCCTTCAAGTATTGCAATGCGGTACAATTCATACCTCAATCGACCCTCCCTTCAACGCATTTGGATTTCCAGTTAAATCCATCTAAACAGGGTTCGATACCGCAGGCACCACTGGTGGCCAACAAGGCAAAATCCCAGCCAGGTGAAACTTCATCACCTGCTCCTTCATCATCAACGCCACCTATCATGGCCCAACAGAAGGACAAGGGAAAATAGATCATGGAAGAGGTTAAACCCTTAGAAGAAAAGCTGCCCACAATCTCAACGGTATCAATGGAAGAAACACCCAGCAAAACAGAAACTAAGACACCTGAACCCCCAAACATGGAATGGAGTCAGGAAGGACTACCGTTTCCTCCGACCCAATCATCAACAATCACTGTTGAAATGGCCAGTACGGGCCTGGGGGAGTACTTAGTGCAGAATGTCATGGCAACGCCAGCATTGGAGTCTAGTACAAGACATGGGAAGACCTCGCCTTCCCATAGGGATAGTTGTTCCTCTAGGCTACCCTCCAAACCGGATGAATTTCGTGTATGGGGGCCTTGATCATGGTCTTGAACCATGCCAACAAAAGGAAGCAGACGAAGAGCCTTTTGTTGAAAACATCAACTATCTCGTCAAACCCAGATTTTGCCCTAAAATATCTCGGCCAATGCAATTGGCATGGATACGGGCTAGGCAGATATGAGCAAGGGATGCGGGTCCTTTGCCAACCAAGATATCAGATGCCATATGACAAGTCAGGAGTAGGGTTCAACCACCCCCTGCCCTTAGACATCTTGGTTGAGAATATGCAAGGCCTAGAAATAGGCAACAAGGGGGGATTGGCACAAGATCCGTATGCCAATCCAAATACAGAATACACATTGGGAGACTACCTCCCATGGTCAACAAACACCCCTGGAAACAACAGTAATCCCTCTCCTTTGCTAGAGAGAGGTGAAAGTTCGGATAGTAATCCTCAAAGAGAACATCAACGACTTCCGGACATCTTTCTGAAGCTGTTCCCCTTAGAGGTTCCGGATGAAACAATATGGTGTCAAGAGAATCAGGTCCCTCCACCAAGAGTGGAACAATCGCAAGGGGACCAGATTAACTTATTGGAACAAGGAGAGTCCTCAACGTCGCAAGTAACAGTTGCTGAAGAGGATGAACAATTTTGGATCTTCGAAAGCGACTCAGAAGATGAAACCGAGATGGACTATCTCAGACATGCGCGACGGCATCACCGCCCGTTAACTCATGAAGATCTAATGGGACAGATGGGCATTCTGTTAGGACATGAATGGTGGGTAGACCCAGCGAGGTGGGACCAAGTGTTGGACCCATGGCTCCAAATTCAAGATGAGCATCGTCCACCTCGAGATCCCATCATGACATCAGTGCCGAGAAAAGACCCTGCCCTCCTTTTCGCACATAGGCATGAATTCGCACCTAGGGAAGATCCATTCGTGCCCGTTCTCGTAGAGCCAGATCCGGAGTATAAGGAGCATCTACAAGAATCAAGTCGTCACACCCGCGGTTCTGGAGACCAAATTCATTCCATCCACATGGTCTCCATTGATTTGACCGAACCCATCCGCAATCCGACCGATCCATCATGGCCATTGCATCTAGACATAGATGCCATCGACTGGGATCACGTCAATTCACCTTTATCACCATCAGAGTACTGGCCTTTCGGTGAAATGCTTCATTTCACCCCAAGGATGACTCAGGATGTCTTTCAAGCTGAAGAGGGACCCGAGGTTCCAAACGCAGACCTAAACTCAGCTAATGATATCCATTTGATCCCAACTCCACATCAGTTGGAGGACGGATCCCACATGTCAGTCGAGGAGACGACTGACGTAGATATCGGCACAGATACAAAGAATCCACAAATTATTAGGCTGGGGGTAAGTCTTTCCCCCGAAGAGCAAGCCGATTACATTGCCCTTCTCAAAGAGAAGAAGGAGGTTTTTGCATGGTCGTATAAAGATATGCCAGGACTAGACCCGCAGCTAGTCATGCACAATTTAACGCTTGATCCGACAATCAAGCCTGTAAAGCAAAAACTACGAAAGATGCACCCAACAGTGGCCTTGATGGTCAAAGACGAATTGCAAAAACTGTTGGATGCACAATTTGTCATCTGCGTGGATTATCCGCCATGGCTGTCCAACATGGTTCCCGTCAAGAAGCCCGACGGGAGGATTCGCATATGCACCAATTTTTGAGACCTAAACAAAGCGAGTCCTAAGGATGATTTCCCCTTGCCGAGCATCGACACATTGGTAGACGCTACAGCAGGCCACGAAATGCTCTCCTTAATGGATGGTTTCTCAGGATACAATCAAATTCGTATCAATCCTGAGGATCAACTCAAAACGGCGTTCACAACGCCTTGGGGGACATTTTGTTATAAGGTCATGCCTTTTGGCCTTAAAAACGCTGGCGCTACATACCAACGTGCCATGACATATATCTTCCATGATTACATGCACACAACTTTGGAGGATTACATGGATGATTTGTTAGCCAAATCTCTTTTACGCTCAGATCATCTCGGTGACTTAAGCAAGATTCTCGATCGCCTCATAGAGCATAAGGTAAGACTGAATCCCAAGAAGTGCGTATTCGGCGTCACATCTAGAAAACTCTTGGGTTTTATAGTCTCAAAGCGAGGCATCGAAGTGGACCCAAACAAAGTCAAGGCAATCCTTGAAATGGCTCCCCCAACCACTATCAAGCAGCTCAGAAGTCTGCAAGGAAAGGTCGCGTCGATTAAACGCTTCATAGCGCAATTATCTGACAAATGCCGACCAATGAACAAATTATTGCACAAGGGGGTCACATTTCATTGGGATGATGAGTGCCGATCGACCTTTGATGAAATCAAACAATACTTGGCTTCGCCGCGAGTATTGGCACCACCTAGACCAGGAGTGCCGTTCTACTTATACATCTCAGCTATCGAGGTGGCACTGGGAGCCATGCTAGCCCAAAAGAATGAACTTCACAAAGAACAGGCTACTTACTATCTTAGCCGCACCCTGGTCAGTTACGAACTTAACTATGCATACGTTGAGAAACTCTGCTTGGCGGTGGTGTTTGCTACCAAAAAGCTATGCCACTACATGTCGAGCAACACTACGTATGTTATGTCTAAGGAGAATCCATTGCGATACATGATGAGTCGTACTTATCATAGTAGTCGCACGGCGAAATGGATCATGTTGTTGATGGAATTTGACATTGAGTTCATCGGACAAAAATCTATCAAAGGACAAGTCATAGCCGATCAACTAGCAGAGGCTCCTCTTGAAGACGATCAGCCTCTGACAATAGAACTACCCGATGATGGGGTCTTCCATGTCTCAGAATCGCCAGATTTTGATGAGCCCGAGTCACAGGCCGACATAACCCTATTCTTTGATGGTTCCAAGTGTGAGCAAGGGGGTGGCACGAGAATTGTATTCTTCACACCGCAGGGCGCTCCAATGCCCCTGTCATTTAAATTAAACTTCCAGTGCACCAACAATAACGTAGAATATGAAGCCTTGCTCCTAGGTCTTCAAACAACAATCGCCATGAACATCAAAAGACTGAACATCTTTGGTGATTCGCTGTTAATCGTCAATCAAGTCAAAGGGGTATATCAATGCAAATGCCCAATTTGAAGGCCTATAAAGCCCTCGTGGACAAATTCCTGGCAAAACTTGAATGGTACGACATCGAGGCACTCCCTCGATCATCGAATCATTTTGCGGACACAATGGCCTCCCTAGGGTCACTAATTCCGCAAGACCTTTTCGGTGATATGACAACCATTCAAGTCAAAACATTATCGCAATCCACGATGGAGCGTGCAAGCTCAGATTTGGCACCAGGAATCCACATGATCCAGATTGAACCATCTTCGGATAAGTTCTTTCGAATTCGAGATCGTCTGAAACGTGCCAACTAGGGGTCCTTGTTTTCCCCTACTCCCATTAATAGCAACACAACGCTATTTTTACAAGTTTTATCCCAATCAGCATTTGTTAGGGAAGAACTTCAAAAGGGATTGGATGTTCATACTGTCGAGGTTTCTAATCAACAGGACTGGTATTTACCCATAAGAGATTACCTCAAGTTAGGTAATCTTCCCTTTGGATTGACACACACCGCAAAATGAACATTCAAGTAGAAAGCGGCAAAGTATGTCTTGATAGGAGACATTTTGTATCGTCGCAACTATGACGGAATTCTTCTTCGTTGTTTGGACCAGCAAGAGTCCACTTGGGCAGTCGCCCAAGCGCATGACGGTACATGCGGTGGCCACTTCAATGGTATGGCCATTGCAAAGCGCATTCTCCGCATGGGCTATTATTGGCCATCTTTAGAGCGAGATTGTTGCGAATATGTCAAGAAGTGCGTGAAATGTCAACATCATGCCAATTTGATGCACGTACCTTCCCAGGCCCTACAGACAGTCCAGTCTGCTTGGCCATTTTCGTAGTGGGGCCTCGATCTAATCGAAAAGATCTCCCCTGCATCATCAGGCCGTCACACGTTTATCATAACGGCCACATAATACTTTACCAAATGGGTGGAAGCAATTCCGTTAACCTCAACGAAAGGACCCCGCATTGTGGAGTTCATCTTGCATAACATCATATGTCGTTTTGGTATTCCATCCAAAATAATCTCAGATAATGGGCCATCATTCAAGAACAAAGACGTGCGTGCTTTGACCACAAAGTACAAAATTCAGCACAACTTTTCAACACCCTATTATCCACAAGCAAACGGGCAAGCAGAGGCATCAAACAAAACACTAGTCGCCATCCTTAAAAAGACAGTCGCAGACAGTCATAAGGATTGGCACATACAAATCCCACTTGCCCTTTGGGCTTATCGCACTAGCATTCGGACGCCCATTGGGGCAACTCTGTTTCGCTCGTGTATGGCTCAGAGGCAGTAATGCCTCTCGAGTTGGAAATTCCTTCCCTCCGCATATCAATGCAGGAGTTTATCGATGATGACACTGCGTGGCAAGCCCGATTAGACCAACTTACGTTGCTGGACGAACGACGCGTTAATGCTCTCGAGCATTTACGTATCTATCAAGAGCGACTTAAAAGGGCTTACAACATGAAAGTTCACCTAAGGGACTTTCGGGTTGGTGATTTGGTTTTGAAGGAAAACCAACAGAACTCAAATTTGCCGTCCCACATGAGGGACAAATTCACGACAAATTGGTTAGGTCCATATGTCATTGATAGCATAATAGGACCCGGGACATACCGGCTAGCTTCTCTTGATGGTATCAAGGAAACAGAACCCTTGAATATCAGTCATTTACGAACATTCCACATCTAAGAAAGCCATATCCTCAAAAAGTTCCAAGGATTATCGCAATCACTTGGTCACCACAAAAAGCTCCAAGGATTATCGCAATCACTTGGTCACCACAAAAAGCTCCAAGGATTATCGCAATCACTTGGTCACCACAAAAAGCTCCAAGGATTATCGCAATCACTTGGTCACCACAAAAAGCTCCAAGGATTATCGCAATCACTTGGTCAACAAAAAAAGCTCCAAGGATTATCACAATCACTTGGTCAAAACAAAAAGCTCCAAGGATTATCACAATCACTTGGTCACCACAAAAAGCTCCAAGGATTATCGCAATCACTTGGTCATCCCAAAAGCTCCAAGGATTATCGCAATCACTTGGTCACCACAAAAAGATCCAGGGATTATCACAATCACTTGGTCAAAACAAAAAGCTCCAAGGATTATCGCAATCACTTGGTCACCCAAAAATCTCCAAGGATTATCGCAATCACTTGGTCACACCAAAAAGCTCCAAGGATTATCGCAATCACTTGGTCAAACCTAAAAAGCTCCAACGATTATCGCAATCGCTTGGTCAAATTCATCAATAGAGAGTTCTTCTAGCATCGCATATTCACATTCACAAAATCAATCCATCAAAAATACAAAAATATGTAGCTGCATTAAGCATTGCATCCATACATTGCATATTCATGGTTGTATAGGTCAAAGGCACCATAGGCTGCAATTGCTCTGCTAGTCCATCTTGTTTCGCATTGTTCCATTTTACAAAAACAACAAAAACACCATGCATAACTTTTACCGCACTACAGTCAGTGGTCTGTAAATGTACCAAGAGTTTCGATGATTCGAGTCATCATTTTCCTCTTTAGCCATGTAATGTATCAAATCGAATAGATTTCACAAAGGTAGAGTCATACTTGAAATACACCTTGTTACATAACATCCCAACACAAACTAAACACATTAAACAATTCCCAAGTTGTGTGAACGAAAGATGAAACCTGCAAAGTAATCTAGGTCACCACAAGCGAAACGGTTATCTTGCTCATCCCCCTGTGCGAATGACCCCTAGAATGCTTGAGAGTTGGCAAAAGGACAAGCATCCTCCCTACCCAATTCCCTAAGAATCCCTAAAGTTCTCAATAGTTGCGAAACACCAAAAATTTGCAAAATGTCAAAACTCCAAAATTTGACAACCTACAGTGCACACATCAAAAGGCACAAACAACAGTGATTTTCGTCACTCCATATCCCCAATCCCTTGCTCAAAAGAAAAACAAATCAAAATAAACAGTGATCTCATCACTACAAATGAGCAAGTATCCCAATACAATTGAAGAAAAGAAGGGAGTTGACCTTGAATCCCTGGAACTCTCAGCATTCTATAGGTCATAAGGCAAGCTTCAGTACCAATTTGGTTGATAGCCTATCGGTAACAGAAGTAAACCTCCCGCATGACGATATATCTGTCACATTAACTTGCGTACAGATCAATGTTTGCATGTGGATGAGCTAGCTTATGGCATCCTGGATTACACCGCAGATTAATCTTAGTACATACAACAAAGGAATTCGTGGAGCTAATTAGGTGATCCTCAGTACAAGTTCGGTTGAAAGCCCATCGGCATCTGGCGGTATCCTAACAAATACCACTAAATGAACTCAATTGCACACACAGGGGATGTGAAATAACTTGGTCAAAAACAAGTCCGATTCATACCTTGACCAAAAGTCTTGTAAGATAAAGTACGAGTCATGGATAATGAGTTAAAACTGTCTGAATCTCAGAAAACCTTACATACATTCCTAAACCATCTGCGCTACTTATCATCCTTATAATACCATCAGAAAATAAAAAAAATAGAAAACCACATGTATCCATACAAGAGTCATACACCATAACAATAAAGAGCATATTAAACAGCCTATGGTGCCATAACCAATCATCAAAAAATTCCATTCATTCACTTTGCATATCACATAAAAAATCAAAAACACTTGCATTCATCATAACATCTGAATCCATCAAAATAGATAAACATACATACATCCATAGTCATTAGCCATCAGGCATAACAAAAATCAAACATCACATGTAAAAAACCAAATAAAACCGGTATATATATATATATATCGCCAAAAATATGCCCGCAGGCTACAAAAATGGTCCTCAGACCCCACAATCATACCCAAAAACCCAACCTAAGGCGTCCACCAACATGATCACGCAGGATCGGTGCGACGGGAACTACCCCCCATGGTGTGGGTCCTATGGGACCCTGCAGGGCGGCTACTGCCAACCCCGCATCATGCCTACTACCACCTCCCTCATCTAACCGCCTGCGACGAGATGATGCTGACTGCTCAGTCAGACTATCCCTCGTCCGCCGTGAAGATCCACTGACCGAAGGCTCAGGTAGCCGCCCACCAAGGCGGATGACCTCCCTCTCCAAGTCTATCCGGTGCAGACACCACTCTGCCTCTCGTCGATGATAGTAAGACAATGCATCATCGCGCTGTGCCAAAACTCTATCCCGCTCTACTAGCTGGGCCCGCAGGAGATCCCTCTCCCACAGCGCGTCCCCCAGCTCCCGCCGTGCATCCCCCAGCTCCCGCCTCGCATCCCCCAACTCCAGATCCCGTATCCGCAGTAGCTCTATCAGTCATGCATTTTCAGCGCGTATCTCAGACTCCATCTCCTCTGTATCTGTCGGACGCACAGGACTCACCGGAGCAGCACCCTGCTCGGGCTCCCACTGCTCCTCCACGTCCTGCATGTCCGGCTGATCCGGAATGCCCAAGTCTACAGCCTCATCACCCACATCAACCATGTCCGCGTCATCCAATGGAGCCCCCCAATCACCCCCTGCTGCCTCAGCATCCTCCACTGCCGCCTCCGTGCCTCCCAGTGGCCCCTCTCCTCTCCATCGCCGTAAAACCCACCACGAGTCATACTCGGTGGTAGTCCCGACGTCATCCACGTCCGGGACACCAATCACTGCATCGGACTCCTCGCCCAATGGCGCAGTGACCGGTGGCTCTAACCCCCTCTCATCTCCCCGCCTCCGATAGACCACGGGCTCACTAGGCAACCCCTGGCGAACCCCGAACTATCGTGTAACCCGGTCGTACGAAAAGAACTCATGCTCCGTCCCGTGCCGCCCAGTCAACCACCGCTCCCTGCGTACCCGTCGGAGCCACTCTCCAGCCTCAGGCCAGGCTGGACAGTCCCGATAGGGACGCCAAAACACCTCCCCTAGAGTGAGCCGAGAAAAGGCCTCAGTGTAGTGCTCAACGGCACCTGCCCATCGCCGACTCTGCCCCTGCTCCGCAGACCGCCGCCACAAAACTGCATAACCAATCTCCTCATCCTCCATCGCCGCCCGAGTCATCCACGGTAACCCGGTAGGCCTCTCAACAGCTATGTGCTGCCAACCCCAGCACTGCAACAAAAAACTGCAACTGACACCCTTCCGCTGTCGACAGCGGACCCCATACAGCTCCCCGTAGAGTTGTGCCAACAAAGTCTGTCCCCATCTCAGAATCAACGGTGCCTCTATCGGGCACTCTGCCAACTGCCACACCAAATCCAGTAGGTTCCACGGGAACCTCACGCCTGACGAATCAGGGAGAAGAATGTTAGAAATGAGGCCCATCAAGAATGCGTGCCTCACTCCTAACACCCCCCTCTCCTGCCACCAGCTAACCAAAATCCTGCCAGCCTGGCAATCCACCTCGACTGTCTCCACTGGGTTTGCTACACCCAGCTCCCCCCATGCCCAAAACATCTCGTAAGTATAGCAGTCCATTGATCAAACGGTGATGTCCTAATAGGCAGACCATCTATCGGAATCCGAAGCAGCCGATAGACGTCCTCAAGAGTCACAGTCATCTCCCCTATCGGGAGATGGAAAGTATTGGTCCACGGATCCCAAAGCTTGATCAGGGCCGTCAGATAGGCCTGATCCGGGACCACAGGCTCCAGTCGAGCCACCTGCTTGAGCCCAAGGGCATCAAGCCATTCCCAGTCATCATCGGTCAATGCCAACCGTGCCTCAGTAAAAGCAGCGGGTACACGGTACCGGCTCCTAACAACCTGCAAAACAAAAAACAACACAAACACAAAAAAATCAAAAATCAAATTTTCAGTCCTAAGGATTATATTCTTAAACTGATTAATTCAAAAACAAACACAAAAAAAAATCAAAAATCAAATTTACAGTTCTAGGGTTTCTAACCTTAACTGATAAATCAACAAAAACAAACAAATCAAATTTACAGTTCTAGGGTTTCTAACCTTAACTGTTAAACAAAAACATCACAAAAATTCAAAAAAAAAAAAAAACATGGACTCTTGGGGTTTACATTCAGTTTATCCTAAGGTTCAGTTAAACAAATAAAATCTTTTACTTACGTTTTGAACTACGTTTAGTGTACACTAAATATCAGTTGTTCTAATCTAAGTTTAAAAGTTCAAATCTTAAAATTTTGAAAAGCGTCAACACAAAAACAATTCATCAAATAAAAGCAAAAATAAACTCTAGGGACACTTACAGGTTTCGCTTCGGCTTCGTCGCTCGAAGCGGTTTGTGCACTCATGATGGCGAGAGAGAATTCCAGCGGCGCTTCGCTTCGCGAATTACCTCCTCCTCCCAGAGCTCCAAAATCGCAAGAAAAAAATGACACAAATGAGCCCAAAATCAAGTTTTGGCCATTAAATAGGCCTTTTGCACTGGAATTCATCCTTGACTGGGACGAGCGCTCTGATTAGCGCTCGTCCCACCCAGGGACGAATTCTCCAGCTGGAATTCGTCCCACCCAGGGACGAATTCAGGCCAGCACTTCAAAAACATCAAAAAATGACTAAAAATGCACTAAAAACAGACAATAAAATTGCCCGACAGGAGTGCTACTGCACCTGACAACAAGGGCATACAAAATAGACATTGGAGTCACAAATTGTCACTATCATACTCCCTAAGAAGGCTACCATAGCCGGACCGCTCCACGGAAGACGGATTTTCGACAATTGCATCTCCAAACGCGTCACAAAAAACAACAAAAACAGTACAAAATTCAACAAAAACAAACAAGCAATAAACATTGCCGGACACAAGTGCTCTTGCACTTAACCTCTGGGCAAAGAAAATCGATGTCGGGGTTCAAATTATCGCTCTCCTACTTCCCCAAGAAGGCTATAATAGCCGGACCGCTCCACGGGAAGTTAGATTTTTGATGATTTCACCTCATTACGGCATCACCAAAAGGGTTAACACCCACCAAAAATAGGTCCAAATGTTGGAAAAATTGCACATGCTTAACGGTAAACCCTCTAAACGCACCCTTGCACAAGTCATCTTGGGTCAAGCGACTCGTCGCTTTGCTCACGAAGGTCATTCCCTCATCGATTCGTCGCTTGAGGGGGTAGTCACACTTAGTCACCAATCAACAATCACACACCCAATTAAGGAAAACGACATGCATTCAAAGAATCATTGACAAAGACAATCACGCTCCTGCTTGGGGCGGTAAACAAGCAACAATCAAATCAATCAAACACTTGGCATTTCGTGAATCATGAACACAAGGTTCCCCTGTGGATAAAACGCCCTTCGCCTATTCATGACTGATCAATGTCTAAGTTCAAGTCACACCTCACCAAAATAGGTTAACACTTGAAATCAAACTCCTTAGCTCGTCAGAAGCAAAGATTCAAGAATGCATGCCCTTTCCATGCTTGGGGCATCACAAGTTGGTTAGGTTACCAAGAAACCCTAATCATTAGTGCTTTGGTTATCTATTTTTGCTCGGCGCTGCGCCATGCACAACGCCTCCCAAAAAGGGGCATCTGTAGACACCAAAACAGCACCAATCCGATTACGTGACTGCAAACACTGATCGCTTTGACAAACACAGCCCCCAGGGCAGCCCTCAGAGGTCAAACAGTGGTCTTAACCACTTTTATAGCAATTTTGTAAGGTCGAGAAGGGCAATTTGGCACATTTGGGCACTTTGCTCACTATTCGTCTCACCCAGGGACGAATACTAAATCGGAATTCGTCTCACCCAGGGATCGAATTCCGAATTCGTCCCTAGGTAGGGACGAATTCCGAGTTTAACGGGCAAAAGGAAGAATGGTGCCAAGTGGCAGCCCGAGACAGTCGATTGATGACTCTCGCCTCGCACGCGTGTGTGGGTGGACAGATAGGGCCGTTAGAGGACTCGTCACAAGGGGCAATTATGAAAGCCCAAGTCATGGAGGACTCCCCTCCCTCATGGGAAGACATGACTGCCACATGGCACCTATGACCAACACATGGCATTTGTGCTTCCCTCTCAAAAGAGACCCCATGGGTCTATAAAAGGTGGGACTTTTCTCACCCAAAATATGCAGGTTGAAGGAGATTTCAAGCAACGAAGTGCTGCCGAGTTGAAGACCCACTTGCATCCCTTTTGGTTCACCTTCTCGCATCCACCAATCTCTTTTGCAAGGGAGGTTGTTGGGTGGCTTTTGGAAGCTTGAGCCTGACCCAAATCCAACACATGGACACCTGAACCAACCAATTTGCCGACCCCCCAATCCTAAGAGGTTTTGGGCCCATCCCTAGTGGATTGGCATCGAAGTCAAGTGCCAACGGTGGGAGGCCCACCTGGGCACCCCCGCACTTCCTAAGTTCCATTCTTTTTAGCATTCTAGATTATTTGTTCGCATTGCATATTGTGTCATTTTGTTTGGTGAACTCATAGCTGCAATTTCATAACTTTTGATCAGATTCTAGTATGTTTTGTGTCGCTTTGTTGTTTCACTAACTTGCAGGTGGCGATATCAAATTCCCGAGGATAGAGGCCAAATTGGGAGAATCCGACCATCTGGGTCGTCCCAAAATGGCCCCAATTACATAACCCCTCTGTCTGCAGGTGTTTTGGAGGTCTCGAGAGCCGACATTGGAACAGATCACTTCGGCTTTTCCAACACAGAAGAATTCGTCCCACCCAGGGACGAATTGCAGTCGAAGTCGTCTCGCCTGGGGACGAATTCCGGTGAAGGCAGATTAGCCGACTGTTTCAGTGGTAATGGCTTTCTGGTAAGATCTTCTATTTTCTGTCGGTTTTTAGGCTATTTGGATTCATTGTACTTACTTGTTTCAGGCAAGTGTTTACATGCATCTTTGATGATTTTAGAGAACAAACACCTTTTATTTGCAGCAGATGCTACTGACATATTCGTTGTTTCTTTGTTCGCAGGAAGAGCAGCAGAGGTCAAAGACTCATCAACATCAGCGGCGGCAGCGTTTTGGCCCGCCCATTTCAATCGTGGGCACGCGGAAAGAGGAACATTAAGTGATTGTAATCAAATTCTTTTAACGCTCCTAGCCCCTGAAAAGGGAGGAGGCGTCATTGTAACAGAGATCAAGAGATTTTAATGAAAGGGCTGTGTTTTCTCCATTTGCTTGTATCTCATTTACATGTGTCTCTTTCGTTTCATGCATTTTACATTTCTAGGACTTAAGCGCATTTGATTTTGGTTGCATCGCAATTAGTGTTTCCTTTGCCCGAAATCTCGTGCTTTCACCTTCATGTGCTTTGTTGAGGTAATACATTTTCATTCACTTGTTTAATATGGTTTCTAGCTTCCTTTTTTACTATTTTTTTGAACACTTAGATATTAAAATACCTGATCACTAGCTTCTCTGAATGTAAAATAACTTTTGTGGAATCCTCTACCCCTTCCTCTAACATAACCACCTTGTCCTCTTGAAAAATTTCTACTTTATCTACTATTATGGATAAAATTACTTTTACAATTACTAGCTTATGCCTCCTACATTTTTTTTCCTCTTTTACTATTAACTTGTTCTCATCCTTAAGAGCAATTGATCTAATGTGTTGCCTTTAAATCAACATATCTTCCACCTTGAGTGCATATTTATATGCCTCTTTAAATATTTTAATCCAAACCATACCAATTTCATTTTTTTATGGAAAATATTAGCCCATTGTTGTATCCTCTCACATTCTCTTCATTATCTTCAATATGACCTACTATTTTTTTAATTTAAAGAATATTTCATATATTCCTTCACTTCCTTTTACTTGAGATTTTAGAGTTTTCTAAACAACCCAATTTAATAAACAATAAGAAAAATATATGATCTTAATTTGGAAATAAACCTATCTAGGTTCAAATTTTATCTTTGCTATTTTGCTACATCCCCATTTGGACATGATCCCACCAAAGCATGTTCCTTAAACCATTCACATGCAAATTTAATATACTTTGGGTTATCCATAGATTCATTGTCAAAGAATCTCCTCATGTCTATTATCCAATCTATTGACCCTTATATATGTAAATTTTAACTAAAATTAAGAGTATCTAACTTTTTTTTTTCCCATGTTAGAGATTTCTCAAATAAACCATTGCTCTAGTTCTTCTTCTTGCTCTTCTTCTTCAAATTATAGGCAACAAATCTCCTCCTCTTCACTCTCACTAACATCTTAATTACGAATACATATCCTTTGAACAATGTCAAATACATCTGATTTTATTATTATTTCCATTAAGATATTAGCTATATTTTTTATCTAAGCACACGACCACATTTTCTTCCTCTTCCTTGGTGTATCATATATTTTCTAGAACATATTATAGACCTCTATAAACTTGTTATGACTCTTAGTGATGTACTCTAGGAGAGAGGGTCTAATCAAATAAAACCTATACTATTAAAAATTAATTTATAGAAAAATTACTAAGCAAAGGTAATATAATGTCATTAAAATTTCTTCCTGCCAAGGCTCTCTTGAATAATACAACAATAATTCATGTTTATAATTTTACATAAATAAAAAATAATATGTAATCCATAAAACTAAAATTCATACCTCTTCATCTGTCAATTCTTCCTATATTTGTTTTCTGATGATTGTTCAACAACCATTTGTAATGCATGCTTGTATGGCACATTGGTATGGTAGCAATTGTAGGACACACTAGTATGGAAATACTTGTATGGCATGCTAGTATGCTAGTACTTGTACAACATGGTGGTATGACAACATTGGTACTAAATGCTAGTATTGTAGTGCTTGTCTGACATGTTGGTACATGAACATTGTTATGAAAGACTATATGACATGTTGATATTGTAATATTGGTACAACATGTTGATACGGTAGCACTTGTATTGCATATTGGTATGATAGTATTTGTATGAAACATTGGTATGGTAGCAATAGTGCAATATGTTAGTACAAAAGCACTTGTATGGAAGTAGTAGTAACTGAATGGCAATATTAATATAATGATAACATCACTTGTATGGTAGTAGCAACAATTGAATGGTATTAGCAGTAATTGAATGGTAGTAGAACTTGTACAATAGTGTTCACTTTTTATTATTACTATTATTATTAGTATTATCATTATTATTTAAATTATTATTTTACTTATGTATATATAATTTTTATTTAGATACTGAAATATTAAGCCATTGAACTATAGTAGAAAATAAAACCCATCAAGTGATGTCATCCTTATCTACTATAAACTATAATTGTATAGAATTTGATGTAATTGAATCTATCTTATTTGGAACCTATGATAGAGAATAAACTAATTTATATCAACAATAAGAGTACAGGCCAAGAGATACAACCTCTTCAAAGTTCTCAAACAAAATCTATGTTTAGGTTAAACTAATTGATATGTACTTGACCAGCTAGAGCATTATTTTCCATAATTGGATGTACACATGATAAGATCATTTATTCTAATGAGGGATTAATAATATATGTAAGTTAGATATTTCTCCAAGGATGATTATGTCACAAAATGTTTGACATGTAGGAATTTGTAACCATGTAAATTTTTTTTCTTCCTATAGTGTAAAATTTCCTTATGGCTTTATCCTAACATATGACATCCTAATAAATATTATTTCATCCTTGTCTTGGCACCAATGCCTATGGAACCAAAATACACAAGGAAAGAGAAATTTTATTGCAAATACCAAATATCACTATTGAATTTTGTAATTCTTGAAATGCATCACTCATGTACAATATATCAAGGATACATCTACATTCAAATATTCTTACCATTTTACTCTTCATTGACTAGCACCATCTATGAAGGAAGTAGAATAGATGGTTGAATAATTTCCATAGAATTTTTTTTTAATTATCAAGTGCAATTAAACTGGTTTACTTCCCAACTATTTAATTGTTCTACATTTGTGTTTGTATTAAGATTGTCTTAGGCTAATTTTGCTTCTTTTATCCCTTTCCTATACTAAAATGTTGATATTATCTTTCTTTTATTCATTCAAGGTTCTACAAATTTCATTTTACTATTTTTCTATCCTTGAAGGCCTAATATGTCCTTGCAATACCTAATATTTTGTTCTACTATATTTTTTATCATATTGGAAAAAAATGTCATATGCCTTGCTATACCATATAACCTACATACTAAGCATTTCTATTGTCAAAATATTTGTGTAGTCTTTGTACTTTTTTGTGTATTGACATTTGAATTTTCTATAGATAAACTCATATTCTTCTAATAAATATTTCTTTCACAATATTTTGTGGCACAAGTCTAAATTATAACTACATCAAAAGCGTTGGAAATATGTGAAAGCAAAAAAATCAAGAGTATTTTTCTTTATCCAATAAAGAATAGTCTACATACTTTTCATATTTATATAGCATGTTGTCTCTTATTTTCAAGAGACCCTTTGTATTTCACTCCTTGGTGTTTCACCTTCACCTCAAACTTTTCAACTTCTCTCATTCTCCCATGGGATGTAACTATTAAGTTTCTCTCAACCTCATATGAGGTGAAATAATTATCAATCATTACTTAACATCAAATAATGTAATAATTAATATCTAACATACCTTCCCCTTATTACATTAATTCATATAAAAATAAAGGTTATTATCCCTCCTTAATTATTAATGTGGTAAAATAAAATTATGATTTGACTCTAGGTCTTCCTATTTCTATGTATTTGGTTGTTCTCTAGTTCTAGATCTACCTTTGGATATGGCTCTAGCTCCTATGTAATATTCACTAGGTATTTATTTTGATATACATTTGGGTCTACCTTTGCATCTACCTTTGGGTCTACCTTTGGGTCTACCTTTGCATTATCTTATAGATTTATATTTAGTTCAACTCCTTTGGATATTATCTCATATTCATAATCCTCCACATAATGTTTTATCATAGGCTTCATTACTAAAACCCATTTAAGAATAGCTTGGATTATATTATTTTGTGCGTTCTATCACTATAGGAATTTTTGGCATAGCTTAGGTCATATTATTAAATTGGTTTTATCACTATAGGATTTTCAATCATATTTTGGGTCATTTTGATGTAGAAATTATGCACCTCACATTTCCCAATATTAAATTATTCCATGTGAAAACTATCAATCTCAATTTGGTCTCTTTCAAACACGAAAATGTATATTTTTATTTCTAACCCTAGACTTTGCATGTTTTCATTTTCTACATTTAAGAATATTTTCAGATTTTATTTTCTATTTTCTAACCCTTCATTTTATATTTTTTTAAAACTTCAAACATAAAAATAAAAATCCAAAAAAATAAAATGATAAAAATAATTACATGGAGCCCTAGAATGAACATCAATATTCCATACACAATAGATTCAGACTCATTCCAAGGTCATTTCAAATTTTTAATTATTTTTAAAATCTGTTGTTTTTAAGGGTTTTTATAATTTTAGAAATTTTATTTTTCTATGTTTTGGAGGTAAATCATATTTTTAAATTTTTCACTTTCATTCATAAGCATAATATGATATTTCATTTATGAAAATCCAATTTCATAACAAGGGAGAAAATTTTCATGGCATTTCATGAGCCATCATTCTCGAAGTAATAAATGCACCTCCCTTCATGAAATTTTTTATTTCATTGAAGAGGGATAATTTATCATTACATCAAAGGTCTTGGTTTTAAAGCATGAAATTATTGCTTCTTAATGAAATTTACTTGATTAAATAGGGACAATTCTTCATGATATTATGAGGTTATTATTTTCAATCAATAAATTGTTCTCTTTATGAAAATTTATTTCATCAAAGAGGTACAATTTATTAATTAATATCAAAGGCTATATTTATCTTCATGATAGAAGCTATATTTAATGAGACTATTCATCATTTCGGATTCATATTCATAGATATATTTTAATCTTCATTTTCATGTTTAAAGTAGAATTTAATGCAAGATAAAACTTGTTTAAAAGCTACTTAGTAAGGAAGATAAAATCTACCCTAAAAGCATTCAAGGTAAAATGAATTAAGGCTACATCGTGGTCATATGAGGGCCAATTCACATTTACTTTTATTTAAGGTTTATGAACAATCATTAATTTAGCATGGTAAAATGAACCAACACATGCCCCTTGTTTACAATTACTTGCAATCACTAAGGTTCTCCTAGCATTGAATTGATATATATTTATTGATATTACTAATACACATATGCAAATGCTAATATAGCGGAGCCCTTGGAGAAGTTGTTTTGTCTTACTTCTTTGCAAGAGAGGGTTTTGAGAATAGAATCCTAAGGGAGAGTGTAATTTCCTGAGAAAATGATCAACCTTAGCCTTCACGATGTTAGCTAGACCTAGCATTAAAATTGATGACAACCCAAGATCCATCTTGATGTTAGCTAAAACTATCCTGGATTTTGCTAGCATTATCTTAGTGTTTGGTGAGGATGCTCTTACATTGAGAATACTTGCTCTCATTTTATCCTATAAATGGTTTCATATTTAGTAGCCATAACCTCTTGGCCTATGGTTTTTGCTATTTTTTGAGGATATCTTGATGCTTTTAAGGTAATTATAACCATAGGAAATGGAGGAAAAGGAAGAAAAACTTAGATTCATGTGGTCTAATGGATTGGTAAGCCTACATGTTTTGATAGGCATGACAAGCTACTAGGAAAATTCTAGGCCATTCTTCAACTAAAGGATATTTGTTAATACAAACCTTGGATAAGAAAAAAAACAATTAGAAGAACTCCCTTAAAAAGAGAAGATGCTTCACCTTTTTATTATGTTAATGTTTAAAAATGACAATAACAAACACCAAGATAGTTCAAAGATAAAGCAAATACTTAAGAAATTTTTTAAAGGAGCTCTAGAACATGTGATATGTAAGTATGTATTCCTTATCCATTTTATCTCATATCTTTCCATCCCCTTCACTTTTCATCACTTTCACCCTTTCTCCCTAATTTTGACTATGTAGCCCATTGGAAATGGCAGGTCTATCTGGTCTATCATAATTATGGTTATTTTCTCATGGATATTATGTTGTGTAAGATAAATACTCTTAATTATATCATAATGAAGGTAGCTTTGAAAGGTTAGTAAGATGACATCATGGAGCATATTGACATGTCTAATTTGAATATATATAGTGCTTGGGAGTAGATTTTGGTAAAATAAACATAATGTTGAGTTGACCTATGTATTATGGTACCAAATTTATAAAATAAATCATATATTGAATTAATGATATTGTCATGGCACAAGTATCTGATTAGCTAAATAAATAAGAAACAAAAAAATTGAAGGTATCACATGGATGATGAGATCCATGAAATTAGTGTCAACACTGACAAAAGCAAGTGCAATTGAGAACCTAGTTATCATTGAATTCAAAATTATCTATAAATCACAAGTGTATTATCATCTAATGCATGTAATTCTACTATCATAAGGCACAAACTTACATTCTATATAAATAGTGAAGAATTAAATGGGTCCTACCAGCACAGAAGATGTTTACCTATGGAATGTTACAAAGAAAAAGAAAATAGAAGAAATAAGAATTATGAACACTTGGAATATTTTCCTACGAAGCTTTACATGGATGAAAATCCACCTAAGAAAATATTCTAGATTTGAATTAATACCTAGTTGTAGTAGAATATGCTTAAGAAGTTTTCAATTTTTCTAAAGGTACTTACACATAGGTATCTTCATATTCTCTTCTTTTTCTTCTCTTTCTAGTATTCACCTTACCTTCATAAATCCACATCCTATGTGCATCAATATCCTAACACCAAACTCTAACACACCATTACCTAGTTTCCTTTCACTCCCTATATTTAATCATCTACTTTTCATTTCCCTAAAATCACCACCTCCATAGTCATACCCTTCATTCATAGATTACCAAGAGCCCCAATATCCTCTTCCCATGATACTTTTCTTCTTTTTTATGCTACAACACATCATGAAATTTGTAGGTAAATGAGATAAAATTAGAATATGTACATATTTCTAGGTGTGTTTTAGAAGACTCATTGTAGCTATGGAATTCATAAACCTATCTTACATCTCCATTCGAATGCCATCAACTCCCTTTTCTAAAACTATTTTGCTTTTTTCTATTTCTTCATGTATCTGATCATCTTATCTTCAAGTTTAATTTTCTCTCAAAGTTTTTTTATCCCATAGATGAGGGACACTATATTCTCAAATTTTCAATTAAAAATATAAAAAAGTAATCACTAATGTAGGTGAACTTTATCACCCACATGCACTATGTGGTATATTTTAGACCATGTAGTTATTTTTCTAAAATAATAATGTAAAAATGAGCATGGAGTGGTTTAGAGTGCAATTAGAAAGGCAAAAGAGGAAGCTACTATAGTAGATGTAAATATGAAAGATTAACTAAAGGATTACAAAAAATGTAAAATGTAGATAAGTATGGCTAGATAAAATGTAGGCCAAGACATATCACAAATATACAAGAAGAAGGATGCGAGACAGTAAAAATTACCAGGGCATGAAATCCAACATCCAACTATGTAGAGAAAAAGTAAATTTGTCTAAAATAGCTAGCCAAACATTCCAAGGAGTGATGTCAAAAGGAAATATCAAAGGTACAAGAGATTGCATTTGTCACATGATGCTCGATAATGCAGCATTGAATCCAAATGAATAATACTATCCAGATGAATTATAATTTTGATGTTAGTATGGTGGCATAACATGTTTGATCTAATGAATAGTATTGCCAAGAAAGAAATATTAAATGATATTGAGTCAAATACCTTGTGTCTAGAATTATGGCTCCATAGGTTCCAATATTTAAAAGATGATGATGTCAACACTAGGGACTTAAAAATATGGTAAGCCAACTAGAATACTTAATGTAAGCTAATCCTAAGTATGTAATTTGGATAACAAATATAGAAACCAAAATATTTGACAATGACATCATCAGAAGTGAATAAGCTACCCAAAATTTGATAAGAAGAAATTTAGAGACTCAACACGAGGATAAATACAAATAAATATATACTTGGTCATGATAACTACCCAACAATAAGCACCATGATTTTATGCTATGAACCACTACACAAGTGATATGAATATTCTATATCAGTAGGATTACACATGTTGATTAGCCACTAGGCATAAATATTTTTAAAATATCTTAATAGTCAAAGCATTATTCACCATACACCTGCCCCTACTTAGTTGTTTATGCATAACAAAAAGGAGTGGACCATTAGTAGATGGTTATAATCCAATGATGTAGTATGTAAACTGGTCTTGCCATCAAATCTGCATTCCACACATAAATAGAACATGCCTATAGTAGTTAAGCATAGTTGAGCTAAATGTGACAACCATTTTTGTGCCTATCCTAAAACTTGTAATATGCTTTGACAACAATAATTCTTAGATAATTGAATACATTGTAAATATCTATATATAATAGAATGTAAAACATTCTAATTACTGAGTCTTTGAAATTTACAGTTGGTATGATTGTATTGATTGAGGAGTATATAACTTCTTCAATGAGAATTGGATTTTTTTCTAGATTCATGCTAACTTCTTGTGCAAAACATATATCTATACGTTACTAAGTAGCTAATAATTTTTTGTTAAATCTAGAAATGGATAATTCTACTCTAGTTATTCTACATTCTAGATATATTTCTAGATTTATTGTTATAGTTTTGAAATGACTTAGCATCACTCATGTTTATTAACAATTAATATTTTGAATACATAAGAAAATTAAGTTGTTCTATTAGGTGGCTTAATTTAAATTCATATTATGAGACTCTCTGCACCATGTCTCTTGGTGTTGTAGAATTATACCACTTTTAGCTTGTCTTTCTAACCCTTTGTATTTATTACTTTACTTTGTAACCCCTAATTTAGTTAGATTAGATAGGCATAAGAACTAGACTTTTTTTGAGGTTGAATAAAAAATCCCTATTTCTAGGTCATCCAATCTCTTGGTCAAAGTGTTGAGGGCACATTCCACTCATTCACATACCTAGGCAGATTTTGGAACCAATAATTATGGTGATATTTTACACTTTGTTGATAATATAACCTATTTACCTCAAGATAACAATAAGCATTAGGCTTGCCTTTGTAATAGAGAATACTAATATATTATTCTTGGTGGTGTTTTTTACTATCATATTCTTGATGGTACTCTCTTATAATATCTTATAGATGTCAAGATATACAAAGCCCTATTTAATATCCATAGTGGACACTTTAGTGGTTATTCCATAGATCATAAATATTTAAGAGTGGGTTACTTTTGGTAAATAATGGAATATAATTCTAATAACTATGTGAATTCATGTGATAGATTTCAATTCCATAAATATAATATTCATACCTCTACCTAGGTTCTTCATCCAATTGCATCTCATTTGATATTTTTTTGCATAGGGCATTGAACTTGTTGGTGTAATTTCTCTTATACTTATATTATCACAGGTTTACTATCACATCCATAAAATATTTTACCAAATTGGTGGAAGCTACACCTTTAAGAAATTAGATAGTCCTCAACATCTCTAAAATTTTGCTTAATTATATTATGAGTCACTTTAGTATTCTTTCTATTCTTATTTTGGATAATATAAATTATTTCACAAGTAATGAAATACAATAATTAACTTCTTAGTTGGAAAATAAACACCTTTTTTCCATGCCTTAATATTCACAAGCAAATGGTCAAGCTAAATCTAGCAATAAAATTTTGATAAATATTTTAAAAAATATAGTTAAAGAATCAAATAAATATTGGTAGTTAAAGTTATATCTCACATTATGGTTATACCACACTAGTATTCATATGTCTATAGGGGAAATTTATTTTTATTTGGTCTATGATACTAAATATGTTTTGCCACATGAGATTGAATTTTCTTCTTTGCATTATTTTTGAAGAATTGGTTGAGTCATCATGAGTACCACTAGGAGTACCAAGATGTTTGTCTTGTTGAACTTACGACTCTTAGTGAGAGGTGCCTATATTATCTTGAGAATAACATTATCTATAAGTATTATGTTTACATGTAATATAATAAGAAATTTTATCATCATGATTTCAAAATCGTGGACCTTGTTCCCAAACTCAGTAATGTGCATAAGGAATACAAGGGTAGATTTATACATAAATTGCTTGGTCCATATACTATCAAAGACTTTTTTGGGACTTGGGTAATGAAATTTTGATCAATAAATATAATTGAGTTGTATGAACCCACCAATTACATGCTTGTTAAATTATTTTATGCATTGTCCTCTCTTAATCCATTTGTATAGTCTTTATGTTTTTCTTTTTCTACCTATTGACTTTGGTGTCTTGATTTTCACTTTGTTCTCTATTTATATAATATATGCACTTATTAATTTATATATGCAAGGCATAAAATTACAATACACCTATATGAATATATTTCCTCTGGGATTCCATGTACCCATGGTCCATTGGTGAGTGTATCATTGTTAGGGATTTTTTCAACCCTATCAATGTGAATACCTCATTGCAGTGAAACTTACACCACCATTATTTCCCATTTTATTTTTGAGAACCTATACCTATAAAATAGATACCATCAACAGTACCATATCCCAAGAATAATAAAGCATGATAAATTAAAAAATATTTTTATAAAAAATAAATAGCAGTATCATAAAACATGTTTTGGGAGGTCCATTATAATTATACCCAAAACATAATATGGTATCTAAGTTAAATAATATGGTTATAATGAAGATGGTTTGATTTATTTTGTATTTCAAATGAAATATTCCCATATTTTTATAAAATTAGTGACTTATATTATACATTTCATCAATAAGATTAATAAGACTCTACTCCAAGCCATTTAGGGTATGACTCATTTTGAGATATTTACAAGTGATGAGATTAATATATATGATATATATATCAATTGCATGACCCCATGTTCTAAAATATACAAGGAATAATGTAAAATCAAAGAGTCATCATTCTACTTTTATGGGGTATTTTGATATATGTGTGGCTTACCACTTTTATGATCCTAATAGGGGGACAAACACATTTAGAGAGATGTGATATTTGATGAGATTATTCCAACTACTTATTTGAAACTCTTTTTTTAACCAAATATCGTTATTTCATACCTTCTCTAGTGATTTATAATCCTCACTCATGAATTATCATTGGAACCATTTTACATGTTTTAGCTTTCTCTATTTCAATCCCTTATGTGTCTTCATCTCTACTACCTATAGTTTTGGATACTAAATTTAATGAGATTCATCTTCTTATGCCTTGTGTTATGG
The DNA here is from genome assembly GCA_028583015.1 of Wollemia nobilis. Taxonomy (NCBI): domain Eukaryota; kingdom Viridiplantae; phylum Streptophyta; class Pinopsida; order Araucariales; family Araucariaceae; genus Wollemia; species Wollemia nobilis. Next base: position 922,689 of record JAQPPZ010002593.1, read on the forward strand.
TGGTGGATTTTTATGTAGATAGTTATATTAGATTAGATGCTTCAATGTAAATTTTTGATGATGCCTCCATACATGATGTGATATAGTATTTTATTTTTTATCCCATGTACAAATAAATTTGACCTATTCTTTAGGATTATCAACCCATTATTTCCTAGGATTTTAATTCAAACATTCATTCTCAAGACTTAATATTAATGGTTAATGGTTTTAAAGATTAACATACATATTTCTATGTCAAGTACTATCAATAGTGGGAGCTACACTAGATGAGTATGATCCATTGAAAAATAATCAAATATGGGATCTTGTTCCCATTTGAAAATATGAGAATATTATTGGATATAAATGGGTTTGTATGACTAAGTACACTTTGATAGTCAATGGAAAAATCTTAATATATAACATATTGTTAATTGTTTCTCTTAAAAGAAATAAATTAAATACAAAATATTTGCTTTAGTTACCAGGATGGACTATATTTGGATGATTTTCTATATAGTTATATCAGATGTATGAAATATATAATATATGGATTTAAATATTGATTTTAATAATTATTTAAATTAGGAGGACATATCTATGAGATAACCACATAGATTTTAGCTTGATGGACCTACTCCCTTCAAGTGTTGACTAAATAGGTCCTTTTATGGGTTCAGGAAGTCTCCTCATGGATGGCATGAGAAGATCCATTTTATATTTTGAATTAGATTTAATATTATGAGGTAGAGCAATATGTTTACATAAAGCATTAGAACATTCAAATATTAAATATTATGTAGTATATTAATAATCTCGACACTATAGCTAGTTTGACATAATTTGTCCAAGATTTGAAGTTATAACTTCATGATTCTTTTGAGATGTTAGATTTGATACCTTGCATTACTTAATGAGGATATAGAATAATTAGTCACCATCTATGACTACTATTTATCAATCCAATAATCCCTTTGATATTCTACAATGATTTAATAGAGAAGAGTGTAATCCTAATCAGACTCCATTTGCTTCGAGGTTGAACATATAAGTATATGTCTCCTTGATTAATTGATTATAGGTATATTCCATATCTTACAAACACTAAATTAGATATTTATATTTTTTGCAAGTTATTATTCCAGGTACATCCAAGAACCATATGAGAATCACTAGATAATTATTAAAAAATCCTTTAGTAGTCTATGTTAGGGTAAAATAGGTAGTATATTGCATTACACTACTTGGGTAGATTATTACATTTATTTTTCTACTTTCTACCACGTAGATATTTACTTTCTTAAATATATAATGGTTAATTTCCTAAATATCCTAGGTGGAAGAGTTCTAAATCAAACTCTCTTCCTCTTGATATATTGTTTGGTGTGATCTCTATTAATTCAATTTTGATTACTATTTTGTAACATATTTACTATATTCTAATGTAAATATTTAATTATCAAACTTATTTTGGATCTCGTCGTCACATTGGTACCAAAGCTGGAGGGAGCTAAGAGGATGAATCGTTTGCTGGAGAAGTCGAGTGTAGGAAGCACCAATTTGGTGACTTTATTATTATTTTCTCTCCTATGTTCCTAAGTATCCTATAGTTTTTTATAATTGATTTTTTATTACTGAAATACCCGAAGGCAGAGGAGGTGGATATTTTTTTCTAAATAGGCCACCTCACCCCACCTCAACAAGCTTTAGGTCCTAGAGAAGCTTGATCGATCAAGCAAGATATTCCCTATCGATGATTGTGCCCATAGGGCCCATGCAATCGTGGCTAGAAAATGGGAGTGCATAGAGGGTAGGAGTGCCCTCATGCTCCCACATGGCCACACAGTGGCCTTGGAAGGAGTCTATTTCTTAATACTCCCATCCAAAGGACCAACGCACCTGTGACATGCCAATGGGAGTGCATAGAGGGCATGAGCACCCTCATGATCGCACATGGCATCACCTAGTTGGGAGTGCCTAGAGAGAAGGAGTACCCTCACACTCCCAGTGGCATGCATAAGGTGCTAACACCTAGATGAACCTAAACTCTCCTAAACTCGACACGTGACCAAACCTAAACTCAAATCATGAGCCATTTTACTAGTGAGGACACATGGCATACATTACGAGGTGACACGTGATATAACAGGCATGGGCAGAAAGGAGACACATGGAAAAAGCAAATCATGACATGTGTGCAATAGAAAATTTGATTGGGAAACATACATGGTAAGGTTTCATTACACGCGAAGGTGACACACGATGGAGGCATAGAGGGGGGATAGTTCAATTATTACTCGAAGGAAATCATGCACTATTTAGTGCGTATAGGATTTTAAAGCTTGTTTCATCCCTCACATGATGAATGTGGGATAAAATCCCCAAAAACCCATGAGCATCCTTGCTCTTCTATAAGGAGATGCACGTGGGGTTATCTTCCAAAGCCGCCCTAGCAGTGTAGTGGTCAAGATTGCTCTTAACAAGCATAAGGTCGAAAGTTCAATCCCCGCATGCTCTCTTTTTATAAAGAAGGTGCATTTAGACTTCAGTTTGGTAAAGTTTCCAATTTAAAAAATAAAAAATAAGTTTGCTTAAGATTAATAAATTTTTTTTAGATAAATTTTTAATAATTTTATATATTTTTGCCTAAAATTAATCATTTTTTTTATATCAATTGATTATTTTTGTCAAAATATGTTTAATTATTTAAAGTTAAGTCTTTAAAATTATTTTTTTTAGCATTTACATTGGAAATATTTTCTACACCAATTTTTTTTTGCAATAATACAATTATATTTCTTATGTTTTCTCCACATTTGGGGATAAAGAGACAAAGAAACCAAACATCTTATTGCAAAACATAAAAAAAAAAAAAGAACAAAACTTCAAAATTTCATGAAGATAAAATCTTGGGTAAGGAAATCTCTTCACCGTAAAAGAGTAATAAGAAAGAGAAATGAATTACGAAGGCAAAATACTCGATCAAATTTCTATTGTATGCTTCGTAAATATCATAAATCTATTCCTCATTCCATTATCTATACTTATCCATGGAAAGGGTTGGACAGAAGCTATGGTCCCATGAGGATTCGTGAACCTTTTTATCGTAATGCACCACCCATATTTGAGTGTTGAAGATAAAATCAAGTCGTGTGTCGACTGGTCTAGAAGCCTTTCAAAAGAGGGTCGCATGTCGACTTGTCTTGAAAGGAGTGCTTGATTCTTAATTTTGTAAAAATTAAGGGGGGATAGAGGATACATTTGTGATTCTTTTTTTTTGAAAAATTGAAGAACAAAGGGGGGATATTTCCGTATAATAAGGTGTATTATCTATTGTACTCAACATATTTTTTAAAATTGGCTATACTAGGTGCATTTTCGGTTGCATCCGACACCTATAGTGATAAAAATTTGGGTCACTTTTTTTATTGATTATTGCACTAACAATCACTTGTTTTTTGCAATTACAAATCATAACATCAAAGAGCATTTCAAAAACCCAAACTTCACTAAATAATCGTGCTAAATATTGCACAGGTTAAATAGCCAATTATTTATACATCTCTTCCAAGGTCATAAAATTAATCACCTTGATTTAATATTTTTTTTTTGGCTTAAAATCCTCAAACTAATCATCCTTATTTAAGGGTGTTTAGGTAGGTGCCATTAAATATCTTAAAGAGTAAATTAAAAGTCTTCTAAAAACTCCCCATTAATTTACTCTATTTTTTTGGCTTAAACTCCTCAAAATGATCATCCTTATTCAAGGGTGTTTTAGGCAGGGGCCATTAAATATATTAAAGAGTAAATTAAGATCTTCCAAACACTCTTTTGAGAGTGTATTGCAAGATAAGTCATCATAGTCACATTTGTTTGAAACCTTCACAATGGCACTGATAAACAAATATCTCAATGAAAATCAATTTCTTAAAGGTTCAAATTATTCTACCTAGAAAACTAAGATGAAAGCAATTTTAACTATAGAGGAGATGTGGGGTATAGTGGAAGGTACTGATACAAGACCCCCATAAACAAGAGCAGATCAAACAACATGGGATAAAAAGGACCGAAGACTTTTCGTATTGATCTTGTTATCTATAACTTATGACATCCAACCTCATATAATTGAAGCTAAAAATTGTAAGCAGGCATGGGATGCCTTATCTACCATATTTGAAGGCAATAATCAATCAATGATTCTTAACCTTCAAACACAAATTCACACTCTTCAAATAAAATCTAGAGAAACAGTAGATTTATTCCTCTATAGAGTGGGAGATATAAAAACAAAACTGCAAACCTTAGGAGAAAGAGTGGATGACAAAGTCCTAACCTCAATCATTTTGAGGGATTTTCCAAACTCCTATAGGATGTTGATCATTTCCCTTCAATTATCTTGTAGGACAATTACTTTTTTAGAGTTGGTAAACATGCTTCAAATTGAGAAATCAAATCAACTCCAAAGAGATGATGCATCAAATTGAGTACTCTTCTCAAATAAACAAAGTGGAAAGAAAAAGTGGAATCAACAGAAGTTATCTTATTATAATAAATGCAAAGGCAAAGAGACTCAAAATAAGAAATAATATTCTAAAATTTATGATAAATACACTCATGAAACCAAGAGATATTGTTTTAAGAACAAACCGCCCAATTAACAAGACAAAATAAGGGCAAAGGCAAACCACATAACAAGAACAAACAACAACAAGGATATATAGTTGTTGCTGAAGATTCTAGTTCAGACTCTGGACAAGCACACAAATGTTGAGCAAGGTGTTGCAAGAAGTTTGTCATTGTTGTCAACACAGGCAGTTAGATCCAATGATGCAGTGGACAGACAGTGTAGGAGTCATTCAGATGCAGAGGACAGAAGTTTCTTGGAAAACAGAGATGACCCAGTTTCAAAAATTCGAAGAAAAAGACAAGTTAGAAAACTGTCGCGATATCGCGACATGTTTTCTATCATGATTTCATGACAAGTCGGAGGAGAGAGAAGGCGTAGTCGAAAATGTCATGATTTCATGACAAGTCAAAGGAGAGAGAAGGTGCAGTTGAAAATGTCATGATTTCGTGACAAGTCGGAGGAGAGAGAAGGCGCAGTTGAAAATGTCACGATTTCGTGACAAGTCGGAGGAGAGAGAAGGCGCAGTTGAAAATGTCATGATTTCACGACAAGTCGGAAGAGAGAGAAGGCGCAAGGCAAACTGTCATGATTTCGTGACATGTTGGAGGCCAAGAAGCTAAGTCGAAAAATTGTAGCGATTTCGCTACATGTTGAATTTTTATTGGTCGAAGCAGGGAGAAAGTGTTAAGTGAAAAAGTTGTAGCGATTTCGCTACAAGTCAAAAATGCACAAAGCAAAGGTGTAGCGATTTCGCTACGTGTCAAAAATGCACAAAACAAAGGTGTAGCGATTTGCTAATAAAAAAAACAAAGGTGTAGCGATTTCGCTACAAGTTGAAAAAGCACAACACGAAGGTGTAGCGATTTCGCTACAAGTCCAAAAGTGCACTATGTGAAGGTGTAGCGATTTTGCTACCAGTCAAAATTGCAAAACTCAAAGATGTAGCAAGTCGAAAGCACAAGGCACAAAGTTGTAGCGATTTCGCTACTGCATGAAGCAAGGATTGTACGGAAGCCGAAAGCGTCGCGATTTCGCGACAAAGCTGAGGATGACGTCAGCAAAATTGAAAGTGTCATGATTTCATGACAGGGTGAAAGAAAAGCCGCTAGAATCCGGAAGCATCATGATTTCATGACAAAGCTGAGGATGACGTCAACAAAATTAAAAGTGTCATGATTTCGACAAAGCTGAGGATGACATCAGCAAAACTGAAAGTGTCACGATTTCACGACAGGGTGAAAGAAAAGCCGCTGGAAGCTAGAAGCATCACGATTTCGTGACAAGAATGAGGATGACGTAAGCAAAAGTTCGAAGTGTCACGATTTCATGACAAGAACGATGGCAAAGCTTTCAAAGGCCAAAATGGTCGTGATTTCGTGACATGTTAGTATTTTGTGGCAACAGTTATAGAAAGGTGACAGAGGTGGCAGCAGCATTTGAGGTCGACAAAGTTGAATCGGGGTCGACAGATTTTAGGGTTTGTAGCTGACATCTTCTAGGGTTTACGGCCGACATCTTCTAGGGTTTTACAGTGGATGTTCTTAGGGTTTGCAGTCGACATCTTCTAGGGTTTACGACCAACATCTTCTAGGGTTTTACAATGGATGTTCTTAGGGTTTGCAACCGACGTCCTTAGGGTTACAGACGACTATGATTTAAGATCTGTCTTGAAATTTCTTCTATAAAAGGAGGACTACTTTGAGTTTGAAAAGTGTGTTGCGATGAGATAATGTGCGAATGCGAGAAGAGTGATTGCGCAAGTGAAGTTCGGTCGAGTAGAGTGCAAAGTCATAGTTCGAATCTGCATATCGTGATTGCATGGATGAAAAGCGCAATGTGTAGAGATGGAGTTCTAAGTTCAAAATGTTAGCGCGCAAATAGCAGAAGTGTCGATCATCCGATTGCAGCAGAGAGTGCGAAGAAGAATACAGAAGCGATCAGACAGTGCAAAATGTTATTGCACAGAAGTAGCAAAATGCAGAAAATAGCAGACTGTAAGGAACAACATGAAAATTTTATTCTATCATTTTATTATCTTTATTGATTTCCAAGTTGCAGCTTGGCATAAGGGGTTGGTGCCTCTTTCCAGTTGGTGCTGGTAGATTGGGAGTTGGTGCTCCATTCTGTTTGTAGCAGACAAAGCAAAGGGGTTGGTGCTCCTTCCAGTTGGTGCTGGTAAAAGACATTGTAAAGTTGTAGCTTTGCTTTGGCTGGATTTGGATGGTAGTCCAAGCAGTCATTTTGAGGAGTAGCCACATTGGTGAACCTCGTTAAATTGTTGTGTTGTGTGTCATGCTTTCTTGCTGCATTTGATAGTTATTTTATCAGTTTTAAACTATTGCTAGATTTAAAACTATTTGTTTTAGAAGTTTTTAAAGATCACACTGATTCACCCCCCTCTTAGTGTCATTGTGATTACAACAATTGGTATCAGAGCCAAGTTCCTGAACAGGCTTAAACAGCTAAGGTGATCTTGGAAGTTACGCAATGGCAAGTGGTGAAGGTTTCTCCTCGAACAAAGCACCATTGTTTGATGGGACTAATTATGCATTCTAGAAAATTAGAATGCAGACATATCTCAGTGCTTTGGGTTTTGACATCTGGGGTGCGGTAGTTAATGGTTACAAAGCTCCTGCCATCGCTCCAATAGACACTACAGGTAAAAAGGCATTTGAATATGATTCAAAAGCAAAAAATGCTATCATGTGTGGACTAGTTGACAGTGAGCTAGTCAAGGTCATAAATTGTGAATCAGCAAAAGATATATGGGATAAACTAGAGAACATTCATGAAGGAGATGATAGGATCAAGGAGGCCAAACTTCAAGCACATCGAGCTCAATACGAATCTTTAAAGATGGACAATGATGAGAACATAGAGACTTTCATGCAAAGAGTCAATGGGATCACCAATTCAATCAGAGGTCTTGGCGAAGAATTAACCGATGCTGCTATCGTGAAAAAGGTATTGAGATCGCTCCCTCCTAGATTTGATTCTAAAGTCTCTGCCATAGAAGAAGCCAAAGATCTAAATCATTTTAGTATGGATGAGATGCATGGTTCTTTGACTGCTTTTGAAATGAGAATAGGAAGGTCTAATCCCATAGATAGAGAAGCGACTTTCAAAGCCCTAAAAGGCAAAAGCACAAAACAAGAATCTGAAGAAGAGGATGCTTCAGATGAAATGGAAGCAAATTTTGTAAGAAAGCTGAGAAAAGGAAAAGGAAAATACAAAGGAAAGCTACCTTTTAAATGTTTCAATTGTGGAGGCATTGGACACTTTGCTACCAAATGTCCTCTCAATGACAAGAACAAAGGTGAAGAAACTCAGCATCAAGAAAGAGGTGAATGGAGGAAGAAAACAAACTTCAGAAAAGGCAATTTCAAAAAGAAAAGCTTTATCTCCCGAAATGCAGAATCTTCAGAGGACAGTTCTAGTGAAGACTCTGAAGAAGGAACAGGTGAGGCTCTCTTTATGGCGTTTGAAATAGACGAATCAGAAGAGGCAGAAAACATAGAAAAGAGAGAAGGAATGAACTCTGAAGTATCTATTGAAAAAGGTGAGGCTGAAGTTGATTTAGAAGGTGAGCTGGTGTCTGCTCTTATGGAATGGAAATCTGAGAAAAGAAAGAATAAAAAACTGTTAAGGAAACTTGAGGATGCAAATGACATTATAGCCAGTCTAAAAACACAGACAGAAGAGTACAAGAAAATGTCCGAAGATCTTGAAGTACAGGTAACCATGAAGATAGATTACTGTTGCAAATTGGAAGAAGAAAATGTTAGTCTCCGAATACAGATACAAGAGCTGGATCAAAAAATCAGTTGTCATTTAAAACGTGAAGAAAGTTCGATGAAGCTGGACAAAATTCTAAGCGATCAAAGATCCACAGGTATCAAATTCGGTCCGGGATTTACTGAAGGAGAATCATCAAGTGGACCAAAGGCAAGCAATGTTGAATGTGAAAAGAGTAAAGACAAGAAACAGGCTGTGGAAAGAAAAACAAATTAGGCAAAAGAAAGCTGTAATGCCAGTCCTGAAATAGCAGTTGACAATGATGGCTTTACCAAGGTCACACATCAAAAGAAAAGAAGATCTAAGGCTCCTGCAACAACTTGGCCAAGACCATATTTCAGGTTCAATCATTATTTCTATGGTTTCTATTTTAAATGTAATGGTTATGGGCATAAAATTGTTGACTGCAAGTACAATATAGGTCCAAGAAGTTTCACTAGTAGAAATGCTTTTGCTCCTCTAATGAGTTATGCAGTAGAATGCTTTAAGTGTCACAACTTTGGGCATATTGCTAGAAACTGTCGTAGTATTTCTGTTTCATATCAATCTCAAAAAAGAAGAATTCAACCATATAGGGCAAAACAAAATAGAATTTCTTCTGAAGGATATGTGCAAGATTCTAAAAAGGGGAAATCCAAGCTAGAACCCAACACCACAGTTAAAACAGAATGGAAACAAAAAGAACAGCTCAGGAAAGAACAGGAATCTTTAATAGTGCAGACAACTTTTAGAGCTCAGAATAAATGTGTACCGTGGATCCTTGACAGTGGTTGCTCAAGTCATATGACAGGTGATAAACAAAAATTTGAAAAACTACAGAAATATGAGGGTGGTTCTATGAAGTTTGGCAATAATGATGGAGCCAAAATAATAGGTAAAGGATCTGTCAAAATTAGTGAAGGGAAAATCAAGTCAGAAGAAGTTTTATTTGTGGATGGTTTGAAACATAACCTGTTAAGTGTGAGTCAAATCTGTGATAAAGGACATGAAGTAGTTTTCAAGAAGCGGGGGTTGTGAAGTCAGAAAAATAAACAGCGGGAAATTAATAGCAACCGGCTCAAGGACGTCTGGCAACCTGTACACACTCTCAGAATCTTCAGAAGGTATGTGCTTCATTGGACAAGAAGAAGAGAACTGGTTGTGGCATAAGAGGCTTGGACACATAAGTTTTGATAATTTGGTGAAAATCAGCTCTAAACAAGCAGTGAGAGATATTCCAACCATTAAGAAACCTTCAAACAATGTTTGTGCTTCATGTCAGAAGGGAAAGCAAACCAGAGTTTCATTTAAAACAAAAGAATACCACACTAGCAGGCCTTTGGAACTCATTCATACAGACTTATGTGGACCCATGAGGACTCAAAGCATAAACGACGACAAATACTTTATGCTATGTATCGATGATTATTCCAGAATGACATGGATATTCTTCCTAAAAGATAAAATAGAAGCTTTTGAAATGTTCAGAACCTTCAAACAGCTAGTTGAGAATGAAACAGGAAAAAGGATTAAATGCTTGCGATCAGACAGAGGAGGAGAATTCATTTCGAATGAATTTATAGAATACTATGAAAAATATGGTATCAGGAGACAATATTCAGCAGCTAGAACTCCCCAACAGAATGGTGTAGTAGAGAGAAAGAACAGAACTATACAAGAAATGGCATGCACCATGCTAGCAGAAAACAAAATAGCAGATAGATTCTGGAAAGAAGCAGTTCACACAACAGTATACATTCAAAATAGGTATATGTTAAGAACTCATGAATGCAAAACACCTTATGAGTTGTGGTTTGGTAGAAAAGCAACAGCAAAACATCTCAAAGTATTTGGCTGTAAGTGCTACATCAGAAAAACTGATGACAACCTTGGAAAGTTTGAAGATAGAGCAGATGAAGGTGTTTTTGTTGGTTATTCTCCAAATAGCAAAGCTTACAAATGCTACAACAAGAGACTCAAGAAAATTGTGGATAGTGCAGATGTTAAATTCGATGAAGGGAGGAAACAAACAGTTAACTTTGAAGAAAACTACCCAATCTACGAAGAAGTCATTGAAGGAGATGAAGTGCATGGAACAGAAAATACGTCTACGGTTGATGCAGATAACTTATCAGATGACTCAGAGGTGCAAGAAAACAAAAAATTCAAAATGGGCAGCTGGCAGAAAAATCATCCTAGAGACCAAATAATTGGAGATCCCACAGCTGGCATTCAGACAAGAAAGAAAGTAATAAGTAATTACTCTCTTTTATCCAGCATTGAGCCCAAAAACATAGATGAAGCAAGCAAAGATGACAGTTGGATGAAGGCAATAAATGAAGAGTTAGATCAGATTGAAAAGAATAGAACTTGGGAATTAGTACCTAGACCTGCAAACAAGAATGTAATCGGCACCAAATGGATATTTCGAAACAAATTAAATGAAGACGGACAGGTCATTAGGAACAAAGCAAGACTGGTTTGTAAAGGATATGCACAGGTCGAAGGCATTGATTTTGAAGAGACTTTTGCTCCAAGTGGCTAGATTAGAAGCAATTAGAATGTTTTTGGCCTTAGCAGTTCACAAAAACTTTAGGGTGTATCAGATGGATGTAAAATCTGCCTTTTTAAATGGGAAACTCGAAGAAGAGGTCTATATTGAACAACCGGATGGATTTCAAATTAGTGAGGATCCTAACCTTGTCTGCAAATTAAAGAAAGCACTGTATGGATTAAAGCAAGCACCACGGGCTTGGTATGCTAGGCTAGATAACTATCTCTCTCAACAGGGATTCAAGAAAGGTTTAGTGGACAGTAATCTGTATGTAAAAATAGAAGGTGGGCATCTCATTGTTTTAGTTGTCTATGTAGATGATATCATATTTGGTAGCAACAAAGATGAATCTTGTAAAGACTTAGCAAATAAGATGCAGAATGAATTTGAAATGTCTATGATTGGTGAACTGTCTTACTTTCTTGGGCTACAAGTTAATCAAAATGAGAAAGGCATATTCATTTCCCAAATCAAATATGTGAAAGAAATGCTAAAAAGGTTCACTATGGAGGACTGTAAGCCAGTCAACACTCCCATGACAATAGGCTACAAATTGAGTAAAGAAGACAAATCTCCACCTGTAGACCAAACCATGTACAGATCTATGATTGGAAGTTTACTATATTTAACAGCTACCAGACCTGATATTCTATAGGCAGTTTGCATGGTAGCTAGATTTCGGGCCAGTCCCAAAGAGACTCATGTGACAGCAATTAAAAGGATTTTTCGGTATCTCAAGGGCACCATTGAGTATGGGTTGTGGTATCCAAAAGGCAAAGACTTCACTCTTATATCATATTCAGATGCAGATTGGGCTGGATGTGTTGATGACAGAAAGAGTACCAGTGGAGGTGCATTCTATTTGGGGGACAGATTGGTTGCATGGCACAAGTAAGAAGCAAGAGTCGGTTTCTTTATCTACAATTGAGGCAGAATATATTACAGCAAAAACATGTTGTACACAAGTCTTGTGGATGAAACAAACTTTGAAAGATCTAGGTATTAATTTTAGTGAACCAATATCAGTAAAGTGTGATAACACCAGTGCAATTAACATCTCTAAGAATCCAGTAATGCACTCACGGACAAAGCACATTGCTATAAGGTATCATTTCTTGAAGGAGAAAGTTGCAGAAGGAGAAGTTAAATTGGACTATGTCCCAACTACAGAACAAGTAGCAGATATTTTTACAAAACCTTTGCCCAAGGAAGTATTTGAGTATCTTCGAAGCAAATTAGGAGTAGTCACACTTCCTAAGAAGTGACTAGCTACAGGGATCACCTTCTCAGGGGGAGCATTTGAGTATTTGACTATTCTTTTGCTCATGATCATAATTTGTGCCAGATGCAACAAATTGTGCCTGAGAAGTGTGAGGATGGACTCAGGGGGAGTCTGCAGCAGCCCTTTGGTATTATTGACAAAGGGGGAGAAGAGTTACAAGAATGTACACAGGTGTTGCCAACAATTCCAAAGGGGGAGATTGTTGAGCAAGGTGTTGCAAGAAGTTTGTCATTGTTGTCAACACAGGCAGTTAGATCCAATGATGCAGTGGACAGATAGTGTAGGAGTCATTCAGATGCAGAGGACATAAGTTTCCTAGAAAACAGAGATGACCCAGTTTCAAAAATTCGAAGAAAAAGACAAGTTAGAAAACTGTCGCGATATCGCGACATGTTTTCTGTCGCGATTTCGTGACAAGTCGGAGGAGAGAGAAGGCACAGTTGAAAATGTCATGATTTCACGACAAGTCGGAGGAGAGAGAAGGCGCAGTTGAAAATGTCATGATTTCGTGACAAGTCGGAGGAGAGAGAAGGCGCAGTTGAAAATGTCACGATTTCGCGACAAGTCGGAGGAGAGAGAAGGCACAGTTGAAAATGTCACGATTTCATGACAAGTCGAAAGAGAGAGAAGGCGCAAGGCAAACTGTCGCGATTTCATGACATGTTGGAGGCCAAGAAGCTAAGTCGAGAAATTGTAGCGATTTCGCTACATGTTGAATTTTCACTGGCCGAAGCAGGGAGAAAGTGTTAAGTGAAAAAGTTGTAGCGATTTCGCTACAAGTCAAAAATGCACAAAGCAAAGGTGTAGCGATTTCGCTACGTGTCAAAACTGCACAAAGCAAAGGTGTAGCGATTTCGCTACGAGTTGAAAAAGCACAACACGAAGGTGTAGTGATTTCTACGTGTCAAAATTGCACAAAACAAAGGTGTAGCGATTTCGCTACAAGTTGAAAAAGCACAACACGAAGGTGTAGCGATTTCGCTACAAGTCCAAAAGTGCACTATGCGAAGGTGTAGCGATTTCGCTACCAGTCAAAATCGCAAAACTCAAAGATGTAGCAAGTCGAAAGCACAAGGCACAAAGTTGTAGCGATTTTGCTACTGCATGAAGCAAGGATTGTACGAAAGCCGAAAGCATCACGATTTCGTGACAAAGCTGAGGATGACGTCAGCAAAACTGAAAGTGTCACGATTTCACGACAGGGTGAAAGAAAAGCCGCTGGAAGCCGGAAGCGTCGCGATTTCGTGACAAAGCTGAGGATGACGTCAAAATTAAAAGTGTCATGATTTCACGACAAAGCTAAGGATGACATTAGCAAAACTGAAAGTGTCACGATTTCGTGACAGGGTGAAAGAAAAGCCGCTGGAAGCCGGAAGCGTCGTGATTTCGCGACAAGAATGAGGATGACGTAAGCAAAAGTTTGAAGTGTCACGATTTCGTGACAAGAACGATGGCAAAGCTTTCAAAGGCCAAAATGGTCACGATTTCATGACAGCAAGGGCATGAAGGCGTACGGCTACAAAAAGTGTCATGATATCGTGACATGTTAGTATTTCGTGGCAACAGTTATAGAAAGGTGACAGAGGTGGCAGCAGCGTTTGAGGCCGACAAAGTTGAATCGGGGCCGACAGATTTTAGGGTTTGCAGCCGACATCTTCTAGGGTTTACGATCGACATCTTCTAGGGTTTACGACCGACATATTCTAGGGTTTTACAGTGGATGTTCTTAGGGTTTGCAGCCGACATCTTCTAGGGTTTACGGTCGACATCTTCTAGGGTTTTACAGCGGATGTTCTTAGGGTTTGTAGTCGACGTCCTTAGGGTTACAGCCGACTATGATTTAAGATCTGTCTTGAAATTTCTTCTATAAAAGGAGGACTACTTTGAGTTTGAAGTGGTGTTGCGATGAGATAATGTGCGAATGCGAGAAGAGTGATTGCGCAAGTGAAGTTCGATCGAGTAGAGTGCAAAGTCGTAGTTCGAATCTGCATATCGTGATTGCATGGATGAAAAGCGCAATGTGTAGAGATGGAGTTCTAAGTTCAAAATGTTAGCACGCAAATAGTAGAAGTGTCGATCATCCGATTGTAGTAGAGAGTGCGAAGAAGAATACAGAAGCGATCGGACAGTGCGAAATGTTTTTGCGCAGAAGCAACAGAATGCAAAAAATAGCAGACTGTAAGGAACAACGTGAAAATTTTATTCTGTCATTTTATTATCTTTATTGATTTCCAAGTTGCAGCTTGGCATAAGGGGTTGGTGCCTCTTTCCAGTTGGTGCTGGTAGATTGGGAGTTGGTGCTCCATTCTGTTTGTAGCAGACAAAGCAAAGGGGTTGGTGCTCCTTCCAGTTGGTGCTGGTAAAAGACATTGTAAAGTTGTAGCTTTGCTTTGGCTGGATTTGGATGGTAGTCCAAGCAGTCGTTTTGAGGAGTAGCCACATTGGTGAACCTCATTAAATTGTTGTGTTGTGTGTCATGCTTTCTTGCTGCATTTGATAGTTATTTTATCAGTTTTAAACTGCTACTAGATTTAAAACTATTTGTTTTAGAAGTTTTTAAAGATCACACTGATTCACCCCCCTCTCAGTGTCATTGTGATTACAACAACAAAGTGATCATGACTCATATTGATTCCCCTCACAAGGATACAGTGTGGTACATATATTTTGGCTCTATCAAGCATATGACTGGCGATAAGTCTTGGTTTGATATATTTGAGGCATGAGAGGGTAGACCAGTAACCATTGTTGACGATAAGACCTATTGAGTCCAGGGAGAAGGAAGTATTTATGTTTTCCTTCTAGATGGAAAATTTTAGATTCAAAATATTTTTTATGTACTAGGATTGGCAAATAATCTCTTGTTAGTTCCATAAATTCTAGACAAAAACATGAATCTCAACTTCAAAATTGAGCAAGGAAAGAAACGTTGTTTCATAACCTAGAGAAGTAAACACATAGCAATGGGTTCTTACAAACATGGTTTGTTCACTTTAGATGCAATTACCTCACCACATGTTGCCATGATAGTAACAACAAAAGAGTCCACATCTCTATGGCATAAGAGATTTGGGCATCTAATTTTAGGGTATTTTCTTGAACTCAGTAAATATCAAATGGTGAAAGGACTTCCTAACCTTTCATCTACTTTACCAATGTGCTCATATTGCTTGGCAAGAAAGCAACACATAGTACCTTTTGAGCCTAGCTCTTTTAGAGCTAAGACACCTTTGGAGTTAGTTCACACAGATTTGTGTGGTCCTATGTCTACCATTTGTGGAAGAAAATGGTATTTTCAATTTTTTGTGGATGATCACTCACATAAAATGTGGATCTTATTCTTGCAGTTGAAGTCTAAAGCATTTGACTATTTTCAGCAATTCAAGAAACTTTTTGAGAAAGAATCAGAATGTTTCATAAAGACGCTCCATTCAGATCAAGGGGGAGAATACACATCAAAAGAATTTTCTTCATTTCTACAGACACATGGGATAAAAATATAGTTAACAACAACCTATTATCCTCAGTCAAATGGAGTTGCTAAGAGAAGAAATTGTCCCATTATGGAAATGGTATGATGTAAGCTTAAAGGAGCAAATATTAAGCACAATTACTGGGTTGAAGTTATGACAACTGTAGTATATCTTTTGAATAGGGCTCCCTCATGGGATCTTGAAGGTATGACTCCTCAGGAATCATGGAGTGGAAGGAAACCCTCCATATCTCATCTACGTATATTTGGGTGTAAGGCTTTTATGCATATACCTAAGGAGAAAAGAATGAAGTTAGATGAGAAAACCCTGTAGTGCATTTTTCTTGGATATGATGAATTTTTAAAAGGCTATAAGTTGATATATCCATTCACCAAGAAAATTTACATTAGTAGAGATGTGGTGTTTGATGAAGCTTTCACACCTAAAACCACATCATTATACTTGGAAGATGAGGGACAATAGCCACAGACTCCTCAACAATAGAAAAAGCCTTCAAAATGGTATACTAGTACTATGAGATATTCCAAACTCACTTCACCACCATATATCACTCTCAATTGTCCAAATATATGAAACATGTCTTGACAGAGAAAGGCAAAATCATCTACTTTAGTTGATGATCTTTGTGAATATTTTCAAGAGCTTTCTGTTAATAAAGAGTTAGAAAGTGGAGAAGATATGGAAATTGATGAGGAGAGGGTTTATATATCAACATATGATGAAAATGAACGTTCTACAATTGATGAAGCACTTAGTCAGCATCAGTGGAAGGTAGTTATGGATGCTGAACATAAATCCCTCATTAAAAATAAAACATGGAAGATAGTTGATTTGCCGAAAGGAAAGAAGCCTATTGGCTACAAATGGATTTACAAAATCAAATTTAATGTAGATGGTACCATTGAGAAGCATAAATCCCATCTTGTGGCAAAGGGCTATGCTCAAAAGGAAGGTATTGATTATGGGAAAACCTTTGCACCCATAGCAACGATGTCCACCATTCGAATTCTTTATGCTATGGCAACATAATTGGATGGAAATTACATCATATGGATGTGAAAAGTATTGTGTTTGATCTATTTTTGCTTATCATTTCTGCTTACATTCATGTCCATTATTAGCTAATTTTAAATTTTGCATCTGAATTTAACTACTACTGGTGATGAAATGAATATTGAAATGCTTCTTGGAGGTTATTCTTTATTTAAGTTTAGTGCTTAGGGAGCCCATGTAGGATTATATTCCTACATGGTATCAGAGTTGTATGAGCTCTGGGCTCGAATTGTAGCCTGAGCGAACTCTTAGGATCTAGGGATGATCTAACCACTACTATGGATAGACCTGGATGCAGGAGCTGACATTTGTGATTTGCGGTCCTAGACTAGACAGGGGATGACTTGACAGCCTATGTGGCTATGAGTGAGAACGAGACCCTAGAGGCTTTACCCTATATGGACCCCCTAGCAAGGTGGATTGACAAGCCTACATCCTAGGCTCGATGGACCAGTAAGGAAGATAATCCTACATGGACTCCCTAAGCACTAAACTGGACATGACTCGATAGTGATAGTGGACGACACATATTGACACCTAAGCATGGGACCCTAAGGACGCAACACAATAGACGCTCTGACTAACAACTTATCAAGGGGGTGACACAAGCAAATGTATAACTGGGTTTGGATACCAAAATCCAAAATGTGAGGGGGTCAACCACCAACAGGTGATTATATAAAAACCTACACATATTTGGTTTTATACCATCTATGGTTCTCCAAAGTTCCCAATGTGGGACTAAAGCCGAAGAGGATTTTTCAAAAGTCGATGAAAGCCAAGTCGACAAACCTTGATCGCCATTGCCACATAATGTTCAGGCGATCAATTTGTTGAAGGAGATGTGACATACAAGAAACTTTGTAGGTGATCACACCAGTTGCAAGAGACATTTGTGCTAAAATGAAGATTTGTTGATGCATTCAATCCAATTTTCCATAGAAGAACACAATGCATTCTTGACGAGGACAACACGTTACACAAAAAAGGACCCAAAGAGTTGATTGCAAACAAAGTTGAGTAGATCTCAAACTCAATGCAGATATAAATCACTGTGAGATAGCCTATCAAAGGATATTAAATTTTTTGAAGTCTCGAAATCGTCCATGGTAGTCAGTGCAGGTGAAAGCCACATTTTTTTGATGTCGTCTCAGGTGACTAGAGTGCAAAAGATAGGCCGCCCTTGCCATTGACAAATTATAGTCAGATGGTGTGAAACCACCGCCCGAGACAAGCCATAACCACTACGGGAGCCACCACTGAGCGGAGGAGTGGTGGTCGAGCAGCGGACAGGCTCGAGATGCTCCTCAAATAGGAGGGGGTCCCCTGATCCAAATGGATCAGCCCGCTAGCCCACTTGGTCGTGGGCTGAGCGGTAGGGCTCCGGGAGCCCTGAGGTCGCGGGTTCGAGTCCCGTCGACCCCCCCAAAACAAAGGTATACAATTTTTTTATTTAAGTTTTTTTTTTAATATTCTTTAATTAAAATTAAAATTAATAACATTTTAATTTATTTTATAATAGTTTAAAGTTATTCTTTTTAAAAATAATAATAATTTTTTACTATATAAGATAAAGTTATTTTTTTTAACTTTAGTTCTAAAAGAATGTTTTAAAATGCTTTATAAAGAAAAATTTTAAAGGGGGGAGTCCATTTTTTTTGGAAAAATCTAAGGGGGGAGTATTTTTTCAAAAATCAAGGGGGGATAGAGAGTATTTTTTTGAAAAAGCAATTTTTGGCATTATTGTAAAGGTGCATTTTCGGCAGCGCCCGACACCTAGTGGTTTATTTTTTGTGGGCACTTTTATGTTGTATGTTGCATTTTTTTCTTGCTTTGCACTACATCATTAAAATTTAAAATCAAATTCACTCCCTAAGTCCCCGGAATAATTAAAACCCATCCGTGCAATTTATTGCACTGCAACATTCGGTATTTGTGATACCTCTGGCCAGCACTTACAGGTAAAGTTGTCGTGATTGCGCTACTGTATCCATCGCCTAATATAGCTACCAAAATGATGTCTGAGCTTGTTCTCTATAAATCGTCGGGGAGAGATAAGTTTGCCATCTTTTGCATTTTTTTTACTCCATCCATTACCCTAATAGTTCTTGTGTTTAGGCATAAATCCTGATGAAAGTTCTGAAATCCGAAGTGTTTAGGGGAAGTTACGCCCCACGCATGAGGATTGAAGACTTTCTATGGTAGGTGCCATCAACGAGACTATTCCATTTCAGTACTGCTTAAGTACCACGTATCGTATGATCTCTAAAAATTACCTATAGTTTCCCTCACGTAAGGGCGGGTGATTTTTTTTTATATTTCTAAATACCTATAGTCTCCCTCACGTAAGGGTGGGTATTTTGTACGGTATAACGGCCTAGAAAAAGGTATATCGAAAGGGGGACCAATTGGTGTTATAAGGAACCTTCACAATGTCTACAAAATTAATGACTGATTCTCATCAGTTGTTGAAAGGTCCTAACTACACACCATGGAAAAACAAGATGAAGGTAATCCTAGCAATGGATGACTTATGGGATGTTGTATCTAGAGCAACAACAAGACCTTCATCTTCTGCTGGAGCTACAGCTCCATCTGCTGATCAGAAAGACTTTGACAAGAAAGACAACAAAGCAAAAGTGCTCATTTTGCTTGTTGTGTCTGATGAAGTTCAACCCCATATTGCTGATTGTGAAAATAGTAAAGAGGCATGGGATGCCCTTAACACTATATATGAGGGAAAGAATGATTCCACTATTCTATTCCTTCAATCTCAATTACACAGTCTAAGCATGAAGCAGGGGGAGACAGTTGAACTCTTTCTTTGTAGAGTGTCTGAATTGAAAGCAAAGTTGAATTCTTTGGGAGAACCAATTGATGACAAGCTCCTTACCTCAATTGTATTGAGAGCTTTACCTGATTCTTATAGGGTGTTGATCACTTCCCTTCAGGTGTCCCAATGAAAAGTTACCTTTGTAGAGTTGGTTAATATGCTTCAAGAAGAGGAGGCATGCCAACTACAACGAGATGATTCTTCTAACACTGCCCTCTACACCAACAGAAAGGGGCCAAACAAGAAGAAGGGTAATTTTTAGAAAGGAGGTGGTTCTCAAAAGGATTCAAAAGGGAAACAACCTCAACAACCAAAAATATATTGCAAGATCTGTGACAAAGAGGGTCATGATACAAACAGATGTTGGCATAAGAATAAACAACCTAAACAGAAAGGCCATAACAAACCACACAACAAGAACAAGCAACCCAAGGTGAATGTTGTTGTTGAAGAATCTGACTCGAATTCTGAGTGGGCACACAAGGTGCTCATGACTACCACAACCTCCAAGTAGATGGATCCTGTATGGTATGTCGATTCTGGCGCTAGTAAGCATATGACTGGTGACAAATCATGGTTTGAGTCTTTTGAGGCCAAAGAGGGCAAACCTGTCACTATTGTTGATGATAAAACCTACAAGGTTCAGGGAGAAGGTACTATTTTAGTCACTCTTTCTGATGGCAAGTGTCATATTGAAAAAGTCCTCTATGTTCCAGGATTGGCGAACAATTTGTTGTCATCACACAAATTTTGGACAAAGATATGGTTGTGAACTTTAGTGTTGAGGGAGGCAAGAAGTGTTGTTCTATTACCAGGAGGGGTAAGAACATTGCAACCACTTCATTTAAGCATGGCTTATTTGCCTTAGATGCTATCTCTACTCCACATGTCGCCATGACAGTCTCTACAAAGGAGGCAACTTCCCTATGGCACAAGAGATATGGGCATCTTAGTTCTGGTTACTTACTTGAGCTAAGTAAGTATGAGATGGTAAAGGGTCTTCCTTCCCTTTCTACCACATTGCCAATGTGCTCTGACTGCTTGGTAGGAAAGCAACATAGAGTACCTTTTGAGAAAAGCTCTACAAGAGCAAAGAAACCTCTGGAGTTGATTCACATCGATCTGTGCGGTCCTTTCACACCCATCAGTTGTGGGGGGAAGAGGTATTTTTAGTTATTTGTAGATGATTACTCATGAAAAATGTGGGTGTTCTTTCTTACTCTAAAATCTGAGGCATTTGGTTTCTTTCAGCAATTCAAGAAATCTGTTGAGAAGGAGTCAGGGGCTTCTATAAAGACTCTCCACTCAGATCGAGGGGGGGAGTTTACCTCTAAAGAATTTTCTGCATTCTTGGCTGCACATGGGATCATGAGACAGTTAACTACTACTTATACTCCTCAACAAAATGGAGTTTCTGAAAGGAGGAACCGTTCCATCATGGAAATGGTTCGTTGCATGCTCACAGGAGCTAGTCTTGGGCAACAATATTGGGCAGAAGCTGTCACCACAGTAGTATATCTATTGAATAGGGCACCCACAAAGGCCCTACAAGGAATGACTCCATAGGAAGCATGGAGTGGTAGGAAACCCTCCATTTCTCATCTACGCATTTTTGGGTGTAAAGCTTTCATGCACATACCAAAAGAGAAAAGGAAGAAGCTAGATGAGAAGACATTGAAGTGTATTCTTCTTGGCTATGATGAGCACTCTAAGGGTTATCATTTGATTGATCCCTTGACCAAGAAGATTCATGTCAGTAGAGATGTTGTTTTTGATGAGGCTTTCACATCACAAAGCACATCAGATGTATACCTAGATCTTGTGGAATCTAAAGTTGAGAAGTCTCCTTCATCATCAAATATTGGAGGTTCTTCTCCATCTTCTTCAAAATCATAGAATAAGAATCCAAAATGGTATACAAGTACAATCAGAGACTCCAAGCTATCTACTCCACCTGATTTGACTTTGGATAGGCCTCGTACTCGCAGCATGGCTCGACAGGAGAGAGCAGCAGCAGAGACTACTGGGGTTGATGATCTTTGTCAATATTTTGAGGGACTTTCTATTGATCCAGAGAGACCAACAGAGGATATGGATATAGATGAGGACAGGGTGTTTATGTCTTCAATGAATGAACATGAACCTGTTTCGGTGCAAGATGCCCTTAGTGAGCCACAATGGAAGGCTGCTATGGATGTTGAGTATCAGTCTCTAATGAAAAACAAAACTTGGAAGCTTGTCAATCTGCCATACGAAAAGAAGCCCATAGGCTGCAAATGGGTGTACAAAGTCAAGTACAAGGCATATGGGACAATTGATAAGCATAAGGCCCATCTTGTTGCAAAGGGCTATGCTCAAAAGGAAGGCATTGACTATGAGGAAACTTTTGCACCTACTACTCGGATGACCACCATTCGAGTTCTTTGTGCTATGGCAGCACAATATGGGTGGAAATTTCACCAAATGGATGTCAAGAGTGCTTTTCTGAATGGTGATCTCCAAGAGGAAGTCTACATGACTCAACCTGAAGGATTTGAAGTGGAAGGCCAAGAGCAGAAAGTTTGCAAGTTGGTCAAATCCTTGTATGGTTTGAAACAAGCTCCTCGAGCTTGGTATATAAAAATGGATAATCACCTCCTGCAACATGGATTTAAGAGATGTCCATCAGATGCAAACCTCTATTTCAAGAAAAAAGGTTCTGAGATAGTGTTGCTTGTACTCTATGTTGATGATCTGCTCATTACAGGGAGTTCAAAAACTATGATCTCTGCTATCAAAAGTGACTTGTGTAAATATTTTGAGATGACAGATCTTGGACTTCTCCATTATTGTCTTGGTCTGGAAGTAATCCAGAAGGAGCACTACATCAAGGTGTCTCAGAAAAAATATGCCAAGACATTGTTAGAAAAATATCGCATGACTGATTGCAAGCCAATGGCAACTCCGATGGAATCAGGGCTTTAGTTATCATGATATGATGATTCACCTCAGGTAGATGGTACTCTCTATCGACAGTTGATTGGGAGTCTCATATATCTGACAAACACTAGGCCAGATATCGTGTTTGTTGTTAACTATCTTTCGAGGTTCATGCAGGAACCTAAGACTACTCACTGGAAAGCAACCAAACGTGTTCTTCACTATGTCCGTGGTACTATGGAATATGGCCTAGAATACAAGAGGAATGGTAAATTCTTCTTGCAAGGATACACGGACTCCGACTATGCCGGGTCATTTGATGATCGCAAGTCAACTTCAGGATATATTTTTCATCTTGGATCCGGTCCTGTCTCATGGCACAACAAGAAGCAATAGGTGGTTGCTATCTCATCTATAGAGGCAGAGTATCGCACCGCACGTGAAGCTGTGTGCGAAGTGATATGGTTGCATCACATTTTGACAAGTATGGGTCTTCCATCCAAATCTCCAATTCACTTGTTTTGCGACAACCAGGGTGTTCTGAACCTTGTCAAGAATCCAGTACATCATGAAAGAACCAAGCACATTGACACACAATGTCACTTCATTCGAGACGAAGTTCCAAGGCACCGAATTCAGCTTCAGTACATTCCCACAAATGCTCAAGTTGTAGATATTTTCACTAAGGCACTTGCACGTGTCAAATTTGAATTGTTTCGCAACTCTCTTTGTATTGCTAAATGATGTAATCAGGGGGATGTTAGTATAGCTAGTAGTTATCTTATTACCCAAATAATGTAATAAGGGGGGATGTTAGCGTAACTATAGGTTGCACTATATTATTTCATTATTTTAGTATGTTGTTATATTGTTATAACAACATCTATTCTGTGCCTAGTCTGTTCCATATTCACCGAAACTATTCTAAGGTGGCAAATGTATTATTTAAACAATTGCATCAATATTATTCCTGTTCGTTCTTCCTACAAATTGTTCCTATGCCTTTCTTTTTATTATATGCTAACTAATACTTGATTTGGATTTACGCTACTAGTTTATCCCAACCTTTCATATTTGGCATATAGCCATATTTCTCATTCCTTTCTATCATTTCTCATCTCTATCCTGTTACCCTAATATTTAAACCAAATTAGTGTAGTAAGGGAACCAACCCTCTGTAGATTGGCCCGAAGGACATCTCTTTCATTTAGCCTTTCAATGTTGTCCGAATCTAAAGTGCATACATTTTATTATTAGGTAGATTCGTGACCAACAATTCTAAAGTGAATTTTCAACTTCATTTTCTAGGAAGAGTAGTTACCTATTCAACTATTTTAAAATATGCATATTAATCAGTTTGGGTTTTTGATCTTCCTTATAAAACTTCTATTGTTCATCAAGGTCTATGACATATCATTGAGTGATTCTTCAGACCATATCTTATAGATCTATAAATTATGTGATTATTTTGGGTTTTCGATCTTCCTTATAAAACTTTATTTAATCATCAAGGTCTATGACATATCATTGAGTGATTCTTGAGGTATTTACTGAAATAAGCTGACTTCGAATTTGTTTCATTTGCCAATGCTATTATAATTATGCACTTAGCTCTATGCACCATGTCTTGTAAGTCTCCTCGTACAGATGGTGGATCTTTGCAAAGGAACTGATTCAAGTTGGTGGAGAGATAATGCCTCTCATTGGCAACACTCATCTCCAAAAAAAATAGCTCCTGAACCTTACAAACCACACCTTTACGATTGAACAACAACTTTGTATTATGGTTCTGCAAATATGTTAGTGTATGTAAATAGTTAACTATTTATGGTTTTTAGAGACTATTTTAAGTTGATGTTTTAGATGATTTTGTTTATGTAGCCTGTACAAAATAGAGGTATGTATTACAATAGTACGAGGTTTGTGTATATCTTCTGAAGAGCATTTAAAATATTTAATCATTTATTCCACTCTTCAGGAATCACTTTCATAAAGCTTTTTAGTTAAAAAGTGTATTTTGTCTATTGTTTTGTTTTATTAGCATAATTTCAATAAAGTTAATATTCTCCTATCTAAAAAAAAAATTTGGGGGTTTTTATCAGTGAGGATCGTTCTATATGTGGCACACTCTGGACCCAACCCACGCTTCCATACTCTCCCAAAATGATATTGCTTGCGAAAGTAATTGTATAAAATTTTGAAGAAGGTAATTTTACCCATTCCCACACTTCTATACACTCCAAAAATGGGCATGCTTGAAGCTAACCTCATGTATTATCATCTCCTAAATATAAATAATCCAAAGCTACAAACACAACGTACAAAAATCCCCATGTGTACCTGGTAAATTCACTAAGTACCTTGTATGATGAATCTATTATCAAGTAAGGAGAAACCATTTGATAGATGTCATTTACAATAATTCTCATGTACACTATCTCTTCAATACTCTATCTGAAAACAAGACCATCAGAGCTTTACTACTCTTGTCGATATCTATTCGACTACTTTTTGAAGCCCATTATTTCTATTTGCTGGGCTACCGCACTTGATTCTTCAGGTCTCTTAGATGTTCTAAAGATATCATGAAGAATAAGGGCATCAATTTTAGATGAGGATTATTTATTAATTCAATGGCTTCCACAAAATCTTGGAGCTCAAGCATTGGCCACATAAACCTGGTAAAGAACTCCTCTCACAAAACCAAAACAACCAATTGGCATCATGTAGCTGCAATGAATTTAAATTGTGATAACGTTTCTCGAATGGACAGAATAATAATATCATGAAAAATATGACATTGCTGAGCGTCAAGATCCACCTAAAGCAGGTGGGAAAAATCCTTTTGAGCTCCTAAGTGGCACAGGAAAATGTCCTGCCATTCAAATATGCAATACGTTGATCAACCGAGATCTTGTTGTTGGCAGCTTCTGATGCACTCATCCATGCGGTTTATTGAGATCCCTGATTATTTTATTTTACCAATTACTTATATGATAATTCCTACCTATTGTCTTCTTAATTACTTTGAAATTTATCACCGCTTGTATCTTATTTTTTTTGGAAATAGTTGTAGGGATTCTTCTTTAGAAATATCTATATCTTCATTTTCACGTGCTAGTCCTTTAGGATACAAATTAGCTACATTAAAAATTGGTGATATATTCAGTTCTTTTAGGAGTTCAATCTCATAGGCATTACTTGCAAATTTCCAAAAGACTTTACAAGGTCTAACATTTTTCCACTTCAACTTGTTATAAGATCCACATGGGTACCTTTATTTCCTCAAAGTAAGCTAGAACTATGTCTCCCAGTGCTATTTTTCCACTTCAACTTGTTATAATATCCACGTGGGAACCTTTATATCCTCAAGTGAGCTAAAAACATGTCTCTAAACTAAAATTTATAATCTTGCCTATTGATATCAACAAGTTGTTTGTACTTCATAATGCTCTTTTCCAAATAAAACTTCACTTTCTTATACAACTCATGCATATAATTTTTTTTTACTATATCACGTTTTATTCCCAAATCAACAATATCTCTCAATTTATCCACTCCTTCAAGACTGAATCCATACAATATTTAGAAAGGGCTCTCGGTTATATTTCTATTGATTGAGTTGTTATATGCAAATTCAACTTGTGCTAAGGTAGTAACCTATAAATTCAGTATTTTTCCAACCAAGCATGTAAACAAATCCCTAATGCTTCTATTGAAAACCTCTATATGATCATTAGTTTGTGGATGATAGTCTAAATTAAAACCCAGCCTAGTATCCAATTTCATCCATAAAGTCTTTCAAGCATGGCCCATAAATCTATTCTCTTTATAGAAAATGATACTATGGCAACCCATGCAATCTCACTTCTTTGAAGAACTATATAGCAATATGAGTAGCATTATTTTTATTCCTACAAGGCATGAAATGTGCCATCTTAAAAATATATCAACAACAAAAAAAATAGGATCATTACCTCTTTGTGCCCTTGGCAACCCAAGAATGAAGTCCATGCTCATATCTTTCCAAGGTCTTTATAGTATAGGCAATGGTCAATACAAATTGGTATTTTGACACTTTTCTTTGGTACGCTGACAAACTCTATAATTTTATACAATTTCTTCACATCTACATCCATTCTCAATCAATACTAAATCTTAAAAATAGCCCCAATACCTTATCTATTCCAAAATGCCCACCTAAACTTCCATTTCTCTTATGATTTTCCCTTATTAAAACTTCCCTCGTAGAAAGTATCCACCTTGATCTCCATTATAATTTTCTCTTATTACAATTTCTCTAATAAAACTATGTAGTATGCACAATTGCTACCCCTTGAACAATAATCCTTCTTGCATGAAGTAGTCCAACCATGGATTTCTATCCTTGTTGGTTGGGCTATTACAAGATGCCCAGGATTTCTTAAAACCCATATTATCTAGATATAGCTCTCTCATGGAATCAAAAACCAATAACTTTTATTCTCATATCATGAAATAATAAACATCTTCTACTCAAATTATGTACTACCTAATTTGTGCTACCACTTCTATGCTTCAAAACAAATGAATAATGTTTAAGAAATTCTACCCACATTATATGCATGTGAGTTAACATACCTTGGTTGTTAACAAATTGTAAAGTATTATGATCCATGAATAAAATATATTTATTTGATAGCAAATAATGTCTCCACTTCTTAAGGTCTTGAACAATGACATAAAACTCTAGGTCATAGATTGAATATTTTTTCTTTGATTAAATTAATATTTTGTTGAAATAAGAAATAGACTTACTATATTGCCTTAAAATTCCACCTATAACACATTGCAAAAATATAGGATGGTAGGAGCGAGAGCGGGAATGGGAGCAAGAGTAGGTTTAGATGGAGGCATAGGATCGAGATCGAGATCGGGCGCGTTGGGGACCATTTCCAGGCCCGTAGGGCCCTCGATGGGACTAGAGGAGGTTTCAGAGGCTGAGCAGACTAGAGGTCAGGGCGAGGATGACATATTGGGCCCAGGGCCTCCTCCCAGCATCGACGCAATTATAGGCCTAGGGAAAAAGCATCCAGATATTGGGTAGGGTTCTGCCCCAGGAGGGCCCAAACCTTCCTACCAATAGATCCTGGCTGGTGCCAGGGCCCAGCCTCGGGCCCTAGGCATAGGGATTTCCCTCAAGGGTAGCCATATTTCCATTCAAAAGGAGGTCTAATCATAATTTGTCTCTGGATCGTCTACCTCCCTAGTTCGAAAGTTCCTGGGAGGGTGACCGGACATGGAAACCATCCGTAGATGGGTGGCTTCAAAGTGGAAAATTTTGGACATATTCATTTGGTGGCCCTTACCAAGGACTTTTTCATTATCAAAATAAACAACAATGATGATGCTAAAAAGATCCTGTCTGGTAGGCCCTGGTTCAAGGGATGCAAAAGCCTCTTCCTCAGGCGATATGAAGCTGACTTCCATCCCAACACACAAAGTATAAACTTCACCCCGATCTAGGTTCGGCTCCTTAAGCTTCCCTTTCACTTGTGGCATGAAGATGTACTAAGGCTCATTGCTCAATCATTTTGTGAGATTATGGATTTGATACTGCTACCAAGGCAGGCTTTCAAATGGTCCATGCTAGATTTTCCATCAATGCAAATCTAGAATCCAAACTCCCCTCTTCTATGTCCATCTCCTCTAGGTCCTTCTTTTGGCACCAAAATCTGATTTATGAAAAAAACTTGCTTTTTGCCCTCTCTGCTGCACTCAGGGGCACATTTCCTACCAGTGCCCCATATCCAAGAAGGTTGATGCCTCTCTCCCCGCTAAACCCCCTTCCCGACCAGGCAGGGCCTCTTCCCATGGGCACCCCCATGATGACCATAGATCCCAGGCTTGGAACAACAATGAGGCTTTCCCTTCTATCCCAAAGGTATCCCAAGTGGGCCCTTTCCTGATGGATGGCCCTCCCCATGTTCACCCTTCCCACAAACCTCTCCTTGGTTGCCCTCCTAGAGCCTTGATCCTAGGATCCTCCCCTATCTCGATGTGGATCCCTCTCCCTCCTCCCTATAGGCCCTTGTTTGCACCCCCTCTCAGCCCTGTGAGCCACCCAAGATCTCTTCCCTACTGACTCCTGCCTTCCCTTCCTTCTCCCTAGATGCCAGAGTTTCCTTCTCCCCCCCTCCTCGCTATCCCCCTCTCAACCCGCTCATGCCCCTCTTGACGTTCCCTGTCGGCCTCCCCCCTTAGAGTGCAACTTTGAGAAGTCCAAAAATGAGGTTGAGGGTAGTTATTAGTTTGAGCCTAATGAAATTAGCCCCAAGATGACCCGAAGCAAGACGTTCACCATAGACTTTGGTAGCAAACTCAAGAGAGGTCACCCCACCCTGGGTGATCAATGATCGAGGATCACTGAAGATGACATAGCCAATGGCTCATAGGCAACCCTCTTTGACATCATTGTGAGATTCTCCAAAGTAGACACCCTATGATCCAAACCCCCGCTCAGCTCGAGAAGGGGGACAAGCAACTCACCAAGGGTTTCAAATGAAGCTCATCATCTAGAATATCAGGGGGCTCAATGGTGCCCCCCAAAAAAATATCCTCGGCCAACTCTGCAAGGATCACTACCCATCCTTCCTCCTCCTCCAAGAGACAAAAATAGATGAAGATCCACTCAGAGGGTCATCCAAACTATTTGGAAAAATTGTGAGTCACTGTCTACCCTTGTGACTGGCATAGTTGGAGGCCTACTGTGCATGTAGTATCCCTAGTCTTTTGAGGGGAGACTCATTTCATATTCCCCAGAATAATCAACATTCTAGTCCATTGTGTGAATTCAATGCATTTGTGGATCTTGTCTAAAGTCTATGATCCCAACAACTCGATTGAGAAAGCTGCCTTATCAAATGAAATTAGCTCGATGAGGGAGGCCTTTTCCCCCCTTCCCTAGATCCTAGTAGGGGACTTCAATAGCCCCATTTTCATTTCTAACAAAAGTGGGAATTCAGTGGCTTTGTCCAAAAGCATGGAAGAATTTGGGGCCTCATCGACCTCAATGACCTCATGGACATCAACCTAAAAAGATCCAGGTTCACCTGGTCAAATAGAAGAGCATTAGCAAGCCATATCCATGTTAGGCTAGATAGAGTGTTTATTTCTAAGGAAGCCATTACCCTGTTTGTTGATGCAACCTTGTTGGATCTCACCAAAATTTTATCTGACCATAGCCCCCTCCTCCTCGAAATCAACCATCACTCTTCCCTCAAGTAGCCATTTCGATTCTAGTCCATGTGGCTACACCACACCAACTTCAGGGCCCAAGTCAGTTGCTGGTGGGCTCCCCCAGTCCCTAGGCACCCTACCAAGCAAGTCTACAACAAACTGAGACATCTCAAAGAATAACTCAAGGTATGGAACAAACAGGTGTTTGGCAACATCTTTGAAAATAAAGCAATAATTAAGAAAAATCTTGAAGAGATTGAGCTCAGGTTCCAGGAAGGCTCCCAAGATCCATGGATCAGGGAAGAGGAATGTTCAGCCCTTAGCAAGTACCACAACATCCTAGCCAGGGAAATACATTCTAGAGGCATAAGTCGAGAGCCCTATGGCTCTAAGATGGTGATGCTAATACCAAGTTTTTTAATGTGTTGACCCATAGAAATAGGGGCTCCAATAGAATTTTTGAGTTGGTGGGAAGTGATGGCAGAATAATCAAACATGAAGAAGACATTCAAACTAAATCCATCAACTTCTTCTAGGAGCTCCTTGGCGAAAGTTCCCAGATTTCCCTAGAAGTTACAAACTCCCTACTAGAGCATATCCCAACTTTCATCTCATCCCTAATGAACGAGATGTTCCTACAGCCCCTGTCTAACTCCAAAATCCATGCTGCTATGTTTTCCATGAAGGTCGAGGCAGGCCTAGGCCCTGACAGGTTTCCCCCTTGGTTCTTCCAATCCTTTTGGGACCTCATTGGCCAAGAAGTGTACGTAGCCATCCGGGACCTCTAGTCTGCCAGCTCCATCCCTAGAGGTATAAACTCCACCTTCATTGCTATGATCCCCAAGTCTCAGGTAGCCAGATCCCTCTCTAAATTTTGCCCCATCAACTTGTGTAATCTCTTATACAAAATCTTGATCAAATCCATGGCCTCCTACGTTAATAATATCCTTCCCTCGATCATTGCCCCCTAAAAAGGGATCTTGGTCAAAGGAAGAATTATCACAAATGAAGTTATCATCATGCATGAGGCCATCCACTCGGACCTCCTATCCAAAAAGACCTCCTTTCTACTCAAACTAGATATGAACAAGGACTTTGATAGAGTTGACTAGAATTTCCTTTCCAAGGTCCTTCTCAAGTTTGTGTTCCACCCCTCCTGGGTCAGCCTCATCAGAAACTATGTTTCCTCCCCTTGGTTCTCTATCCTCATTAACAAATCCCCTATCGGGTTCTTCCCCAATTCTAGAAGCCTTTGCCAAAGTTACCTCCTATCTTCAATCCTCTTCATCATCCTGGGTGAGGCCCTGGGATGCACTATTTTGAGTGTTGTCTCCTATGGACTTATCTTGGGCATTAGGCCTAGATCGGGCCTACCCCCTATGTCCCATCAACAGTTCATGGACGACACCATCCTTGCTACTTCAGCTTTGATCCCTCAAGCCAAGACCATCAAGCACATCTTGAACCTGTATGAGGAGGTGGTCGGGCAGAAAATCAACCTCCAAAAAAGTAAAATTTTCTTTATCCATACCCCCTTAACTAGGCAAATCATAATCAGGTAGATTCTTGGTTGTACCCCCGATTCCCTCCCCTCCTATTACCTTGGGCTCCCCTTGTTTATAGGACCTTCCTACAAGACCCTTTGGAGTGGGATGATTGACCAAATATAGAGGAAGATGGCCTCCTAAAAATGCCACTTCCTCTCACAGGCAGGTAGATCCACCCTCCTGTCGGTGGTTCTTCAAAGCATTCCGATCTACTTCATGTCGATCTTCGAAATCCTGACCTCCATTGCAGCACACATAAAGCAAATCTAAAAATGCTTTCTATGGTCGGGCATAAAATATAAGAAGAGGATTCCCATAGTTTCTTGGCCCCTGGTCTTCCACCCCAAATGTGAGGGAGGGATCGATATGAGGCGGGTGATCCCCATGAACAAGGCCCCCTTGTCCAAGCATGCCTGGAAGGTGTTCACCAATGACCCTGATGAATGGGTCAGTATCGTGTGTAGGAAATACATCCACCATCACCCCTTCCTTAGTGACTCCCAGTCCAGAGATGGATCAACCTTCTGGAAATCCTTGATCTCCACTAAAGACATCATTCAAAATGGGACCAGATGGATCCTTGGGGATGGAACCAAGATCAAATTCTGGGAAGACAGGTGGATCCAATATGAGGCTCTGATTGCTGACAGTGACCTCTTCATTGTCAAATCAAGCCTAGTGGGTAGAGGGCCCAAATTTTTGGATAATCTCACCCATAACCAAGGATGGGTAACATGGAAGCCCATCCTGAACCCTAGGCACCCGCTTCAATCCTCCAGGCTCCAATGTCTCCTCGAGGTGATAGTTATCCCATCTTCTAGAGGGAATAATAGATGTGTCTGGCATGGCACCCCAGTGGCATCTTCTCTGTCAAATATGCCTATAACTTCCAAAGAGTCCTTGATGAGGCCCCATTCCTAGTCAAACAAGTATGGTCTAAGAAGTTGATCCCCAAAATCAGCCACTTTGTTTGGGTGACCATCCAAAATAAGATCTTGACCATCGAGAACCTAATTAGGAGGGCATTCAAATCTTGAATAGATGCTTCATTTTTTGTGCTACTTGGGAGTCTACTAATCACCTCTTCCTCATATGCCCCTTCTCTTCTGAAGCCTTGGGCTTCATCCTATCCCAAATTTCTATCCAGTGGGTGGCTCCCAATTCCATCTCTGACCTCCTATCTTAGTGGCCCAATCCCTTCACCCACCCCTTCATCTGCTTCCTATGGGGCTCTTACCTCCCTCATCTACTCTAGAAACTCTAGCTTGAGTGCAACAGTAGACCCTTCTCCTCCCTGACCCACTCCCCCCCATGGATGGCAGCCAAGGTGGTTGCCTTCATCCTTGATAACTCTTGCTCCCTCCCCTTGAGTGAGGTGTCTCGAAGGCTATTCGAGTCCACCCTCCTCTCCTCTCTCAAAGTCTAGATTCCCCCCCAAGTCCCCTTCCCACCCTCTCTCATTGTTCAGTGATAAGGTGGACTACCCCCCCTCCTGGATGGGTTAAACTTAACTTTGATGGAGCTTCTAAAGAAAACCTCGGACCCTTTAGAGTGGGTGCAGTCATCCGAGATAGTCACAGGGCCCTGATATTGGTGTACGTCGAACCACTTGGAATTCAAACCAACAACTTCACTAAAGTAGCAGATCTCCTCTGCAAGATGATAGCCCTCAAGGAGACCTCTCCAAAAGTCACCATCAAGGGTGATTATTTAGTCATCATCAAGGCCGCTCGTAGCTTGGGAAATATCTCATGGCGTATCCACAACACAATTCAAGAAGTTCTCACCATCCTCCAAGGATTCACTCATCACTCCTTTCGTCATGTGTATAGAGAAGGTAACAAGGTAGTTGATTTCATGGCCAATCAAGCCACCACAAAAGAAGATATCACTACCTAGACCACAAATTTCCTTGATGCTCTAATCAAATTAGCATCCCAAGACAATTCAAGCCCTGATGATAGTACAAGCACTTAGATCACCCTGATTCAAGGCCCTAAATGTGTGACATCATGCCTAGGTAGAGGCCCCTAAAGCCACCAAAGTTAGCTCTGACTTCAAAAGTAAGTTGTAGAATTTTTCAACCAAAGCCCTCCTAGACATCATGATCAGCTCCCTGATCGCTTCTGTAAAAGCAGCTTCCACAATAGCCAATGCCCTGTCTAAAATTCACCACAGGTTGGGCGATGATACTGACAAGGAGGGGAACTAATCTACCAAGTCGAAGCCCCCGTTCAGGTCAGGCCCGACTGCAGTGCAATCTAGAGCAATGGCAGCCAATAATTTTTTGGGTTAACTGCTTTGCAATTTTGAGGTTTCTCCCTATTTGGTGGCCTTAGGCCAAATTTTGTCTTGCTAGAAACATCATTGGATGGACTATTTGTAGGCATCGGGGCCCTTGGGCCCCAGCTTGGTCCCCAAGGGTGCAGCCCGAGTCTACTCTAACATCAAAATATAGCTACAACTACTTATGTACCTAAGGTTTTGGGACCCTTTAAAAAAAAACCTGCTGTAAATATTATTGTTACTTATCAAAAAAAAATCCACCTATAACTATCCTACTTGCATTATAATCCACTTCAAAAATCTTGTTAAAAGCTACAAAATCTAGAACAAATTATTGTAGTATGTTCTCCTTCAAGATTTCAAACCTCTTTTCCACTGCAACCATATATTTAAATTTATTCCTACCACCCTTCATTGTTTCCATGATTAGTGCACAAATTCCATTACAATTTCTCATAAAATTTCTATAAAATCTTTCTAAACCATAGAAAATTCTTATCTCAAACAAAATTATCGATGATGACCAATTCATAATAACTTTAACCTTTTTAAGATTCATTTGCAAGCCTTCTTGTGAAACAAAAAATCCCAAGTACACTAACACTTTCTTCATAAAACTACACTTCATCATGTTGACTAGAAACTATTATTATTTAATCATTTGTAAAACCAATTGAAAATGCACCAAATTATCTTCTCTACATTTTTTAATATCAAAATATCATCCAAATAAAAAACAAACTTACAAAGAAATGATTTCAACACTTTTTTCATCAATTACATGGAAGTATTCAATATATTTGTCAATCAAAATATCATGACCAATCACTCATACAATCTATAATGTCTTAAATATGTTCTTCCACTCATCCTCTTATCTAATCTATATTTTATGATACCTAATCTTCAAATCTATCTTATGAAGTACTCATATCCACTCAAGAAATCCATAAAATCATCGATGCATGTTAATGGAATTTATTATTATGTTATTAACAGCCTAAAAATCCATGCACATATGTTATACTTCATTAGGTTA
Source organism: Wollemia nobilis (assembly GCA_028583015.1). NCBI lineage: Eukaryota > Viridiplantae > Streptophyta > Pinopsida > Araucariales > Araucariaceae > Wollemia > Wollemia nobilis. The sequence continues at coordinate 957,297 of JAQPPZ010002593.1, forward strand.
TATTATATTTAGTACTACATATGGTTTTAAGCTTTCTCTAATCAATACCTTGTCCAATATTGCTTTATTTTCTCTATCCATAGGTATTATTCTATAAGCTACCTTATTTGATAAGCTTGACCTAAAAATGAAATATATGCAATTATTGATGCTTTTCAAAGGTTGTAACTCCTTTGAAATAATATTGACATATTCCTCAATTAAATCATTCACTTCATGTGTATTTATAGTTATTTTATCCACTAGCATATATTTTATATATATATAGCAATGAAATCCAAATATACATCCTCCTTCTTCACCCCCTTCAAGAATTATTTTCTTGTGATCAAGTACACTTTAGAATTTTTGTGCACTTCTTTTAACTTGTCCTTCAATGGACTTAATGTGTATCTCTTTTCATCCTTTACAATAGTGTAGATGTTCACCCAAGCATCATGTACTCCCTTTTTATAAAATTGCTATAGCTTTCGCAAACAAATATGACAATCATCCATAGGAATAATATCATATGTATCTCATCTTTGTAAGAACCATTTTAAAAATTCATCATACATTGTTTACTTAACCATGATATCTTGTATAGATTTGGATGTTCAATCCTCTTTAACCTAGGATTTTATACTATATCCATAGAAATTAATTTATCCATACTCTCACTATCCATAATGAATTTACATTACTTGAATTTCAATTTGCATATGCTTCTAAAAATAGTTATTTATTATACTAGTCCATGATCCTCTTTGGTTGGTTTTAGCAAACTCTCTTAATATTTAGGAATTAACCTTGTTCTAGTTTCTTCTTATATTTTAGTGAGACAATACTTTATTCATAATATGATTTTTGGATTCCTTTCCTTTACAAATACCTTGCTATACTATTAGACATTCAAATATCCAATGATTGACCTCTCCACATCTAAAGTATTTTTTGTGGAATCCTCTACCCCTTTCTCTACCATAACCACCTCTCACTCTTAAGAAATATTTATTTTCTCTAGTGTTCTAGCTAAAATTACATTGATAAGTACAAGATTATCCCTCTTGATTTTTCTATCCTCTTTCATTATTGGCTTTGTCTTCTTCCTCTAGAATTATTTTGTTACCTTTCAGACAACTTCTCCTCCACTTTCAAGCCACATTGATAAGCCTCTTCCATGGACCTCAAAATTATCATACCAAATTCATCCTGAATAGACATACAAAGTTCATTAACATACCTTGAAATTTTATCTTTATTATATTCTACATGGCAAGCCCAAAAGTTTAGCTTGTAAAACTCCTCCATGTAGTCATTCACATTCATCTCTATTTTCTTTAGATTTTACAACTTATTGAAAATACTCATTTTATAATATGATGGAAGGAACTTGGTCTTTAGTTTAACAACCATTCTATCAAAAATATTGATATTTTTATTTTTTGTTTCTCTACCTCTCCATTTGGAAGTGATCCCACCCTAAATATACATGCCTTTTAGCCTAGTATAGGTAAAATTTACCTTACTAGTATCTTCCATTGATTTGAATTTAAAGTATTTCTCCTTGTCTATAATACATTGTATGAGCTCCTCCAAATTCAAACTTCCATTGTAGCATAAAGTTTCAAACTTTGGATTATTACCCATCTCCTTAATTACTCCTAAGAATATACTTTTTTTTTCATCCACTTGACCTTCTTCATCAGGTTAATGAACTAATTTTTTATTCTCGCCATCACTAACATCCCCAACATTTAATTCCCTTCTTTCACTATCTCTATTGTATCAAACATGGCTATAATTTATTGTAACATCATAGCAATATTAGTATTTTTGGCTTTTTGTGGTGCTTGTGGCCTTCCTCTATGTACCATATCATCTCCAACCTTAGCTTTATTACTAATTTATGCAACCAAATTGAAGGTCTATTGAAGGACCTTTTCTATTAGCATGAATATCTCACAACAAATTCACATAAGCTAAAAATGAATAACAACAATTTTTTTTGCATTCAAAAAATGGTTTTTATTAACTGAAAATATTTAAGCATCTAAAATGAAAACAATAGTAAAATATTTGTAGCTATAAAATGTACAATCACAAAATAAACATTTCTTATCGATAAACTAGAATTTACAACAAATCTCAAATATTTATTAAATTTGCTTTCCTTTTTGGCAAACTAGAAGTTGTAGCAAAACTCAAAACTCCATTAGATTACTTTCCTTGTTGGTAATCTAGAAATTGCAAAAAAGCTAAAAAATGTCATTACGTAGTTTATCTTATCATTAATTTAGGAATTATAGGAAAAATCAAAACCTTCATTAGGTAGCTTCTTTTGTTGTCAATCTAAAAATTACAACAAAACTCAAAAATTTCATAGATTTTTATATTGGTAATCTAGAATTTGTAGTAAAACTCCCAATTTATGCTTTCCCAACAATGGGAATGAAGGTGGGACATGGAAAGTTAAAAGTGATGCTCATTCTTCTTCTCTTGTTAGTTGAAAAGACCTTTATTTTTTTAATTATTATTCTTTTTTTACCTAGATGATCCTGCATTATTCATTCATTGCTTTGATTGCTTATTATTTCCTTTACTAAAAGGATTTTGGTGCAAGTAGATACCCTTCATATTGTGTGTATTTTTTTTGTGAGTTATTATTACTTATTAGTATTTTTTTTATTCTATTTATTTGTGGAAGGTATTATGAAACCCAACATGCAAAACTTGTAGTACAATACATACAAGAATTATCACTCATTGTTTCATCTAACACTTGTAGCAAGGTACAAAACTCTACAATTATTTTAAAAACCCTCCAATATTTTACTACTTTTCATCCTCAAACATTACAATTGTCTCTATAGGTGTAGAATCTGGTTTTTATCTTCAGATTTAAACATTGTACTTTCTTCCATATAGTTTTTTCTATCTTACTGTCATGGATATAAAGTTGTATCTCATAAGATATATTTATTGGTTTGAGTTTTTAATCTTACGTATAACATATCATTGAGTGATTCATAATAATATATCTCATAGATCTATAATATTAAGTGAATTTTAAACTTCATTATCTAGGAAGTATAGTTTAATTATTTCAATAACTATAAATTATGCAATAATACTTTTAGGTAAAAATAATCATGATTTACAAAAAAATAAAATTATATTCTTGGTCTTTCTTATATAAAATCATGGAGTGAATGGATTTCAATGAAAATGGAGGGCATGGGTGGGTATGAATATTTCTAACCCCTATTTTTTTTTATCTTGATCAATTGATAATAAATGGGTTCTTTCCTTACACTAGAGGAATTGGGTAGGGATATCTATTGTATCCATATATCTTTATTATTATGGCAGATGCCCTAGGAGGAACTTTAAAAATAAAGTGAAAGGATGGTAAAATTAAAGGTCTAAAATATTCATCCATTGGTGAAGCTTTATCCCATCAATAGTTTGTGGATGATACTTTCTTGATTAGGGAAGCTATAGAGGAAGAAGCTTTGGAGTTTTAAAAAGTCCTTGTTTCTTATGAAAAGCCTAGGATCCAAAGAGAAATTATAAAAAAATCAGGATTATCTTTTTAAATGCAGAGGAAAGTATAAGAGATCAAATAATTATAATGTTCGACTATAAGGAGGAAAATTTCCCTATCACCTATATTGGTTTACCTTTATTTATAGGTAAAATGAAATATGAAATTTAAAATCTTATTATTGATTAATTTAATAGGAAAATTCAAGGCTAGAAAGGATCTATGTTATCATTTGAAAATAAATTACATCTTATTAAACATACACTTCAAAGCCTCCCTATTTGCTTCATGTATTTTCTAAGGATATCAAGGAAAGCGGAAGAGACTTTAGAAATATTACAAAAAACATTCTTATGAGATAGAATTGAATGGAAAAAATATATACATTTGGTAGCCTAGGATACCTTCTACCAACCTTTATAGAATGGGGGTCTTGAATTGAGTAAGTTGAGAGATCTAAATAGAGCCCTTCTAGCTAAACATGGTTGGAGGCTTTACACTAGAGCATTAGAGAAATGGGCTAGCATTATCCAAAAAAAAAACTTGGTGGGTAAAAATCACTTTATCAATTTTTTTAATCATTCATGTGGATCTATTCCTTGGAAAAATATTCTCAATAGTAGAAACTTTCTATGATAAGAGCTAAAATGGAGAGTAGACAATGGGGACAAAATGGACTTTTGAAAAAATTCTTGGATTCAAGAGGAACCTTTAGAAAATTTTAAAAAGTTTAAAGATGTCAAAGAATATTTAACCATAACCTATGGTAAGAAAATTAATGGTTCCATTAATAGTGTGGGTGATTTTTAAGAGTGGAAAATCCTACAAGAATATATGCAAGGCAGAGTGAGTAAAGACTTGCAAAATATTTTAAGGAGGTATTATTTAGGTAAAGGTTTAGAGGAGATCAATTCTTGATAAAGGATGGTTATAGAGTGTTGGGTAAATTAACCATAGAGAAACCTAAACATAAAATAATTTTGAAGCTACATCATCCCTCAGGTTGCTATATTTTTTGGACTACCATTCTCAATAAGATCTCAATGAAAGTTAATTTTTTCAAAAGAGGGATAGTGGTTCCAACTATTTGTGTTGTGTAATAGAGAGGATGAGTGTGTGGACCACCTATTTGGAACTTGTAAATTTTATTGAGATATCCTAAATATGTTATTGAGAGATGTTAATGTTGCTTGGGTAACTCCAGATTCTCTAATTAGTATTTGGGAATAGTGGAATTTAGGAAGACACTTTTTTTGGAAAAAATGCATTACACATTTGTTGGGGGATTTGGTTTGAAAGAAATAAATGAGTGTTTAAAAATAGAACTACAAGAAAATTTGAGTTTTATGCCAAGATAAGAACAACCCTTTTGGAGATTGTATTAAAACATTGTATGCAAGGAAAATTTTGCAATGTTGGTGGTAGGGGCCTCATTAGGAATGGTAGAGGGTAGGTAGTGGTTGCATATGCTGAGCATTTAGAAATTACCACAAATAACCATGTTGAAGCAAGGGTGATGCTTACAAATCTTCGAATTGTGGTGAATTTGGATTTTAGGAGAATTATTCTTAAGGGGGATTCCATGAATATTATGACTTCCCTTAAAAAATGGGAGCTAAATAATTCTAGAATTTTGTAAATAATTACAAATGTGAGGACTAATTTAGGAAACCTAGAAGAAATTTGAAATAAATGTTTTTATAGAGAGGAAAACAAAGTTGTTGATAAAATGACGAATATGGGTGTTAGATATGAGAATTTCAAGGTTTGGTATTATGCTCCCATGGAATTGAAAGAAATTTTAAGAATTGATAATGAAGCTAGCCGATAAAAATGATAGAAAAAAGTAGAATACTTATTGGAATCATACGATGAAGGATTTGAGCACACTAAATTACATTTTTGTCATCAATTTATTTATTAGTTATGTGAAGCATTGAACATTGCATAAGCCTTGTTAAATAGAAGGATAGCAGAATGATAATTATTTCTTCTCCATCAACAAGTTTAGCTTAGGTTTGTTTGTATTACTAAGATAGGACTATCTTCTCCATCAACAAGTTTAGTCTAGGTACCCAGGTGTTGTAGGTGAGTTGGAGAGGAGAGGAAAATATTCCAAGAGAGGTCCTATTGGTTATGAATCTACCATTAGAAAAGGATTTGGTAAAATGCACCCCAGATTCATCCACCAGATTGAAAGGCTAGAAGGAAGGAATGCCTTCCATGCCAATCTTCAAAGAAGGCCGACTTCCTATGGGTTTTCTCAAGTGTTTTAAGTAAAGAGTGCAGGAAAGAGATTAAAATGCAAAAAGATATGGAAATGTGATTTGAGTTGGGTGGGTAGGATAAGCAGCACGAAAACGATCAATCACCACTACTAACAACAATTAAATACAGAACACACAATAGAAACTACAACTATCACACATCCTATGTATCCTCTATCTATGCATTCCAGGAATACTTAATCATCAAATATTAGAATACAAATTTCAGTATAATAGTAAGCAAAAAAATAAGCAACATGAGGCAGAAATGCTAAGGCAGCATAAAGAATGATGACAGCAAAATAGAGCCAATTGTGTTTCTTGCATTTAGAAGAAAACGTATAGCTACAATGGTTCCCTAGTAGGATATCCCCCTTCAACCCCTTTACAACGATGTAGTGATGCTATTTATAGCGTAATTCCCCCTGATTAAAATCTTGGGCATAAAATCCTAGACCCAACAATGACTGACAAAAGCTGACAAAAGCGACAAAAGAGCTACTGATGTTGACTCCTACAAATAGGGACTGTACTGGCAGCAAGGTCCACCTAAAAACTGGGCAGCTACGTGGCAAATCGGTTGATGAAACTTTGAGTCAGCATGAATGTGGGTAGCTACGATAGATGGAACTTTGCATCAGCATGAATGGAGGTAGCTAGAGTAGGTAATATGGCCCATGCTTGTCCTTTTTCCCATCACATATCGGCTCGGGTCCCAAGGCTAGAAACTTGTCAAATTTTTATGAGAAATGCAACTATATTGAAAGACAGTCTCTCTTTCATGTCCTACTTCACTTGGAATCAAAGCATAATTGGATAGTGCAAGTGGGGAACAATGTAGTTGGGGAGGCCTCCATGCCTTAGACTATTTTGGGGTTGCTTGAATGGTTCTACCCAAATGCGCACAGGCTATAGGGTGCAGCCTGATTTTGCTATGAAGTCGAGTTGCACACTCTGACATTTAGTCAATTTAGTCGTTGTTCAGACTACGCATAGGAATCATGGTGCAGCCCGACTTCATTGTGAAGTCGGGTTGCGCTTTGACACTTGGCTAATTTTTTGGATACTGCTTTCCCAACTATGCACAAGAAGAAGAACGCACCTCGACTTCACTATGAATTCTGGTTGCGGTCCCATACTTAGCCAAATTCTATTCAATTTTGGTCTACTTTTGCACTTCTCATCTCGAGTGCGCTCGAACTTAAGGGTGTACCCCAAATTTGCTTTGAATTCGGGTTGCGCTCTAACTCTTAGAATTTTATGGAATGTTTACTCTATTTTGGTTGAAGAAAGAACAAGGGGAAAAGGGAGGAATGCAACTGATAGAAGGGGAGAAAAGGAACAATGGAGAAGGGGAAAGGAGATTGATGGAAGGGAGAGTAGCATACTTACAAAATTTGAAAACATGGTACCCCGTGCAAAATGTGGCAACATTCCTAGCGGCTCATGGGGTGTCGAGCTTGCCTCGACGTAAAGAACTATGCCTTCATCCTTTGGGCACAGAGGAACTCATTTCCCCTCATTTTTACTACTCTAATGGCTTCTTGTCAGGTAATTTCTCCTCTTTAGATCCACTTTTGACAATTGCTTCTTTTGTTTCTCCACCTATTTTTGATTTTGAATGGTTGCCACTATCACCCTCTTGCTCGTTCAGCTACTCACAGTCATGGAAAATATTGTATGTGGCCCTGGCTTGGTCCCAGGCTACTTCCTAAAATGGACCTAAGTCACTGACATATTTCAACGCTACTCTGAATGTTGCAACAACATGCACGTCGATGGTGTTTTATCTCTCTCCCAAATCCTTAAGGGAGGTGTTCATCTTGCAATATCTCGACACCATCTGGGTGACCTGAGCTTCCTGGACTGGCTTGACCCAGCTATTAATTTTTGATGTGTCTGCCTCAAAAGATAGCTAATTCATCTTCACCTGCTCAAGGGTCATAAATTATCCATCCTTGACAAAGCTCGGGCAACCATGCTCAGAAAGAGCATTGAAGGGGCCAAGAAAATGTTCATTTTGTGGTCTAATGCATCCAGCATTTTCCTTGCGGCCCTTATTTTCTCTATTTTTTCAAAATAATTATGCAAGGTTACCCTTGCATTTGCCAGTTATAAGGCAATTTGAGACATTAGGAGAAATCAGAGGCCTTTGTGCTCATACTCCTCAAGTTTTAATGCCAAGTCTAGCCACTGCTTTGCTTGGTGTTTCACCTCCTCTACCACAGGATTTCCCTGGGCAGATACTTCTTGGATCCTAGATGCAAAATCTAGGATGAATATGGACCTGACAACGTTGGCCTTGCATCCTTGCAACAAACTAACCTGCATCATTTTGACCTTATTCTTCGAAAAGGCCACCATTTTGGATGTTTTCTCCTCGAGCTGAGACTGAGCCTACCTTAACGAATCCTGCAGCTAGGAGACCTGCTCCAACACTGCCATTTTCTCATCTGATAGCTATTTGGTTGTCTATATTTATGTTGTAGCCTCCTACTGAGAAGCGGTGAGTTGGGCTTTTAGGTCATTGATCTCCTTCTATGCAAACTCTAGCTACGTGGTGGGCCTAGCCAAATTTTCTTCTAGTTGCCTTGAGTTATTTTGTAGTCAAAACAACGTAACCTGACTCTCGAGTCGCTTGACAAGGGGATTATGGGTTTTGCGATGAATACCATTGATTTTGTATTCCTCATTTATATCATCAAAGATATTATCCTTGACTTAGTAGTTCATAGTCTACCTCGGTTATTTCTTGGAGAGGCTTCTTCACTTTCAAAATCAACTTCTCAGTTCTCAACACTCTCCTATCCAAGTCGTACTTAGTGCACTTTACCAAGGTAGCTATTTTCTTGGCTCTTCTCCATTTGACTCCATGAAGGAAAGATGCGAAACACCTTGCGACCTTTGCTGCCAGAGGATGATCATCTATGATTTGTAGCTATTCTTCCATGAATATAAGGTCTTCCAACATCGGATCTTACTGTGGCATTTTTCTTGCAAACAGTGAAGCAGGAGGTATTCCAGAAGTCGTGGTCACTTTTAACGACGGTCGGGTCCTAGGGGAAGCAAGTGGCTAAGTGGAAGGTGTAGGCAGGGTTTTGAACAATGGAGGTGAGTAACACGGTGATGTAGGCACAGATTCAGCACTGGCCACAGGCGATGGGTCTAGGGCTTGGCTGAGGGACTGGAAAGCATTTGGGTCCTAGGCAAACTGGTCAAAGGAATTGGGGCTATGGGAGGTTTGGGTGATCTGAGACAAAGAGGATGAAACTATGGCTTGCCCTGATACAATGGGGGATAGTGTTATGGCAGAGTCGACTAGGATTTGGGGGACCAGGGAAGTGGACATACCTATGGGCTCCGCTTGAGCCGCTATTTGAAGGACATCTATAGCCCAAGTTTCTACTTCGATGTGGCTTTCCCTGTCTGTGTTGTAGCCATTTGCTATGCAGACTCCTTAGGCCGCTTGGCATTTTTTATCCTATTCCTCTTCTTTTATTTTAGCATTACAGCTGGCTCAAATGAGGGAGAGGAGGTTGGGGCAATAGGTTGCAATGTTCCCATGGTAAAATTGTATTGGGTTCTATATGGGAGGATGCTTCCTACGGCTGTTCCACTGGCTGGCTATTTGGGTGCCTTTTCCTTTTGGGGGGCCACCTCAAGAGTTGACTTTTTTGGCTGTTGTACCCTTTCAGGTAAGGCTTCAAGATCTGGAGGTAACATTGGGCCCACTTGGTTGCTTGTTGGTGTCATGCTAGAATTCCTAGGAGTAGGCAATTACTAGGATGGGGACCTCCTTCTATATATTTTTTTGGTGCCTTAGGGAACACAATATTGAAATGCGAAAGGCTTCTAGGTGTCAGCGTATTGATCATATAAGGCCAAAAACTCATCATCAACAGTCGTATTTCAGTCGGACATATCGTGCTATATGCGACACCTCATCTTCTAGCATTCAATGATTTTTTCTTGTTGCCAATTGAGGAGCGCCACCTTGGAGAGGAATTTCTTGAAGCCCATTGAGTCTAACCGGTGATTCGGGTTTCGCTCTAGATCATACGCCACTTCTTCATAGTAAAAATCATGTCATGTGGCCATGATTGCATCTGCTCAATGTGCCATTCTAGGTCTACACCTATTCTATTACACCTTTCTTGCATGATCTCATCTCGGGGGTAGATGTGCACAAACTTTCCCTTGACCCCAATCGGGTCATACTTCCAGCATTGAGGAAGCTATATCAGGCCCATGTCGATGAGCTCTTGTTCAAGGTAGACATGTTCTCCAATATTGCATACTTGGGTGTTTGCCCAGGTAATAGGATACTAGAAAATATGGCCTATATTATTTCCCTGGCCAAACTCCTCCTCGACATAGTCCATTTGACATGATAGCTCCATTCTGAACTGATTGTCAGTGCAAAAATGGGGCAACAAGAATAGATTCCCCTTGAATCCATAAATTTTGACTACAATGCCCTGCATCAGCTGGAAGGTGTCTCCACACTTGTACTTCCTTAGATAGCTTGTCATGGTCTTTGGCGGGTGGTATGCTTCACCGTTGAACAACGCTAGGGTCATACCTAAAAATTTGAAGTTGAACTCATAGTATGACCCCTTTCCTGTAAGGGGCTTCAATCCATTCATACACAGGTAGCGGTTCTCATTTTTCATTCACCTTCCTCAAGTTAGGTACTTTAATTCGATAGTGTGTGTGGTACAGGCACAACCACATGAGGACTGAGCAGAGCCGAAACTCTGTGGTCTACTTTTGCTATAGCCTAACCAAGTTTGAATGTATGGCGTATGCCAACCAATCTGACCAATTAAATAAAATAAGGTGTTTCCCACTCCTTTGCATCATGGAGTCGTAAAACTCCCCATGCATGATGCATTCTTCTAGCGCCAGCTGGTACGGGCATACCACTGTTAGAATTGCAACTGATTACCCATGCCAGGATGATATATATGTACTTGTTTTTGAACCTATCTAGGGGTATAGGGCCTGTCGACCACTGTCCAACCTGTAACAAAGTGTTCAACTCTGAATCAAGGAATTCTCTCATCCTCTTGGTTTGGGTGAATCTTCCTATCTTTTCATCTAGGTTAATGCTATCGACAATTGCATCAGGGTCGTACTGGAGCCTCGGGGTGAAAGCTAGATATATGCTCTCCTTGAAGAGTGTGAACAATACTCTTCCTTTGTTTTCACATACCTACCAGGCATTTAGTTTGTAGTATACCATGATTGATTCAATCAACTCTAGGCATCTGTGGACAGGAGGGCACAAGAACCAGTATAGGTTCAATTTGTATGCAGCCTCGACATGGTGTAAGGGCAAAACTTTGTCAGCACACTTCGCAATATTCTATTGTAGCTTGGTGAGGCTAATAGAGAACTCACCATATCTATAGCTAGCTAGGCGATTGATGGGTGGTAGTGGAGCTTGCCCTTGGATTTTATTTGACTTGGTTCTCCTTGTTTGCTCTCATGGTGCTTCACTCTCATGAGCGCTAGATTCTGTCTGTTCTTCAACTTTGCATTCTGCGATGCTAGAATGCGTCGGCATTGGTGCTTTCCCCTTGTCCATTTCCTCTCTTTTCTATTCGAATTGGCAGAGAAGCTATTGATTGCTTAATTTTGGACTTTGCAGATCAAATTCGGCTAGACAATTTGGATGTTCTGAGTATGCTAGGGCCTCCTTTTCTAGGCAAGGAATACAACATTAATGGTGCAAGAGAAGAGGTTAATGTGATTTGCCTAAATTTGGTGGAAGCATTATAATTTCCTGGTGGCCATGCGTGGGTTTATCTTTTTAAAGTGTACCCTAGTCATAGTTGGTCCTAATGCACCTTTCTTAATGACATCATTTTTGAAAGTCGTGCAATCATTATTTTAGAATTTTTTCAGACCTCATGCTTCCAATGACATCATAGCCACTGTCTGGGCACACTCTTCGAGGGAAAAATTTTGGCCAAGGGTTTTAAGGAGGGATGCAACCCAACTTTGTAATATGTCACATTGCACTGTCTGGGCCCACACTTAGAAATATTTTATAATTTTTTCTTGTTTCCTGCGACAGGTCATCCAAGGTGCGCCCAAAATTGAGGGTGCACTCGAACATCGCCCAGAAAATGGGTGCACTCTGACTTTTCCTAGATTTTGCTATGTAGTCAGACTTCGCTCAAAAAATTTGAGTAGGCTGATTTGGACACTTAGCCAATTTTTGCTCTGTGTTCCCCGATTGCACTCCCAAGATGGTGCACAGTCCAAATTTGCTACGAAATCAGATTGCGCATCCAGAACTTAGTCAAATTTTGGCTTTTTTGTCAGCTGCCTTCTCTCAAACTTTTGATGTCGCACTATCCAAGGAGTGATGCCCGAATTCACTGTGAAGTTGGGATTTTCTATAGGCTTCACTTAGGCTCTTGAAAACTAAAAGCTAAATGCTGAAATAAATATATACAATCTAATAAAAATTGTAGAAAAGAAATATATACAAGGAAGGACCCGCCTGGGGTGCCTTCAACACTAGTAAATCTTCAGGTGGAGCCCATTGATAGGAATGGGGAGAAGCTATCCCTCCATGTCCCAAAGCATGAATGCATTCAATTGGTTCACCTGAGATATCTGATAGGGACCATCCCAGAGGGCATCAAATTTACCATGGTTTCTCGACTTTGCTTTCAGTGAGTCCCACTCCAGCACTAGGTCCTCGATTTTGAAAACTCGGGTAGTGGTGCCTTTCATAAACCAACATTGGATTGCTTCAGCATGTTTAGTATGCTTTTTCTCTTTCTTCTTCTAACCACAACAGTTGGCACAGTCTGGCATCTATTGGATCCTCGTTGTCTCTTTCTTCATATAGCATCCAGAGTGCGGGTATCTCTACATGGGTAGGCAGAACTACCTTCTTTTTCATACACAAGTGCATAGGGGGATGTCTTGATAGAATTTTTGAATGATATTCAATCCACCCATAGTGCTCGATTCAGGAGTAGGTGTCATGTCCTCTTGTTTCTCTCTAATGTCCTTTTGACAATCTTTAGTATATTCTTGTTTGTGGACTCAGCCAGGGCATTCCCCTATAGGTAGTAGTTACAATAAATCTTATGATAGATGTCATAGTTGCTGGTGTACACTCTGAGTATAGTGCCTATGAACCTGGGACCATTATCTATCACTATTGCCTTTGGGACCCCAAAATGGATGATGAGGATCTCTAGGAACCCAATGACCATCTCCTAGTCTACATTCTTAGTGGGGATTACCTCTACCCATCAGGTGAAGTAATCAGTGGCTATAAGGATAAACTTTTGTCCTACTGTAGAGTTAGGTGTGATGACTCCAATAAATTCTAGACACCATTGCTGAAACAGAGTCTCAGCTTGAATTGACTGGAGGGACAGGGGTGCTTTTCTATTCCTACCAACAAACCTCTGGCATTTGTCACATTTGACATAGACCATATATGCATATGTGAAGAGAGTGGGCTAATAGTAACCAGATCTGATGATTTTCAATGCCGTAGGCCTTCCAGAATGATGTCCTCCAAGCATCCTAGAGTGAAATTCTTCGAGTACCTTGGGTTTGTCTATTTCTTTGATGCACCACAATAGGATGTCATCAATGTTTATGAAATAAAGCCCCTCAGGGTGAAGTACGTATCTCAAGGTGCTTAGCTTAACCTCCTTCTTTGTGAGGCATTGAGGTGAACTGGGCATCTTTCGGTGCTGAAATACTACACCAGGTCATTTTTTCAATCACTTTCCTCTGATAAGGAGTTGGCTAGGTTGGTGGTTGCTATCGGATATTCCCCCTTACAGGTGGATATTTTAGTTGCAGCGCTTTGGACTAGCTCTTGGCACAAGGATTAGCCTTTGATTAGCTTGGTTGGCCATACCTCGATGTCAAACTCTTGGATTTTGGCAATCCATCCTGCCCTATTGTGACCAGGATCTCCTTGTATGATGAAATTCTTGACTTTTGAATGAATCACGAAGATAGTTATCCCGATCTAGGAGACAAAGTACCTGAACTTCCAAAGAGATTTCATGATTGCATGAACTTGCCACTCAATAAAATTGTACTTCTCTTCATGCAGCTAAATCACCTAGCTTAAGAACACTATGGGGCATTCTTCGCCATCATCTCCCTTCTAAGTCAAGACTGCAGCGTAACTCTCAGGTTCTCCCATCGCATACAGGATGAAATCCTTGGAGTAGTATGGATTGATCAACACCGGAGCTTGCATAATTCTAGCCTTGATCTCCTTGAAGGCCTACCTTCTTTTGTTAGTCCACAAGAATTAAATATTCTTCTTCAATAGTTTGGCCATGGGTTTGATTAATTGTGCGAAGTCTAGTATGAACTTCCTTACAAAGTTGATCTGGTCGGAGAACGATTGTAGCCCTTTCTTATCGACTAGGATAGGTAAGTGGAGGAGGAATTCTGCTCAGTCAGGATACACTGCAAGGCCTTTCTCGGAGATGACATGTCCCAGTAGCTTACCTTCTTTCACCATGAAGACTGACTTCTTTGGGTTGATGGAAATATCAAATTCTTGACATCTCTCAAATATTTGTTGCAGGTGGGAAACATGGTCCTCTCTCCTGTGAGAGAATACAGTCATGTCATCCAAGTATATGACAATGACCTTGTTGAGAATGGCTCTCTGGAATGTAGCATTGACATTGGACAGGTCAAAGGGCATCCAATGATATGCAAACGTTCCCCATTTTGTGGTGAATTTTGTCTTGTGTTGGTCTTCATCTTTTACCCATATCTGGTTGTATCCAAAGAATCCATCCAAAGGAGAGAACCTCTGCACTCCAGAAACTATGTGGAGGATCTAATAGATTTGGGGAAGCAGGTAATGGTCTTTCAGTGAGGCTTGATTAAGATTTCTAAAATCCACACAAATATGAATGTCTCCATGATTCTTCCTCATGGGAACCAAATTTGTGACCCAGGATGAATGCTTGATGGGGTAGATGATTTTGGCTTCCAGTATCTTTAAGAGCTCATCTTTCATCATGGATTCAATCTTCAGGTTTACAGCCCTTTACTTTTTCTAGAAAGGTTTTGCATTATCTTCTAGCTCTATGGTATGTTGGATCATGTTTATGTCATACCCCTTCAAGTCATGGTAGCACCAGGATACGATATTTGGGAACTCTCTACATAATGATCTGATCTTCCTGAGTTCCTCTTCAGTGCAGTTTGTCTTGACCTTGATTGTTTTTCTAGGTTCCAGCTCCAATTCTATGTACTGCTTGGGGTCTACTTTGATCTTGTGAGATATTTCTCTATCATTTTTATCAAAGAGACTCTCTAAGGTAATTAGTCCTTTTGGAACATGATTATTTTTCAAATGTATCAACCCCTCATATTGCTCATCATTAGGATCTCTACCTTCGATTGTACATGCTTTGATAATAAAAAAAGTGATTATATCCTCATCACAGTCAAACACCTGCCAGTGGGTGTCTTTATCAGGCACATAAGGCTTGTAGATGGTACAAACTAGCTTCAGATTTTGGACAGTGTCATCAACCGAAATGTACCTGACTCCAACAGATGCCAAAATGTCAGCGTGCTTGTTCTTCTCATGTGATATGGCTTTGACATTCAATGAGTTGAATGACTCCATCAGGTCCCAGACATGATTATGGTATGCCTTGAGATAATTATTCTTACAGGCACACTTATTCATAATCTGATTGCACACCAGCTCTAAGTCACGAAAGATCTGCAAATGTTTTATCCCTAGTCTCTTCACTTTTCTCAAACCCAAGCATAGGGCTTCAAACTTTGCCACGTTGTTAGTACAGCTCCAAGCTAGCCTATAGGTGTAGTCCTTCTAGATCCTAGATGGGGACACCAAGATTATGCCTACATCGATGCCATTTTTGCATCGAGCACCATCAAAGAAGAGTTGCCATAGCTTTTTTGGTGCAGGTCCTACCTCTTTCTTAGCTGACTGGTCAAGTCTCTCAGGCTGAGTAACATAATAGCAACCTTGTTCAATCTCGATCATGACATTGAATTCCAGTAAGGAGAACTCATCCTCCACTTGTAACAGCTCAAGGGCTTGTTCTGTCATGTCCACCACCACCAGTTCCTTAGTCATCAGTTGAACCATGCATTTCTATGGCTCTTCTCTAGGTATCTTCTGTACTAAAAATGTGGAAGGCTTTTCAGTGTAGATCTTCAGTCTCCTTCCTTTGAAGGGTACTTCCATATGTGAGTAATCTAGAGACATATACCCACCCAACTTTGCAGTGAAATCCTTGGAGAGACACATGTCGAAGTAGGGTTCCAAGTTGA
Source organism: Wollemia nobilis (assembly GCA_028583015.1). Taxonomy (NCBI): domain Eukaryota; kingdom Viridiplantae; phylum Streptophyta; class Pinopsida; order Araucariales; family Araucariaceae; genus Wollemia; species Wollemia nobilis. Next base: position 973,419 of record JAQPPZ010002593.1, read on the forward strand.
CAACCATGAATTCCTGTATGACCACTATGTCAAGAGCTTTGTGCAGTCGGATCAGGATATCTTTGATGACACCAACTGTCTTGACATGGGTGTCCTCTAGTTGCAGCACACCTTGGCTACTCCTTGTATACTCCATACCGATCTCATCACAGATAGCTCTTGACATAACATTCATGGAGGCATGAGAATCCACCATGTAGTTGTGAACTTTATAGCCTTCCATTCGTAATGACAGATAGAAAGGAGGTGGTCTATTTTTTTCCAGTGGTAGATACTGTCAAGGGTTGAACCAACATAGCAGCTTCCATCTGCTTTCCATATTTTGTGTTCTTCAAAGATTCCTATAGTAGATCAAATTGCCCTAGAAGTAGAAGATCTTCGTACATACTTATCCTTGTGGGATTCCTCTTTATCTCGTCCACTATGTTGTAGCTTGAAGTGCTAGCTCCCTCTGTTTCTTTTGCAAGCTTATACTTAGTCTGGTATTGTTGCATGGCTTTGAATCTTTGTCTCTTCATCAGTGATGGATATCTCAGCTTCTCTTGAGCTTTGTTCTTTTGTCTCAGCCAAAGGCTGAGCTACAGGGGCTTTTACTATGGGAGCTTTGGGCATAGGAAATTTTTCCTTGGATGCATGAGGCCATAGTGACTTGCCAGGTGGTAGACTAGCAGGTTGTACCTTTTCTCTTTTAATGGCTTTGGTTGGGCCACGACAGATTCAACAGGATTTTTTTCCTTCCTTGGGTAGGAGCAGTGTGGGATCATCTCCTGGGATGGCAAAGTTGTCTTCATCACCTAGGATCATGTATAATTCGTCCTCTATGGCGCTACCTGCCAGGGTCTAGAGGTAATGCTGATGCAGTGTGCACCCTTCTTCTGAGTGTGGATCGTTGCACATGGAGCACCAATTAACCTGGTCAAAATTGCTAGGTTGCTCCTCAATGGAAGCATTTCTTGCAGGGGGTTTCCTTTGAGCTTGCCATTCTATGGCTTGGTCTTTTGTTAGTTTCAGAGGAGGATATGGCCTCCTTGGAAGGAACTCCATCTGGGCTTGCTTCTTCTTCATTATCGTCATGTCGTTAGACATGGTATGATACCCAGATGCCAAATATCGTACCTCTTGGAGGATTTTATTTTGGATATAATTTTTGAAAGGTGGCAACTAATCCGACGGAGGTAATGCAGCCAATGGCGGGGGCGTAGAATATGCCACGTATTGAGGGGGAGCTAGGATTGTGGGATACTACAAATGAGGAAGTGGTAGGTTAGGATAATATATTTGAGTCAGGCCGTAAGGGTTTAAAATTGGTGTCGGATTCCATGGCTTTTGGGGGTGCAGACTTGAAGATGAAGGCATAACACCAAAGGCCAATGGGTACTAGGACTGAGGAAAATTATGATAAATAGGGGGTTGCACTCTATGCAGGAGTCTTCCTATAGAGATTATATCTAATTCTGCTTATTGAGAAGCATCATATAATGTAGGGAAAGAGTCAACTCGGGCTATCTTCAGAAGTAGGCAAATATCTAAGTTGAAAGACCTCAGGTAGTAGTGTGTAGCTTGACCTACTAAAGGTCGTAGTTCACGAGGTACTCTCTTCCAAGACCTCACAAACCTTATGTTGAAGTCTAACACCTCCTCTTGTGGGTGTCGTTGGATGCTTTGGAACTGATGCAACAACGAAGAGGGATCGACGGACCCCATTGCATCCTTTTATAAGTCTGCCTACCAACTGAGGCCACCCCGTGATAGATCCTTCTAGCAAGGATCTCCACCAATAGAGAAGCTTTCCCCTTAGGAAAAGAGCTAGTAGATGGGTCTTGACATTCTCTTCAGTAATATAGTGTAGTGCAACCAAGGCTAGAATATCCTGGATGTGTTCATATGTCATCTTGTCATAGCCATCATAAGTAGGGATGGCCTTCAGGGCAGCAGGGGGTACAACCTATTATCTGACTAGGGCCAAGCACCCATGGAGTAGATCGCCAAGAAGATATCATCATCATTCTATTGAGAAGCCATTTCTTCCTCTCCTCTGATAGTGTACTCGGTATCAGTATCGTATGAAGATGTAGATTGCTCTTCAGCTTTGGCCTCTTCAATTTCAAGCTTGAATTCATCTATGCGAGCTTGGTGGTCAGCCAGCCTGACACGCTCTCCTGGAGTAGCAATGTCAATTTTGTAAAGATCAGGTTGGTTTCATAGATTCCTTGCTCTCCACCTTCTTGTATGCATGAAGGCGCTCGAACCGGTCTCATAGACTTAGAGAATATTCAGGTACTTGCAGAGTAGCCAGGTGTTTTGATTCTAACAACAATGAAGCGAACACCAGTGATTCGATTCTATTTTGGGTGGGAAAATTTTGGGTCCCATCGAGCGTGCCAGAGAAACTATTGGTTACAAATTTGCCATTAGGAAAGGATTTGATAAAATGCACCCCAGATTCACCCACCAGATTGAAATCCCAGAAGCAAAGAATGCCTTCCGTGTCAATCTTCGGAGAAGGCCAACTTCCTATAGGTTTTCTCAAGTGTTTTAAGTAAAGAGTGCAGGAAAGAGATTAAAATGCAGAAAGATATGGAAATGTGATTTGCATTGGATGGGAAGGATAAGCAACATGACAACGATCAATCACCACTACTAACAACAATTAAATACATAACACACAACAGAAACTACAACTATCACACATCCTATGTATCCTCTATCTATGCATTCCAGGAATACTTAATCATCAAATACCAGAATCCAGATTTTAGTATAATAGTAAGCAATGAAATAAGCAACGTGAGGCATAAATTCTAAGTAAAGGTAGCATAAAGAATGATGATAGCAAAATAGAGCCAAGTGTGTGTATTACATTTAGAAGCAAATGTATAGCTACAATGGTTCCCTAGCAGGATATCCCCCTTCCACCCCTTTACAATGATGTAGTGCTACTATTTATAGCGCAATTACCCCGATTACAATTTTGGGTACAAAATCCCAGACCCGACAATGGCTGACAAAAGCTGACAAAAGCAGCAAAAGAGCTACTAATGTTGACTCCTACAGACAGGGACTATACTGGCAGCAAGGTCCACCTGAAAATTGGGCAGCTACATGGTAGTGTGGTTGATGAAACTTCGAGTTAGCATGAATGCGGGTAGCTGCGATAGATGGAACTTTGTGTCAGCATGAATGGAGGTAGGTGGAGTAGGTAATACAGCCCATGCTTGTCCTTTTCCCATCACATCTCTACTCGAGTACTGATGCTGGACACTTGTCAGATTTTGATGAGGAATACAGGGACTATACTGGCAGCAAGGTCAACCTGAAAACTGGGCAGCTACATGGTAGTGCGGTTGATGAAACTTTGAGTCAACATGAATGCGGGTAGCTGTGATAGATGGAACTTTGCATCAGCATGAAAAGAGGTAGGTGGACTAGGTAATACGGCCCATGCTTGTATTTTTTCCCATCACATATCGGCTCGGGTCCCGAGGCTGAACACTTGTAAGATTCTATTGAGGAATGCATCTACCTTGAAAGGCAGTCTCTCTTTCATGTCCTACTTTGCCTAGAATCAGAGCGTAATTGGATAGCACAAGTGGGGAACAACGTAGTTGGGGAGGCCTCCGTGCCTTAGACTATTTTTGGGTAGCTTTAATGGTTCTGCCCAAGTGCGCACAGGCTAGAGGGTGTAGCCTGACTTCAGTACGAAGTTAGGTTGCGCACTCTGACACTTAGTCAATTTGGACATTCAGACTGCGCACACGAATCAGGGTGCAGCCTGACTTCACTACAAATTTGGGTTGCGCTTTGACACTTAGCTAATTTTCTGGATACTGCCTTACCAACTGCGCACAGGAAGAAGAGCGCACCCCGAATTCATTGCGAAGTCAGGTTGCACTCCCATACTTAGCCAAACTCTCATCAATTTTGGTCTGCTTTCACACTTCGCATCCCCGAGTGTGCTCGAACTTAAGGGTGCACCCCTACTTCATTGCGAAGTCGGGTTGCGCTCTGACACTTAGAATTTTAGGGAATGTTTGCTCTGTTTTGGCCAAAGAAATAACAAGGGGAAAAGGGAGGAATGCAACTGATAGAAGGGGAGAAAGGGAACAATGGAGAAATGGAAAGGAGATGGAGGGAAGGGAGAGTAGCATACTTACAAAATTTGAAAAAATGACACCCCGTGCAAAATGTGGCAACAGGTCCCAGGTTCAAATCTCCACCCTACCAAAAAATGCTGAATTGGATTTCCAAAATCCAATGATAATGTTAGTGCGGGCCGGATTGGGTGTGACTCCCGGGTGACTTTGACGGTGTAGAACCCCCTGTTCGTGGTCTCTCAGACCAAGGCGGCCCCGCAAGGGGTTTTTCGGTTTTGAAAAAAAAAACAAATTTAGTCTAGGTTCGTTTGTATTACTAAGATAGGACTATCTTGTTTTTGTCTAATCTTCTCTTGTTTTTTTCCTATACATATTTTTTAAGATTTTTGTAAAGCGTGAGGCCTTTCAACACTTTTTTCCATCAATACAAAAAAAAAAAAACCATGGACACCAAATTATCAGTTTGGGTTTCTGATCTTCTTTATAAAACTTGCATCATTCATCAAGATCTATGGAATAATACTTTGGTTTTCTATTCACAAATTGAATAAATCCATTATAGATTAATTTTCCACATGTTGCTAAACAAGTAAACTTTGGCTGTGTCCCGTGCTGCAAGTGGGATAAAGGAATTTAGGTTCAATAAAAAAGAATTTTAAAATATTTTTTGTGTTTGATGGGAAAAGATCAAGCACCTATTTATCTTTTAAAAAATATGCTGTAAAATGATTTAACATAACCTTTTAAAGAGTTCACTGCTGACGTTCAACTCTGTTGTAGTAGGGTTTATGTTGACTTTGAATTTCTTTCATTTGCCAATGCTATAATGATTCTGCACTTAGATCTTTGCAGCATATCTTCTTAATCTCCTCACACATATGGAATTGATGGAAGTGAAGAGAGAACCTCTCACATTAGCAACACTCATCTCAAAATGCAATAGCTCTTGAACCTTACAGACCACACTTTCAAAAAGATATTCTGAGCAATAGTTTTGTATTATAGTTCTTCAAACATGGTGTTACATGTAAATAGTTTACTGTTAATGGTTTTTAGAAACTGTTACACTTTCAAAAACATATTCTGAGCAATAGTTTTGTATTATAGTTCTTCAAACATGGTGTTACATGTAAATAGTTTACTGTTAATGGTTTTTAGAAACTGTTTTATCTTGATGTTTTAGATGATTTTGTTTAAGTAGCCTGTAAAAAGGAGAGGTATGTGTTTTATTTTATTTTTGAATTTAGCTAAAAAAAAATTGAAGGGTTGTTTTGGTCTAAGAAACTATTATTAGGGATTCTACACCATCAAAATCATTTGGAGTCATGCTCAGTCCTGATGGTACCAACATAATCAATTAGATTTTGGGTACCCAATATGCATTTGGTAAGGTGGAAATTCCAAACAGAAACCACCTTTAATAAATTACCTTACCCTCTCCAACTCAAGATAGGTATGTATTACACTAATACGAGGTTTGTAATTTGTGTATATCTTCTGAAGAGCATTTGAAATATTTGGAGGGCATATGGCTAATCGATACTCATTTATTCGACTCTTCAGCATTCATTTTCATTAAATTGTTGAGTAAAAAAGTTCACTTTGTCTATTATTTTGTTTTATTTGGGTAATTTCAGTACAGTTAATAGTCTCCCTACTTCTAAACAGCTTTGTTTGAATATCAGCAAACAATACTTTTTTTGTTTGTTTGTTTTAAGTTTAATTGAATTAAATGTTTTCAGGTCAAACGTCCTCCTGGTAAGTTTTATGCACCAGTACTGTCTAAAGTCTAAATGCAGTAATACTGTGTATCTGAGAACCAATGTTTACACTAGTTTGATGAAAATGAAGCAGTTCCTCTTCAATTTTATATAGACCATCCGAAATTTTAAACAGTTGGAGGCAACTGTTAATCCCTTTAATGACTTATATATTTTTAGCTGTAGGGGTCTGTACTATAAATCTGCAAATATTGTTGTCCATTATTCATTTGTTCCCGGCCATTGTTTCTGTGTGAGTCTGAAATGGATTTGTGGAAGGTTTGTTCCCGACAATATGAATTTGTAGTTAACATGCATGAGTTGGCCAAACAGCTTTACTATACATATTTTAAATAGGGAAATGAGAAACCGCTGAGAAGAGAAACATGCATATGATTATGGTAGAAATCTATGATTCCAATCGTTAAGCAATAGTTAGTTGGGAAGTAATGCAAGGAAAAGGGATAATCTACCAAACATATTTTCTTGCGTACCTCATCTAAGTCTCTCAGAGTTTTCAGTAGCCTTTCCGGTGCACCAGTAAGCTGTCTTATTGCGGACTTCTGTAGAGCGAGGAAGTCAAGGCCAGGTTCGATCTCTATGTGGCACACTCTCCACCCAACCATCTCCTTGCGAAAGTAATTGCATAATATTTTGCAGGCAGTAGTTTTGCCCATTCCCAGGCTTCCATACATTCCCAAAATGGGCGTGCTTGAAGCTAACCTCGTTTCTTTGCAAGGCAGCTGCCTGTGTTTTCTTATCATCTCCTGAACACAAATAATTCAATGCTATGAAATCAACGTACAAAAAATCACCATGTTTAATGTGAAAAAGGATATGAAATTGTTTTTTAGATAAGTTGAAAACAAGAAAAGCAATTAAGATATAAAAAGAGATAACAAAATAAAAAGATAAATGTAAAAATAAAACCTTAAATTTAAAAATGGAAAATAATAACTTTAGAAAGTTAATATTACCATTAGAATAATTCTGTGTTAGTTAATTGATTGTTCATGGTCACATAGGTGGATCATTAACATATGGATCATATAAATTTTATGGATCATATAAATTTTATAATTTTAAGAGCCATGCAACATCAAGAAACAATGTTTTAAGAAATAAAGTTTGAGATATATCAATTGCACGCAATAATTCGCGTGGAACAATTTGTTTCTTTTCTGTTTTGCATATATTTTCCCCGAGCATTAGATTTTTTAAAATTTGATATCAAAATTAGTGTAATAAGAGCATTGAATTTTTATAATTGATATTTAAATCAATGTTAATAACTGACATTTAAATTGTTTTAAAGGGACAGCGCAACGGTTTAGACATTTTGGCTCTTTTTTGAAAGGTTCAAAATTCAAACCGTAACGTGAGTAAGTGTATGAGAGGATGAATATGTATTCATCAAAAAAACTAATATCTAAATTTATATTGGAGTTAGGAATCCTAAGTGTTCATGAAGTGGCTTATATTAGATGAAAAGCAATCCTATATCCAAACATTAGTCTGGTTGAAGGAAGTGCAAGAAGTTCATTGGCAGAGCATAAAAAAATAAAACTTGAAATATCAAAATGTATTGAAAAATATTATGAAGTGGTAAAGTCAAAAAAATGTTTAAAATATGAAAATATATTAAAAAATATTAAATTACATGAATAAAATTCTGTGTATTAGAGCAACAATTTCTGTCTTCTCTTTTTTCTTCTGCAAATGAATTGCCCTTCTTGTAAACTAGCAATTGGTATAAAGCACTAGATTTTTTACATTTCATATCAGAGCTAGTGTAATTAGAGCAATGGATTTCTACACCCATGCGTACCTTACAAATTCTTTGACTACGTTGCACATAAGGTAGATCTGAGCTACTCTAATCAAAGCAATGGATTTCTACACCCAAGTGTACCTGGTAAATTCTCTGACTACCTTGCACATATGATAGATCTGCTGCGAAGGAAGGAGGAACCATTTGACAGATAGCACTTACAATAATCCTCCTGTACTCTACCTCTCCCATATCCTGTCCCAAAACAAGACCTTTGGTTGTCTTTAATACCTTCAGAGCTTTACTACACTTGTCGATATCTATTCGGCTGTTTTTTGAAGCCCATTCTTTCCATTTGCTGAGCCACCGCCACTGATTCCCCGGGTCTTTAAGATCTTCTGAAGATATCTTGAAGAATAAGGGAAGCAATTTCAGATGAGGATTCTTTCCTGATTCAATGGCTTCCAGAAAAGCTTGCAGCTCAAGCATTGGCCAGATAGACCTGGTAAAGAACTCCTCTGACAAAACCAAAACAGCCAATTGGCAGCTTGCGGCTGCATTGAATATAAATTGTGGCAACGACTCTGCAATGGGCAGACTTTTAATGTCAAGAAAAGCATGAAGTTGTTGTGCATCAAGATCCACCCAAAGCTGGTGGGCAAAATCCTTTTGAGCTCCTGAATGGCACAGGAAAATGTCAGGCCGTTCAAACCTGCAAAACGTTGATCAAACAGTTAAATGACATTGTTGTCCAAGCTTTCATGGAGCGTTTAATAAGTAAGTGCGAGTGTGTGAGAGATAATTATACCCATGGTACCTGTCTATTTGGTCCTTCGTGTCTTCGGATGATGGGCCTGAATGGCCCTTTGATATCAAATTTTGAATGCCGAGCTTGGAAGATTCAGGTCTCGACCTACAATTCCACCATTTTTTATGTTGAAGAGCATTCTTAACATGTGTTTGCCATCTACAGCTATTCCACCTCATGGACAAAGACCAAGTGCCTGATTTTAGCGACCCTATTATTGCCATTTCTCTCTGTAGATCCTTTTCCTGATCTTCTAGTGCTACGTTATGGATTGGGAAATGAAAATGCTGGATCGGACTGGTACCCCTACCCGTCAATTCAAAATCAGTGACATCCTCTATGTCTGTGACATCAATTAGAGGGCTTATGGCTACTAATCAGCTCGGAGAAATATAAACTGGCACACGAGATCAACCCTATGAAGAAGTATCGAAAACCACTCAATTATTGATTTGTATACATCCATGCACCTGTTTCTATACATCAATTACTCAATTATGTCAATAAGGAGCTAAAATACTGCTAAATGTATGTTCAGGTAATTTAGAGGAATCTGAAACTTAGTGGTACATCAATAAAATAAATAATTTACTAAAGTAGAAAGAATTTATCTCACCTTAATTTTAGGTGAATAATTTTCTATAAATAAGAACTAGGGGCTTCATTGTAAACATGTTTTGACCATTTATCAAATTTAGAGCTACATTTTATGTTAATCCATTGTACTTATGAGATCAATTGTTCCATGAATAGTGTAGATACGGACCTCCAAGAGGCCCTCAATCCCTACCAAGATCAAGAGAAGACCTCTTCACTATTTTGAATTTAATTTTTATTTTATTCTTTTTGGCCCATCTAGACCTAGGTTTAAACCCTCCAACATGTTTTGGCATTGGCTTTGGATTTATTTTGCCTGCATTTTTCCCTTTGGTTTTGTCTATAAAAGGAAGATGTTTTTTCATGAAAAAAAAAGTAAAGTGATATGCGATCTTAATGCGAAATTTTTGTTTTTAATTAAGCTCAAAATTTTTATGATAGTTCATTCTTCTTCCTTTGCTTTCTCTACTACAAGCTAACCCCGAAGTGTGAATTTTGGATTTGATCTTTTATTGTGTAAGTTAGATTGATTTGATGTGTGACTTGATGGATCCGTGGTGTAGTTTGGAGAGATAGAGTGCATGCTTGAATACTTCAATCTTCTCTGTCTACTTCTATGATGTCCATTAGGGTTTGCTCACTTTTTTTTTGGCATTTATTTCATCTTCTATACTCACTTTTTATTTTTCATTAATATACAGTGATATCACACTTGGCATTAGTGAGGCATGACTTCGCTTGCCCTAATTATGACAAACAAGTCTACAGAAGCAAAAACATACCCCATATAGGGAGAGCGTGACTTTGTTGTTGCGTTATTGCACCCACTCCAAGCAAGGCATGATTTTACCCTAGGGCATGCCAGGGGCAATTTAAATATTATGTTTTTACTATTACATCTCATTTTGCATCTAAATCACATTGTTCCATTTTGTTTTCTATTTTATGTTACTACATTTCCATTTTATGATTAATTATCCAAAGGTTAATTTCTTCTTTTGTCTTAAAAGGTCATCTAAAATGACCTAGGGGGATTGATTGTTGTACCTCCAAGATCTATTATACAATAGCCTAAGTAGGCCCGCTAATGCTAGTTCTAATTTCTAATATTTCATGAGTTATCATGTAGGAATAGGTATTTTTGATATCATTGGATAAGAGGCCAAAAAAAGCTAAATCAACCACCAATCTAGATAATTGTTCTAATAATTTTATTCATTGAAGATTTGATCTAATTATTCATTCCAAGGCATGAAAGTGAAAGGCAATTAGTTTGCATCTAGGAATAATTTTTGTCATTTATTTTATGTGTTGTCTACTTTAAAGGTCTTCTAGAATAAACCCTAGGTTAGTGAGCATTCAAAAGATAGAATCATTTCAGGCCAGCTCTTGTATGCTTGCATTATGTTTTCAATTGTCCTATTCTATTTTCTGCATTGTCCTTTATCTTTTCAAGCTTAGATCTAGAAATGCCAAACCTTGGTGTTTTCTTAAAACTGAATACATTAAAATTTCTTGAATATCTTGAGGACTTGGAGTGAGTCCTTAAACTATTCCTAGTGAACCCTTTCCACTAGCATTGAGTGTAGAGCACAACATAGCCCCCGTGGTTCACCCTACAAAAGGTTCTCTCCTTGCATATCCAACATTTTGTTTAGGAATTGTATGTGGTAGGGTAGTGTTCTCCCTCTACATATTTGGTGAACCTGACGTGAACACTTCATTTTATTTCAAACACTAAGCAAGATCATTAATTATGTTTGAAAATATTTAACTAATTAAAATTTATTTTTTAGTGTTTTCCCCTATTTATTTTTCACTACTTCTAATGGCTCCTTTGCTTAGAACTCAAAGGAAATAATATGAGTCTCATTATGTTCCTTTGGAATATGATCATATTGATAGGTAAGACCCTAATATAGATCCAGAAGAGCAAGAAGAGATAGATATGGAAACCAAAACTAATCTTAATCCTTTTTGATGGACCTAATGGAAGTTATATATTTTCATCATTTGATCATATTTGGTAATTCGTGAAAGCTCATAAGGAAAATCTATTAGAATATGTGGAATGAGAAGCTCATATTGAAAAATAGGATGTTACTCCTTCCCCTCCCAATAGGTCTCCTTTGCTTCATCATGGTATTCCTACATCTCAATCCTTACACCGGAATAATGTTAAGAACCAAGTAACCTATGCCATTACTAATACCACCAATGTTGGAGGGAATATGCAAGTCCCTCTAACTAGTAATGGCCTTAAAAATTATTCTTAGTTTCCTCCTTCTTCCTCTAATATTAACATTATTGCTTATATTCCATAAAATTTTAGCTATCCACAAAATGCCACATACAACCAAAGTATCCAAAATGCCAACTATTCCTTGAAGAGTTTTGAGAAGACTGCAAATATGTTTGTTCATCATTTTAGTGCTTATATTGAAAAGGAATTGACTATGAGAGATCTATATGGTTTAAAGAAAAGTAAAGAATATTTTTTTTTTAGAATTCTTAGCTCGTTGGAGAAGTTTAGTTGGCCGATTAATACAACCTGTGTCTCATAAATATATGCTTGATATATTCATTGATAATTTACAAGAACAATTATCTTATGCTCTAGAAACTATTATTGTCACATATTTAGATAAATCAATTGTGTTAGAAAGAAAAGTGGAATAAGATCTTATTAGAATATGTTAGCTTAAGGTTAAAGAAGATAAGCCCATTAAGTATCAACCTAATAATAATCATATAGTAGCCAATAGTGATAGTAAGCCTATTAACAATGTCAATAATAGCCTAAAAAAGATTGTACTTTAGAAGCCTCCTCAAAGTAATTTCATGGGACTTAATATACCTATGAAAGAAGTTTTAAAACAACTATTGGATGCTAAGGCAATAGAATTACCTCTATTAAGACATCCAGATATTACATCGCATTGGTATAAGGCCAATCAATATTGCACTTACCATAGAATAGAAGGACATTAGATGAACACTTATAAGAAACTAAATCATGTGGTTCAAGACTTGATTGATGCAGGATGCATTGATTTAGGGAATCTCTAATCAAAAATTAATAAAAATCATACTCAAAAAGTTCCAACAACAAATCAAGACATAGGGATATTTAAGGATCCTCTACAAAAGCATGAGGAACAAGTAGCAAACCAAATGGCTCATCAAGATGATTCCCTACACCGTAGCAATATGGTTAGTATGGTTGGGGTAACTACAAGGAAACATGTTCATAATCAATAATATCAGCAAGGATAGATTTCAATATTGTAGCCTAGTATAGTTTTAAAGGAGAATTAGAGAAGACATTTAGCTACAAGGATTCCACCTATAGTGTTGAGACCACATTCATAGGTTTAATTTTATCTTCAGAAGTAGTTAGCTAGTACACCAACAAAGATATCAGTGTTAGAAATTTTGTAGACATCTCCCAATCACATAAATACTTTAATAAAATTTATATAACAGTAATTTTTTTCCCTAGACATCCCTCCTAATGCCATAGTCAACACCGTAGGTTCTTTTGGGATACATCATGTCTCATTCTTAGATTATGATAAACATCCCTCAAACTTACTTGGAGATTCATCACCTTAGTCACCATACTTATTGGGGATACCCTTATCAAGCAAGTTTTGATTGATAATGGATCATCCCTCAATTTGTGTACATATCAATTCTTTCAAAATTTTGGATTCAAAGAGGAATATTTAACAAAAATTGACATCATCATTAAAGCTTTCAACAATGAGTCCCAAGAGGCATGTGGTGTCATACCTCTTCCCTTAAAAGTGGGATTGAGAATATTAGACACTTTGTTTTATGTGGTACATTGTCTTGCATCTTCTAATATTCTTCTTGGGTGACCTTGGATCCATGTTATGAAGGTTGACCTTTATACTTTTCATTAGTGTCTCAAGTTTGAATTCAAGAATCAAGTTATCACCATTCTGGGCGACCCTCGACCATTTGAATTTTGTTCAAATATAGAGTTATCTCAAATTGATTATTATTCTTGTCCTTCAATTTTTTTAACATTTTCTCCATGTTCCTCATCTTAAATTTATGAGCATATTCAAAGTTTAAAAGTGAGTGAGGAACATAAGACCCATTCTTTCTCCTTAGATAATAATAATTAGTTTCTTCAGGAACCTCTTCTAGATCTAGCCAGGCTATCACCTTCACCCCAAACTATGGGATTACCTCATAAGAAGGGTGATGCTATACACATTGATATGTGTGTTTTCATATTCGAAGATATGGATTTTGAAGAAAAGCTCTATGGTAGCAACCCATCTCTCAATGAGCACTCTTTTTCTTAGTGTTATCTCACTAATTATTATCCCCTTCCTAAGCGAATCCTATCCAGTATGGGATATGCAAGTAAAGGATTAGGACCACAACATAAGGGTATTCAAGAGCCCTTGGATGTTGGGATTTGTCCTGGGATATGTGGTATAGATTTTATATCTAATAAGAATGAACCTTTATATTTTGAGGATGATGACCATATTATGACTTATGCAGAATATATGGAATATCAAAAGTTATCAATAAATGATAATAAAAGTGTTAATATTTTTTTTTCTCCTAATATTATGCCTTGTAATATGGTTGGTTTTGTCTGTTCTAAAAATAATATTGTTTTTGTAATATGCTAAAAAAAATATGTTGAGGAAATGTTATTATTATCATGCCATGGATGTTGAACGAAAAGCCTTAAGAGAGCTTCTCCATGATTTTGAGGACATATTTGATCCAAAACCTCATGGCATGCCCATTTATTTTGATAAGATGTATGGTGCATTTAGGATTTGCATTGATTTTAGCTCTCCATAAATTAAAACTACAATAATAAAAAATATAATAATAAAAATACAATATCACCAAGAGTTGTGAACAGTGTCAAATATATGTTGGAAGAAATAGAAATGCCTCCATGCCCTTGAAACCTATCCAGGTTGAAGAGCCCTTTCAACAGTGGGGGTTAGATTTCATTGGGATAATAGAACCTAATTCATCAGCTGGTCATAAGTATATACTAACAGCCACTTATTATTTCACCAAGTGGACCAAAGCCATTCTCGCTAAAAATGCTGATCAGGAAGTTGTGATTGAGTTTGTAGAAAGTTTGATTACCATATTTGGTATACCAGATTCACTAGTCTCAGATAATGGATCTGCCTTCGTCGGAGCAAAGATGATTGAGTTTGCCACTAGGTATGGTATATACCTAAAAACTTCTTCCAATTATTACCCATAGGGTAATGACTTAGCTAAGTCTACAAATAATAATCTTCTTAGAATCCTAAAAAGGATGCTGGAAGATAACAAAAGAAACTAGCATTCCTTGATAAACTGAGCGCTATGGGCTGACATAATTTCAATCAAGAAATCCATCAATACGTCACCCTACACTTTAGTTTATGGAAAATAAGCTATTTTTCCCATACATATGGAGATACCAGCATTGAAGCTACCGAATCAGATGAACGAAGAAGAAGGTCAACCGATGGATTCCCGACTAATGCAGCTCTTACAGTTAGAAGAACAAAGAGAGCAATCATACAATCACAATTAGAAGCATATGACAGATACTGAAGGATGGTTCAACAAAAAGACAACTGCTAGAAAATTTAGAGTGGGAGACTTGGTTTTGAAATGGAATGTAAAGAAAGCTAAGCTAGGTAACCATGATAAATTCGATGCTTTTTGGGAGGGACCATTTGAAATTGTTTCAGAGAAACAATTCAATGCTTTTGAGTTGAAAGATCAATATGGATTGGTTCTTCCCATCACAGTGAATGCATTTCACCTAAAGTTATATTTCTATTGAGAAAGCAGAAAAGGAATTATATGTACAGTATAATATAAGTATATTCAGACAATATTTGTAAATATTACCGTTTTTCAGCCTTAACACAAAATTTCAGTCGCAGCCAATCAGAAGTCGACATTTTTTTTTAATAGAGATACTAAGGTATAGAGAGATTTTTGACGAGGTAATGTTCACTTTTAATCTAAGTGCATTTTCTTGTGTTCTTTGTCTTTCTCTAAAATATTATTTTTACAACTGCGCTGGTGACTCCATTTCCCAATGGATGAAGGCCTGGTCCCTATTTTTATGAGCAAAAATTCCCCCGAAAGGCGCCAAGAATGTTAGTCAAAAAGTGACTAACTACAGAAAAACAACTGATGCACCTTTTTGCATATTTTCCAAGAAGACTGAAGTGGCCCATATGCTAAAGATCAAAGAAAAAGCAAAACACCGCAAGGAGGAAAAAGTGTCACGATTTTGCGACATGTTGCATTTTGGCAGTCCAAAACAAAGAGAAATAGTAAGGAGGAAAAAGTGTCGCAATATCGCGACATGTCGCATTTTCCTGGCCAAGAGCAACAGAAGGGAGCAAGGAGGCAAAAGTGTCGCGATATCGCGACATGTTGCATTTTTGTGGTCCCAAGCAAATAAAAAGAGCAAGGAGGAAAAAGTGTCGCGATATCGCGACATGTTGCATTTTTGCGGTCCAAAGAAAATAAAAAGAGCAAGGAGGAAAAAGTGTCGCGATATAGCGACATGTTGCATTTTCACGGTCCAAAGCAAAGAGAAAGAGCAAGGAGGAAAAAGTGTTGCGATATCGTGACATGTTGCATTTTCGTGGCCAAGAGCAACAGAAGGGAGCAAGAAGGCAAAAGTGTCACGATATCATGACATGTTGCATTTTCGCGGCTAGAAGTGGCAGAAGAGCAAAGTAAGAGATGAATGTCACGATTTCGTGACATGTCTCATTTTTGCGGCTGGAGGTGGCAAAAGAGCAAAGCAAGGAAAGAATGTCATGATTTCATGACATGTCACATTTTCATGACCATCTAAAAGGAAATAAAGGAAATACATAGGAATGTCACAATTTTACGACATGTCGCATTTTTGTGACCTCCCAAAAGAAATGAAGGAAAATACATAAAGATGTCGCGATTTCGTGACATGTCGCATTTTCGTGGCTGAAAGTGACAGAAGAGCAAAGTAAGAGATAAATGTCACGATTTTGTGACATGTCTCATTTTCATGGCTAGAGGCAGCAAAAGAGCAAAGCAAGGAAAGAATATCATGATTTCGTGATGCGTCAAATGTAAAGGAATAAAATGTATTTTTGGCAATCAAATGCATGCACTGACACCAAGAAGTGATTTATGACATGATTATCAGAAATCCAGGATAGAACAGGCTTGCTAGATGATTGAAAATGTGACAGGCTCATCTAGAATCTAATCTATAGAGAAGATATCTAATTCATAGAAGACTTGTTGTGTATTATTAAAAATTGTAGATGATTGCTTGTAAAATAGTAAGATGTACTTAGAAAAAGATACTCTTTTCGGGTATATATAGGGGTGAGCGACTCCAGAAAAAGGGTCGGATCTTGGACATTTACAAGACTGAATGCATGTAGTTCGAATACAAGCAATAAAATCACATCTCCCATTGGCTTATGGTTCATATCGTGCAAGTGTATGTATTAATGTTCTTCATTTCTGCTTACAATATTGAATTGTAAATTGAGTTTATTCTTATATATGAACTTTCACAATACATAAATCATATTTCTGGAATGATAATCTAATATATAGGCATGTTAAACAAAATATTAGAAATCATATATGAAATTATATAATTTCTGCATAGAAATGTGTTTAAATTCTTTGGATAGAAGTATGTAAATCTTTCTTCGTTGTTGTCTAATCTGCACCATATATTAGATCTAGCTTTGGCTATATTTCCCTCTCTTTCAGTATTACTTCCTTCCCATTTTCCCATTAAAAACTTCAAGGAACCAGCCTTCTTTGGAGATCAGGCAAAAAGTATCAAACCTTCTCTTCTTTTCAATGTTGACAAAATCTAAGGCGCAACTAAACAACCCAAGGTAGATTTTGTTCCAACAGGACCATTTATAGTTCCAAAGCAAAAGTGTCATGGCATAAGCAAAAGCATTATTAACGCTTTTGCCTCCATGGTAGTGCTTTTACAAAATTTAGCTTTTTGACCATTTTTTGTCCAATTTGATTAGAAATTATCATCTTTACAAAAGTGTTGGAGCATTGTCACCACCAACACCATTAACCATTTATAAAAATCATAAAAATTGAATCTAAGCATCGATGCGTTGCATATTTAAGCCAAAGCACTACCAAATTATAGGTTTGATGGTGCTACCGCTCCCTACTTTAGTCATAGTGATAGAACGAGAAAGTGTTGTTTGTCGACAAAAGAATCGACAATGCTATTGCTCACCTAGTGGTACTTCTTCCATTGAGTACATAGTTTCTCTTTCTATCGTTTATAACAATTCAATCTCACCTCTAAACAGGAGTTTGATACTCGTTAAGGGAGCTACATAATCTCCTCCATTTTAGGTACATTGTTTCGCTTCCACTACATCTATTTTCTATCGATTTTATAGTTGAATGAAAGCACCATCCAAAATAAGTACCATCAATGACACTTACATATGACTAGTAGCGCTTTAGCCAATGGTGCTTCTGTGAAACCACAGTTCTTTTGCTTCTTTGGGAGAAAATCAAGCTTTTCTAATCCATATTCGTTCATAAAAGAGTTAAAAGAAATTAAAGAAGCTCAAAAAATGGAGCAATCTACTCCAAAGGACTCCCAATCTAAGCCTAACACTAAATAAGTCGATCTAAAAACTATTTTTACTTGTTCTTATCAAAGTTTTATTTCCATTAAAAGAGAACAAAGACCTAGAAGTGACACAATGCATGAATTCTTATGGAAATCTCCTCATATGTTTACCCTTTGATATTTTTAACATTCCTTTATAACTTGCAGATTGTATGGTATACAAGGTTGATGTTATAAGAGATGTTAGAGTGGTTGATGGTGGTTTTAAAGACGTGTTGTTTATTGATAAGATCAGGATGATTTTACTTTATGTTTATAACTTATAGTGATGTTTATTGATAAGATTATAGAGTTGAGTGTCATAAAGACGTTTGTTATATTATAAACCTAAAGTTAGATTTTGGGATTATCGTTATGGATAAGTTAGATAAAGATAATCTTTCTAAGTGTCATGAAGCCATATATACCTAATGTTTATTATTATCTTCTTCTATGCTTGAAGAATATGACTTATGACATGAAAGATTAGGTCGCATCAATTTTAAGAGCATTTCTTTTATAAATGATATTAAAATAACTAATGACATTTCTCAAATAACCTTGTCCAATGGTACTTACGTAGATTGCATAATTCAGAAGATCCATAAAGAACCATAATCCAATGTAAAAATCAACATGCAAGTAAAAAACTTACACTTAATACATAATGCATGGTGATTTGTTAGAAGCTATAAAAATATTATATCTTAACAGTTACATGCATGCACTCAGTCTTGTTGATAATAAATTTAGGAGAACATGAGTTTACCTTTTGAAATCTAGAGGTGAAATACTTGATTTCTTTACCCAATTTCATGTTTTTATTGAAAACAATCTAACTATAAGTTAAAAAATCTTATGATTAATAATGGTATTGAGTATTGTAATAGTGGATTTCTTGATCATATAAAATATCATGGAATCGAGGATGAAAAAATAATGCTATAATCACTAGAGCAACGTAGTGTTGTTGAATGGAAACATCAAAATACCGCTAAAATGGCTAAATAGTTACCTCGTGCCATGAACATGTATTATAAATTTTGATCTAAAGCAATATATTTTATTTTATATTTAATCAACCAAACTCCTACCAAAGTTGTAAGGAGTTCATTCCTAAACAATCTTACAAAGGGAAGGGGACAAGCTTAAAGCAGTCATCTATCTTTGGTTTGCCTACATTTTTCACGCCCCTAAAGTAAAAAAGAACAAGTTTAGAATATAAACATGTTCCTCATAGATTTGTTGGTTGTGTTGAAAATTTTAAAACATATAGAGTTTATAATCCTAAAACAAATAAGGCTGTAAATCAGAAGAAAATTTTATATTAATGAGGATGGAGTGCATAGTTACACCAAAGTAAGCATTGTTGCATTTTAAACATAATGATGATAATGTTAAATATATAGATGAGGAAATAGATAGTGCAAATAATCTAAATATTGAATGTTAGTGTAGAAGATCATTCTACTTCTACTTCTAATTTGTAATCAAATCAAAGTCCTAAGTGTTTCAAAAATATTATTCAAGAAAGTGATTAGTGTTTGAGTATGCATGCTCTAAGTCAAACTAGAAGAAAAAGTTAGTATAATTAGTCATTGACATCCAAATCAACAAAAAATAATGATATCTAACTGCATTCTCTACATAGGTCCGAGGTGTAGACCAATTGGTTCATCCAAACCCCATAAGGGGGGGGGGGGCGGTCAAAGGGGGCGCCCGGAGGGGCCTGCCCCCCCCCCTAGTGCTTTCAACGGCGGAAAGGTTTAAAATTATTATGGGGCCAGGGGGGGGGGGGGGGGGGGCCGGGGGGGGGGGGGGGGGGGGGGGGGGGGGGGGGGGGGGGGGGGGGGGGGCCCCCCCCCCGCGGGGGGGGCTACCGATTCCACCATGTAAATTCAAAAAAAAAAAAAAAAACTGCATTCTCTAGAATGACATAATATTTATCATAAAAGATCACGCTTTCATAATATAATTCTTTGACGGGTAATCAAAATTAGGATCTAGTTCTCGCTTAAAGATATACATTTAATTTGTTAAGAATGCTTGTTTAAAATAAATCTTGTTTCTTCAAACAAATTAATAAAATACAAAACTAGATTAGTTGTAACATTATTTTATTTAATTGAAGGCATAGTTTAAAAGGAAACTTTTGCACTTGTTGCTTGATACACACAACAAAACTAGTCTTAACTTGAGCTATAAAAATAAATTAAAAACTGTCAAGTGGATGTCGAAAATTTATTTCTAAATGGCCATTTGGATGATTAAATTTACGTGTTCTAACCTGATAATATTATTAAGAGAGGCAAATAGTACTTTTATAGGAGGATAAAGAAATCAATTTATGGCATGAAACAACATGCTAGAGAATGACATTTGAAATTTGATGATTATTAAATTCCTCAAGTATTTTCTTGAAGTAAGAGTGATCCTAACCACCATAATAATAATAATAGAGCTTGGTTGTAGAAGGTACTTCCAAGGGGTGGCTATGTATTCTTGGTCATACAAAGAAAAATATAACTATTTTGGACATTGAAGGTTTAAAGGTATAGATAATTTTCTAAATAGAACCTTCATAGACATAGTAGTTTTTATTTATCATTAGGTTTCATATTAGACTTTTAAAATTTACAAAAGGTTCAGGATTGTTAGACATCTATTTCCTTCATTCATAATATACAAATAAGAATCTACCTTTTGCACCTATTCAAATATTTTAAGTAGTTGTTTTAATATTTTCATATAATTTTAAGATAGGTGTTATTCGAATATTTTAGAGCTTAACATCTTATATAAGATATGTACAATATTAGTAGATAGGTTTATGTGATGTAAATCCAAGTTATATGCCATTTATTTAGGGTTATGCATAGCGGCTATTTATCGCCAAATTGACTAAAATTAGGATTTTCAAATTTTGGAATTGGCTAATATTTGGAACCATTGACCAGGGCCCATTAGCCAAAAAATTCTAGGTGTAATTTTTTTGGGTCGATTCACCCCAATTTTATAATAATTTGACCATTTTATATTTAAATTTCCAACATTGCCCCTAATAATAGCGAACCTTCTACATGCGTTCGGATACTATGTGATTGGATTTCGAAACTGATTCGCCAAATTTTTATAAATACATTTTGGGGTTGACCCCTTATGCATAACCTTGCATTTAAGATTTTTGGGGGAGAATAATTTAAAGACATTTAAACACATTTAATTATAAAATTCTTGATGTAAAGGTTCTAACTCCTTCGTTATAAATTTTTGTGTAAATATATATAAGTGTAGGCACCCAATTTTAAACACATCATCAACGTATAAACTTTCTGGCATCTTCATCAATCGACCAATCAAGCATATTTAGGACCAAATAGGGACCATTTATTGTTCCAAAATAAAAGCATCATGGCATGAGCGAAAGCGTTGGAAATGCTTTTGCCTCCATGGTAGTGCTTTCGTAAAATTTAACTTTTTGACAATTTCTCATCCAATGTGACTAGAAGTTTTCATCTTTACAAAAGCGTTGGAGCACTATCATCGCCAACACTATTAACCATTTATAAAAATTATAAAACTTGAATCTATGCATAAATATATATCGCATATTTAAGGTAAAGCACCACCAAATTATAAGTTTTATGGTGCTATCGCTCTCTACTTTAGTAATGCACCTTGACAGGGCCATAACTTTTGCTCCGAGTATCCGTTTTAGCCCGTTATTTTTCTAGAACGTGCATAATTGCATGGAGAACTTAAGAAAAGTGGCCCAAATGTTTGCGGAGCCAAAAATACCTCTAGGAGGCCCAAAATTAGCTTTTAATGTAATTTTATATTTTTGCAACTGAAAAGTGATCATAATTATTAGTGTAGAACTAGAGGGGGGTTGCTATCTTGGGGCAGCAGGTGTTATTGAATAACGAGTGCATGATTCCATTTTGGATGCCATCCGAGCCCTATTTTTAGGGTTACTAAAAATAGCAAGTGTGTTTCTAAAAATATAAAGTGACTAAAAATAGTAAGGGGGTAACGTAGGCTAGGGTTTTTCTTTTTGGGGAGTGTAAGGAGTTGGAGATTCTATTGTAAGGGGGGTGTGAATTCAGATAATGAAAAGAATTATTTGCAGGTTTTCTTTTACTGGCATATTTTGTATGATGTCCTGTCTTGTAGTTTTACCCTTGGAGTCCATTGTCGGTCTCCTGCAGTGAATTTACATTATTTAGTCACAGTCATAGAACTAGAAAGTGTTGCTTGTCAGTGAAAGCATCGATAACGCTATTGCTCAGTTAGTGGTGCTTTTGCCACCGAGTACATAGTACTACTTTTATCATCTATAACATCACAATATCACCTATAAACAAGAGTTTTATGCTGGTCAAGGAAGCCACATAACATCCTTCATTTTAGGTACACCCCTTTACTTCTGCTACATCTCTTTTTAATTTATTTTATAGATGAATGAAAGCACCCTCCAAAATAAGTATCATCGATGACGCTTACATGGGACTAGTAGCACTTTTTTTGTGGTGCTTCTGTGAAACTAGAGTGGTTTTGCCTCAATAGAATAAAATAGGGCTTTTCTGATCCATGTTCTTTAATAAATAAGTTAAAAGAAATTAAGAAAGCTAAAAACATGGAGTAACCTACTCCAAGGTACTCTCAGTCTAGACCTATCATTAAACATAATAAGTAGCACAACAAGCCGATCTAAAGACTATTTTTACTACACATCACAATTGCAAAACTAATTGTAGCGACCAAGTATTTAGCAACGTACTTGTAGATTGAGATAATTGTACAAGGAAATATTTATCATTAGCCATCAAAAAAATCGGCCATAACTTAGCTATGATGCTCATTTAAAAACATTTTAAATGAGTTATTGACTAAATGTATCAATAACCATAAGAAATATTGTTGATGAGCCATTTTTTTTGTTAGCGAGTAGCGATATAGGCACCCAAGTTCTTCTGGATCCCTTCGACCATTATTTGGTCTATTTGAAAGGCCTTCTCCAACACCATGTTAGATATGGGAGGATTCGATGCAAAAAAAACATTTGGAAGAAGAGAAGCATCGGCATTCTGGCTATTGAGCCCTGAAAGCGCACTTGCAGTCGTATTTCCAACGTTCTGTAGAAAATGCACGAGTCCTTTCGAAAACACAAACACTTCTCCTAGATATAGCATTTGCGAGAAGAGTGTATTGTTAGTATCCATGAAACCAACCGCAATTGTTCCATACATAACAAATACCAACTCAGAAGCTCTGGGATGGTTATGAGGAGGAAGCTCTCACCATTTGAAAACTAAAGATGAAATACTTGATTTATTTACCAAATTTCATGTTTTTATTCAAAACTAATCTAATTATAGGTTAACAACTCTTATGATTGATAATGGTATTGAGTATTGTAATAGTGAATTTCTTGATCATATAAGCATAAAAAATAATGCTATATAATCACTAGAACAACATACCGCTATTGAATGGAAATATCAAACCGCCACTAAAATGGTCAAATAGTTGCTCCATGCCATGAATATGTATTATAAATTTTGATCTAAAGCAATATATTTATACTGTATTTAATCAACGAAACTCCTACCAAAGTTTTAAGGAATTCATTCCTAAAGAAGCTTGCAAAGGGAAGGGGATAAACTTAAAGCACATGTCTATCTTTGGTTCACCTACATTTGATCATGCCATTGAAGTTAAAAAGAACAAATACATAACATGAACATGTTCATCGTAGATTTGTTGGTTATGTAAAAAATGTTATAAATTAGAAGATATGTTTATAATAATGAGCATGCGGTGCTTAATTATTCCAAAGTAAGCATTGTTGCTTTTAAAATTAATGATGATAATTTTGAATATATAGATGACGAAATCAATAACGTAGTCAAATCTAAAGATAGAATATTAGTGTAGAAGATCATTCTACTTCTAATGTGCAATCAAATCAAAGCCCTAAGCGGTCAAAAACCTTGTTCAAGAAAGTGATGGTTATTTGAGTATGCATGCTCCAAATCAAACTAGAAGAAAAAGTTAGTATAATTAGTCATTGATATCCAAATCAATAAAAATTAATGATATCTAACCACATTCTCTAGAATGACATAATATTTATGGGAAAATATCATGCTTTCATAATATAATTATTTGATGGGTAATCAAAATTAGGATCTAGTTCTCACTTAAAGATATACATTTAATTTGTTAAGAATGCTTGTTTAAAATAAATTTTGATTCTTAAAATGAATTAATAAAATATACAACTAGATTAGTTGTAACATTCTTTTATTTAATTGAAGGTGTAGGTTATAAGAAAACTTTTTCTCTTGTTGCTAGATGCACACAACTAGACTAGTCGTAACTTTAGATATAAAAATAAATTTAACAAGTGTATCAAATGAATGTAAAAAATACATCAAGTGGAATTACCTGAACCAATTATATTCCTCAATATTTCAAGGAGGAGATCCAAATTTGAATCTTTCCAAAAAATACATGGATGTTTCAAGCCCATATAACCCATTGAAAAAAATTGATGCCAAAAATACATTTCCAAATGGACATTTGGATGATTAAATTTACATGTTCTAACCTGATAATATTATTAAGAGAGGCAAAGAGGATTTGGTTTTGAAGCAATATTGATACTAACTATCATAATAATAATTCAAACAATCATATTGTTACCATTGTATTGTATGCTAATGAATAAATATTACCTCTAGTTATGCTTCTTTAATTCATGATACGAGGTCCATATTAAGCTAAGCAATGAAGGTGACTTATTTTGATATGTTACATTATTTTTTAGGAGTGCAAGTTAAGCAAAAATTAGACCTAACTTTGTGTTCTCTAACAGACATATGCTTAAGATCTGATAGTTCAATTACATAGGAAAGAATCTAAAATTGAAACCTAATCCTTTTGAACTTGGAATTAGATTATTGAGTGGTATGAATTCCTATTATATTGTTCTCACATTTACAATCATCTTATTAGTTAAATTATTTTACAGATACTAAACCTACTATTGCATTTAATATAGGATTAATGTGTAAAATTATGCCAAATCCTTATGAAACATATTTGGAATCTAGAAAATAAATTACTAGATATGTAAAAAGAGCATTACACTGTAGACACACATATTGTCATTCATGTAACATTGTTTTAAGTGTTTTTACAAATATTGATTGGGCAAGAGGTACTAATATGATTGATAATGGTATTGAGTACTGTAATAGTGAATCTCTTTATCATATAAGGATGAAAAATAATGCTATATAATCACTAGAACATCATACTATTTTTGCATCGAAACATCAAACCACCACTAAAATGGCTAAAAGGTTACTCCCTGCCATGAATATGTATTATAAATTTTGAGCTAAAGCAATATATTTTATAGTGTATTTAATCAACCAAACTCCTACCAAAGTTGTAAGGAATTCATTCCTAAAGAAGCTTGCAAAGGGAAGGGGATAAACTTAAAGTACTTGTATATATTTGGTTCACCTACAATTGTTTATGTTGTTGAGGTAAAAAAGAACAAATTCATAATATGAAAATGTTCCTCATAGATTTTTTGGTTATGTTGAACAATTAAAAACATATAAAATTTATAATCCTAATATAAAAAATGTTATAAATTAGAAGATATGTTTATAATAATGAGCATGCGGTGCTTAATTATTCCAAAGTAAGCATTGTTGCTTTTAAAATTAATGATGATAATTTTGAATATATAGATGACGAAATCAATAACGTAGTCAAATCTAAAGATAGAATATTAGTGTAGAAGATCATTCTACTTATAATGTGCAATCAAATCAAAGCCCTAAGAGGTCAAAAATATTATTCAAGAAAGTGATGGGCATTTGAGTATGCATGATCCAAATCAAACTAGAAGAAAAAGTTACTATAATTGTTCATCGATATCCAAATCAATAAAAATTAATGATATCTAACCACATTCTCTAGAATGACATAATATTTATGGGAAAATATCATGCTTTCATAATATAATTATTTGATGGGTAATCAAAATTAGGATCTAGTTCTCACTTAAAGATATACATTTAATTTGTTAAGAATGCTTGTTTAAAACAAATTTTGATACTTAAAATGAATTAATAAAATATACAACTAGATTAGTTGTAACATTCTTTTATTTAATGGAAGGTGTAGGTTATGAGAAAACTTTTGCTCTTGTTGCAATATGCACACAAATAGACTAGTCGTAACTTTAGCTATAAAAACAAATTTAACAAGTGTATCAAATGGATGTAAAAAATGCATCAAGTGGCATTAGCTCAACCTGTTAGATTTCTAAACATTTCAAGGAGGAGATCCAAGTTCAAATCTTGGTAAACAATACATGTATAATATCCATAGTACCACTCTATGGTGATGATGTTATACGATTGGGGCCAATTTTAAGCCCATATAACCCATTAAAAAACAAATGGATGTCAAAAATACAATTCTAAATGGACATTTGGATGAATAAATTTACATGTTCTAACCTGATAATATTAGTAAGAGAGGCAAAGAGCATTCGGTTTTGAAGCAAGATTGATACTAACTATCATAATAATAATTCAAACAATCATATTGTTGCCATTGTATTCTATGCTAATGATTAAATATTACCTCTACTTATGCTTCTTTAATTCATGATACGAGATCCATATTAAGCTAAGCAATTAAAGTGACTTATATAGACACATTACATTATTTTTTAGGAATGCAAGTTAAGCAAAAATTAGACCTAACTTTGTGTTCTCTAACAGACATATGCTTAAGATCTGATAGTTCAATTACATAGGAAATATGCTAAAGTTGTTTCTAATCCTTTTGAAATTGGAATTAAATTATTGAGTGGTATGAATTCCTCTTATATATGTTAAATTATTTTACAAATAATAAAGTTGCTATTCCATTTAATGCAGGATTAATATGCAGAGTTATTTCAAATCCTTATGAAACATATTTAGAATCTAGAAAATAAATTAATAGATATGTGAAAATAACATTACAATGTAGACACACATATTTTCATTGTTCTAATATTGTTTTAAGTGTTTTTACAAATACTAACTGGGAAATAGGTACTAATAACCATAAATCCACTCTCAATTACTCTAATTTAGTAAAATGAAAATTATCTTCATTTGAAGTTTAATACAAATGTCACACTCGATCTACAATTGGAGTAATTAATTAAGAATACATATTGAATATATTGGACTTCACCAAAATCCTTCATGAAACTTCTTTTTTATAACCTAAGTGTAAAGTGTTGGCAAAATATCCTAGTTTTTTTATGATATAATCAAACAAATTAATCTATATCATCATTTTATGAGATAATTATTTGGCTCAAAGATAGTTTATCTCTTGTATTGTCTTATAAATTATCCAATGATTACTCTCTTGACTAAGCCACCAAATAAGCAGAAACTCCTTTAGTGTTGCAGTAAATTATGACTAACAGACGTTGACATGAAGAGGAAGCAATACTAAGGTCAATATTCTTAAGATAAAATAAATATTAGGGGTGCGTGAGTAGTATAAATCTCACTTTATTTTAAGGCTCAATCTAGGTCTTAGGAAAATATTTATTATTCTTGTAAATTGATGAGAATAATATATAAAAATATTATTTCTCTACGCTCTTCATATGTGTTGTCACTCATGTTAGAATATATTTCAGCATTTCTTTCATTAGTTAATTCAATTCTAATGATATTATATTGTTAGAATTGATTAATTTAGGCTAGTTGTTATTTTTTTACAACTGCACCTATATTGGTCTCGGGTGGTTCCATAACCTCCGGACTAATCCTGGCCCTAATGTATTATTTACACTTCATCAAATAATTGAATTGTTGTTCCTCTTCTCACATGGTATCAGAGCTTACCACCACTCTCTCTCTGCTACTCTCATTTTTTAAATGATCTTGTAGTAGCGTGAGAAAGAAGCATTTGAGGAAGAGTTTTTTTTTTTTGGAGGCGATTTTTCGAGGCTAAGATTTTTGGTAGCGAAGTTGAGAAAACTTGGTTTTATTTTTTGAGGCAATTATTTCAATTTTTGGAATTCAAACAAGCATGGTCGACAAATCAAAGAAGCACGATCAAAGATCAAATGAGGTAAATAAGGTTCGAAGATCGAAGTGGATTTCAAAGACTCATGACGAAGCTCGACATCCAACACCAAGGTTGCTTAGCCAAGTGCAAGAGGAGAGCTTACAACCTCTCGGGTAGGAATTCCCGAGAGGAGATGCTCCTCTATGGAGGAGAAACCCTATTAAAATCCTAACGAAGTCACTGTGCCCTTGATATGGGACATTGAGTCCTAAAATACAAACGCTCAGATTTGTGAATATGCCATCACCTATGTCACCTGCGTCAACAGAATAAACCAAGACGTATTTTTCCTTAATTTTGAGGCCAGTAGATCAAACATCTGCAAATTTTCTTGGTGAATGAGGTAAAATCCGAG
Source organism: Wollemia nobilis (assembly GCA_028583015.1). NCBI lineage: Eukaryota > Viridiplantae > Streptophyta > Pinopsida > Araucariales > Araucariaceae > Wollemia > Wollemia nobilis. The sequence continues at coordinate 1,001,666 of JAQPPZ010002593.1, forward strand.
TCATTTCATTGGATTGAAATTTTATTTTAGCTCTCGGATCTTTCCTCAAAGCATTTTTTCCTCCCGGACGACATCAATGGAAAAATTAGACAAACATTTTAGAGCAGTTTTCTCCACTTGGTTTGGTTGCAAACTGTTCTATTCTTCCTCTGTGATCTCTATCCATCATTTTGATACATCTGTGGCACGTTTTTGGTTAAAAATATATATTTTTTCGCCTGCCACCCGAGCGCCACCCTGATGCCATCGGTGCTCCGCTCCCGAGCTACATCGACTGCCACTCCTCTTCATTGCCCGAGCTCCACCTAAGGTGGCAGAGCAACCACACATTCTTCAAAAGGTACGTCAAAGCTATTTGAGTATGGCACCGAGAATAGTTCTAGGATCAGCCCACAGGCTCATCGGTTATGAGCCGAGTGGTAAGGGCTCTGGGAGCCCTCGGGTCACGGGTTTGAGTCCCGTCGACCCCCCCACCCCCCTGCTCAAAGGTATAATTTTTTTTTTTATTAAAGTTTTTGTTTTTGATTTTCTCTAATCAAAGTTAAATTAAATATAATTTTAATTTATTTTATCATAGTTTAAAGGTTATTTTTTTTTAAATAATTTTTTTTACTATGTAGAATAAAGTTATTTTTTTTAACTTTGATTATAAAATAATGTTTTAAAATGCTTTATAAAGGAAAATTTTTTAGGAGGGAGTGATTTTTTTCAAAAAATCAAGGGGGGATTAAGAGTAATTTTTTGAAAAAGCAAAGTTTGGCATTATTGTAAAGGTGCATTTTTGGCAGCGTCCGAAACCTAGTGGGTTATTTCTGTGAGCACTTTTATTTTGTATGTTGCATTTTTTCCTTCTTTCACACTACATCATTTAAGTTAAAATCAAACACTCCCTAAGTCCTCGAAATAATTAAAATCCATATGTATAATTTATTGCACTGTAGCATTCGGTATTTGTGATACCTTTGGCAAAAAATTATAGGTAAAGCTATCGTTATTGCGCTACTGTATATGTCGTCTAATATAGCTACCACAATGATGTCTAAGCTTGTTCTCTATTAATCGTCGGGGATAGATAAGTTTGCAATTTTGCTATTTTTTACTCAATCCACTACCCCAATCACTTTCATGTTTAGGCTTAAATCTAGATGAAAGTTCGGATATCCAAAGTGTTTAGGGGAAGTTACGCCCCACGCATGAAGATTGAAGGCTTTCTAAGGTCGATGCCATAAACGAGGTGATTCCCTTTCAGTACCGCCTAAGTACCACGTATCGTATAATCATTAAAATTACCTACAATCTCCCTCACATAAGGGCGGATAATTTTTCTAGTTTTTCAAAATACCTATAGTCTCCCTCACGTAAGGGTGGGTATTTTATATGGTATAACGACCTGGAATTAAGGTATATCGAAGGGAAGATCATTTGGTGTTATAAGGAACCTTCACAATGTCTGTAAAACTAATGACTGATGCTCATCAGTTATTGAAAGGTTCAAATTATACACCATGGAAAAATAAAATGAAGGTAATCCTAGAGATGGATGATCTTTGGGAAATTGTGTCTAGAACAACAGTACAACCTTCATCTTCAGATAGAGCCACAACTCCATCTACTGATCATAAATACTTTGACAGAAAAGATAGCAAAGAAAAGGTGCTCATTCTGCTTGTTGTTTTTGATGAATTTCAACCTCATATTTTTGACTGTACAAATAGTAAAGCGGCATGGGATACCCTTAAAACTATATATGAAGGGAAGAATGACTCCACCATTCTATTTATTTAGTATCAATTACATATTCTAAGCATGAAACAAGGAGAGACGATTGAAAACTTTCTTTGCAGAGTGTCTGAGTTGAAAGGAAAATTGAATTCCTTAGCAGCAATAGTTGATGATAAGCTCCTTATCTCAGTGGTAATGAGAGCTCTTCTATATTATTTTAGAGTGTTGCTTACCTTATTTCATGTATCATAGAGATAAGTTACCTATGTTGAGTTGGTAAATATGCTTCAAGAAGAGGATGCACGCTAACTACAGTGAGATGATTCTTCTAACACTACCCTATACACCAAAAGGAAGGGGTAAAACAAGAAGAAGGTTAATTTTCATAAGGGAGGTAGTTATCAAAAGGATTCAAAAGGGAAACAAACTCAACCTCAATAGAAAAAGAGATATTGCAAGATCTGTGACAAAGAAGGTCATGATACAAACATATGTTGGTATAAGAATAAACAATCAAAATAGAAAGGCTAGAACAAACCATAAAATAATAAACAACAGCAAGTGAATATTTTTGTTGAAGAATCTGACATAAATTTTGAAAGAGCACACAAAGTGCTTATGACTACCACAGTATCCAAGTAGACGGATCCTATTTGGTATGTCGATTCTAGAGCCAGTAAACACATGACTGGTGACAAATCATGGTTTGAGTCTTTTGAGGCCAAAGAGGGTAAACCTGTCACTATTATCGATGATAAAACCTACAAGATTTAGGTAGAAGGAACATCTTCTATTACTCTTCCTAATGGCAAGTTCCATATTGAGAAGGTTCTCCATGTTCCAGGATTGGCAAACAACTTGTTGTCAGTCACACGAATTTTGAACAAAAATATGGTTGTAAAATTTAGTGTTGAGGGGGGAAAGAATTGTTGTTCTATCACCAGGATGGGTAAGAACATTCCAACCGTTTCATATAAGCATGGCTTATTTTCCCTAGATACTATCTCTTCTCTAGATGTAGCCATGATTGTCTCTACAAAGGAGGCAACTTCCGTATGGCACGATAGATATGGACATATGAGTTCTGGTTACTTACTTGAGTTAAGTAAGTATGCAATGGTAAAGGGTCTTCCTTCCCTTTCAACCACATTGCTATTTTGCTCTGACTACTTGGTAGGAAAGCAGCATAGAGTGCCTTTTGAAAGGAGCTCTACAAGAGCAAATAAACCTCTGGAGTTGGTTCACATCGATATTTACGGTCCTTTAACTCCCAATAGTTATGGGGGTAAGAGGTATTTTTAGTTATTCATGGATGATTACTCACAAAATATGTGGGTATTCTTTCTTCAACTAAAATCTGAAGCATTTGGCTTCTTTCAACAATTCAAGAAATCTATTGAAAATGAGTCAGGGACTTCTATAAAGTCCCTTCGCTCATATCGAGGGGGGGAGTTCACCTCTAAAGAAATTTTTGAGTTCATAACTGAAAATGGGATCATACAAAATTTGACTACTACTTATACTCCTCAACAAAATGGAGTTGTTGAAAGAAGAAACCGTTTCATCATGGAAATGGTTCGTTGCATGCTCACAGGAGCTAGAATTGGGAAACAATATTGGACAGAAGCTGTCACCATAGTAGTATATATTTTGAATAGGGCACCCACTAAGGCCTTACAAGGAATGACTCCATAGGAAGCATGGAGTGGTAGTAAACCCTCCATATCTCATCTACGCATTTTTGGTTGTAAAACATTCATGCACATACCAAAATAAAATAGAAAGAAGCTATATGAGAAAACATTGAAGCACATTCTTCTTGGGTATGATGAGCACTCCAAGGGTTATCGATTGATTGATTCTTTAACAAATAAAATACACATCAGTAGAGATGTAGTTTTTTATGAGGCTTTCACATCAGAAAACACATCAAATGTATACCTAGACCTTGTGGAAACTAATGTTGAGAAGTCTCCTTCATCCAAGGTTGGAGGTCCTTATTCATATTCTTCATCACCATAGAATAAGAATCCAAAGTGGTATACAAGTAAATTTAGATACTCTAAGCTATCCACTCCACCAGACTTCACATTGGATAGGCCTCGTACTCGTACTCGCAACATGGCTCGACAGGAGAAAGCTACAATAGATATTACTGGGGTTGATGATCTGTGCCAATATTTTGAGGAACTTTCTATAGATCCAGAGAGAGATACAGAAGATATCGATATTGATTATGATAGGGTGTTAATGTCCTCAATAGATTAACTTGAACCTGTATCAGTGCAAGATGCTCTTGGTGAGCCTCAGTGGAAGGTCGGTATGGATGTAGAGTATAAGTCTCTAATGAAAAATAAAACTTGGAAGCTTGTCGATATGCCATACGAAAATAAGCCCATAGGCTACAAATGGGTGTATAAAATCAAGTAAAATGTATATGGGACAATAGATAAGCATAAGGCCCAACTTGTGGTAAAGGGCTATGCTCAAAGAGAAGGCATTGACTATGAGGAAACTTTTGCACCTACTGCTCGGATGACAACCATTCGAGTTCTTTATGCTATGGCAACACAGTATGGGTGGAAAGTGCACCAAATAGATGTCAAGAGTGCTTTTCTAAATGGTGATATCCAAGATAAAGTCTACATGACTCCACTGGAAGGATTTGAAGTGGAAGGCCAATAGCAAAAAGTTTGCAAATTGGTCAAATCCTTATATGGTTTGAAATAGGCCCCTCGGGCTTGGTACATAAAAATGGATAATCACCTACTATAGCATGGATTTAAGAGATGTCTGTAAGATTCAAACCTCTATTTAAATAAGAAAGGTTCTGAAATAGTGTTGCTTGTACTCTATGTTTATGATTTGCTCATAACAGGGAGTTCAGAAATAATGATCTCTTTTGTCAAATAGGATTTGAGCGAATCTTTTGAAATGACAAATCTTGGACTTCTCCATTACTGTCTTGGTCTGAAAGTGAACCAGAAGGAGCACTACATCAAAGTGTCCTAGAAAAAATATGCCAAGACACTACTAGAAAAATATCTCATGATTGAGTGTAAGCCGATGGCAACACCAATGGAAACAGGACTTCAGTTATCATGATATGACAAATCACCTCAGGTAGATGCTACTCTTTATTTTCAGCTGATTGGGAGTCTCATATATATGACCAACACTAGGCTAGATATCATATTTTATATCAACTATATTTTGAGGTTCATGCTGGAACCTAAGACTACACACTGGAAAGTAGCAAAGCGAGTTCTTCACTATGTCCGTGGCACAATGGAATATGGCCTAGAATACAAGAAGAATAAAAAATTCTTCTTATAGGGATACACAAACTTTGACTATTCCAGATCATATGATGATTGTAAATCAACTTCAATATATTTGTTTCATCTTAGATCTGGTCCTGTCTCTTGGCACAACAAGAAGCAACATGTGGTTGGTATCTCATCAACAAATGCGAAATATCGCGTTGCAGGTAAAGCTGTGTGCGAAGTGATATGGTTGCATCGCATCCTGACAAGTATGGGTCTTCCATCAAAATCTCTAATACACTTATTTTGTGACAACATGGGTGTTTTGAAGCACATTGATACTAAATGCCACTTCATTCAAGACAAAGTACCAAAGCACTGAATCCAACTTTAGTACATATCCACCAATGCTCAAGTTGCAGACATATTCACTAAGGTAGTTGCACGTGTCAAATTTGAATTGTTTTGTAGCTCTCTATGTATTTCAAAATAATGGGGGGATGATAGTATAGTAATAGTTATATGTTTCCTAAAATATTGTAATATTTAGGGATGCTAGAATATATTTCAACATTTCTTTCATTAGTTAATTCAATCCTAACAATCTTATATTTTTAGAATTGATTAATGTAGGCTAGTTGTTATTTTGTTACAACCGTGCCTATATTGGTCTCCGGTGGTTCCACAACCTCTAGAAAAATACTGGCCCTAATGTATTATTTATACTTCATCAAATAATTGAAGTCTTTTTCAATAAAATATAGTATAAACCTTATTTGTAAGTTGCCCAATAGAAAAAAAGACTCATTTTTAGGCTGGGCACATACAACACATCCTTGGTAGGGAATCTATTCCCATTATGTAAAAAAAGTGGTGCTTCTCCTACACCTTCAATGGGAAGAGCTCATTTATCTCTAAAAGAAATGAACTGGTTATGGGTAGGTTGAATATTGGCCAACCAATATTACATTCCTATCATGTGTTTAGTTTTCCTTGATTCAATATACCAACAATATTTATATTCAACATTGAATTGATTTTTTGCATACAAAGTATTAAGATTTTGGACTTGTTGTGAAAGCACGAGATTCCGGGCAGAGGGAGCACTAATTATGCAACATAAGACGAAATGTAACGCTTTAATCCTATGCACAAAAACGAAGAAAGGAGACAATTTGAAAATGAAAGAAAAGATGTAAAGAAATCACAGCCCTCTTTATTCAAATATCTTATCCTCGGTTACATAGACGTCTCCTCCCTTTTTGGGGGCTAGGAGCGTTAAATTCGTATTTGTTACAATATGTGACTTAGTCTTCCTCTTTCCGCGTGCCCACGTTTGAATGGACGGGCCAAGACGATGCCGTCGCTTACGCTGATGAGTCCTTACCTCTGCTGCTCCTCCTGCGAACAAAGAAACAACGAATATGTCAGTAGCACCTGCTGCAAGTGAAAAGTGTTCGTTCTTCTAAAATCATCAAAAGATGCATGCAAACATTTATCTAAAACAATAAACAAAATGATTCTAAACAGCCTGAAAACTTGACAGAAGACAGAAAATGTTACCAGAAGGCCATTGCCACTGAGACAGCTGGCCAATCTGCCTTCAACTGGAATTCGTCCCTGGGTGGGACGATTTTTGACTGCAATTCGTCCCTGGGTGGGACGAATTCTGGAATTCGTCCCTGGGTGGGACGATCTCTGACTGCAATTCGTCCCTGGGTGGGACGAATTCTTCTGTGTTGAAGAAGCCGACCTGTTGCTGCTCCAATGTCGATTCCCGAGACCTGCAAAACGCCTGCAAACAAGGGGGTTATGTAATTGGGGCCATTTTGGGACGACCCAGATGGTCGGATTCTCCCAATTTGGCCTCTACCCTCGGGAATTTGATCTCGCCACCCGCAAGTCGGTGAAACAACAAAGCGACACAAAACATACTAGAATCGACCAAAAGTTACGAAATTGCAGTTGTGAGTTAACCAAACATAATAACACAAAATGCAACCTGAAAAAGTAATCTAGAATGCTCTAAAACCTAGAAAGTGCGGGGGTGCCCAAGTGGGCCTCCCACCGTTGGCACTTGATTCCGGTGCCAATCCACTAGGGATGGGCCCAAAACCTCTTAGGATGGGGGGTCGGCGAATTGGTTGGTTCAGGTGTCCATGTGTTGGATTTGGGTCAGGTTCAAGCTTCCAAAAGCCACCCAACAACCTCCCTTGCAAAAGAGATTGGTGGATGTGGGAAGGTGAACCAAAAGGGATGCAAGTGGGTCTTCAACTCGGAAGCACTTCGTTGCTTGAAAACTCCTTCAACTTGTATATCTTGGGTGAGAAAAGTCCCACCTTTTATAGACCCATGGGGTCTCTTTTGGGAGGGAAGCACAAATGCCATGTGTTGGTCATAGGCGCCATGTGGCAGTCTTGTCTTCCCATGAGGGAGGGGAGTCCTCCGTTGACTTGGGCTTTGATAAATGCCTTTTGTGACAGTCTTCTAACGGCCCCTCTGTCCACCTACACACGCGTGCAAGGCAGGAGTCATCAACCGACCGTTCGGGCTGCCACTTGGCGCCATTTGTATTTTTGCTCGTTAATCTTAGAATTCGTCCCACCCAGGGACGGATTCAGAATTCGTCCTGGGGTGGGACGGATTCTATTTTGAATTCGTCCCGGGGTGAGACGAATACTGGGCAAAGTGTCCAAGTGTGCCAAATTGCTTCTTGACCTTACAAAATTGCTATGAAAGTGGTTAAGACCACTGTTTAACCTCTGAGGGCTGCCCTGGGGGCTGTGTTTGTCAAAGCGATCAGTGTTTGCAGTCACATAATCGGATTGGTGCTGTTTTGGTGTCTACGGATGCCCCTTTTTGGGAAGCGCTGCGGGTGACGCAGTGGTCGAGCAAAAATAGATAACCAAAGCACTAATGATTAGGGTTTCTTGGTAACCTAACCAACTTTTGATGCCCCAAGTATGGAAAGGGCATGCATTCTTGAATCCTTGCTTCTGACGAGCTAAGGAATTTGATTTCAAGTATTAACCTATTTTGTTGAGGTGTGACTTGAACTTAGACATTGATCAGTCATGAACAGGCAAAGGGCGTTTTTATCCTCAGGGGGAACCTTGTGTTCATGATTCACGAAATGCCAAGTGTTTGATTGATTTGATTGTTGCTTGTTTATCGCCCCAAGCAGGAGCGTGATTGTCTTTGTCAATGATTCTTTGAATGCATGTCATTTTCCTTAATTGGGTGTGTGATTGTTGGTTGGTGACTAAGTGTGACTACCCCCTCAAGCGACGAATCGATGAGGGAATGACCTTCGTGAGAGAAGCGACGAGTCGCTTGACCCAAGATGACTTGTGCAAGGGTGCCTTTAAAGGGTTTACCGTTAAGCGTGTGCAATTTTTCCAACATTTGGACCTATTTTTGGTGGGTGTTAACCCTTTTGGTGATGTCGTAATGAGGTGAAATCATCGAAAACCTAACTTCCCGTGGAGCGGTCCGGCTATGGTAGCCTTCTTGGGGAAGTAGGAGAGAGATAATTTGAACCTCGACATCGATTTTCTTTGCCCAGAGGTTAAGTGCAAGAGCACTTATGTCCGGCAATGTTTATTGCTTTGTTTTTATGTTGCATTTTTGTTGTTTTTGTTGTTTTTTTTTGTGACACCATTTGGGGATTAAATTTTCGAAATTCCGTCTTCCCGTGGAGCGGTCCGGCTATGGTAGCCTTCTTAGGGAGTAGGATAGTGACAATTTTCCAATCTTCTCAAGAGTTTAAGTGCAAGAGCACTTGGCAATGTTTTTTTTTGTATTTTTGTTTTTTTGTTTTTGTACTTATAAATTCAAATGAGCTTTTGAGAGGAGGTTTCTAAGTCATTTTTTTTTTTTTGTGATGTTTTTTTGTGCTTTGAGGATGAAATTGTCAAACCTTCCCGTGGAGCGGTCCGGCTATGGTAGCCTTCTTAGGGAGTAGGATAGTGACAATTGTAAACCCCGACATCCGGTTTTTGCTATGCCAAGAGGTTAAGTGCAAGAGCACTTGTGTCTTGCAATGTTTATTGCTTTTTGTTTTTGTGTTGCATTTATTTGTTGTTTTTGTTGTTTTGATTTTCTTTGATCTTGTGCATGATGGTTGATGAATATGGATGTATGCATGTTGATTTATTTTGATGGATGCATATGCTATGATGAATGCAAATGGTTTTGATTTATATGTGATATGCAGATATGAAATGGATGAATGGGGTTTGTGATGTTTGGCTATGGCACCAAGGACTGTTTAGAACTCTGTTATTTTGTTTTTAGGTGATTGTTGTGATGTATGACTTTGTATGTATACATGTGGTTTTTCTTTTTTTGTATTTTTTTGATGGTATTGTAAGGATGAAAAGTAGCGCAGTTGGTTTAGAAATGTAGCTAAGGTTTTCCGAGACTCGAAGGTTTTAACTCACTAGCCATGACTCTACTTTATCTTACAAGACTTTTGAACAAGGTATGAATCGGACTTGTTTTTAACCAAGCTATTTTCACATCCCTGTGTGTGCAATTGAGTTCATTATTGTGGTATTTATTAGGATACCGCCAGTGCTAGATGGGCTTTCAACCGAACCTGTACTGAGGATCACCTAATTAGCTCCACGAATTCCTTTGTTGTATGTACTAAGATTAATCTACGGTGTAATCCAGGATGCCATAAGCTAGCTCATCCACATGCAAACATTGATCTGTACGCAAGTTAATGTGATAGATATATCGTCATGCGAGAGGTTTACCGCTAGTTACCGATAGGCTATCAACCAAATTGGTACTAAGGCTTGCCTTATGACCTATAGAATGTTGAGAGTTCCAGGGATTCAAGGTCAACTCCCTTCTTTTCTTCAATTGTATTGGGATACTTGCTCGATTGTAGTGATAAGATCACTGTTTATTTTGATTTGTTTTTCTTTTGAGCAAGGGATTGGGGATATGGAGTGATGAAAATCACTATTGTTTGTGCCTTTTGATGTGTGCACTGTAGTTTGTCAAATTTTGGAGTTTTGACATTTTGCAAATTTTTTGATGTTTTGCAATTATTGAGAACTTTAGGGATTCTTAGGGAATTGGGTAGGGAGGATGCTTGTCCTTTTGCCAACTCTCAGCATTCTTGGGGTCATTCGCACAGGGGGATGAGCAAGATAACCGTTTCGCTTATGGTGACCTAGATTACTACGCAGGTTTCATCTTTCGTTCACACAACTCAGGAATTGTTTTATGTGTTTTAATTTGTGTTGGGATGTTACGTAACAAGGTGTATTTCAAGTATGACTCTACCTTCGTAAAATCTGTTCGACTTGATACACTACATGGCTAAAGAGGAAAATGATGACTGAATCATGGAAACTCTTGGTACATTCCTAGACCACTGACTGTAGTGTGGTAAAAGTTATGCATGGTGTTTTTGTTGTTTTTGTAACATGAGACAATGCGGAACAAGATGGACTATCAGAGCTATTGCAGCCTATGGTGCCTTTGACCTATATGACTACAAATATGCAATGTATGGATGCAATGCTTAATGCAACTATGTATTTTTGTAATTTTGATGGATTGTTTTTGGTGAAGGTGAAGATGAGGTGCGAGAATATGAATTTTTTGATGAATTTGAGTATGCCTAGAATTGAGATGCAAATCTTTGTTGTTTTTGATGATTTTTGTTGTTTTGTTTTTTTGAATTTCTTGATTTTTTTTTTTGACCAAGTGATTGCGATAATCGTTGGAGCTTTTTGGGTTGACCAAGTGATTGCGATAATCCTTGGAGCTTTTTGTTTGACCAAGAGATTGCGATAATCCTTGGAGCTTTTGGTGACCAAGAGATTGCGATAATCCTTGAGCTTTTTGGTTGACCAAGAGATTGCGATAATCCTTGGAGCTTTTTGGGTGACCAAGAGATTGCGATAATCCTTGGAGCTTTTTGAGTGACCAAGAGATTGCGATAATCCTTGGAGCTTTTTGGGTGACCAAGAGATTGCGATAATCCTTGGAGCTTTTTGGGTGACCAAGAGATTGCGATAATCCTTGGAGCTTTTTGGGTGACCAAGAGATTGCGATAATCCTTGGAGCTTTTTGGTTGACCAAGAGATTGCGATAATCCTTGGAGCTTTTTGGGTGACCAAGAGATTGCGATAATCCTTGGAGCTTTTTGTGACCAAAGATTGCGATAATCCTTGAACGAGTTTTTGACCAAGAGATTGCGATAATCCTTGGAGCTTTTTGGGTTGACCAAGAGATTGCGATAATCCTTGGAGCTTTTTGGGTGACCAAGAGATTGCGATAATCCTTGGAGCTTTTTGGGTGACCAAGGTGATTGCGATAATCCTTGGAGCTTTTTGGAGTGACCAAGAGATTGCGATAATCCTTGGAGCTTTTTGGTTTTGACCAAGTGATTGCGATAATCCTTGGAGCTTTTTGGGTGACCAAGGGATTGCGATAATCCTTGGAGCTTTTTGGTTTGGATTATGGTTCTTCAGGGGATAGAGGTACCCCCAACTTGATGGTCTTTGCACTTCGGATCCGGCTCTAGAGGTATGGGCATGAATGGATCATCCCTATGCACGGAGATGAGGACAGGGTCCGCCCGTGGCACTGATGTTGCTATGATGTCTCTTGGTGGAAGTTGCTCTTTGTGTGCCCAACGTGGCGGATGTAATGCTTGGTCCCACTGTGGTGGGTTAACGCGCCACTCATGCCCTAGTATTATGTTTATCTGTTGACATGCTTCTTCAATTTTTATGGGATGCCGATGCTGTCTTATGTGATTGTTGTGTGCTATGTCTGTTTCATCCTCACCTTCGGACAATGTGTATAGCTCATCAGAATCTATAGATTCTGAGACATGGAGGACTGCATCATCAGGTAGCCCTACGGTTAAAGGTTGATCTTCTTCGAAAGGAGCCTTATGTAAGTTGGGCCTTGGGAGCTCCAAAATCTTGGTCTCTACCAACTCTAAGTGCTCTAGTGCTTTGCATGTATCGGGAGATTTGAGTTCCTCCTCTTTGGTTGGTTCTTGTTGAGGAACTTGGGGCTTATGGAGGGGTAGCTGGATAGTACCCCCCATGCCTTGGTGGGGATTTTCATCTCGCTCTTCTTCTCGCTCTAATTCCTTAGAGGCTTCTTGATGAATTTCTAAGGGTGGCTCATAAGCCTGGGTGGATGTCTGAGGAAGGCACCCATCATTGGTTATAGGAGCGGCCTCCCGCTCATGTCTAGGAGGCGTCGGGGGTGGTGCTTCAGGAATCGAGAGAGTAGCCTCCCGCTCCTGTCTAGGAGGTGTTGGGGGTAGCGTTTGATGAGGTCGCGATGACCTGTCTTGCACCCAGGGGTTGTGCCTCTCATAATGTTTTGTCTTATGTGTGTGAGGGGTTGGAGTCTCCTCAGGTAGTTTATAGCGCAACTTATCTGCTTTGCGCTGCATGTATAAGTCTTCTAACTCCTGACGACCTTGCTCTATGCGTAACTCATCCGCTTCGCGTTGCATGCGCTCTCTATCCAAGCGGTGTCGATACTCTATCTCCTGATGACTTTGTTCAAGCCGCGTGATTTGGGCTTGACGGGTGGTATGTCTGGCGACTATCGGGTCGGCTCGGTCTACCCTATTTTGCTCAGGAGGCTCGAATGTTTCTCTTATGTGTTGGCCTCGATCTTGATGATCTAAAATTTCAATGGGTCGCTTCCCTCTGTCGATGTAGGCGGCATGTACTTGAGGCCGCACTGTTTGTTGTCCTCGAGGAATGCGATGATTTTCCTCGTACTCCCTTTCATGTTGGCTCTCCTGCATAGTGTGTTGGAACAACTCATCCTTCTGGCGCTGAAGGTGTTCTTTGTTAATATAGTACAATTCCTCTAAATGTAGTCGCTCTAGTCGCTCTAGCTCAAGTTGCGTGAATTGCATTTGACGTGCGACGTGCTTGACAGATTCTAAGATGGTTGGTCCTGTCGCCTCATGTCTAGAAGGCCTAGATGCCTCTCCTAGATATTTTTGATCGTAGTGATCCAAGATCTCTATAGGTGACCTCCCTTTGTTGGGGGTAGCGGCATTCCCTCGGGGCTTTGGCCTCGGTGAGTGGTCCTGATAGATAGCAGGTGCAGAGGCATATTGCTCCCACATTGTATATTGCTCTCAAGGAAGGTAGGGATCTTCCTCTTGCTCTCTTTCATAAGTGAAAAAGGGATGGACGGAGTTAGTTCGCCCCGCCTGAGGAGCCTTGTGCTCTGGATTTTTCTTTGTAGTCCTGACAACTAGAGGGGGTGAAGGAGGGATAATGTAATCATGTGGTTCCTCCCGTCGAACCCTATGTTGACCTAGCGCTTCATCGCGCGATGACCGCTCATAGCGAGCTTCTAAGGGAGCTCTCCTATGGATGTACCCCTCATGGGAGGGTTTGTGTTGAATGCTATGTTGAACAGGAGTGCCCCTCGAAGAGGTGTCCCTGTAGTCCCTTTCCTTTAAGGTGTGGAGGGGACTGCCTTGTGTGTTAGGTCACCAAGGTGGTATGACCAAATCCTTGGGATTGTAACGGAGGTGACTCGTGCCTCCTGGGACATTCCCCACAGCCTCCGCCCGTGATTGGGCTTGGCTACGGGTGAGCACCATGACGATGTCTCTCTAAAAAACCCTAAAATTGAAAATGAGTCAGATGGGGCCCAAAATTGGTGTGCGCATCCCTCTTATAGTAGATAAGACAAAAATGAAGTTTCAAGTCCTAGCTCTAAATACATTAGGAGATATTGACATCCGAATAGCTCAAAAAGTGCAAAAAAATGGGCACGCAATTTTAAAACCTAATTTCGGGGCACTAGATGATGGAATTTGGCCCCAAAACCTGATTTTTGGGGGAAAAAAACCCCCGGGGGATTTTTTTTAAAATTATCCCAACCAACTCCCTGTAAAATTTCGTGTCAAACGGAGCTACGGTTGAGAAGTTATGGCCCCGACAAGATGCACTAAAATTTAGAGAAAAATACAAGATTTCCCATTTTTTGTTGGATGGTCCTGCATCACTTATGGGCACATTTGGGGTGATTTTGGGTTGACCAAAGGGTTCATGGACACCTTTGGGGCATTTTGGAGTGACCAAGCGATTACGGGAATCCTTGGAGCTTTTTGGAACAAGTGACAAAATGCGTAGATTTTTATCTTTAGTTTATGATGATGATTTTTTTTTGTCTACACTAAGCAGAAATGAACACACGCATACGCAAACCGTGATTATCTCTTTTAAGGGTTTAAATAGTGTGTCCTAAACTGGTTTAGTGCATTTTGATGTTTTGTTTTGTTTTTGTAGGTTTTGAAGATCGTTTAAATGCATTATGACGGCTCATATAACTCCCAAAACGGTCGCCCCTTCAATATACCAACCAGGCCGATATACCAACCTCTCTATATACCCGCCCTTACGAGAGGGAGACTATAGGTACGTGAGAGCAGAAGGTACGTGGTACGTAGGCGGTACGGAAGGGGGATTGTCCTGTTAATGGCACCTACCATAGAAAACTTATCCTCGCGCGCATGGGAATCACCCCAGCGACACTCGGTCTGCTTTCATCAGGATTTACGCCTAACAACAGTTGACAATCGGGAAATGGATGCAAAGCTAAGCCAAGGTGGTGATGAACCCACCGTTGGTCTTGCTCAAGGGCTGGGGTCTTACGACCAGCTCCTTGGTTTAAAATTGTTGCGTGGAGTGTGTGAGATTCATTTTATTTAGCGAAAATGAAACAAGCATGAATGATTTTCCCTAAGCAATGCAGGATAAAAATGAAAACAGTCAAAGAAACAGAAATAGAAACAGAAATTTTAACAGAGATTATAAAAATCCCTACCTCTTCTCTGCCTGCTCCAGTTGCTTCTGAATTTTTGCTCTGAAAATTTGCAGACAGAAATTCGTCCCTCGGTGAGACGAATTACAGAACAGAATTCGTCCCTCCCAGAGACGAATTTGAATTCGTCCCAGGGTCAGACGAATTGCAGAATAGAATTCGTCCCTGCCAGAGACGAATAGCAGTCTGCAACAAAAAAATGTACCTGTCAAGCACAAAACACAAAAATTTAATCAGTTTCTGTGATTTTAAAACTAGGGAACAGGGTCCCACCGTGATCGCCACTGAAAGCACGAGATTCCAGGCAGAGGGAGCACTAATTATGCAACATAAGACGAAATGTAACGCTTTAATCCTATGCACAAAAATGAAGAAAGGAGACAATTTGAAAATGAAAGAAAAGATGTAAAGAAATCACAGCCCTCTTTATTCAAATATCTTATCCTCGGTTACATAGACGTCTCCTCCCTTTTTGGGGGCTAGGAGCGTTAAATTCGTATTTGTTACAATATGTGACTTAGTCTTCCTCTTTCCGCGTGCCCACGTTTGAATGGACGGGCCAAGACGATGCCGTCGCTTACGCTGATGAGTCCTTACCTTTGCTCCTCCTACGAACAAAGAAACAACGAATATGTCAGTAGCACCTGCTGCAAGTGAAAAGTGTTCGTTCTTCTAAAATCATCAAAAGATGCATGCAAACATTTATCTAAAACAGTAAACAAAATGATTCTAAACAGCTTGAAAACTTGACAGAAGACAGAAAATGTTACCAGAAGGCCATTGCCACTGAGACAGCTGGCCAATCCGCCTTCAACTGGAATTCGTCCCTGGGTGGGACGATTTCTGACTGCAATTCGTCCCTGGGTGGGACGATCTTTGACTGCAATTCGTCCCTTGGTGGGACGAATTCTTCTATGTTGAAGAAGCCGACCTGCTGCTGCTCCAATGTCGATTCCTGAGACCTGCAAAATGCCCGCAAACAAGGGGGTTATGTAATTGGGGCCATTTTGGGATGACCCAGATGGTCGGATTCTCCAAATTTGGCCTCTACCCTCGGGAATTTGATCTCGCCACCTGCAAGTCGGTGAAACAACAAAGCGACACAAAACATACTAGAATCGACCAAAAGTTACGAAATTGCAGCTGTGAGTTAACCAAACATAATAACACAAAATGCAACCTGAAAAAGTAATCTAGAATGCTCTAAAACCTAGAAAGTGCGGGGGTGCCCAAGTGGGCCTCCCACCGTTGGCACTTGATTTCGGCGCCAATCCACTAGGGATGGGCCCAAAACCTCTTAGGATTGGGGGGGTCGGCGAATTGGTTGGTTCAGGTGTCCATGTGTTGGATTTGGGTCAGGTTCAAGCTTCCAAAAGCCACCCAACAACCTCCCTTGCAAAAGAGATTGGTGGATGTGGGAAGGTGAACCAAAAGGGATGCAAGTGGGTCTTCAACTCGGCAAGCACTTCGTTGCTTGAAAACTCCTTCCACCCGTATATCTTGGGTGAGAAAAGTCCCACCTTTTATAGACCCATGGGGTCTCTTTTGGGAGGGAAGCACAAATGCCATGTGTTGGTCATAGGCGCCATGTGGCAGCCTTGTCTTCCCATGAGGGAGGGGAGTCCTCCGTTGACTTGGGCTTTGATAAATGCCTTTTGTGACAGTCTTCTAACGGCCCCTCTGTCCACCTACACACGCGTGCAAGGCAGGAGTCATCAACTGACTGTTTTGGGCTGCCACTTGGCGCCATTTGTCTTTTTGCCCGTTAAGCTTAGAATTCGTCCCACCCAGGGACGGATTCAGAATTCGTCCTGGGGTGGGACGGATTCTATTTTGAATTCGTCCCTGGGTGAGACGAATATTGGGCAAAGTGTCCAAGTGTGCCAAATTGCTTCTTGACCTTACAAAATTGCTATGAAAGTGGTTAAGACCACTGTTTAACCTCTGAGGGCTGCCCTGGGGGCTGTGTTTGTCAAAGCGATCAGTGTTTGCAGTCACATAATCGGATTGGTGCTGTTTTGGTGTCTACATATGCCCCTTTTTGGGAAGCGCTGCGGGTGACGCAGTGCTGAGCAAAAATAGATAACCAAAGCACTAATGATTAGGGTTTCTTGGTAACCTAACCAACTTTTGATGCCCCAAGTATGGAAAGGGCATGCATTCTTGAATCCTTTCTTCTGACGAGCTAAGGAATTTGATTTCAAGTATTAACCTGTTTTGTTGAGGTGTGACTTGAACTTAGACATTGATCGATCATGAACAGGCAAAGGGCATTTTTATCCTCAGGGGGAACCTTGTGTTCATGATTCACGAAATGCCAAGTGTTTGATTGATTTGATTATTGCTTGTTTACTGCCCCAAGCAGGAGCGTGATTGTCTTTGTCAATGATTCTTTGAATGCATGTCATTTTCCTTAATTGGGTGTGTGATTGTTGGTTGGTGACTAAGTGTGACTAAACTGAAAGCACGAGATTTCGGGCAGAGGGAGCACTAATTATGCAACATAAGATGAAATGTAACGCTTTAATCCTATGCACAAAAACGAAGAAAGGAGACAATTTGAAAATGAAAGAAAAGATGTAAAGAAATCATAGCCCTCTTTATTCAAATATCTTATCCTCGGTTACATAGACGTCTCCTCCCTTTTTGGGGGCTAGGAGCATTAAATTCATATCTGTTACAATATGTGACTTAGTCTTCCTCTTTCCGGGTGCCCACATTTGGATGGACGGGCCAAGACGATGCCGCCACTTACGCTGATGAGTCCTTATCTCTGCTGCTCCTCCTGCGAACAAAGAAATAACGAATATGTCAGTAGCACCTGCTGCAAGTGAAAAGTGTTCGTTCTTCTAAAATCATCAAAATATGCATGCAAACATTTATCTAAAACAAGAAACAAAATGATTCTAAACAACCCAAAAACTTGACAGAAGACAGAAAATGTTACCAGAAAGCCATTGCCACTGAGACAGCTAGCCAATATGCCTTCAACTGGAATTTGTCCCTGGGTGGGACGATTTTTTACTGCAATTCATCCTTGGGTGGGACGAATTCTAGAATTTGTCCCTGGGTGGGACGATCTCTGACTGCAATTCGTCCCTGGGTGGGACGAATTCTTCTGTGTTGAAGAAGTCGACCTGCTGCTGCTCCAATGTTGATTCTTGAGACCTAAAAAACATCGGCAAACAAGGGTGTTATGTAATTGGGGCAATTTTGGGATGACCCAGATGGTCGGATTCTCCCAATTTGGCCTCTACCCTCAGGAATTTGATCTCACCACCTGCAAGTCAGTGAAACAACAAAGCGACACAAAACATACTAGAATCGACCAAAAGTTACGAAATTGCAGTTGTGAGTTAACCAAACATAATAACACAAAATGCAACCTAAAAAAGTAATCTAGAATGCTCTAAAACCTAGAAAGTGCGGGGGTGCCCAAGTGGGCCTCCCACCGTTGGCACTTGATTTCGGCACCAATCCACTAGGGATGGGCCCAAAACCTCTTAGGATTGGGGGGTCGGCAAATTGTTTGGTTCAGGTGTCCATGTGTTGGATTTGGGTCAGGTTCAATCTTCCAAAAGCCACCCAACAACCTCCCTTGCAAAAGAGATTGGTGGATATGGGAAGGTGAACCAAAAGGGATGCAAGTGGGTCTTCAACTCGGCAGCACTTCGTTTCTTGAAAACTCCTTCAACCTGTATATCTTGGGTGAGAAAAGTCCCACCTTTTATAGACCCATGGGGTCTCTTTTGGGAGGGAAGCACAAATTCCATGTGTTGGTCATAGGCGCCATGTGGCAGTCTTGTCTTCCCATGAGGGAGGGGAGTCCTCCGTTGACTTGGGCTTTGATAAATGCCTTTTGTGATAGTCTTCTAACGGCCCCTCTCTCCACCTACACACGCGTGCAAGGCAGAGTCATCAACCGACTGTTCGGGCTGCCACTTTGCGCCATTTTTCTTTTTGCCCGTTAATCTTAGAATTCGTCCCACCCGGGGACGGATTCGGAATTCGTCCCGGGGTGGGACGGATTCTATTTTGAATTCATCCCCGGGTGAGACGAATACTCGGGCAAAGTGTCCAAGTGTGCCAAATTGCTCCTTGACCTTACAAAATTTCTATGAAAGTGGTTAAGACCACTTTTTAACCTCTGAGGGCTGCCCTGGGGGCTGTGTTTGTCAAAGCGATCAGTGTTTGCAGTCACATAATCGGATTGGTGCTGTTTTGGTGTCTACATGTTGATCTTGTAGACACCCAATTTTGACACACTAATTGCGACTTCCCAAAACTGGTCGCAAACACTCCAAAACTTCCCAAAATTAGTTCTAAACTTCACAAAACATCAAAATTGTCATTCCCCATCAATATGGACACCAAAATTTACCTTTACCAAATTCACCACTCTGACCAAATTTGCTAGTGGCGAATTTGGCAAGTTGAGTGGCAAATTTGGCAAAACTGCAAAATCAACCTATTTTGACCAAAAACCAGTTTTTACCAAATTCGCCACCCTTGTGGAAAATTTGGTAGCCTTTTCAAAATTCAAACTATCCCAAATCTGATCTGATTTGTTACCAAATTGCCACCAACCAAATTCCTGTGGTGAATTTGGCAAACAATTGGCAAAAATCGAGGAATCTTCCACACAAACTAGTTAGCCATGGATTAAGCCTCCCTTCACCTCCACCATTGATCCTGCATGCTTCAAGAAGGATTCAGATGCATTTGTTTGAATTTATTCTTATCCATTCCTCCCTCCAAGTCCCCTCCCAAATCCTATTTAAGGAGGCCATGGGGCAAGCATTTGGCAAGCAATTCCACTATAGCAAAGCTCTGCCCATATTCTTCTAGCATTAGCATTTCTCTCTTTCAAGCTCTTCCCAAGCATTGCATAGGTTTTTCTAAGCATTTGAGCATCCTTTGTGAGCATTGAGAGCAAGTCAAGCAAGGCAAGGAGGACTTGGGAGCAAGGAGGTCACCATTGGAGGTAAGAAAGAGAGCTCTCCTAGCTTCTTTCTTCTCTCCTCTCACCTTGGTTTCACAAAATTTTGTCCTCTAGGTTGTAGCCTTGCTAACTTGTCATATCTCTTTTATGTGTTCATCTTTTATATTCTAATTTCTCTTGCAAGGTTTTAATCCTTTTCTTTGGTAGCCTCTAACTCTGTTTTGCAACATCTTAAAAGTGTTTTTGCAGCTCTCTCATTCAATTTTAGCATCCTTATTATCATCTCTAACATCACTTTGTAGGCTCATCTTAGTTTGCTTTTATCCTTTTATCATACTTTACCTCTAATCCTCTATTTTGCAAGATTTTTATTATACTTCTCTTTGCATGTTTTTGGAGAAAAATATTTACTAATCTCTTGCCTACAGGTTTTATATCTTGCCTACAACATACTAATCCTTTTATCTTCCTCCATGCCATTTTTATTTCATATATCAAGAATTTTTGCACTCTATTCTTCCTTTGTTCAAGCATTTAAATAATATTTCTTTCATTTTATGAACTCTACTTTTATATAAATTTCTTGTCATTTGAGTAACTAATTTGCTTTTTATTAAGTTAGATTAGTTCTCTCTTACATTTCCTAACACTTAGTATTAGATTTTAGATCCTTTTATATCTTTGTTACATCTAAATTATAGTTTCATTCCTTCTTACTTGTTCATTCATTTTAAGTTTGAGAAATATCTTAACATAATTTATTGAATTATCAAATATAGCATTATAATTCACTGATATATTCCCATTGGAGTTTAATTTGAATCTAATACAACAAACCTTAGTCTTATGATTGCATCCCATAGTCTCTTACATATATGATTTATCAAAGTTACAGACCCCTAGGGGGATTGCACATTTTTCTTCCATTATTAAAATTTTAGTATTCTAATTCTCTATCTCAAGGGTTCAATCCTTTTTTTTTTCCTACATAAAAACCTTCTAAAGCATACTAGGATCCTTCCCTATTGATTTTAATCAAAACCCCTTTCAAATTGACCCTAAATTTGCACTGAAACTTAACCCGCATAGGACCAAATTCACCACCCTTGTGGAAAATTTGGAAAAACAAGGTTTTAGATATTAAATTCTTTAATTTTGTCCTCCACAGACCTTCTATATCATAATATGTTCATCCTCCTCAACTTTCAACTCAAACCATAGATAAAACCTATCGAAATTGACCCCGAAACCTCAAATTTCTTGCCCAAGACCAAATTCGCCACCATTGTGGTGAATTTGGAAACCAAAGTTATAGAACCAAATTCATAACTAACACCAAATTAACCAATGGTGAATTTGGTAAGACCTAGTGACAAATTTTACAATAGGCCAAAAAATCCATTCTAGAAGGCAAGCATACTCTTTTTCTTTGCAAAATAGGGGGTTTGATCAGCAGGAAAGATAGTTTATTACCCCACTGCACTCAAATAGACCCCCTAAATCAGAAAACCTATATTTTTTAGTTTTTGTGTAGGTTTTACCAAATTTGCCACCCCTATGGTGAATTTGGCATCAGTGGCAAATTTGGCACTTTTCAATGGTGAATTTGGCAGACAGACTCCAAGAGAGGTAATCCGACCACTTGGCCCATCCCTAGCTCAACAATTTGATTTTCTCTACATTCTATTTCTAATTTTCTGCTGTTTTGAAACATAAATCACACTTATTTTGGGAAATTAAGGAATCCTAGTTAGAAAACCCAAATTATTTACAAAACCTTACAATTTCTTCACAAAACGCCTTAGTTTCTTTACAAAACACTAAAAGACTAATCAATTAAGGAACCCTAGGCTTAGTTTTAGTATATACTTCACATTCAAGTACTTAGGCAAGAAATTGAAAAGCATATAGTTGCATTTAGGCTAGCTTGTTTGATTGCATCCTTCCTTGTTTGCCCTAAAATCGAAATCTCCTTAGTCTAGTGCATTCAAAACTTGAAGTGCATATAGGTTAGCTCTTGTTTGCTTGCATTTGTGTGATTTAAACTAAGCATTGCATTTTAGATGGTCCTGATGATTTAGGTTCAAATAACCATTAAGGCTCGATAAAGAGTCAATATTAATAGAGATCCAAAAAATTTAGGTGTTTGTCTTAATTGAATCCATAAACACCGCAAAACAAGCATTACATCAACCTCATACAACCATAGAAAAAAGCATAAAAGTAGGGGTCTAGTTGTGTTGAGGATTTTCACATCCTCGGGATCTCCTTTGGAAAGAGATCCTCAAGTGGGGAAGCAGAGATTCTAATGAATATTCCCCACACACACTTGACATTTAATTAGATCTAAAGGGAAAATAACATGAGGTTTTTCCACTACCTACATAAATTGGTGAACCCAACATGAACACTCCTTTTACCTTAACTAAGATAAAAGTTTGTTGAACTTAAATAGACCATCTAATTTGTTTGCTTAGTTTACATCACATTAAATTAAGATAACAAGAACATAACCAATTGCTAATCCTACTAGGGGAAGGTTAACGACCCCTTGAGTAAACCGATATATGAACCTTAGGGGAGCAATCTTCTTTGGCAAGTATATCACGGTGGATTAGTGGGAGTCACAAGGAGGGTTGCTTATCTGGGTGACATAAGGATATCAAACATCTTCTCTTCTTTTCTATAAGTACTCTAGAAACAAAACTTTAATAAATTAACTCCCTCTTCGAAGCTAAGTCTTCTAACTATGTCTCAACATCCTTATAACACCCAAAACAAGGGTGTCCCTATTCCTTCATAGGAAGGATCATCCTCTCAAGGACAAATTGAACAAGAAGTAAACCCTTGGTCACAACAAGTACCAAGGGAACAATTAATTGTTGAACAAATTCCTTATCAAACTATGGACCATGTTTGAGATTATATCAAAAGAAATAAAGACATCATCTTGGATGTTCTTAAAGAAGAACTTAGAGAACAAGTGAAAGCGGAATCCACTACAATGCATGAAAACATAGGTTATTCTAATGAACAATCAACAACTGTTCAAGTAAATGAAATTAAAAACACCTTGGCAAGTCTCAATGTGGCTACGACACAACCTACTGATTCTACAACACCTCCTACCTTATCAATGGAAATGCCCACTTCAAGAAATCCTTTTTCAACTTTTCCTAGCGAAACAACTAATTCCACAAATCCCTTTTTCACTCTCAACATGGGACCTACTCAAGTCCCTCACATCACAACTTCAAATAAAAATGTTTCAACTATTACAAGTATACCTTTTGAAATGCATACGTCCACTCAATCACATACTCAACCTCCATCAAATGATATTCAAAATATCAATACCAAAATTTTAGACTTAGAAAAGAGAGATGCCAAGTTCGAAGAACTTGAGCATCAAATTGCCTCCCTTCAAGGGACATCTAAACTTAAATACTCTTTTGAAGAATTCTATAATGAACCTTTAGATCCCAAAATTCTTAACCACCCATTTCCAAAGAATTTTGAAACTCCTAAGTTTCAAATGTATAATGGAAAACAAGATCCCATCAACCATTTAAGGCTATTCCAAATAGCTTGTAGTGACATCAATCATGATGAAAAACTTCTCCTTAGGTTATTCCCTAAAATCCTTAGTGGGTTATCCTTAGAATGGTACTTTCAAATACCTCATCATTCCATTAAGAAATTCAAAGAACTTATGGAAGCTTTCGTTAAACAATTTTTTATCTATATAGAAGATAAGGTTACCATAGACGACCTTTACCAACTTAAACAAGGTAAAAATGAGAAATTCATAGATTTCTTGGCCAAATGGAGGGCTCTCATAGGGAGACTCCAATACATTCCTCCTCCTAAAGAACTCTTGCATATTTTCTTATGAAACCTCCATGAACAATTGTCATATCCCTTAGAGATGACAAACTTAACCTCTTTCGAGGAAGTCATTGACATGGCTAAAAGGGTAGAGGCTCATCCTCATAAGACGAGGCCAACTCAACTATAACAAGAAAGAGGATGAGAAGCCCTCTAACAAGGGGTAATATAAAAACAAACATGTCGTAGAAGATGGTGTAACCGATTCTCGATAAAACAACAACGTAAACACTACTCAAAATGCCCCTCAAAAATTGGTTATCCAAAAGGAAGATAAACCTCAAAGGCAATATACCAATACAGGGCAAATTCAAACAACCATGCTAAAAATGCTCCTCGAATCTAAACTAATAGAAATTCCACCCGTTAGACCTTGGGACTTATCAAAAGGAGCACCCTCTTGGTATAGACAAGATGAATACTGTGACTATCACCAAACAGAAGGGCATACTACTAACAAGTGTAGAACCCTAAAGAACATTATTCAAGACCTCATTGAGGAAGGGAAAGTGACAATTAATAGAAAACAAAACCCTAACAAAGATATGGGAATATTTCAAAACCCCCTACCAACACATGATCAAAAAGTAGCTAACTTTGTAGGTGCCATTCGCCTATCAAGATCTTCCCATGCCATAACTAGACAACAAGCAAAGAATCAATCTTCGGACCAACCCCTAGTGGTTGTCCCAAAGGTAAAGATCAACATTCCTAATAAATCACCCTTGGTGGTTACACCTTCTCAAAACACTTTGCATACATTCGATCTTCATCAACAATTAGAAGAAGTACCCACAAAGATCTCCCTTCTAGAACTCCTAAAAACATCACCCGCTCATAGGGAAATATTGTTGAAACTCTTAAGTGAACAAGAAGTCCCTCAAGACCTATCTCCAAATGACATCGCCAACATGGTTGGGTTGACTGGAATTAATAATGCTATTTTAGCCTTTCATGAGGAAGACACTCCTCTTGAAACCATATCAGGGGATTCTCCCCTTTACATTATAACACAAATAGGTGATAAATACATTAAGAGAGTCTTGGTAGACAATGGATCAGCCTTGAATGTTTGTAACATCAAATTCTTATGAAAATTTGACTTAACTAAAAATGATTTACAAAAATTGGACCTCATTATTAGGGCCTTCGATAACGAGGAATGAGAAGTAACAGTACCATTACTTTACCTATCAAAGTAGGGCCTCATATCTTAAACATCCTCTTTTATGTCATATCATGTGACATAAATTATAATATGCTTCTTGGAAGACCATGGATACATGCCATGAGGGTTATACCCTCTACCTTACATCAATGCCTTAAATACGAATATCAAGGAAGGGTCATCCATATTCTTAGAGACTCGAAACCTTTTACCATGTGCAATTCTATAGATTTACAAGAACTTAACCTTTATCCTTCCATACAATCAGCCAAGTCAAATGATCAATCAAAAATGGATAAAGGAAAGGAAATATTAGAGGAACCTCTTATAGACTTAGAGGAAACCCCTCAATCATCCCTCAATGCTAATCAAATTAACCACATTTATCAAAAACCAGATCCTTTCGTAGAACTAGTAAGCATGTTCCTTTCTCCTCGAGACATAGGTATGCCTAGTAGAAAGGGACTCAAAATTTAGATAGGATCTTGCACTTTCATCCATGATGGGACTACATTTGATGAGATAATCCAAGGATGCAACCTTATGCCTACTGAACGAACCTACGCTACATGCTACATGTCACCTGCCTTCCCCATAGTTAAACAAATGCTTGTTAATATGGGTTATCAGGGTAAAGGCCTAGGTCATTATGAACAAGGTATTAAAGAACCTTTAGAAGCTATACCTTGGCCAACATGATGTGGGATTGGATTTATCCCCAACAAAAATGAACCCTCTCCTCTATCTGGAGAAGAGGACAAAGATGACTACTCCGGATCAATACATGGCTCTCAATGGGGTGAAGAGGACGAAGAAGAACTATGGTCACTCCTCAATCAAACCCCTCATAAAACTATATGATTTGGGAGTATTAACATGTTAGAGTTAGTTCATCCAGAAGCCATTTCAATCAATGAAGATCTTGAAGAGTCTTTAGACAACTATCATATAGAAGAGTCTCTAGATCAGATCTTCAATTTAAACTTAGCCCAACCTTCCAACTTGGAACAAACATCTATAGATCCTCAAGAACTTAAATAACTAGGGATTATAGATGCCCCTCTTCACTTTGAAGATGAGTCACAAGCTTTAATCGAAGAAACCATAGAAGTCAACATTGGAACAGATCAAGATCCATGCCTTATCAAACTAGGGAAAGTCCTAACCCAAGAAGAATGAATAGAATACACAAATCTATTAAAATAATTCTCTGACATCTTTTCTTGGGGATACGATGATATGCCAAGACTTGACCCTTCATTGGTAGTCCACCATCTAGTAGTGCATCATGATGCAAAACCCATCAAACAAAAATTAAGGAAAATACATCCAAGAGTCACCCTTCTAATAAAGGATGAACTTCAAAAACTACTAGATGTTGGCTTCATAAAGGCCATAGACTATTCAGATTGGATTTCCAACATCATTCCTATCACTAAGAAAGAAGGATCCATTCAAATCTGTATCGATTTTAGAGACATAAACAATGCTTGTCCTAAAGATGATTTCCCCTTACCTAATATAGACATGATAGTCGACTTCACCGTAGGATCTGAAATGTTATCCTTAATGGATGGATTCTTAGGCTATAACCAAATCAAAATCATAGAAGAAGATCAATCTAAAATAACTTTCACTACCCCTTGGGGAACCTTCTACTATCAGGTCATGCCTTTTGGCCTTAAAAATGTAGGAGCAACTTATCAAAGAGCCATGACCTACATATTCCATGATCTCATGCATAAAATAGTGGAAGATTATGTGGATGACATTATAGGTCAATCCCAAAAAAGGAAAGACCATACTCAGGATCTTAGGTGCATCTTTCAAAGACTACGAGACTATAAAGTCAGAATAAAACCCCTAAAATGTATTTTTAGGGTGAAATCAAGAAAGATACTCAGATTCATCATATCCCAATATGGGATTGAAATTGATCCCTCCAAAATCATTACCATAACCAACATGCCACCACCTAAAAATTTAACTGAGTTACGAAGCCTTCAAGGAAAATTATAGGCTATACGTAGATTCATATCGTAACTCATAGAAAAGTGTCAATATTTCTCCAAATTACTGAAGAAAGGAGCCAAATTTGAATGGGATGAAGGATGCCAAGAAGCCTTTGAAGCCCTAAAAACTTATCTCTTAACACCACTAGTCTTGGTGCCACAAAACTTAAATCAACCATTACTACTATACATAGCCGCTACTGAACATGCCTTAGGAGCTCTATTAGCCCAATACGATGAACAACATAGAGAAAGGGCAATCTACTATATTAGTAGGACCTTAGTAAATTATGAAACTTGCTATACACCAATAGAAAAGATCTACCTAGTGGTTGTCTTCTCATATCTTAAACTAAGATATTACATGCTCAGTCAGAAGACTTACATCTTAGCAAGAGTAGATCCATTATGTTACCTCATATTGAAACCTTATCTATCAGGTAGAACTACCAAATGGGTCATAGCCCTTAGTGAATTCAAAATAGAATTCATAAACCAAAAGTTGCTAAAAGGACAAGTTATAGCAGATAAACTTATCACAACTCCTTTAGAATTAGAACATCCTATAAACATCTCCTTTTCTTGATGAGATGGTCTCATCAATAGAAGCCCAAGAACCTGAAACATGGGTCTTGTACTTCAACGGAGCAAGATGTGCAAAAGGTGTAGGGGCAGGGATTATCCTAGTCACCCCACAACAACAACTCATCCCACTATCATTTAAACTTCACTTTTCTTGCACCAACAACACAACAGAATATGAAGCACTTATTTTAGGTCTTAGGGCTGTAATAAAACTAAATATAAAAAATATAATAATATATGGTGATTCACAACTAGTAATCAACCAAGTGAATGATACCTATCAAACCAAATATGAAAAGCTAAAACCATACAAAGATATTGTAGACTTACTAAAAGCTCATTTTGATCAAATAACCATAGAAGCCATACCCCATTCTAGCAATCACCATGCTGATGCTATGGCAACAACTGCATCTCTCATCCCTTTAGAATTGGAAGATGAAGAAGTTGCTATTATCATAAGGTCAATCAATGAACCTTCTATAATAGAATCATGCTTACTACCTCTTAACATATGTAACATCGAAACATCTATACCTCAAGCACCTTGGTACCAAGATATTTTCAATTTCCTCAAGGAAGGAACATTCCCTAAAGGATTTAACTCTCAAAAGTGTAGACAATTTAGGTTGAAAGCTTGTAAATATGTCATCATTAGAGATATTCTATATCGATGCTCCTTTGAAGGCATACTTCTCATATGCGTAAACTCAGATGAAGCTCAAACTCTCATAAAAGAAGCCCATGATGGATCATGTGGTGGTCACTTTAGTAGACTAGCTATAGCCAAAAAGCTCCTTAGGATGGGCTATTACTAGCCCTCCATGGAAAAGGATACTCACAACTATGTCAAGAAATGTGACAAATATCAATGACATGACAATCTTGTTCATGCTCCATCTCAAGAACTTCAGCCTATCACATCCCCTTGGCCTTTCTCCTCCTGGGGATTGGATATCATAGGTAAAATAAACCCTCAATCATCCAATGGACATAAATTCATTATTACAACTACAAAATATTTCACTAAATGGGTTGAGGCAATGCCCCTATCCTCTACCATAGGCATTCAAGTATCAAAATTTATCCTAAATCAAATCATTAGCCGATATGGTATCCCTTCAACCATAATCATAGACAATGGTACCCCTTTAAAAATAAATAGGTCACCAAAATGTGCACCAAATACAAAATTCAACAAAAATGGTCTACACCTTACTACCCACAAGGAAACGGACAAGTTGAGTCCTCCAACAAAATGCTAATCAAAATCCTTAAGAAGCTAGTCAATAAAAATGGTTGAGACTAGCACTTACAACTTTATCCTACCTTATGGGCATATCATACAAGTGTGCGTACTCCCACTGGGGCAACACCATATGCATTAGTTTATGGTACCGAGGTAGTTTTTCCCTTCGAACTTGAAATCCCCTCTTTAAGAGTCTTATTGCAGGATTCTTTAGTAGGGGATGAATACCACTCAAGCCACTTACAACAACTAGAACTCTTAGAAGAAAAATGCATCAATACCTTAGAACACCTCAGAACGTACCATAATAGACTTTGATGAGCTTACAACAAGAAAGTACATCATAGATCTTTTGAAGTTGGGGACTTAGTCCTCAAAGAAAATCAAAAGAACACTAACACCGACATTGATATTAAAGGAAAATTTGAGCCTAATTGGTTAGGACCCTTTATTATCATAGCCAAATTTGGATCAAGAGCCTACCACCTAGCCACATTGGATGGCCAAGAACACAAAGAACCAATTAACATCATTCATCTTAAATGATATTATGCATAAAGCACATCGAGTCATTTGCTTGCTCATTTGATTGGATACATGACAAGAACCACCATATAATCATACACACTCCACCCCTTGCATGCTTGCCTCATTTGCTTGATCATACCATCGAGTCAAGAGGGTTTACTATGATGCAAAGGCCAATCCTTATTATAAATACATCTGCATTGCATCTACCTAGGCTAACTAATATGTTGAGTAAACTCTCTCAGTCCAAAAATCTTATCCTCTACAATCTTCCTCTATATCCTACTTCGCTACTATCATCCTTCTCTTCTTCTCCCTCTCTTGGGTTAAGTGATGTATGACATGATCATCCATGACCCTGATGACCCAACCTTTTCCCTTTCTTCTATCCCAATATTGGGGGCAATCAACAAATAAATAACAATCAAATTTCTATCTATCTCACTTCTTCTATCTCTTAAAATCAAACATTACATACAACTTAATTTCTTCTATCTTACACATAAGTCATATCATTAATTTCAACAACATTCTACAACATTATCAACAATACATATCTACAATACTTCTCAAAAAAAAAATTTTATATTCTATCAACATTCATGATTATTCTATAGACTCCTCAAAGACATCTCTTTCTCTTCTATAATACAAAATGATGTATTGTATAAGAGAATTTAAGAGCAGTCTATCGAATGTGTCATGACATCTATTCATCACATTCTTCACATATAACTCATCTGATAGTCCATTCAGGGATGAGAAATCACATTCAACCAATTTCTCATAAATTCATAATCATTTGTGAATTCTACTAGTTACTGGTTGAATGGGGTTCTCTTCCCTGATTGGCCTATCATTTGAGTTCACAAAATCATACCTAATACATCATCATCCACTTACTCATTCGATTGGTCATGAGGGCCATGAGTCCTCTAATCATCCATTCCCATGTGGATTAACAATTACTTGTCAACTTTATATAGGAATGGATGATTAAGGGTACTCCTCCCCACTTGACATACCATTTTCAGTATGCAATCAAACATAAATCAAATTCTCTCATATTGTCTTTCCAATAAGTCATAGGAATCATAAGGTTCCCTTGATCCAATGATGCATAGATTTGCAACTTCCCCACAATCTCATTAGGCAATGGATCAATGTTACCTTTACTTCCTCTCTGATTTATTGTGTCAACATGCTATCACATTCTTACAAATCTCAATGATTGCCTTCGATAATCCATGAGGGTGTCGAAGACTTCATTGATCCAATATCTTGTAGGTCCATAATCATTTGTGTACCTCACCAAGAACTAGATCAATGTTGTCCTCGTATCCTCCTAGTTCATATCATTGGCACTCTATCAAATGAAATCAAGTCTCTCATAAACTATTGTTTAAAAGGGTCTATCAGACTATGAAGCCCTATAGATCCAATGCCTTGTGAGCATGCAATCACTTGTATGCTTCACCAGATACTGGATCTATATTGTCTTCATAGTCACCTGAACCTCTACGATAGTAGAACATCCATAAATCATACTCTCACCATCAGCTATTTGTCTAATAATACTACTGGATCAATAGAGTTCTATTTTTAGTTAACTATATTACACAAATACATAATCAAGCATCACAAGTTCAAAAATTATCACCTATCAAAATAGATATTCTCTATCTATTCACACAAAATAGATAGAGAACTTCCTCCCTCTCGATAGGTGACAACAACTTATCAATTCTTCCTTTCTTCAAAACCAAAACATCTTGGCTAACTTATATGCTCTTTGGAGGCATCGAGGTTTGGTAATCAACACTTTACGTACCCATAATCATTTATGACTGTGTCAAGTAGTCGATTATCAAATCCCTGTGCATCCTAACAACCTATAAGCTAGCATGGATGTCATCTATTCATTCATACAAATGAGTTCCTTTGAACTCAAGGTAATGTTGTCATATGGACCTCCTAGATTAGGGAAGTCCTTTTCCCATGTCCTGCACATATACATTTCTGTGTACACACGCCGAGCATGGGAGAAGGACCTCTTCTTCTCTTGGATTGTGCATATGGGAGCATTACCCTCAGTCTAAAATATTTTATCTACAAATACAAAATTGGCAAATCTTTCAACACATCAGATGGGGCAACGAGTATCAAGCCCAATTCCTCATGTACATGTAAATATGCGCTAATAAAAGAACACCATGAAATTATTATGCAAGCATTTTTGCAAAAAAGTTACTATCATAGAAAAAATAGAGCATCAACGTCACACTTCTCAATAAAGTACTACTTTAAAAAAATAGTTGTAAAGATTACTTCATTCCTGTGCAAAATATGCTTTCAAATTCAAAGCATCTAATTTGTAAAAATATTCTACTGCTTTGCAAAAAAATTTGTGAAGTTCGTAATACCTCTCGTAAAGATCATTCTCTATCACTTTACAATGAAACTTTGCAAAGAATGCAAAATCAAATCATAAAACATTTCTCTACCTTGCAAAAAATTTGCAAAAATCATTCTATCACTTTTACAAAACATTTGTAAAGCTCATCCTCTATCACTTTACCAAAATATATGTGAAGAACACTAAATCAATCACAAAAGCATTCTCTTCCCTTTGAAAAAATATTTGCAAAGATATTTCTATCAATATTTTAAGCTCTTTACAATAATCACAAAAGATCTTACAATCAACATCAAAAGCATTCATATCAAAGCTTTGCAAAAGGCTTGCAGAACAAAACTCTTATCTACACAGTCAAATGTTTCATAAAGAATGAAATTTGAACATGGATAAGAATCTATCTAAATATTTCATCTACGCAGCTAAGTGTTTCATAGAGAATGACACTTAGACATTGATGAAAATCAAAACTATCTTTCATCTACGCAACTAAGTGTTTCATAGAGAATGGCACTTAGACATTGATGAAAATCAAACTATCTTTCATCTATGCAGCTAAGTGTTTCATAGAGAATGATACTTAGACATTGATGAAAATCAAACTATCTTTCATCTACGCAACTAAGTGTTTCATAGAGAATGTCACTTGAACATTGATAAGACAAAAATAACTTCATCTACATAGTCAAGTATTTCATAGAGAATGGCATTTGAACATTGATGAAGAGCAAAAATCTTATCTACGCAGCCAAGTGTTTCATAGAGAATAGCAAATATACCACCATCACCAAGAGACATGGGTTTGCCCCATAAGAAGGGTGATTTTGTACACATTGGCATGTGTACCTTTATCTTCATAGGAACTAGCTTTGAAGAAAATATATGTGGTAGCAACCCCTCTCCCAATGAGCATTCTTTTACTCATTGTTACATTTCCAATGATTACCCACTTACTAAACATATCCTATATTGTATGGGATATGTAGGTAAAGGTTTGGGGCCACAATAGAAGGGCATTCAAGAGCCTTTGGATGTTGAGATATGTCCTGGGAGATGTGGCATCGGTTTTATACCTAGTAAAGACCAACCTTTACCATTTGAAAGTGATTATCATCTTATGACTTATGCTGAATATATGGATTATCAAAAGTTAGGAGTAGGTGATGAGGATGATGGTCCCCTTATTCTTATGATATCTTGTTTTATAGTATGATTGATTTTGTATGTTCTAAAAGTAAGCCTTTTGTTTTAGAAGAGGATCCTACTTTATTATCCTATAGTGATCTTGCGAAGTTAGGAATTGCTCCTCTTGCTAAAAAGAGTGGTCATGTTCGAGAATGCATTGATTATCGTGCTATGGGTACCAAATAAAGACCTATAAAGGAGCCTCTCCATAATTCTAATTATCAAGAAGGCTTACCTTTTACATATTTTTGATAAAATAGTCCATGGTACACCTATTATTTTTGTCAAGAAAGATGACATACTTAGATTTTGTGTTGACTTTCATTCTATTTGTTTAAACTAATAAATTAAATTAATTAATAATAAAAATTGCATCAAGTCAATTAATTATCATTTAACTATGCATTGAAATTTTTGTTGCATCCATCTTCTTGTTCATATTGCATTATTGCTTGTCATCCTTTTGCATTTGCTTGCCTGAAATTTAACACAACTTGCATGCTTGAATGCCATATTTTGCATGATTGCTTTTTCATGACTGCTTGGTCATATAGATTTTGAGGATCTTGCAAAAATGGCATGTGATGATACCTAGTTAGATCATAACTCGCATGCATTGTACTCTCTCTAGGGTTCTGATGCCTAGTAAGATCCCCACCTAGGGGTTTCTTCTTCAGTATTTTTCTTGCTTTTTTCTACTTCTTCAAGTTCTATATTCCTTGGTATTGGAAGTAGTGAGAGTATCTCTTAGATCAAGGATGATAGTTTATTAATATTTCCTTGTCATTTTTTCATTACCTTCATTTTCTTCTTTGGATTCCTTTGAGTTTGAAAAGGAGATACATATGCTTTATTTATTTATCCTTTTAAAAGTTGTCTTCTCTACACATTTACACACACTCACAATATTGTGCTTATATTTAAACTCCTATTGGGGGTAGCACTCACCTAATATATTTTATCGGATATGATCTTCTATCGGGTTATACTCCCTTTTGACTTAGTGGGCTCAAAACCCCATTATAGAATAAGCTCCTTGGCCATTTTGAGCAAGCCTCGACATACATCCTAAAAGTTAATTGACCCACAATAATAAATTAATGAGCAACCACCCATAGTGGGTCAGACTCCAACACCTCATCCTTTACGATGAGTACAATATCCATAGTGGATTTATCTCCCTCTTTTCTTGTATGATTCACAGTATTTAGTCACATTGGTCCCTTGCAACCTACATTGATTTCAATACTATGTTTCACTTATCCTTATTTGTTTCATATGGTTGACCTTTGGATCGTATCCTTTATATTTTTTCTTCTTCTCTTTTTTTTTGTTTTTTTAATATTGTTTTTTCTTTCTTACTTTTATCCATTCCATCCATGCATTTCATATAGCCTTTGCATTTAGATAGATTGCATATATAAAAGATCAAAATTAAATAACATCTAATTAAATTAAATCACATGCACACAATAACACAAAAATATATATAGAAAGCAGATATGTATTACTCGATGAGAAAATGAGATATACATCCGTATCTGGTTGGTGTACCACAGTCCAATCTTGGTACACTCAACCAATCCCTAGGGATGCATACCATAATTAAAATTGGCATGTGATCCTGATGCCTAGCCTTAGTTCTAAGAGTCTGTCTTCTCTACTCTGCTCGAAGGAGGAGGTGGTCCAGGTAGTCACATACCCATGGATAGGGAAGTCGAGTTTGTGATCAAAATTGTGATCTGCTAGCTGATTGGATGGATGGTTGAAGTGCTACTCTCTACCCCTATGGTAATATCTCGTAGTACATAGTATTGTAAAAAGTAGACTAATAAATGACCACCTCCATCCTCTCCCCTACCCTATATAGCTCCACTTGTAGAAGGTGAACTCTATCACTAGCTAGGCTACTCTTGACGATAGCTATTCCCTCTACTCAAGCTCTCTAGTTCTTTGTGTCTAGATAGTTCACCTTCCCTTGAATATGATCAAAATTTGCTTCATCTACATCCCTCTCCCTATTTGTGGTACTTAGCGATCCCTATAGTCCCTCGATCCTCTTGGACCTGTCCTCTTGGAGAAGGTCCACCTATATCTACAGAGTCACCACTTGAGCTCGTAGCATCTCTGCCTCCTCCATTGGATCCCCTAATCCTAAGACCTAGTATCAATAGGCTACTATTTATGTGGAGCTCTATCTTGATCCTCCACCTCGTAGTACCCTAGCCTTTATGGGGTTAACTCTAGATACCCATACCTCCTTGCTCTCTATAGTGCTAGTGTCCTCCCTCACCAGCTCAATCCAAACTTGAACCTACCTATGAATTAGATTTTTTGGGCCCTATTGTGTCCTCTTTGTGGCTCTGCAAGCTACCTCCTAAAAAGCTCATTACAGGATTGGGACCATCACCTGACATCTCTACATCAAAACAAGTGGGGAGACCCTTCGGGGCATGACTCCTCTATACCACCACCTATAGCCAAAGGCCACTCCTATGTCCTAAGTCTTCCTCTACACACCTAGACAAGTTTGGTATACCTCCTACCCCTACTAGCTCCCGATATACTCTTTGGTACCAGTAATCTCCCAAGTCTAGGATTCCCTACAAGATCCTGAACTACCTTAGGAATAGATGAAATCGAAAGAACTTTGGTTCCCCTCTCTCCATAGTCAACAAACTGATCCTCCTAATCCTCACCAACTATATCCTATCATCAACCCAACCTAGGCATAGACACTAGGGTCATCATATAATCTAGGTCTCCCTTAGCTCATCTACAACCCATTTCACTAGTGGCAGGTGCCCAATGTAGGTTCTCGTGACCCACTCTATGGGTCCGGACCATCTATATGTTTTTGGTCACTATGGGGAGGGCAATATTCCTAGAAATGCATCTGGTCTTAACATCACTAAGTTCTCCCAACTCCATACCTAAGCAAATTCATACACACCAGCCTTGTATTCCGCTTGTACATGATATTGTACAATGTACTACACAAGCGAGCCAACACATATGGATCCCATGCAAACTTTCACCTACATAGTCAAGTGTTTCATAGAGAATGACACTTGAACATTGGTGAAAATACTCTATCTTATCTACGTAGCCAAGTTTTTCATAGAGAATGGCACTTGGACATTGATAAGAAGCATAACATTTTCACCTACATAGTCAAGTGTTTCATAGATAATGGTACTTGAACATTGGTGAAAATCCTCTATCTTATCTATGCAGTCAAGTGTTTCATAGAAAATAGAACTTGAACATTGATAAGATACAAAATAAATTTGTCTACGTAGTTAAATTATTTCATAGAGAATGGCACTTAAACATTGATGAAGGAGAAATACCTTATCTAAGCAGTCAAATGTTTCATAGAAAATGGTATTTGAACATTGATAAGGAAAAACAACATATGCATTCTATCTTTATTATAGGTACCTCATCTATGCAGTCAAATGTTCATAGGGAATGGCACTTGAACATTGATGAGAAGAAATATTTTCAAAACATATATACTCTATTATTACAGGTACCTCATCTACGCAGTTGACTATTTCATAGAGAATGGAACTTAAACACTAATGAGAAGAAAATATATGCATTATACTTCATGTATATATGATAGGTACCTCATATACATAGTCAAGTGTTCATATAGAATAGCACTTGAACATTTATGAGAAGAAATATTTTTAAAACAAATACATGTCATTGTACATATTACATGAACCTCATTATACTTTGAATGATGTCATGAATACGATATCATAGGCCACCATTTAAACATAATGAGATCATGTTCCCACCTATGAGAACACAATAAAAGGTATAACATTTTCCTCCTAAATAAAATGAGTGCTCTCCTATATCAGGTCTAAAGACCACCGCTCACATACAAACACCTAAACACTTCTCACAATTTGGGGTATCTCCCCTCATCCATATCATTCCTAAAATATAAACATCATTATATCAAAGCAAATCAAAACATAAACACATCACATCACATTACCATAAGTAACAAAATTCATTCAACATAACCCAAAATAACAAAGTATCATCATCATATATGCCTCACAATATATCATATGATAGATAAGGTGCATCATAAAAGAGAAAAAAGGTGCACTCAACTTATCACAAGAGGATGCACCACAATCCCAAAAATTTGTGCACTCACTCCTAAGCATCCCTAAATATCACCTAATAAGAAGATCCAACATCCATAAAATTTCTTGCTAGAGGAGGAGGAGGTGATGACTAAAAATTGGTAGTCCTCCAAGTATCATTCATCATCGCAGATCTTGATCATGATTTCGAAGGAGATGGCACCCACTGTGATATAGCCCATGATAATATGTGGCTCTACCTTGCATTCTATCAACTTGAGTTGATAAGTGATGCACCTACTCTATGAGATCTAATCTCATAGCTATCAACCCTCTCTCAAGTGGTCCTTTAATGATGGCCACCACAATCCTATCCAAGCCCCTCCTGACCATAGCTTGATCCACATATCTCTCCCTTGTCACTCTATCAATATTATATCTAAGGCCAATAATAATCATCTAATCAGTATCTTACTCCTCCATGACTCGATTCAAGGATGACTAAAGCCTATAAATTGTCCCTCCTCTATCTTTATACACTCGAACCACCTCATCCCTAAGCTTGGTCACCTCACCCCTAATACTGATCACTTATTCCAATCGCAAAGCCTTTGATGCTACTAGACGGCTCCTCACCTTCTCCAAAGTGTGAAAAAGCACTCTCAACTCTATCATTGTAGCCTATATAGCTATCATACTAGAACCCATACCTCCACTACAATCTGTACCTTCTCCACCAAAATCCTACCCACCTGAACTCAATGCCTCTCTACCAACTAGGGCTTATAAGAGTAGGATAACAACCAATGGTTCCACATATAAAGGATCTGACCTCATCATACTCTACCTATCCATTCTCCTCCACCATCCCTCTCTCCCACAATGATGCCTAGCTACTCACAAGACACTCAACATATCCTGGAATATTTATCTTCGATCCCTAGGTGGTGTACCCATACTCAATTAATGAAGCCTAAACCACCTGTACCAAGTACCATAGTCTACTGTGACCCCTACATCATACAATGTGGGAGTGAAGATCACAAGATCATCCTCATCAACCTACAAGTGGGTAAGAGTATCTATAGGATCCCACCAGGTCTCATGATGCACTCATCATATCCAAACGTCCCCATCATATGGCACTCTTTATACCTCTCCAAAATGGTGAGTCACTCGATCATATAAATATAGGTCATAGGACTTATTCCCATCATCTAGCCATAAAAATCACCTCACCTTCACTAGATCCATGTGGTCATCAAACCATGCATATACATCTCTCCAAAAATGCCATGTAACATGTGCCACTCACATGTCATTAATGAGATTCCTCACCTAGGTCATAATTATAGATGAAGGGCGAATACATATATCTTATATATAAATTATAGGATTATCATGATAAATACTCCTCATCACCACTATGGTTCATCGAACAACTATATGTTTCCATGCCCAAATCTAAAGTAAAGTACAAGTCAGACTCTAACCCTATCGGTAGACCACTCCATATAAAGTATGATACAACCTAGCCAAGATGATCGAAGCCTAGGGATAAATAATCTGACTATCCCTCAAGCTTGCTATAATATTCCCCCATCCCCATGGCATGAAAATCTTGCTAATATCACTCATCATTAGTCTAAATACCAACATGGCCAAGAGTGTAGTACTCCAATCAATGTACCCTCTGATATAAGAATCATTTATCCTCAACCCATTTTGCATCCTTGAGAATTCACCATCCTCTAAAAAAACTAGCTTTTGGATAACCATATTCATCCCCAACCAAATAGGGACACCTCATAATGGAACCTTGAGGATGTGCCATACATCCTCTAAAGTAATGATCATCTCATCCATCGATAATATAAAAGTATTGGTGTATGGATACAACCTCCCCGCAAGGGCTATCAACAATGAATGATCAAACTCTAACTTAGACATGTAGGCAACATAATACATCCCTATCATTGATAAAAGTGTCTCATCCTCAATTTTTTCTTGCCCTCTAAGATGCTCCCCAAGCACTTAGGCCGATCCTCTCAACTTATCAAAACCTTTATCACTTACCGAAAGCCATCCAAAATAATGAGTTATAAAATCATCGAATCATCTCAAAATTTCAAAACAACACTACCGTTGGATAACCCTGAAAGTGATATTTTCGAAAAGTATACATATTCCTATATTTGCACACATATCAATGTCAAAAAGTGCAAAACAAAAGTGTATCTCCTTGAACAAATTCACCAATGGCACCAAATTCACCACTGAAGCCAAAATCATCAGTGGCACCTCTACCAAATTCATCGCTAGCACAAAATTCACCACAACTTTCAAAAAATGCATTAAAATACCCTGAGTACAAAAATTTTGCATCGATACAAACACATACCTATCGGTCTCACTCTGATACCTCGATTGTACCTCAAACCATGTCAGCACAATGTGTCCATCCTCGGATATGAGCCATCTTCTCTAGTAACTCAATCTCACCCTCTCTAAATTTCTATAATAGGTAAGAATGCAAATGAGTTCACTTTTGTTGAGAATTTGAGGTGTTGTCATTGTTGTCAACACTTCTACTTTTTATTCTAGTTGGCATCCTATTCATCATGGTGATTATGTTGCAGTTTGGGCAATGTTGCAAAATGTTGTGTGTATTGTTGGCAATTTTGGGTACCTTGGGTACATTGCCTTTGCTCATGTGTAGATGTTGTCATTGATGTCAAGAAGGTCTTGAAGCATTTTGGTTTGATGTCAAAGATTTTGTTTTGATGTCAAAGATTTTGTTTTGATGAAGGTTTCAGCATGGACAGTAAGTTTCCAAGAAGATCAGAGTAGCCCAGTTACAAAATATCAAGAAAAAGACAAGTAAGAAAAAGTATGTAGGCGGCTGGAAAAACTGTCGTGATTTCACGACATGTTTGAGGAGAGAGAAAGTGCTAGCAAAACTGTCATGATTTCGTGACATGTTTGAGGAGAGAGAAAGTGCTGGAAAAACTGTCATGATTTTGCGACATGTTTGAGGAGAGAGAAAGTTCTAGCAAAACTGTCGCAATTTCGTGACAAGTCGCATTTTCGCGACTCAAAAAGTGCAGGAAGACAGAGAAGGAAAAGTGTCATGATTTCATGACATTCTGCAAAGTAAGTTGTACAGACGAAAAAGTGTCATGATTTCGCGACATGATGCTGAAGAGAGAGTCCGCAAAAAGAACTGTCACGATTTTGTGACAAGTTTGAAGAGAGAGAAAGTTACATGTAAAATGTCATGATTTCGCGACATGCTGCAGAGGTCAAGTTGAGGACTGTCATGATTTTGTGGCATACTAAAAAGCTCAAAGTGAGAACTGTCATGATTTTGCAACATGCAGCAAAAGGGAAGAGTCTGAAACGAGAAGCGTCACGATTTTGTGACAGGTTGCAAGGAAATATTTCAGAAGCTGAAAGCGTTGCAATTTTGCGACAGGCTACAAAGAAGTTGTACGGATGCATAAAGTGTCACGATTTCATGATAAAAGTGAGATGACGTCAGCAAGAGGCAAAGGTGTCATGATTTTGCGACAGAAGCACAAAGGAAGTCAACAAAGGCCAAGGTGTTGCGATTTCGCAATAGCAGGCTAAAGAAGGTATACGGTTGGCAAAGGTGTCACGATATCGCGACACATTGTCGTTTCATGGCAGAAGCTACAAGAAAGTGACAAAGGCGACAAAGGCGGTTGAAGCCGACAAAGTTAAATCTGGGCCAACAAAGATTAGGGTTTTGTTGTCAACGGTCTTTAAGGTAACAGCTGACTAAAGATCAAGTTTTTGATCATGAATTAATGCTATAAAAGGAGGACTATTTTTGAGTTTTAAGAGATCGAATGTGTGTGTCAAATTTGCGCAAGTAAATTTTGCTATGCGCAAGAGAGCGA
The DNA here is from genome assembly GCA_028583015.1 of Wollemia nobilis. Lineage (NCBI taxonomy): Eukaryota > Viridiplantae > Streptophyta > Pinopsida > Araucariales > Araucariaceae > Wollemia > Wollemia nobilis. The sequence goes on from JAQPPZ010002593.1 coordinate 1,042,511, forward strand.
GTCAAGTAAAATTGATCTAGTGTGCGTTCAAAGTGTGATTTGCACAGATAGAGTGTGGGGAGAAGTTTGATCGTAGAGGTGCATAAGTGGAATTCTAATCGACTGTTGTGTTTGCATAGAGTGCAAAGACTGTGCTGCTATGTTTGCATAGACAGTGAAAAGTTGGTTTCGACCAAGTGCGGCTATAACAAAAAAGAACAAAGGAAGAGGATAGATTTGTGCTAGACCGAAGGACTGTGTTTGGTGCAAATTTGAGGAACGGCTTTGCAATGACAGAGTTGAGGACAGAGATCTCCAACCAGAGTAGGGAAGACAAGTGTCTTCTGTGGATAGAGTTCCACTTGCTAAGGGCAGAGGAGGTAGAGGTCTTCTAGAGGATCACCACTAAGAGCAGAGCTAGGGGAAGGTGTCTCCTTTGGGTTGGTGCCCATAAACTTTGTAATTGGGGAGGTTTCCCAAAGAACTATGATATAACTTTTAGAGAAAATTTTTATCCGTGGAGTAGCCCACATTGGGTGAACCACGTAAATTTTTGTGTCACTTTGTGGATGGTGTGTTGTGCTTTGCTTTGATTACTGCTGTTATTACTATTGTCTATTCACTGCATTATACTATTTTGAAAGTTGATTTTAAAGCAAATTGAAAAAGTGGTCTTATACTATTCACCCCCCCTCTCAGTATAAGCTTGTGTTCTTCAATTGGTATTAGAGTAGGTTCCTTCGGAAAGGTTTAACAGACAGAAGGAAGAACTGATTAAGAACACAATGGATTTTTTAGGTGGCAATGTAGCACCTATTCTTGATGGATCAAATTTTGGTCTATGGAGTGCAAAAATGAGAGTTTATCTAATGGCACTTGGTAATGAGGTATGGGAAGTGATTGAATATGAATACACTATTCTTGAACATGGTCCTTATACCAAAGAAGATAGGCTCATGCTTCACAGTAATTCAAAATCCATGAATGCAATCCTGAGAGGCTTACAAAAAGCAGATCTCACCAAATTTATTCACTGCAAGACAACTAGTGAAATGTGGAAACAATTGCAGGTGGTTCATACAGGTCATGCAAATGTTCGAAAGGCCAAATTGAGACATTTTAAAGGTAATTTTGAACAACTCAAAATGAATGATGATGAAAATATTAGTGACTACATGCTTCGTATGGATGAGGTTGTTAACTCCATGAAAGACCTAGGTATTGAGGTTGCTGAAAATGATGTGTGTGATAAGATTTTAAGATCTCTTCCTAATAGATTTAGTGAAAATATTTTTGCTATTGAGGAAGCTAAAGATTTAGATAAATTGAAAAAGGATGAGCTCCATAGTATTCTTGCAGCATTTGAGCTGAGAACTCAAGTGAAAGTTGATGTCAAGAAAGAGGCAGCTTTCAAAGCTACCAAGAAATAAAAGGGCAAATAGATTCAAGAGAGTTATGAGTCTTCTAGTGACGAAGAGGCATATTACAGAAAGAAATGCAAGTTCTCTAGAAAACACAAAAGTAAGAAAAACATAAGATGTTTCAACTGTGGAAAGTTTGGTCATTATGCTACTGACTGTACTGTTTCCAAGAATGAAAGTGATGAAGATATACAGGATGTTAAGAGCAAGGATTCTTAAAAGCATAGGTATTACATAAAGAACAAAGATGAGCACATCAATCAAGGAAAGAGGCATTCACACAAGAATAAGAAGAGCTTCTACCTAGAAAAAGCAAGTAAGTGTTCTAGCAGTGATAGTGAAAGTTCTTCTATTAATGATGAAAATGAGATGATGTTCATTTTAGAAAAAGAGGAAGAACCAAAACATAAATTCATTGCCATGAAATGTTTTAGATGTGGAAATTTTGGGCACCTTGAGGATGATTGCACAAATAATGAATTGGTTGCTAGTATGTATGAGGATGCTTTAGAAAATGATAAGGAAGATACTTGTATGGTTTTTGAAAAGGGTAGCACCTCTAGTAATAAGAAATCTGAAAAAGGCCTTGATGATTCAAAATGCAATAAAATAGAGGATCTTGAATGTGAACTTACTAATGCTCTTAGTGTTTTGAAAAAGGAAAGAAAGAAGAATGCTAGACTCAATGATAAATTAGATGAATGTTGTATGGAGAGAGATGAATTCATAGAAAGTCTTGACATCTCTATGGCTAAGACACAAGAACTTAAGAATGAGTTAGAATCTAAGATGCTTGAGTATAGTGAATTAGAACAGAAAATGGCTGCCTTGAAAGAGGAAAATAAATAATACAAGGATAAATTGTATAGGTTTCAAGAAAGCTCCAAAAAGGTTAAATCTCTTATCAAAGGACAAAGAAAGACAACAAATAAAATAGGTCTTGGTTTTGTTAAACCACACAAGGAACAGGTTGGGGAATCTAGTAAAAGATTTCAAAAAGAAGAGAGTTCTGATGAAGAGAGTATCTCAGAGAAAGATTCCATGAGTGATAAATGTGCAGAAACATAAAACAAAATTCTGAATGCGAAGAAGAAGTTTTCGAGACCCAAAAGGTCGATTAAAAGAATATTTTACGGCATATGTTTTGTGTGTCACAGGTTTGGTCACACAGCTTCACAGTGCATAGATCAAATAAAAAGGGTAAACAACAATTTTAGAAGTTTTAGTTTCTTTCAAGGGTATTGCTACTCTTTTCAACAGTTCAGGAATAAGGCAAATAACAGAAAATGGGTTAGTTAGAATAGGCGGATTCAAAGAATAGCTATGCCCAAAAGAAATAATATTGTTACTTGCTATAAGTGCAACAATGCAGGTCACACAGCCAAAAAGTGTAGAGCTGATCTTCCAAGGTACAGGAATAGGAACAGTGGTATAAACAGGTCCAACGATCAAGGTATGGACAAGAAAAGAGATGAGAAAAAGAACAAGAAAAGTGACAAGAATAGAAACACTGACAAAGAGTTCAAGAGAAGGCCCGACAAAGAAATTGTAGACACTGATGATGATGAGTGCCTAATGGGATTTTCACTCCCACCCCTGTTTTAACCACCTCATCAGGAGGTGGGGGAGGGACTAAGCTAAGAAGCTCATTCTTAGTCCCGAGCCCCAAATGTGACCCTTTGCCATTGATGACAAATGGGGAGAGATATGAGTAAGGGGGAGAGCTTCAAGTGAAGAGGAAAGCTTCAAGTCAGGGGGAGCAAAACTTCAAAGGCAGATTCTCAGTTGAGAGCACAGTTGGTTTCAGTTTTGGCTCTTGAGTAGTGTTTTTCAGTTAAGGGTTGCCATCAATGACAAAGGGGGAGATTGTTGGCAATTTTGGGTACCTTGGGTACATTGCCTTTGCTCATGTGTAGATGTTGTCATTGATGTCAAGAAGGTCTTGAAGCATTTTGGTTTGATGTCAAAGATTTTGTTTTGATGAAGGTTTCAGCATGGACAGTAAGTTTCCAAGAAGATCAGAGTAGCCCAGTTGCAAAAGATCAAGAAAAAGACAAGAAAAAGTATGCAAGCAGCTAGAAAAACTATCATGATTTTGCGACATGTTTAAGGAGAGAGAAAGTGCTGGCAAAACTGTCGTGATTTCGTGACATGTTTGAGGAGAGAGAAAGTGTTGGCAAAACTGTCGTGATTTTGCGACATGTTTGAGGAGAGAGAAATTTCTGGCAAAACTATCACGATTTCGTGACAAGTCGCATTTTCATGACTCGAAAAGTGCAGGAAGGCAGAGAAGGAAAAGTGTCACGATTTTGCGACATTCTGCAAAATAAGTTGTACAGACGAAAAAGTGTCACGATTTTGTGACATGATGCTGAAGAGAGAGTCCGCAAAAAGAACTATCACGATTTTGTGACAAGTTCGAAGAGAGAGAAAGTTACATGTAAAATGCCACAATTTCGCGACATGCTGTAGAGGTCAAGTTGAGGACTGTCATGATTTCACGACATACTAAAAATCTCGAAGTGAGAACTGTCGCGATTTCATGACATGCAGCAAAAGGGAAGAGTCTGAAAGGAGAAGCGTCGTGATTTCGTGACAGGTTACAAGGAAAGCTTTCGAAAGCTGAAAGCGTCGCAATTTCGTGACAGGCTACAAAGAAGTTGTACGGATGCAGAAAGTGTCACAATTTTGCGACAGAAGTGAGATGACGTTAGCAAGAGGCAAAGGTATCACGATTTCATGATAGAAGCACAAAGGAAGTCAACAAAGGCCAAGGTGTTGCAATTTCGTGACAGCAGGCTAAAGAAGGTATACGACTGGCAAAGGTGTCGCGATATCGTGACATGTTGTCGTTTTGCGGTAGAAGCTATAGGAAAGTGACAGAGGCGACAGAGGTGGTTGAAGCCGACAAAGTTAAATTTGGGCCGACGAAGATTAGGGTTTTGCAGTCGATGATCTTTAGGGTAACAGCCAACTAAAAATTAAGTTTTTGATCATGAATTAATGCTATAAAAGGAGGACTGTTTTTGAGTTTTAAGAGATCGAATGTGTGTGTCGAATTTGCGCAAGTAAATTCTATTGTGTGTAAGAGAGCGAGTCAAGTCGAATCGATCAAGTGTGCGTTCGAAGTGCGATTTGCACAAATAGAGTGTGGGGAGAAATTCGATCGCATAGGTGCATAAGCGGAAGTCTGATCGACTGCTATGTTTGCATAGAGTGCGAAGACTGTGCTATTGTGTTTGCGTAGATAGTGAAAAGTTGGTTTCGACAAAGTGCGGTTGTAACAAAAAAGAACAAAGGAAGAGGACAAATTTGTGCTAGACCGAACGACTGTGTTTGGTGCGAATTTGAGGAATGGCTTTGCAGTGACAGAGTTGAGGACAAAGATCTCCAGCCAGAGCAAGGAAGACAGGTGTCTTCTGTGGATAGAGTTCCACTTGCTAAGGGCAGAGGAGGTAGAGGTCTTCTAGAGGATCACCACTAAGAGCAAAGCTAGGGGAAGGTGTCTCCTTTGGGTTGGTGCCCATAAACTTTGTAATTGGGAAGGTTTCCCAAAGAACTATGATATAACTTTTAGAGAAAAGTTTTATCCGTGGAGTAGCCCACATTGGGTGAACCATGTAAATTGTTGTGTCACTTTGTGGATGGTGTGTTGTGCTTTGCTTTGATTACTGTTGTTATTACTATTGTCTATTCATTGCATTATACTATTTTGAAAGTTGATTTTAAAGCAAATTGAAAAAGTGGTCTTGTACTGTTTCACCCCCCCCTCAGTATAAGCTTGTGTTCTTCATGTATTTGAACACACCTTTTATGGAGACTTTGGAGGTATAATTTGTGGTTATTGCATATATTATTTCTCTTGGTTCTATGTTTATGGCACATTTATTTATGTAAAGGTGATATAAGGTTGCATTTGTATTTTCTATGTGCCTTGGTGCTATATTGTAACATTCAACATTTATTTATTTCCACTATGTCATCTCCAAGTTCCTTGGAATGTGTTCCAAGACTTAGGAATGGAGGGAAAATTGATTTTAATTATTTTATAATGCATCATAAGGGTTAGGAATTATTTCCAATATTTATTGGAATTTATTTTGTGGTGCAAAAATGGAAATATGCTAATTGGGGTGTTCAACTTGTTGTGGGACCCACTTTATGACATCCGTCATAGTGGTGTAAGGAAAGAATATTTTGCTGCCCTATTTTTGTGGGATTTTGGAGATATGGGACGTGATAATTGCCAAATTAGTGTTTAGACACTTTGGAATATTATTTTGGTTGTGTAAGAGCATCTCCACTTTGATTGGCAGCTGGTGAGTGTGTGTAGTGGTGATGGCAACAATTTCTTTTTTGGAAAATTAGAAATTTCCTCAACTTGGGCATGATTTTTTGAGTGATTTTCTACTCATGGTTTTGGAAACCATTTATGGTTTCTCTCCATATCATTTCTCTATAAATTCAGTGTTTGAGATGGTGGTATTATGGAGTTTTTGTTGAGAGTAACAGGGTGTTGCCGGAATGCTGCCAAAATTTCTGTAGAAGACATAAGTGTATAGATTTTAGCATGCAGGTTTGGGAACCTATTGTGGATGGAGAGAGAATAATTTTGATATGTTTATTGCAGGTTTTGGATCATATTTGATAGAAAAATCATTTTGCAGTGGTTGGGTGCACGGTTGGTTTGCAGCAGTGTTGTTGGTTTTGAGCTTGCAGGCTTGTTAGAGCTTGCTTTTATTGGAAGCATTTTTATGCTTTATTTTTCATCATATTATTATTATTTTGATCTGATATAGGTGGGTTGCAGCCCTCCTTCTGTTGTGGTAGAGAAACTTTAGTGTATTTCATTTTGAGGCTTGTTCTATGCAGTAGTCATAGCAAGCATTTCTCTTTGGGAGGTTTTTACCCTTGTGGTTTTCCTTCGGCATATCATGTGTTGTGGGTTGTTTCTCTTGCATATATGTTGCTGCTATACATGAGTTTATTTCTGTTTTAAATCAGATTTCAAATTGGAAATTAAAGTTTTAAATTGCACAGATTCACCCCCCTCTCTGTGCCATTGTTATACTAACAATTGGTATCAGAGCCTGGTTGTCCTTTTAGCAGCTTAATCAGCTCGGATTGATTCCTGGTTCACAATGGCTAATAGGGATGTCAACACTGGCAAGGTGCCATACTTTTATGGGAGTGATTATGCATTTTGGAGTTACAAGATGATGGACTATTTGGGTTCTCTTGGTATTGGTGTGTATCTTTCAGTTAAGAATGGTTATGCTTTTCCTGCTACAATTCCTACAGATCCTGATGCAATCAAAGAATATGAAAACAATATGAAGGCCAAATCTACTATCACAAATGCTCTTGCACCAAGTGAATTGGTGAAGGTTATGGGTTTGCAAATAGCAAAAGAAGTATGGGATAAGTTGCAAGCTATTCATGAAGGTAATGACAAAGTTAAGGAAGCTAAACTTCAAATTTTTAGAGCTCAATTTGAGAGTCTCCGAATGGATGAGAATGAGGATATTTCTGCCTACATGCTTCGTGTGAGTGAGGTGATCACTTCTCTTAGAGGTTTAGGAGAGACTATCATAGATAGTATTGTTGTGAAGAAGGTTCTTCGTTCTTTGACTTCAAAGTTTGATTCAAAGGTTTCTGCAATTGAAGAAGCAAAGGACTTAAACAATCTCTCACTAGATGAACTACATGGCTCTCTTATTGCATATGAGATGAGAGTTGGTTGCAGCAAGTCTACTAAAAAGGAGAGTGCTTTCAAAGCATTCAAAAACATGAAATTGAATCCACAATCCGATGAAGAGAGATTCTCAGATGAAGAGCAAGCAAACTTTGTTCGAAAATTGAAAAGAGGAAAAGGGAAATACAATGGAAAGTTGCCATTGAAATGTTTTGAGTGTGGGTGCATTGGGAATTTTGCTTCAAAATGTCCTTACAAGGAGCACTTAGATGATGATGGTGAGAGTCACAAGAACAAGAAGGAGTACAAAAAGAAAGCTTCAAGATTTAGCAAGAGATTCTCAAGGAGAAAGGTTTTGATGACACATGAAGATAGTGATTCTTCAGATGAGAGCATAGATGATTCAGATGAAGAGGCTACTGAAGTCCTCTTTATGGCTATTGAAGACAAATCCAATTTAAATGCAAACAAAGAGGATGATGAATCTGAAATTTATTTTGAGGAAGAGCTTGCAATAGCATTGGAACAATATGAAATTGAGAGAAAGAGAAACAAAAGGATGAATGAAAAGATCAAGGAGCTAAACAAACTCAATGAAGACTTGTTGATGCAACATGAAGAGTCAAAAAGATTTGCTGACCAAAATATTTCAGATTTAGAGGAGTCCAATAATGTGGCTACAAAAATGATACAAGACTTAAAAGTTCAAGTTGAAGAGTCCAAGAAAATAATAGATGATCTTAAGAATCGGGTATGTGAAAAATCTGATTTGTGTTGCAAACTAAAAGAGGAGATTGTTACTTTGAGAAAGCAACTTGAAAAGGCTAATTTGGATTTGAGCACTAATTTTAAATTTCAGAAAAGTTCTAATCAGCTTGATGAGCTTATTGGTAGTCAAAGATACACCAAAATCAAGTTTGGTTTGGGGTTTGATGAAGGTGAAAGTTCATATGTTGCCAAAGATGCAAAATCAGTTGGTGAAAGCTTGAAGAATGAGAAACCCATTGTAGAGAAACCCCAAGGAGATAAAAAGAAAGAAGAAAAGGTCTCAAATCAGACCAACAACAGAAATATGCCTTATCATACCATAAATACCAGCAATGATGAGTTTCAAAAGGTAAAACATCAAATGGGAAGAGCACCTAGAAGGAGTTTCAATTCATGGCATCAAGTTCAATACAAGTATACTCCTTCCTTTTCTGGTTATTGTTTTAAGTGCAATACTTATGGTCACAAGATGATGGATTGTAGGCTTAATGTTAGGCCTAAGAGCTTTGTTAGTCACAACTCATTTGCTCCTCTCATTGATTTTCATGTTGAGTGTTACAAGTGTAATAACTTTGGTCACATTGCTAGAGATTGCAGAACTATTTTTGTGACTAATCAAATGCAGGATAGAAGTAGCAACAAGCCTCCAAAGGTGCAAAACAAGAAATCCATGATGCATAAAGACCATTTTCCCAAGAAGGCCATGAGGTATGAGGAAGATAAGAAATCAGAAAACAAGCCCAAGATGACATGGGTTGAGAAGGGAAAGTCAAAACAGGAAGACATTACTAAGCATGATTCATTGATTGTTCAAACCGCTTTCAAGGCACAAAGAAAGGCTACATCTTGGATCATTGATAGTGGATGCTCTAGTCACATGACTGGAGATAGAAGGCAACTTACAAGATTGCAAGATTATGATGGTGGTTCGGTAAAGTTTGGCAACAATAACAATGCAAAGATTGTGGGTAAAGGTATGGTCAACATCAACAATGGTAAAATCACTTCTCATGATGTTCTTTTTGTTGATGGCCTCAAGCATAATCTTTTAAGTGTTAGCCAAATGTGTGATAGTGGCAAAGATGTGATTTTTAAATCAGATGGTTGTGAGATTAGATGTGCTATGAGTGGTAAAATATTGGCAAAGGCTACAAGAACTTCAGGAAATTTGTACAATCTTTGTAGTGCAAATGAGAAAACATGCTTGGTTGGACAAGTTGATGATAGTTGGTTATGGCACAAGAGGCTTGGCCATATTAACTTTGATAGCTTGGTTAAGATCAGCTCCAAGAATTCAATAAGACATCTTCCAAAGTTGACTAAGCCAAACAATAGCATATGTGCATCATGTCAACAAGGCAAGCAAACCAAATCACACTTCAAAACTAAGGAATATTCTACAACAAGGCCTTTGGAGCTTGTGCATACCGATGTGTGTGGTCCTATGAGGACTAAAGGAACTAATGGTGAGAGGTATTTCATTTTGTTTATTGATGATTATTCTAGACTAACATGGGTATCTTTCATGAAGGAGAAATCAGAGGCTTTTATTTGTTTCAAAGTGTTTAAGGCTATGGTTGAGAATGATACGGGAAAGAGGATCAAATGCTTGAGATCCGATAGAGGTGGTGAGTTCACTTCTAGTGAGTTTGATAATTTTTGTCATGAGCATGGTATTAGAAGACAACTTTCAGCAGCAAGAACACCTCAACAAAATGGGGTGGTTGAGAGAAAGAACAGAACAGTACAAGAAATGGCTAGAACAATGCTTAATGATTCACAGGTTGCAACTAGATTTTGGAAGGAAGCAGTGCATACAACAGTATACATACAAAATAGGTGCATGCTTAGAGTTCATAGCCATATGACACCCTATGAACTATGGACAGGAAAGAAAGCTTCAGTTAAGCATTTCAGAGTATTTGGGTCCAAGTGCTACATAAGGAGAGATAAGTACAATCTTGGCAAGTTTGAAGATAGAGCGAGATGAGGGGATTTTCCTTGGCTACTCCACCAAAAGCAAGGCTTATAGATGCTTCAACAAGAAGCTTGGAAAAGTGGTAGAAAGTGCAAATGTGAGGGTTGATGAAGGACATGTTCCCAAAGTTGATCTTGAGGAGTCTTCACCATCACAGTTTGAACCATATGAGGAAGAAGAAGTGCAAGATGAAAACAAGCAAGTTTCAGAAGGAGAAGAACAAAGTGAAGCTACCAAGTCACCTCCAAAATACATCAAGAAGAATCATCCAATGGATCAAATCATAGGTGATCCAACACAAGGTGTGCAAACAAGGAGAAAATTGGTAAGACCAAATGAGCAAAGTCACTTTTCATTGTTATCACAAGTTGAGCCTAAATATTTTATTGAAGCTTCTAAGGATAATAGTTGGACTCATGCTATGGAAGAGGAGATTAATCAAATTGAAAAGAACAACACTTGGGAATTGGTTCCAAGACCAATGAACAAAAATGTAATAGGAGCCAAGTGGGTGTTTAGAAACAAGCTCAATGAGGATGGCAAAGTTGTTCGAAATAAGGCAAGATTAGTGTGCAAGGGGTATGCTCAAGTTGAAGGTATTGATTTTGATGAAACTTTTGCTCCTGTTGCTAGATTAGAAGCCATCCGAATGTTTCTTTCTTTTGCTGTTCATAAGAACTTTAAGGTTTATCAAATGGATGTGAAATCTGCTTTTCTTAATGGCAATTTGGAAGAGGAAGTTTATATGGAGCAACTTTGAAGGATTTCAGCTTGGGGATGAGAACTATGTTTGCAGGTTAAAGAAGGCTTTGTATGGGCTCAAGCAAGCCCCAAGAGCATGGTATGCAAGGTTGGATAAGTATATTTTGCAGCAAGGCTTCCAAAAGGGTAAGGTTGATAGCAACTTGTACTTCAAAGTTGTTGATTCCCATCTGCTAGTGATTGTTGTTTATGTTGATGATATTATTTTTGGTGGAAGCAAAGATAGTATGTGTCATAATTTTGCTGCTGCTATGCAAAGTGAGTTTGAGATGTCTATGATTGAAGAGTTGTCTTATTTTCTTGGTCTACAAATTGCTCAACTTGATAGAGGCATTTTCATTTCACAATCAAAATATGTCAAGGAAATATTGAAAAAGTTTAACATGGAGGATTCTCAACTTGTGAGTACACCTATGGTAACCGGATGTAAGATAAGTAAGGATGATGAGTCTCCTCTTGTTGATCAAACACTCTATAGGTCTATGATTGGAATTTTATTATATCTAACTGCTTCTAGGCCTGATATTTTGCAAGTTGTTTGTATGGTTGCTAGATTTCAGAGTGCACCCAAAGAAACACATGTGAAAGTTGTTAAGAGGATTTTCAGATATCTCAAGGGGACTATGGAATTTGGATTATGGTATCCAAGAGGAAAATACTTCACACTTAGAGCCTACACAGATGCATATTGGGCGAGGATGTGTTGATGATCGGAAAAGCACAAGTGGTGGTGCTTTCTATCTTGGTGACAAGCTTGTTTCTTGGCATAGCAATAAGCAAGACTCAATATCACTCTCTACTGCTGAAGCTGAGTATATTGCTGCTGCCTCATGTTGTACTCAAGTGCTTTGGATGAAACAAATGCTTGTAGACTTGGGTATTCAGATTGGTGAGCCTATCTCTCTTCTTTGTGACAATACTAGTGCTATTAATATTTCCAAGAACCCAGTTTTGCATTCAAGGACTAAGCACATAGATATAAGGTATCATTTCTTGAAGGAGAAGGTTTCTAATGGTCTGGTTGCTTTGGATTTTGTGCCTACAAAGCAACAAGTTGCTGATATATTCACTAAGCCATTGCCTATGGAGACATTTGAGCATTTGAGACAACTCTTGGGAGTTGTTTCTTCTCCATCTCACTAGATATTTTTGTTGGTGCACATCCTCAGGGGGAGCTTCTTATGGTCTGATTTTATGCTCCTATTTCTGATATTTCATGTTCATATTTTCTGATGTATGCTTGAGGATGATGGTTGCAGAGTTTGGTGTTGTTCGGGTTGATCGGTTGTTGCCTAGTTGCTTGGCAACTTCTTGCAATTTGGTGAGATTTTGTTGGGTATCTCTTTGCTGTTGTAGCTACTATATTTTCATGTTGAATATCAGTTCATATCAGATATATATCAGTTCTTTTCACAACAGCAAGGTTTAGTATTGTTTGATGCATTCTATGGTACCTGGTTGTAGTGTTGTGCGAGCTAGTGGCATTGTATCTTGTGTAGAACTTCTTTGGGGTATCTTGTAATCTTTCCCATTGATGTTTTCATCACTACACTCTGTTATTTCATATTCACATCAGTTTCAAGTGTCTTGGTGCTTTGGTTCAGGGAGAGTTGTAATGTTTATCATGTTTTCAGATGCACTGGTTGCCCTTTGTCATTGATTGTCAAAGGGGGAGAGAGTTGGATAATCTGCTTCTTGTGCTCTTTGATTTCAGATCTGTATGGTTGGTGTTAGGGGGAGAAATTTGATGTTGTTTCAGGTGTGAGATATGTTGAAGAATGTTGCACTTCTTGGTTTGTGCTTTACAGGCTTTACAGGACCTTCTTGTTGCCTATTTCATGGTCTTGGTTGTTGTAGTTTATCTGCAGATTATTTGGTGTTGCCAACAATGCCAAAGGGGGATATTGTTGAGAATTTGAGGTGTTGTCATTGTTGTCAACACTTCTACTTTTTCTCCTAGTTGGCATCCTATTCATCATGGTGATTATGCTGCAGTTTGGGCAATGTTGCAAAATGTTGTGTGTATTTGAACACACCTTTTACGGAGACTTTGGAGGTATAATTTGTGGTTATTGCATATATTATTTCTCTTGGTTCTATGTTTATGGCACATTTATTTATGTAAAGGTGATATAAGGTTGCATTTGTATTTTCTATGTGCCTTGGTGCTATATTGTAACATTCAACATTTATTTATTTCCACTATGTCATCTCCAAGTTCCTTGGAATGTGTTCCAAGACTTAGGAATGGAGGGAAAATTGATTTTAATTATTTTATAATGCATCATAAGGGTTAGGAATTATTTCCAATATTTATTGGAATTTATTTTGTGGTGCAAAAATGGAAATATGCTAATTGGGGTGTTCAACTTGGTGTGGGACCCACTTTATGACATCCATCATAGTGGTGTAAGGAAAGAATATTTTGCTGCCCTATTTTTGTGGGATTTTGGAGATATGGGACGTGATAATTGCAAAATTAGTGTTTAGACACTTTGGAATATTCTTTTGGTTGTGTAAGAGCATCTCCACTTTGATTGGCAGTTGGTGAGTGTGTGTAGTGGTGATGGCAACAATTTCTTTTTTGGAAAATTAGAAATTTCCTCAACTTGGGCGTGATTTTTTGAGTGATTTTCTACTCATGGTTTTGGAAACCATTTATGGTTTCTCTCCATATCATTTCTCTATAAATTCAGTGTTTGAGATGGTGGTATTATGGAGTTTTTGTTGAGAGTAACAGGGTGCTGCCGGAATGCTGCCAAAATTTCTGTAGAAGACATAAGTGTATAGATTTTAGCATGCAGGTTTGGGAACCTATTGTGGATGGAGAGAGAATAATTTTGATATGTTTATTGCAGGTGTTGGATCATATTTGACAGAAAAATCATTTTGCAGTGGTTGGGTGCACGGTTGGTTTGCAGCAGTGTTGTTGGTTTTGAGCTTGCAGGCTTGTTAGAGCTTGCTTTTCTTGGAAGCATTTTTATGCTTTATTTTTCATCATATTATTATTATTTTGATCTGATATAGGTGGGTTGCAGCCCTCATTCTGTTGTGGTAGAGAAACTTTAGTGTATTTCATTTTGAGGCTTGTTCTATGCAGTAGTCATAGCAAGCATTTCTCTTTGGGAGGTTTTTTACCCTTGTGGTTTTCCTCCGGCATATCATGTGTTGTGGGTTGTTTCTCTTGCATATATGTTGCTGCTATACATGAGTTTATTTCTGTTTTAAATCAGATTTCAAATTGGAAATTAAAGTTTTAAATTGCACAGATTCACCCCCCCTCTCTGTGCCATTGTTATACTAACAACTTTCACCTCCCATTTTATCTTTTAAACCTAAGTCTATCAACACTAATAAATTTAAGCACCCCATATCTTGAAAATTTGCTCTGAAAACTGTAATTAGACACATGGGTTATATAAATAATGTTTCCAAGACAAGAAATTTCCATAAGACCAAACAATTTTCTCCAAATATTGAGGAATGCAAAACAAGGCATATATATACAAAATCATCAAAAACAACAAAAATATTAATCTATTCTAAAAATCCACAAAGAATCATAGTAGCAACATAGCATCACAACTTAAATTTTGACGTAACATCTTAGATATCATGTCAAAACTAGGGCAAAATGTAGATACCCAATTTTGACACACTAATTGTGAGTTCCCAAAACTGGTCACAAACATTTCAAAACTTCCAAAATTAGTTCTAAGCTTCACAAAACATCAAATTTGTCATTCTCCACTCTGACCAAATTCACTAGTGGCAAATTTGCAAAACTACAAAATCAACCTATTTCGACCAAAAACCAGTTTTTACCAAATTTGCCACCCCTGTGGTGAATTTGGCTAGTGGTAAATTTGGTAGCCTTTTCAAAATTCATTTTTTTCCAAATTTGATATGATTTATTACCAAATTCACCATTCAGAACTAAATTTGCCACACCTATGGTGAATTTGGCAAAATGGTCAAGAATCCTCCAAACAAACCAGGTAGCCATGAATCAAGCATCCTTTCACCTCCACCATCGATACTACATGGTCCAAGAAGGATTTAGATGCATTTGTTTGAATTTGTTCCTATCCATTCCTCCGTACAAGTCCCCTAGCAAATATTATTTAAGTAGGCCATGGGGCAAGCATTTGGCAACACAATTCACTGTAGCAAAGCTTTGCCCATATTCTTCTAAGCATTACCATTTCTCTTCTCAAGAATTGCATAGGTTTTTCTAATCATTTGAGCATCCTTTGTGAGCATTGAGAGCAAGTCAAGTAAGGTAAGGAGGACTTGGGAGCAAGGAGGTTACCATTGGAGGCAAGGAAGAGAGCGCTCCTAGCTTATTTCTTCTCTCTTCTCACCTTGGTTCCATAGCATTTTGTCCTCTAGGTTGTAGCCTTGCTAACTTGTCATATATCTTTAATGTGTTCATCTTTCATGTTCTAATTTCTTTTGCAAGATTTTAATCCTTTTCTTTGGTAGCGTCTAACTCTATTTTTGTAGCATCTTAATAGTGTTTTGGTAGCTTTATCATTCAGTTTTAGCATCCTTACTCTAATTTCTAACATCATTTTGTAGGCTCATCTTAGTTTGCTTTCATCCTTTTATCATATCTTACCTCTAGTCCTCTATTCTACAAGATTTTTATTAGACATCTCTTTGCATGTTTTTGGAGATAAAATCTTACTAACTCTCTTGCCTACAACTTATATATGTTGACTACAACATACTAATATCTTGTGTCTTCTTCCATGCCATTTTTCTTTCACATATCAAGCATTTTTGCACTCTATTCTTCCTTTGTTCAAGCATTTTAATAATATTTCTTTCATTTCATGAGATCTCTTTTTATGTAAATTTGTTGTTATTTGAGTAACTAATTTGCTTTTTATAAGTTAGATTAGTTGTCTCTTACATTTCCTAACACTTAGCATTATATTTTAGATCCTTTTATATCTCTGTTACATCTAAATTGTAGTTCCATTCCTTCGTAATTGTTGTTCATTCATTTTAAGATTGAGCAATCTCTTAACATAATATGTTGAATTCTCAAATCTAGCATTATAACTCATATAGCCCTGTTGGAGGTTAATTTGACTCTAATACAACATCCCTTAGTCATCTGCCCACATCCCATAGTCTCTTACATCTCTGATTTATCAAAGTTACATACCCCTAGGGAATTTCACACTTTTCCTCCATTATTAAAATTTTAGTCTTCTAATTCTCTATCTCAAGGGTTCAATTCTCTATTTTTGCTACATGCAAACCTTTTGAAGCATACCAGGATCCTTCCCTATCGATTTTAGTCAAAACCCCTTTCAAATTGGCTCTAAATCTACACCGAAATTTTAAAAATCCTGCATAGGACCAAATTTGCCACCCTTGTGGTGAATTTGGCAAAACCAAGTTTCAGAGATTTAATTCTCTGATTTTGTCCTCCACAGACCTTCTAGATCACAATAGGTTCATCCTCCTGAACTTTTAGCTCAAAAACACATACATAACCTATCAAAATAAACCTTGAAACCTCAAATTTCTCACTAACTTGTGGTGACTTTGACAATCCCATGCGACAACTTCCCTTCTCGAATTGTGTGGCTTCCTCTCTTGCTCCTACATGAGCTTCTCTTTTTCTATTTTAACTGTTTTTCTTCAATAATCGACAGAGGATCTATTTCTTTAACTAATTTTTGTTTGGGATCTCTTCTCCCAACCTTCATCCTTTTTGTAAAAGGTTATAGGGTCCTTTCAAAAACCCTTTTACCAATTAAAAGAAAAATTTAAAAATATACTATTCTATCACATATTTTTATAAATTTATATTTATATTTTATTTTATTTACTGTTACATAATATTCATTATGAAACATCCAAAGCCACTCCCACTTGACATGAACGGTCGTCTCAAGTTTCTGCTTCAAGTCAGTGCAACTCCCTTTCATTCATTACATTTTATTTTATCCGTCTACCCGTGTGGGCTAACCATTTGGAAGTATGTATAGACGTGTCAAAAGAGATTGTAAGTTAACACTGTCGAATAGTTTTATACTATGACGTGTCAAAATCGTACTGACAAGGCGTGCCCGTGAGCAAGCTGGCATGATTGATGAATTACTGTTCCGACTGCCATAAAACCTGAGCAAGCTGCCATGATTGATGAATTACTGTTCCGACTGCCATAAAACCTGAAGAAACCATTGACTTTTGTTATTGTTTAAATATTTAAAATATTTTATGTGTGAATATTTTGTATTATTACTAAAATTATAAATTAATTATATAAATGATAGATTTTAAACTTTTAAAATTTTCATCGAGGTGATCCTCATTCAAATTTTAATAATTTAATTATTTTTCTCCAATAGATTCTGATTCTTCAACTGATTGGATTTTTTTTTCAAAAATATTACGAAATCTTTTCAAAACTCCTTTTAATTTTTATTGGTTTTTATTTTTATTTTTTCATATATTCTTACAAGGTCTTTAAAAGACGTGCAGCATTACGGTTCTGAATGCAGACATCTTCTTGGAAGGTTCATTTTCATATAATTTTAGGTCATACAGGTCAGATTATTCTTCAAAGACTAACCGACATCTTTTAGGTCTTTAAAAGACGTGAAGCATTAAGTTTCTGAATGCAGACATGTTCTTCGAAGTTTCATTTTCATAAAATTTTAGGTCTTACGGGACAGATTAATCTTAAGACACGTGCAGCATTGCGATTAATCTTAAGACACGTGCAGCATTGCGGTTGTCGTCAGCGTAATTACAACTTATTTTTCTGAATGCAGACATCTTCTAGGAAGTTTCATTTTCCCTTGTAAAAACACCGGCCAAAAAATCATCAAGGTCAACGCAAAGGGAAGAAGAAATTGCCGGTGGAAAAATTATAAATTCAACAAGAAAACAATATATCATAATCACACAGACCATATTATTCCAAGGGCTTTTGACTTAGAAAGCCTTCCTATATAAAATATGGAACGACGATAACAGTTTAATAATATACTAAGCACTAATACTTAACATTGCTATCATATCTAATATTATACCTGTCCACGGTTGAATGTAGTTTGAAATTGATAACATTTGAACCTCTTCTCTAGCTGAAAGATCTTTTGTCTCTTCCATTTTGTTTTAGATTGTCGTCTTGTTCATGACAACTAACTAGTCATCGCTCCATACAGTACAGAGGGTTCAATCTTTTCTCACCACGATTGACTAGTTTTCATTTCATACATTAAACGTGTGGCTGGACTAGTTATCAGTCCATATATTACACGTGTGACCAAACGTGTGGCTTGACTAGTTATCACTCCATATATTACACGTCTGACCAAACGTGTGTGACCAAGAGAGTAGTTGCAACGTGGTATAAAATGGTGGTGCCAATTACCTAAAAGAATACTTCTGTGGTAGTATTCAAAACTCACCAAGCAGGTAATACTGAAGACTGACTGTTCTGAATGTCCTCTGGGTGAATAGATCCCATGTCTTTCTAATGGTTTTCTTCCGCCAATTCATGATGCGTTAGATCATTTTCTCTGATGGCTCAGACAATGGTCCTGGAAAATTGAAGAACGCGGCGTCTACGAGTCTTGTTTACAGAAGCCTCTTCAACATTGCGGAAACAACTTTCTCAGTTTCATCTCTTCGAACCCCTCTTCATGAGGGGGATTACTATAATCTATTTTGGAGGTCAGGGAATGCAAGTAGAATGCTGTGAACGAGTATGTATATCGCTGTAAATGTCTAAGCGTTTTTTTTTTTGTTTTTTTAAAGTTCGTTTGCAGTAGAGACGTGAACCTTCAACGACAAACAAAGCAAAGGATAAACATACAGCTCTTACCTCTTTTGTTTTTTTGTTTTTTGGTTCTTCTTGTCAGTTTCCACGATGCTATTTCAAACATCTGGGGAAGAGAAAGATTGGCAAGGATTTTTAAGGAAGCTCAAACAAAGGGCCTTATTCTAGGAAATATTCTGAACTAGGTGTGTATATTTCTTTATAAACTAGTTTAATTAGGAATTGTCTTTTACAGTTTCTTTTGATTTTTTTTTTAATTCATGTTCAGAATAGTCTAAACATATAAAGAGAATTAATAAAACTTCGAAGGTGTAGATGGTAGATTGCAATTTCGATTTAAACGTAATTACAAATTAAACAAATTCAAAATGAAAATCCCAACACTGCAATTTAAAGCAGATGCCACATGATTAGACGTTTGTTTTTTGGGGTATACTGTTTCCTTTATTTTATTAGAAATCTATTGCATCGTAGTTTTATTCATTATGTTTTCAAATTGTTTTTAATCTTTGTGATTACATGTATTATATATGATTTCTTAAATAATTGATTATCCATTAAAGGTTTGACGGGAATTTATTTAGGGGTTTTCTCGGTGTAGGTTAAGATACGATAGGTTAGATTTATTTCTTTCGTGGCACATGCCAAAATACCAGTCACATCAAATAGTATATACACAAAACATGCTTTTCGTTCGTGTAATTTATTTAAAGAGTCATAAAGGTTATAAAATGTTATAATACTTCACATTGAATAAATTAAATTTAGACTAGATCTTACGTTGACTTAGAGAATAAGAGTTTTTTTTTTAATTATTTTTCTTTAATTTGAGAAGGTAGGGATAAATGTTATAATTAGTTTACAGTATGGAGAATTTAAAACAATTTGTTTTTCTTTCTAATAAATTATATGGGTTTTATTGGAAGTATTAAATTATTATATTTGTTGCAATATATTTTTTATTACATTTTTTAATTTCTTTTAAATATATTTTTCAACTTCTTTGAAGCGTTATGTTTCCACAATCAACTCCTTGACATCATTTTGATTAAGAGATAAAATCTCACATAGAGAAGAGATAAAAATTTGGACTTCATTCAACCAAGATCAACACCTCTAATTTATCTACTACCCAATTTTCTTCTTTATAAATATACTTGCACTTGCAAGAGATTGCCTCTAGTAATAAATGATGATCATTAACAATAATATATATTTTTATCCATTTTTTACATCTTGTTAATAGCATTGATGATAATTTGTGAATCCCCCTCAATTGAAATATATTTCCATCATTTTTCTATTACAATTTAAATCCATGTAAGAAGTGCCCTAAACCTCTGTATAGTTGTTAGTTGAATTTCTATATGATTCTCAACAAGGAAGGACAAATTTACCTTGACTATTTCTAAAAACACCACTCCACCAATTTTTCCTAGATATCCTTTAGAAACACCTTCAAAATTAAATTTTGATAAAACCAATTTCTATATACTTTCATTTTATTTTACGGTATATCAAAGTAGATCCTTTGTTTTCATTCCATTATCATATATGCCTCTTTCATGTATGTTCAAAACCTATAGCCAGATCAGTGGAACTTTTTTTATGCAATTGAGGTTTCTCATGATAAACACCATATTTGCAGACATTATACAAGAGAGGCAATAACATAGTTAAAAAATTGTGCATGATTTTTAGATATATTTTTAAAAAATTATTATTCCTTTCAAACCATAAATTCCAACAAATAATGGCATGATAAGTCCTCCAAAGAATATTTAATGCTTTAGCTTTGAAATATTTAATCGAGAATTTCATCAACTCTTTCAATGTTGATGAAGCTACCCAATATAATTTCATATTTTTAAAAAATAATCCTAAATGGTGTGAGAAAACAAACAACAAAGAAGTAAATGGTTTGATGTTTCTAAATCCTTCTCACACAAGACACATATAAAGGGTCTCTACTATCCTCTTATTTATAGAATTTATCCTTTAAAAATCTTATTTTAAACTTCTAACCAAAGAAATGTTGATTCCTTAGGGAAAGGAGAATAATTTGATTATTGATAAAAAGTTTATAAATAATTTATGTAACTATTTTTTCTTTTCATTTGAATTATATTTTATTCTTGTTTGAAGTATATAATTTTATGTTTATCTTAAAACTCTATAATATGATATTTATATATTTTAAAGCTCCACCATTTCCTCTAGGAATCATTGTATATAATCATTTATATTTTTCATTGTAAAAGAGAAAATTATATTTTAAAAATTAGTTTACATAGAATTTATAACATGATGTCATTATGTATACAATAAAATGGTAGCAGCATAGCATTGAATATGAAGTAGAACAAAAAATTATCAGAATTAGAAAACATAAATATAAATTACATGTTGTTTTAAAGGAAAATAAGTGTCCACATGAATGGATCATGAGAAAGCAATTTATGTTTGGATAATTGATTACTTTGTTGCTCTCAACTTAAACACTAATTGAGCATTTTAATGGTTCAATATATTTTATTAGTGTGAGATTTAGAGAGGATGATAAAGAAATATCTCATAGGAAGAAATGATAAAGACATTTTAAAGCTATCACAGAGAGTTGGAAAACTTTCCTTTCATGGTGATAATTCATAAAATTTAAAATGCATATAGTGAAGCATTAAAAAAAAATGGTATTGCAATTAATGAAAAATTTCAAACTTTAAGAAAGAGATGATGTGAACATTTATGAAAATAAAGATCACAATAGTTCTAATAGTTAGAGACATTTTGTGTTGTTGACATATATGTTTTATCTGGTGTGAAGGACATTTTATCCTCAAGATACGAGAAAATTAACTTAAGGTGTGGAAATCAAGGAATTTATGAATATAATTGTAAATAGTTATAGGATTTCAAGAAAATTATAAATGGATTTCTTTTAAATTTTCATGGTTTCATTAAAAAAATCCATAGTTTTCAACATCTAACTTAAATATTTGTTTTTAACTTATAAATTTTACTTTTTTATATATTTTAAGATTAAATATTGTTTATATTATTTTTTTGATTTGGTTATTGTAAGAAATATTTATGATCGACGCATAGATTGAGCAGTCTCCTCCCAACCATGACCCATCATAAATTTGAGATAATTTAACACAAAGCCACCATACACCCACCCCTTACACACTTGCCCACACGAGCTATACTTATCAATAGATAATTTAACACAAATCCACCATACACCCACCTCTCACACACTTGTCAGTTTGAACTCAAAATTTTAGGTTAGTGTGATAAACTCCTACGACCAGAGTAGTCTCCTATGACCAACGCATAGAGCAGTCTCCTATGACCAACGCATAGAGCAGTCTCCTATGACCAATGCATAGGGCTGAGAAGTCTCCTCCCAACCATGACCCCTCGTAAAGCCGAGAGCTATGCTTATCAATAGAAAATTTAACACACAACCTTTGTGGTCCCCTTTGCATTGTAGAGGTTCGAACCATGGACCTTCACTTACGCTTTTATATTATTAATATAAAAATGTTTCACATAAATAAATAATTTTAGAGTTATTGTTAATAATATATATAATTTAATATGGTCTCTTTTTGAGAGGTTCAAGGTTCAAACTTCACTTATTATGATGGGAATCAGACCCCTTATAAAAACATCTTTTGTAAATTCATTGAAAAAATAAGTTTAATTAACTCAATCACTTAAATTTCTCAACATTTTAAAAAAGATATCCACTTCCAATCTTACCAAATAATATATAAATTATATCTAAAAAATTCAATAAAAAGTAAATTTTTTATTTTTTATTTTTATTCTTCCTTCACTTTTATACACGCATATCCATCCTATGCCTCATTATAATTTGAATATAAGTCTTCCAAAAAGACAAAACAAAACCACTAAGAGATTCAACGACGACAATTATTGTTAGGTTTGTATACCATGTCTCCTTTGATTTCATAGTTTTCGTAAGACTTAATCGGTGTTTTACTTTCAAAATATTAGATCTACAAAATAAATGTGAAATTATGGTCGCTGGCAACAATTGGTTTAGCAATACAATGAGATTGTAAAAAGTTTCCACTAATGCAGATTGCGTAGTAAAGACGGAGACATCACCTCTTGTCCATATTCGGCCAAAACAATTTTATACTAAATCTGCATGAAAAGTCAAGAATACAAAATTTATTTGTCAACAGTTTTGTTGCAATCAAAATGTGAATAGTGCAGACGAAAGTCATGCAGAGTTGGTAACAATAGAAATACTTTGCGAGAGTAGTAATGTAGAAGATATTTGAGTTACTAATTTAAAATTTAAAATTACGTAGATGCCTTTTTTTTTGGCAGTATAGGTCCGCATGAATTCAGGAATCTCGAACATAATGAGGTCTCAGGTCAATATTTTGAACGGGAGACAGCTAAGGCGAACATGGAGTCGAGGAAGCATCCACTTCCTCCAAATTAGACTGAACGAAAACGTCTATGTGGTTTCTTTTATAGAGCTGGAAATTGGAATTTAAGTTCGTCCACTTACACAACTCCCCGTGAAACGGTCTGCTTGATGTGGAACATAGTCCGATGTTTGTAAGGTCAACATAAAACATCAAACAGGGGCCAAAACGGATTTTATTTGTAATGTTATTTTTTTTAGTTCATTAAAATTCGTCCTTAATCTTTCGCTAAAGCGAATGAATTATTTATTTAAATAAGGGAATTAGTAAAACATCGAGGACCTCAACTTAAGCATCGGACTTGTAACATTTAGATCTTTTAGAAGAAAATCCAAAACATTTATTATTAAGTAAATAGACATTATACATTCAAAATTGTAAATGATCAAAAATTGTTCTTTTATAATTTAAAATTATTAAAAAAATTAAAAACAACCTTTAATAAATAAAACTTATTAAGGTTTGAAAAGAATTTATATAAATATATAAAAGAATTACAATTAAAACTTTAATCATTTTTCTTCTATTTAAATTTTTTAAGATTTTAAGTTTAATTTTTTAAAAGTGATTAGTGAAACTTAATTATTATTTCATTCTTAAATATTTATATTTAAAATATATTTATTTTTTTAATTAATTTATTTTTTATAATATTTTAAAATTTATTAAAATGAAAATATAAATAAATAAGTTTTCATCTTTTATTTTTTATACAGGTTAATATCTTCTTAAACCTATGAAATATTTCAAATAACTTTGAATTTACAATATATTTTAATAAAATCTACCCAATATTAACAAATTTATAACTTAAATAGTAACTTCTTAGGATTATGTTTAGAATGAATATTTTAAGGAATTTTTAATTTATAAAATATTTAAAAATTCATAAATTGTAGAATTTTTCTAACATTAGTCAAAATTGATCAAATACTCATCAATTGATAAAATTTAATAGGTTTGTGAAGAATATAAAAGGTTTTTAAATTATATAAAAATTAATATGAAAATTGTTTTTAACTAATTTAAAAAAATATTATATTTTTTGTCTCTTTTTTTTTGTTAACCACCATGACATAGCATGAAGTTTAGAATTATAATGAAAGCATACAAAGATAATTAGTTTGATGTTTAGAATAAGAATTAAGTTAAGAATGAAGAAAACATTGGGAAGATCAAGATAGCAATACAACTATATGAAGAAAAAGAGGGAAAAGCTTTAAAAATAATTAGATTTAAAAATGTACATATTAACCCTTTTAATTTAAAATATTTTTTAGAAATATTAAATTTTGGTAACTTGTATGATGTGTATCATAGTATTTTATATATCAATATAGATTTATATTTGTTACAAAGAATTGAAATGGATTATACATGATCATGTTATCATGCTATTTCAACAAAACACATGGCGATATTAAAATTGATAATTATACATATATTGTTCACAAATATTTGAACATAGTTCTCTACATTAAGAGTCTATGTTTCTAATCACTTGGCCTCATATGTTTTTCTCTTTCAATATTAAGATTAACATTCAATAGAGTGTGTAGAGAATATATAAGAGTAAAAAAAAAATCTAGTATTTGTTATCAATGTAAATTATTTGAGGATGCTTACTACACAACAATGACTATAATATTGGGTGGCTATTACAATAATGAGATATTTGTGTCAGTCAACAAATTATATCTCCTCAATTATGTCATAAAAATATTCAAAGTGATATTTTGTGTGATGTTGTACGCTTCCATGTTTAGGATGTGATCTTGTACCAACAATTCATGGGAAAAATAAATGGTGTGTATGAGTAATGTCCTTGTAGCATCATGATCATTATTGGAGATTAGTGCTTTAGGATACTAGAGGTATCTCCTCCTATCTTTGTTTACTTATTTGGTTCTATGTAAAAATATGACAAGAAAAATAAGGAAAATCATTATCTTGATGATCAAGCCACAAAGCATAAGGAAAAAAAATTGCTATGACAATAACAATCTTATAATTTATACAACTAAAAACTATGGATAAAATTATGACAAACTTGTTAGATCACCAATAAAAATAGAAAAACCTAAAATATTCCATTGATTTAATTTTTGTCATGCATTGCCTAGTATATCTATATATCATATACTAATCCTAAAATAATACAATCATTAAAAAGGGATGCATCAAACAAATTCATTCAATATATGTGGTAGTTCAAATGGCTTGACGTCAACACTCTATATCTACATCAAAATTTGTCGACATAATTGGATAAATAACTTACGCCAACTTTATAATGCAATTTCTTGAATATTGATCTTAAGTTTAACTATCATCAACTATCCATTCATCACATTAATGTATCAAAGACTAGATTCAAATTCAATGACATTATATTTGAGTGATTAGTTATACTTTTGGAGTAACCAATATATTTGTAATTTTTGTGAATATAATGGATACAATTTTATATGGGTGCAACAACTCATTTGTAGCCAGATGACATTTCTATCTCTAATAAGGCATGGGTGAAATATCTACATGTTAATTAAGTACTTAGCTTCGTAGAAAGACAGGAGATATTGAAGAAATACATTTTTTTTTTTTTAAAAAGAAAAGATAGAGAACATATACATTAAATCGAAAAAGTACTCATTTATCATGAGATAGATTTAATACATATGTTATATTGTTGTAAAATGAGTCAAAGTTACCTATAAAATTTTGATAGTTAGAGATAGGATTGCCTTAGAGTTTGGTATTGTTACGAGTTTGGCAAAAAAAAAATTATTCTTATTGGGATTCTCATCTTTCTTGGTCATTGCATCAGGTGACCAAAGGTCCAAGTTCAAACTATTGGAAATTTTCTGAATAAGGTGTGTATATTTCATTACAATACTAGTTTAACCAGGAATTGTCTTTCACCGTTATTTTTTTACATTGACATGAACATGTGGCAATTGAAGTATATAGGATGTTGTGGATGCTTGCTTATAAAGAGAATTACGAATAATTCAGTTTTAAGGTGCTGGATCGCAATTTAGATTCAAACGTATATATAGTTTAAACAATTTCAAAATCGAACACTGAAGTTTAAAGTAGATGCAATATGATTAGGCAATTCCAATGTGTATCTGTTTCCTTTATTTTATTAAATATTTATTGCATCTTAGGTTGGTTCTTTGCGTTTTCAAATTATTGCTTGTCCTTGTAATTAAAAATTTAGATGTATTCATTACGGTTGTTAAAATAATCCTGTTCGAAACATTACTAAGTAGAAGTTTTTTATTTTACACTTCTCCCTACGGGAAGGAACGCTCAAGGCTGAAGGCCCGCTCATTATGGCTGGAATGTAGCACGACAAATAAATATTTCTCAACCAGTCACTATTATCTTGTTCAAACATAAGCGATTTCCATGGTGACCTTCATCTCGATCATATGTCTCAGTGTTATCGTTTAGGCCGGGGGAATGGAAAACTCTATAATCTGAAGCACAACACATTATTGCATACATTTTCATCGGCAGTAAAATTGCGTACACATAGTGCATATAGCATTTTCTTTTACTTCCATGTTATAACTATGATTCTATCTATAAGCTTAGTTAATGTTTTATAATTGTTAGAAAAATTAACCCAGATTTCACGCCTGTGCCCAACTGCGCTCCGAACCTTGGGCGAAACCGGATTGCGCTCCAGACATGGGCGAAGTCGGACTGCGCTGCCGCAGTCCGGGATCCCGGCAAAAGTGTGACATGACGTCACACCTACCTTCTGACAGATTTGACACATGACAGATCCGATCTCCGCAGGAGTTAATGCCAAGTCGGCGTTTGTCAGAAACCCTAGATGAGGGCCGGTCAGAGGATAACCCTTATCCGAAGCTGTCAGAGGATAAACCTTATCCTCCTCTCCCCGCGGCTATAAAAGGGCAGTTCGGGTCTTCAGACAAAAAGAGAAGCAGAGCGTGTGTGAGAGAAGTTCGTGAAAGAAGAAGCGGAGAATAGAGCAGAGAAAGAAAGCAGAGCGATTCAGTGAGCAGTGTGGCTCAGTGATTAATGTCCGAGCGACAGACTCGACATTTCTCCCTGTTTAGTTTATCCTGCAGCGTAGCCTGCGGATGTTGTTATTTCCTCGGTTGAGGAATTTTGTAACCCTAGTTTTTCATATGAATAAAGTTTGTTGTTTGTTTTAGGCATCTTTAGGGTTTGCAGTTTGTTGTTCTCTATTCTAGGTGATTCTCTCCTCTCATACGGGTCTTGCCAAGCCAGGCAAACCCAGTGGCGCCGCGCAAGACGAAGAAGTCAAGAAAAGACTCCAAGGCCGAAGTTGGGCAAGTCTCGAAGAAGCCCTTCCTACTTCACTGTCGAAGTCCGACTACGTTCGAGTTTCGAGCGCAGTTCATCGTCGAGCGAAGTTTGTCGCCGGCGAAGTTCGTCCAATTTCGCCGAAGTTTTCATCCTTTTCGCATCCCTCTTTGCGTTCGAAGTTCGTCGAGTGAATTTCGCCAGCGAAGTTCATCATCGAGCGAATTTTGCACTGCGCTATGACTGATGAAATTCGCCCATTGAATGGTGCAGTTCGCACTTGCTTTGGTCGACGTGCTTCGCCCATCTCGTTGCTGCTGAAGGGACATCCTTGCTATGTGTTGTTCGTCATTCGCACTTCCCTCCTTCGCTTGTGACTGTCGGTCGAAAAATGAAATTTAAAATCTTCCTTCAAATTGGTATCAGAGCTGATTGTGCCGTGACGCGGAGATAGAAGCATGGATTCCAGAAAGAATTCCTTGCAGTTGCAGATCCCACGATTTAATGGCAAGAACTACGATTACTGGAGCATCCAGATGAAGATCCTGTTCGGATCTCAGGAGCTATGGGAGTTAGTCGAGAACGGCTACCCAGAACCGGTAGATGCAGTAGCACTGGCCGCCCTCTCTCAAGCAGACAAGGATCTGTTGAAAGAGCACAAGAAGAAGGACCAGAAGGCCCTCTTCTACATCATGCAAGCGGTTGAGGAGACCATCTTCCCGTGGATTGCATCAGCCACCAAGGCCAAGCAGGCCTAGGAAACCCTGGCAAGTTCGTATCAGGGCACCAACAAAGTGAAGTTGGTGAAACTGCAGATGCTCAGGAGAGAGTTTGAGAATCTGCAGATGAGCGAGTCCGAGTCGATGAGTGACTTCTTCACCCGGACGATGGACATTATCAACCAGATGCGGTTGAATGGAGAAAATGTGCAGAGCCAGAGAATCATGGAGAAGATTCTCAAAAGTCTGCCTGCCAAGTTTGACTCGGTTGTGATAGCAATCGAAGAGTCGAGGGATTTGACAACCCTCTCGACAGACGAACTCATGGGTTCCCTGTAGACCCATGAACAGAGGCTGAGCCGCTCAACTCAGTCTTCTTTGGAGCAAGCCTTCAAAGCGCAAGTCTCAGTCCGAGACAACGGCAGACAAGACTCCCACAATGACGCTTCTAGTTCTCAAGGAGGAAGAGGCAGAAGCAGGCATGGGAGAAGGAACAAGCAAGGAGGGAGATCAAACCCTTAGGACGCTGAGCCAAGTTGCAACTTTCATCGGCAAGGAGGAAGAGGCACTGGCAGAAATCAGCAAGGTGGCTCTCAGCAGAAGAAGGACATGTCAAAGGTCCAATGCTACTACTGCAACAAGTTCGGCCATTATGCCACACAGTGCAGAAAGAAGATGGCGAACGAGAATCAGCAGCAAGCCCATTATACGGAGGAACCCAAAAATGCGGTAGGAGGAAATGTGCTGCTGACTTGCAGTATTGAAGAGGAGAGCAAGAAAAACATCTGGTATCTTGACAGTGGTTGCAGCAACCATATGACTGGGAACAGGGAGATGTTCTCACAACTGGATGAAACAGTCCGGTCCGAAGTCAAGATGGGGAACAACATCAAAGTTCCTGTGATGGGGAAAGGAAAGATCCTCATCCGAACCCGGCACGGTGAAAGAAAAACAATTCAAGATGTTTTTTATGTGCCTGGGTTGAAGCACAATCTGCTAAGTGTTGGACAACTTGTGCAGAAGGGGCACACTTGTCTTGTTCAAAGATGGTGTCTGTTCCATCAGAGACAAAGTCCATGGACAAATCGCAATAGTGTCCATGACGAAAAACAAAATGTTTTCGCTGTAGATTCAGAATGAATCTTTGATGTCTCTGAGTGCAGTTGAGAAGGATGCTACCTGGCTGTGGCATCTCAGATTCGGTCACCTGAGTTTCAGTGGCCTGAATCTGCTGCACAAGAAGCAGATGGTGAAGGGTTTACCCCTTATAGAGCAACCAAATCAAGTTTGTGAAGGTTGCCTGGTCGACAAGCAGCACAGGGATGCATTCCCTGTAGGACAGTCTTGGAGAGCATCACGGCCTTTGGAGCTGGTGCACTCAGACATCTGTGGTCCCATGCAGACCACCTCATATGCCGACAATAAGTATTTCCTGACCTTCATTGATGACTTCAGCCGGAAGACTTGGATTTATCCAATCAAGTTGAAGTCAGAGGCATTTGCAAGGTTTAAGGAGTTCAAGGCTCTGGTTGAGAAACAGAGCGGTCATTATGTGAAGACTCTCAGAACTGATGGAGGTGGAGAGTACATCTCCAACGAATTCCACAACTTTTGCAAACAACATGGAATTCGAAGGCAGTTCACTGCCAGATACACGCCATAACAGAATGGCGTAGCTGAGAGGAAGAACAGAACAATCATGGAGATGGCACGGAGCATGCTGAAGGCAAAAAGTTTGCCACATGAGTTCTGGGCAGAAGCTGTAAGTTGTGCAGTTTATCTGCTGAACCGATGTCCCACCAAGAGTGTGAGGGACAAAATTCCAGAGGAAGCCTGGAGCAAGTTGAAGCCAAGTGTGGCTCATTTGCGAGTTTTTGGGTGCATAGCATATGCACATGTTCCAGATGAGAAAAGGCAGAAGCTGGATGACAAAGCTGAAAAGTGCATCTTCACAGGGTACAGCGAACCATCAAAGGCATACAGGCTGTACAATCCTGTGACAAAGAAACTTGTCATCAGTCGAGATGTGAAGTTCCTGGAGGATGAAGCCTGGAACTGGAAGTCAAAGACTGGTCAGTCTGAACCAGCAACTGTTGAATCTGTAGACTTGGAGGAAGACAGTGTCCAACCACCTGTGCCTTCAAGCAACAACAGTGGTGCCAGCAGTAGCACACCCTCATCATCCCGGTCACCTCCACTTGCAAGCAGAATTCAAAACCTGAGGACTCCTGCGAAGACTCGGAGCTTGCAAGACATTTATGAGGTAACCCGTAATCAGTTAGATGAAGATTATTCTGATTTTGCTCTCTTTACTGAATGTGATCCAGTGGAGTTTGAAGAGGCAAGTCAGAATCGCAAATGGGTGAATGCGATGGATGAGGAGATAGCAGCCATTGAGAAGAATGAGACATGGCAGCTAACAGATCTTCCAGCACGAAAGAAGACCATTGGGGTCAAGTGGGTATATAAAACGAAGTTTAATGCCCAAGGAGAAGTTGACAGGCATAAGGCCAGATTAGTGGCGAAAGGCTACAAGCAGAAGTCAGGAGTTGACTATCATGAGGTGTATGCACCTGTAGCCCGACTTGACACAGTCAGAATGATTCTGGCACTCGCAGCTCAGAAAGGATGGAGCGTGTACCAGATGGATGTCAAGTCTGCCTTCCTCAACGGAGTGTTGGAAGAAGAGGTCTACATAGACCAGCCGCCCGGTTATGAAATACAAGGGCAAGAAGGCAAAGTCCTAAAACTGAAGAAGGCCCTGTATGGGTTGAAGCAAGCACCCAGGGCATGGTACAGCCGTATTGATGGCTATTTTTAGGAGAATGGGTTTCAAAAATGCCCATATGAGCACTCCCTGTACATGAAGACAAATGCAGCAGGTGAGCTCATCATCGTCTGCCTGTACGTAGACGATCTGATATATACTGGCAATAGCAGCAACCTATTTGCGTAGTTTAGAACAGCCATGAAGTCCGAGTTTGAAATGACTGACATGGGGCTGATGAAATATTTTCTCGGCATTGAAGTTGACCAATCAGCAGATGGCATCTTCATTTCTCAGGGCAAGTATGCGAAGGATGTCCTGAAGCGCTTCAAGATGGAGGACAGCAAACCTGCCATCACACCTGTAGCCACAGGTTTGAAGCTGAGCAAGTTGGATACAGGGAGGAATGTAGATCCAACCTTGTTCAAGAGGCTAGTTGGCAGTCTGATGTATTTGACTGCAACTCGGCTAGATCTGATGTTCGGAGTCAGTCTGATCAGTCATTTCATGGAGACTCCGAAGGACACGCACTGGCAAGCAGGCAAGAGGATCTTGCGCTATGTCAGCGGGACGCGGAACCATGGCCTATTTTACGCTAGACGGGACCAGTTGGAACTGGTCGGCTACATAGACAGTGATTGGGCTGGCAGTATCGATGATCGAAAGAGCACCTCCGGGTATGCTTTCCATCTCGGATCAGGGGCAGTCTCATGGGCGTCCAAGAAGCAACCCATTGTTGCGTTGTCCATAGCCGAAGCAGAATATGTCGCCGCCACGACATCCGCATGCCAGGCAGTATGGCTGCGAAGAGTTCTGAGTGAACTGCACAATCCTCCGGAAGGCGCGACAACAATTTTTTGTGATAACAATTCGGCCATTGCACTGTCAAAGGATCCCGTGTTCCATGGCCGGACGAAGCACATTGATATTCGTTATCACTTCATCAGAGAGTTGGTGAAGTCCGGAGAAATTCATCTGCAGTTTTGCAGATCCAAGGAGCAGTTGGCAGATATTTTCACGAAGCCTTTGAAGGAGGAAGACTTCAAAGATTGCGAGAGCAGCTTGGAGTCAAAGCGCTCGTGAAATCAGGTTTAAAGGAGGGTGTTAGAAAAATTAACCCAGATTTCACGCCTGTGCCCAACTGCGCTCCGAACCTTGGGCGAAACCGGATTGCGCTCCAGACATGGGCGAAGTCGGACTGCGCTCCCGTAGTCCGGGATCCCGGCAAAAGTGTGACATGACGTCACACCTACCTTCTGACAGATTTGACACTGACAGATCCGATCTCCGCAGGAGTTAATGCCAAGTCGGCGTTTGTCAGAAACCCTAGATGAGGGCCGGTCGGAGGATAACCCTTATCCGAAGCTGTCAGAGGATAAACCTTATCCTCCTCTCCCCGCGGCTATAAAAGGGCGGTTCGGGTCTTCAGACAAAAAGAGAAGTAGAGCGTGTGTGAGAGAAGTTCGTGAAAGAGGAAGCGGAGAATAGAGCAGAGAAAGAAGGGCGAGCGATTCAGTGAGCAGTGTGGCTCAGCTGATTAATGTTCGAGCAGCAGACTCGACATTTCTCCCTGTTTAGTTTATCCTGCAGCGTAGCCTGCAGATGTTGTTATTTCCTCGGTTGAGGAATTTTTGTAACCCTAGTTTTTCATATGAATAAAGTTTGCTGTTTGTTTTAGGCATCTTTAGGGTTTGCAGTTTGTTGTTCTCTGTTCCGGTGTTTCTCTCCTCTCATACGGGTCTTGCCAAGCCAGGCAAACCCAGCGGCAGCCGCGCAAGACGAAGAAGTCAAGAAAAGACTGCAAGGCCAAAGTTGGGCAAGTCTCGGAGAAGCCCTTCCTACTTCGCTGCCGAAGTCCGACTGCGCCCGAGTTCCGAGCGCAGTTCGTCGCCGAGCGAAGTTTGTCGCTGAGCGAAGTTCGCCGAGCGAAGTGTGTCGCCGAGCGAAGTTTGTCGCCGAGCAAAGTTCGTCGAGCGAAATGTGTCGCCGAACGAAGTTTGTCGCCGAACGAAGTTCGTCGAGCGAAGTGTGTCGCCAAGCGAAGTTCGTCGCCGAGCGAAGTTCGCACTGCGCTGCGACTGACGAACTTCGCCCATTGAACGGGCGCAGTTCGCACTGCGCTGCGACTGACGTGCTTCGCCCATCCCGACTGCGCTGAAGGGACATCCTCGCTGTGCGCTGTTCGTCATTCGCACTTCCCTCCTTCGCTTGCGACTGTCGGCCGAAAAAGAAATTTAAAATTCGTCCTTCAATAATTAGGTTTCAATACAATTTAAAAAGTTAAAAAAAAAAAAAAAAACCAATCATGAAATGCATTCGACTGAACACTTCATATATAGGGAGGATCCACTAAGAAACTTTCTGGAACTTTAAGCATGTTGATAAGTAAAGGGTTTTACGCTTAATGAACGTAGTGTCCTCGTGGATAAACCTGGCCAGGTTTTATTTTAGTGATGCACATTGCTTCAATCTCAACATTTGGGTCGAAATTTTGAACCGAAGTGGTTGTATGCTGTTTTAAATAAGCATTGTCAATGGCTACATAGGATTGTAATCTCCGCAATGATGGTTATGTTAACTGCCAACGGATATATATTTATACATATAACATCATGAAAATTTTAATAAGATGTAAATAATTTTTTGTATATTGAAATCTGATTCATTCATAAAATGGTTCAGCTAAACTGGTTACTTTGATTATTCATTGTAAAAGCTTACAACTATACACTTTCGACGAGGCAATTGTTTAAGACATCTTACCCTTCTTGTAGCGGTCCATATCTACCATGCAACATTAGTGGTCACAGAAAAATTGTTACTAGCCCTATACTAAGGCGACATTAAAATATTTATATTTATATTATAAATTATGTTTAATTTTTTAACATAAATTTTAAATATTAAAAATGTTAAAAAAGTTCGAGGTGTAGATTAATTGGTTCCTTCAAATCCGACAAGGGAGGTCAAGGTGCAAGGTTCAAATCCAGGCCTGGTGGGACTGAACGCTTGTCCCTTTCCTGCTTTCAGCGATGTAATTTAAAATGGTTGTGGTAGTTATAAGGGCAGACTGCACGAAGATCTGGGTGACGACTTTACGCAGAATCTTTTGGTGGTCACAAAAGCTGGACAGCCTACCGATACTCGTAGGAGTTACCAATTCCACTCTATAAAATTAAAAAATAAATAAAAATTTATGTTGAAAAAGGGAGTTAATAGTAGTCGCAATATAATCATATCATAGAAATAAGAATAAAAAGTACTGGCGACACGAAAAGATACCAAAGTCAAGTCCAGAATGAATGCGAAAAATTAATTTTATCATATTCTTTTTACCATCGGTGATTAATTAAGTTGATTCTAAGATACAGGTCCAACTATGTAAAAATTATTTGCATAAGTTTTTCATATAGTTTGAATTTCCTTGGATAATAGGTACTCACATTCAGCTGCATTAGAATGAATTAGAGAAAAGGGTGTATGGGTTGACATTTCTCTTTAGCCACTTGCTAGTTGTTAATTTAACTTATTTATTGTTGTTGCTCTTCCATGTGTTATTGATGCTTGATATTCTTCACTTCTTCCCAAGAGAGGATTAGTAAGCAGAGACATCTATATATATCAATGTTGAAGTGAAGTTTATAATTCTTAGATAAATGAATTTAATCAATGTATGTATTATATCAAATGATCAAGATGAGTTTAAGAATAAAGTCTCTTAAGGGTTTAGATATTAAGCTCCACTTTTATAGCAGATAAGCAAAACAAGACTCAAAGACAATTTTTGTAAGGATGGTTTAAATAAGATTAGACTATAGGTATTTTTTTCATGTATCATCATGAAAGAGTTGCTTTAGGGTTTGTATTCATTTATAGAACTTAAGGTAACAATGCCATATTTATTTAAAGAATATAAAATTAAGGTAGTAATACATAACTTTCCTAATCTTGTCTAATTGAGATTTGATATGTAAAAGACTTCATTTTAGCCAATATGTAAAGGTCCTTGGTTTCAAATTCTGGATGCTCTAACTAAGATGATATAACATGCATTTATTAAAATAATCATATAATTTTTTATTCAGACAATCGACAATGGGAATAAAGGTTACAATATGCCAAAACAATATTTCATTCTATCCAAAATTGTGTCACATAGCTCCTTCTATTATATATCATAAAATGAATATCTAGAAAAGTTGATGGGAACTTTTCAATTGTAAACCCTAAACTCTCTCTA
The DNA here is from genome assembly GCA_028583015.1 of Wollemia nobilis. NCBI lineage: Eukaryota > Viridiplantae > Streptophyta > Pinopsida > Araucariales > Araucariaceae > Wollemia > Wollemia nobilis. The sequence goes on from JAQPPZ010002593.1 coordinate 1,077,427, forward strand.
ATAAATCATTGTAAATCTAAGACAATATTAATGAAATTGATCCTATTTTTAGTACAAACCATCTTATAACATTCATATAACATGATAAATTTGATTAAAAATCTAGGGTCTTACTAATCAAGGGGTGACCCACAATCATCGATAAAATGGAGATGATATTCAAAATGACCATTTGTTGTAACCTAAATACCTTTATCCTTTTTCTTTTATTTTTTCCTTTGAAATATCTTCCCTAGATGCCTCAATAAGAGTAATAAATAGATCAGGAGATAGTGGATTACCCTATTGATATCCTATTAGGATTTCGCTTGCATAAGTTAGCTAAAACCAAAACTAAACCTGCACAAAAACACAATTTTATAAATTGAACATAGAATAATAATTATTTTATTATTTTCATTGAAGAGTTTATAAAGTATTCTAGGCCACCTTGAGGGGAAAAGCTCCTTTAACAAAAATTCTTTGTTATAATATATTTTCTTTAGGATGCCTTCACCTCTCCTATAATGTACTAGCTTAGATATAAAGGATATATATCTATAAAAACATCGAGAGTTATCAATATCGAGGAGCCTATCTCATTTCTAGGGTTTTATTGATTTATCGTAATGTATGATAACTATAGTATTATTATAATATTAATATTAGTATTATAAATTGGACTATAGTATTATTAATATTAAATATTTTAAATGTTTCTGTTAATATCGAATTTTTTAATAAATAAAAAAAATTGTTTACAACGTGACATGTATGACCTCTTTGCCTCCCACCCCCCATCGCTATTGTAGGAACGCATGTAAATACATAAATATAACTTTACTTGAAGTAAACCTAGAATAGTTATCTTAACTATCTAACCCTAACCCTAATAATGAAGGGTTACCCTTACATTAAAAAGTGGTGGCCCTATCTTTATAAACTAAATTGTTACAATAAAATAAAAATGATTGGGATATGAGGTCCTAAGATTATATCTCCCTTCAAAATAATATTTTTCCTCAAAGTTGATGATGAGGAAATTATTGTTGGAGTTGATGTAGTGGTTTCCACATGATAACCTTATGATATAATCAATATTATTAAACTAAAATATCTATAACGGTTTGATTTTATGTTTCTCCTAATTATCATTACAAACAGACACTAGTTTGAGAATGATTAGCTCTTTAAAAGCTCTTGCTACCATTTTATCCATTGGAACTACTTATAAAATATAGGGTGAGAGTTGGTGGTGGTTGAAATTTGGACCATTACATCTAATGTATGAAGGTGAAATTTTGTTGGTGGGGCTGCAAGCATTTGATGATACTATTAATTTAGCTATTTGTCTAGGGGTGATATACCAATATCATCTAAATTTAGGTTTCTTAAAGCATGAAAAACTCTATTTCAAAGTTATTGGTGAGTGTAGGGTTATGGTTATAGATTATAAAGGATGGCACTTGAGTGAGCTAGAAAATAAGGTCAAAAGCATTTGGAAATAATAAAAGCATTATCTCCAATGGGTCTTTGGTTCAACAACTAGGATAAATAGTTGTTGTAACCCACACCAAGGTTCAAATATTGGGGGCACCAAATAGCTCAATGTGAGTATGTTGATGTAGAATGGAAAGAGCAACCCTTTTAAAACCCTACTTCAAAAAAATAATAAAATATTTATGGGGATGTGTAAGAGGACAAAAGTGGCCATCCCTTGGTAGATGATCTGCAACAAAAAAAATAACTTATCTATTATCTTAGATAAACTACTAATAAAATCCATGGAATTGTTGGTCCATATGACTGCTAGAATCAATAATGGTTTTAGTGTGATTGGAAATAGAAGTGTCTCCTCTTTATGACACTAATAAATATCACATTGTTGAAAAACTCTTTTAATCATTTCTACATTCAATAATTTTTGGATTTACTTTGTAATTTATTTATTTTTTCTTTAGGAGAAAATTTACAAATTACATCAACAACCACCCCCAAGGGGTTTGAACACAAGACCACTTAAGAAATAACCATCATCTTAGCCACTAGGGCAACTGCCTATCGCTGTACATTTACAAATTACATCAACAACCACCCCCAAGGGGTTTGAACACAAGACAACTTAAGAAATAACCATCATCTTAGCCACTAGGGAAACTGCCTATTGGTGTAATTTTTAAATTTTACACATAAAGATACCATTGATAGTGATCGTTGGGTGGTCGATTTCTTGTAATGATTGCTAGGAAAAATCAAGTACCTAAAATTACTCAAAAACCTAAATATACTTACTAAGAAATATTTTCAATGTTGTGGATGGATCATTTTTATCATATTCTATGGGTTGTATTATGAAAATTTGAGTCGTGACTCCTTAAGTACCCTTTTTGTGTAATTTTTTTGTGGTGAGAATTCATGAATCTTAGTGGTCCTCCTCTTAGTAATTGAGTTTAGTATTTAATATCTATTTTAAATTTTATCCATATTCTAAAAATATGCCATAAGTTAGAACATAATGTGCACAACCATTAAGCACCCAATACTATATCACATCCTCCTAATGAAAATAAAAACATATTAGTTTCTTGATGATATCCTCAAATAGAAATCTTGACACTATAACATTTGTGTTTATAGAAAAGGATACCTCCATTGGCTATCATGATCTTAAAGTTGTTGCATGGGTATAAGGAGTAGTTTGCATATTTGTTCACCTTGCAATAAATGAAGTTATGGGTGCTACTTGTATTGATAATAATAGGTTGAAGAAATTTCTTGAAATATCTATGCAGTCTCATAGTTTGTGCTATAGTCGTATAGGCCAAGCCTTGAAAGGATATCTCAAGTTTGATATCTTCTAAAGTATTGATATCCTCATGTTCTTTATCATCCAAGCTATCAATGGGTGCCTCAGACCCAAGGAGGGTAGTGGGTGACTCAACTAATAGTAGATTTAACTTATATAGAATGCATTATAACTTGGATAGTATTTTTCATCATAATTATAACATATACCCTTATATTGGTGAGCTTTCATCTCTACATAACTTAGCCATTTGATTGGGATGGTTGTATTTTTTGCATTTTGAGATGCTAAATATTTTATAAAATCTTAAAATTGGGGTAACCTACTTGTACAAAATTATGCTTTTAACTTATCCTCAACCATCCTTTCTAACACAATGACATATGTGATGTTCTTAGGGCTGAAAATTCTTACCTTTTTTTGGATTTCATATTTCATAAAATTGATAAAGTAGCTTGTAAAAAATGATTTATTTACCCTGTATATCTTGTTAAACAAATTTTCAATTTATTTCTAATAATCTAATATTGTGTGAGTTTTTTTGAGCTTCATAAAAACTCCTATAAAATTATCATATGCATTAGAGCCAAATTAGACAAGTAATTTTTCATTGAATTCATCACATGAAGGTCTTACTTCCTTAGATTATGGTACCATTAGTATCATTGTATTCTTTATTTCTCTAGGTTAAAAGATGCTATTAGGACTTTAATAAAGAATTGAGTTTAAAGTAGATCAAAATATTATTTTGTACACACCCAAAAAGTAGGATCTTCACCATAAAGCTTGGCGAAATTTGATTTTATGGTATGAGTTGTAGTAGGTAAGGTATGTTATCCACCAATGATATTTGATAGATTAATGATGGGTTTAGTGAATGTAGAATTTTGATCACCATGTCGTAAGTCTTCTCATACTTCCTACATGGTGTTGTAGAGATTGGTGATAAATATTTGAATGTATATGTATCCCATTCCACCATGTCTGGAATTTTAATCCCATTAATCAAGGAGTTTAGATCAAAAATTTAAAACTAATTCTTGAATTTTTGTAGTTCTTGTACCTCTTCACTCACACTATCTAAAGAACTATCCTATGATCATTTTATTGTATGTTTTGTTATGCAAACATTTGACCCTCCATTATAATACCTTTTGATGATGATTTATGATATCTAGTACTCTTTGTTGAATGTTTGGTACTCCTTTTTATGAATTTTTAGATATTGCATCTAGAATTTTCATCCTACAACTCAGTAATATACTAAAAATACTTACAATCCCTATATGGAAGAAACACCTATAATCCTTACCTATAAAAATTTGCTTATACAAATCCTTTAATCTTTGGTTGTAATATTTACCTAAAAGATCACTATATTCCCTATCTATAATACCCTTCTCAAGTATACAAAATTCTAAATATTTTCTAAAAATAAACTACGCTTAAGCTAAGATTATGGCATGTTCTAAATTGTTCTCTTAGCATACCCAAAAAATCCTTGTGGTGAATTTTTTTGGGGTGTTCTAGGATATCCTTTATTTGGTTTGAGGTCTTTCAAATATACTTATTTAATTTATAGATAGTGTTTATCTTGACATTTTATGGCACTAGCTACATAGGATTATATTTTTCTAATAGTCACATTGCTTGTTTTCAAGGAATGATGTATCTTCCTAGGTCTAAATGCTTATTGATGCACCATAAAAATCAAATTATAAATATCGTCTTATGGATGAAATTGTATCCTATTCATAAGGGAGTATACCTATACACTTGAGGGTTTGCTAAAACTTATAAATATATATAGATTTTATCTAAAGTATAAGTTTTAAGTCTAATCATCCTTCACTTCACTAACACCTTACAAGTAATCTAGATAAACCAATAATGTTAGATCCTTTATGATATTTTAAAATACTTGGCATAGCTTTTTTTAACCTAATAAATCTAAGGAAGAAAATAATTTAAATTAATTTGGCTAACTACAAAATAGATTACAAAACCAAAGATTAAGGATTGAAGGAAAATAAAAAATGATAAATTATTGAGATGGATGCATTGTGGACATAGAAATTCTCTTTAGGAGTTGAAGAAACATCCTTAGATTAAACCTTGATACTAGATGTAAGAATGTTGTTTACATAAATTAAGTAGAACTAGAAATAAATTTACACTGAAACACAATTTTGAAACATAACAATTAAATTACTAATTGCATTGAAAATTTTACAAAGTAACACACCACACATTAAGGGTGAAACACTCTTTATGAGCAATGACCCTTTACAATATAATATATTTAGGATGTATTCACCTCTTTTAAAACCTAGTATATACAGATAGTTCAACCCAAAATAGGTTACAATACAAAAATACATTAAACCCAAAATAATTACATGAGCTATATAACCCTAACCTTGATGATTGAGGATCATTTTTATATTCAAAAAGGTATTTAGAATATAATATCCTAACATGTCCATGGGATGATTTGAATTATATAATAGATAATCGATTGATAAAACATAATATTTTAAAGTGCTATAACAATATCTAGTTTAGTTAGAATAACCTCAATCACTTTTATCCTTAGAAAATCATTAAGAAAACTCTATGAAACCCTATCATATGCTTTGCTCACATGCTTTTTTCATATCTAATTTTAAAATATTACTTATAATTTTCATGAAATGAAGTGAATATTTGTCCTTTTGTACAATTATTATAACATCCCAAATTTATTTGGATATGAATGAAACTACTTTATCCTTCTAATATAACATAATATAGAACACTTTTCAATCTAATTGTATTAATTTTTGAAATTATCTTATAAATAATTTTACAAACATTTATTGGAGAAAATTTATCAAAATAATTTGTCTCACCATTATTTGGAACTAGTGCAATGAAGGTGGGATTGATTTCAAATACTATAGATTTTATTTTTCTAGCTTCTCCAACCACAACAAACATATCTTTTTTGGATAAATCCCAATTTTGAAAGAAAATTGTATTAAATCCCTTGAGGATGTGGGTTTTATTAGTGTAGAAAGAGTAAACTATATACTAGATATCCTTTCATTCTATCCATGTGTCATAATCGATGGAGTATTTAACAAAAAATTATACTGTGCATCCTTCCCCAAATTTTGATAGAATATTATTGAAACAATAATTCGCTTCCCTCAATATTTCTTCCATCTAGAGTTTTTTTTTTAACAGTGAAATCTATTTTAGCTAGAGCATAAAAATCTATCCCTTATTTAGTGCTCTTCATATACTTTTGGGGACAATATGCCTTTTCCATTTTCAATGCATTAATATTTTTAAAAAGTAATTGTCTATAATTGGTGCATTCCATTTATTTTAACTATCTCTTATAAATTATTAACCTAAATTTAACTTCTTCTTTTGTTTAAATATTTTATCAAATGATTTGACATTTAGAATTTTCATTTTTCTCTTTAGATATTTCATATTTTGAACAAACCTATACATATCAAATCCTTCAAACCTCACTTTTTTTTACTAAAACACAACCATCTACAATAAATTAGGGTATTGAAGCCACGTATAATAAAGAGAAAATGGATTTGGATGATCATTAATTAGTGAATCATATTTCAAGATAATAGATTTATGATCTCTTCTTACTCACAATTCAATGTATTAAGATATCATATCTTCAATTCACAACATGTATAATATTTAAAATTTTTGTCTAAACTTTCTTCTATATGATTTTTTTTAGTACATTTGTCATTAAATACATATTGAAATCTTGAAGGAATAACATCCCAAAGATCTCAAGACATCCTCCACTAATTTAGACCATTTTTTTTTTTTTTTTCAGAACAACATTGTGAAAATAATCAATTACTTCCTTTATAACATGTTTTCTACCTCAATATTTATAAATTTGTTTTAGCTAAAACTTGAAAAAACAGTATTTTTGTCCCTTCTTAAGTCCATTTCTCCATAAATTTTTGGGACGGATATCCTTCATCCTTTTTCAATGCATTATGACTTTTAGAAACATAATAATTCCTATTTGGTATAAGTATCTTGGTGCATTTTTATTATCTGCCAACCAGTTAAATTTAATTTCTTCCTTAATTTAACTATTTTACCAAATAATTTGACATCCAATAATTTCATTTTTTTTTCCCTTTAAATATTTCATATTCTCACAAAATATTTTTATATCATCTTTTAAATATTACTTCATCCTGCTATAACATAACCATTAAAAACAAATCTAAATGTAAAAGCCGCTAAAGGAAAGAAAATAAAAAACTTTAGATATCATTATTCAATAAATCATATGTATGAATGTGTAATCTAATTTTACTCACAATAGAATGTCTTAAGAAATTGTATATTCTCTATTCGCAACTATCCTCTTAAAAACTTAATGCCAGAGTCAACATATTTCTCCCTATTGATCATATTCCTCCACTTGAATGTCCAGGTAAACAGTTTCGTAGTAAGCTTCGCTGAAATTTTGTTGTGCAGCATTGATCTAGACAACCACATGCCAATATAGAATTACACCAGAACTATTAATTATTCATAAATATATAACACACTTCGGAATATCATAAATATGAAATGATATATAAGACTTACCACTATATTCATTGAATTCTGAAAACTTGGATAAACAGTGAACTTTGTGGATCCAGTTGTCTGGATTGCCACCTAGCAAAGCACCCATTTTGATGAGAGAGGAAGGGTTGTAGCAATATTCTATTATTTTCCCTTCTGATTCGCTTTCCAGTGCACATCTTGTTCGGCAAAGGGAAGTGCAAATTGTGACAATCTCCTGCTCATATTTTGTCAGAGATCCAATGTTGCAACGAGGTATGGCTCTTTCAAGTAATATCTGAATGGCCTCGATTTCAGTGAGGTTTGGAACATGAAAGCAATTCTGAGCTGCGTCGTAGCCAATCACATCTAAAAGGTCTTCTCGAGTGCTGGCTGTGACAAGAAGTTTACTGTCTTGTCTGAGTCCAAGGGAGAGGAACATGCGTGTCATGCGAATTGATAACTCGCAAGTGTAAATATTGTCTATGGCAAGAAATGCCTGTTGTTTGCTTATTAACTTCCTCAGTAGGTCCTGTCCCTGCAACAATGATGATTATGCTTAGGTGACGTTATTTTTCTCACAATAGTTGCAAGTGGAAAATTTTTAAGAGCCATATAAAGAAATATATTCACGGTTGTGTTAAAATCCATTCAGGAAAATAAAAATTCATTATTATCACTTATAGAGGTTTTTAAGTTCTATGTTCTGTGGATACAATTGTGATAAGTATGGAAACACAATTTCAAGAAAAAAATGTTGATATGAAATAGTGATCATTAGATGTCATAATATATCTTGATCCTGAAGTGAAATAGTTGATATTGTTTGACTATTATCAATAGGATTTAGAACTTCATTTGCTATTTTAATATCTAATTATATGTTTCACATGCCCTTAAAAAATACCCCTTTGTGTGATCTTGAACCCATGGAAAAAATTAAAATTGATTACTGATTGTATGTTCTAGAAATTAAAACAATTCAGCCTCTAGCATTAATTCAACATAAGCATCATTCATAACTGCTATTAAGGCACACCCTTCATCTACTTTTGATGTAAGTTTTAAATTTTGATGCCTGTAACTAAAACCTACTATATTTCATTATATAAAAATCATGAATTAATATTAATGTTTTAAACCATGTATTAACCATTCTTTGGATAACAAATTATGATTAAAATTTAAATCATAAAAATAGTTCTTACTTTTTTTTTATCAATGTTGGGAGCATGACTTCATTATTGCTCATTCCACTAGTAGCACTAGTTTTGTTATCTCTAAGCTGTAAAATCTTATAAAATTTTACTTATGTAAATAAATAAACATTTTCCTAATGTCACAAATTTAATCAAATTAGAATCTAACAACCAACAAGCAAGCATACCATTGGATTTTACATTACATACTAATATATAACATTCAATATTTAGGAATATTGGCTATATGTATCAATTGATTTTCTAAGAGATTATATTCAATGTACCATAGAGCTATTTCAATATACTTAATGTTTATGTTTTGATTCTATCAATATCATTCTATGGTAGATTTAAGTGATGTTTTGCTTCTATCTATTTCTAGAAAATATTATGAATTCCAACACTAAGGACCTTTTAGATAAGTTTTAAAATTTATGTGATTGATTTGATTTCATAAAACTTTGTAGAATTGAGGCACAACCTGATATATTAAACATGGATAACATTGAGACCATGTAATAATATTTCAATAAGTTTAATATGTTGGAAGAAGATATTTGCATTGCCAAGCTAGATTATTATGAAAATAAGGACATTGATCTTTTCAAAATTATATTAAACAACACTTGTAAAATATATGAGATATTTTCCATTGGGTTTGATATTCTTTGAGTATATTTTCAAAATGTAGACCTTTTTTTCCTTGATAGTATGTTAAAGTTCTTCACTATTAGGGTCAATTATAAAGGCATAAGAGTCATTATACAACTATTCATTCCTATGCAAATAAATTGGTTAAAATAAAATTGAACAAGAATCTAAAGTAGAAAGAATTAAAGATAACATAAGTGCTTTGAGAAACCTATTTACACTTTTTGTAGGAAGGATTAATATAAGGTATATTTCTGTTAAATAGGAAGAAAGAAACAACAAAAAAAGAGGGTGGGGATGTTGCTCTCTTCTATGATTAGGGTGATGATGATGATGATGATGTTGAGACATTACAAGAACACAAAAATATTTATTTAATACATTTGAAAACAATATCTTTTGATGAGTGAATTACAAACTTGGGGGTGACTCAATATGACTAGGCACTCCTACCTCTTATATGATAGTAACACTCAACATTATTAAGAATATATTATCATTAAGGATGGTTCATGATTATGAGTTGCTAGATGTGACCAGATATTATTTAATTCTTCTTAATTTGATAAGATCCTCCTTGTTCCTAGTGTGGGTTCCACACTTTCTATATCTATCAAAATTCATATGAAAAGGAATATGGTCATTTGTCTAGATTAATGGGTGACAAAAATAGTAATGATGATTTCTAGATAGTTTTCTTGGAATATTGTGATCAATGTGATAAGATGTATAAACATTTTAATTTTCTAAATTGTTCATATTCCTCCTCTTAGATAAAATATATCATGGCTATGGTGGCATACATAAATGATGTTAGTCAATTACATAATTATAGACATGGGTATATTAGCTATGGATACTTGATATGCATGAGTAAGGACTAGTTAGCTATTAATAGTCCTCTCATATTTTCTCCAAATGATGTTTGTGAGGAGTGCAATTTGAAAAAGCATATTTAAGATTCATTTACAAAATAAATTTATTGTTATGTTCCATGACCCTTGGAGATCATTTACAGTGATATTTAGTAACCCATAGGGATATCATCTCTTTCAAAAAATTATTATTTTCTTTCATTAATGATTTATCACGGTATGTGTACTTGTGAATTGTACATACAAAACATGAGACTTTTGGAAAATTGAGGAATTTTAAGGCACTTGTGGAAAAATACTTCAAGAGGAAGATTGAGTGCTTGAGGAAAAATGGAGGAGGTGGGCATGTGAATCATATTTTTACTAGTTTTTTTACTTTTCTTGTCTTTTATTTTCTTAGGATTGGTCACTACACCCAAAACAAAATGGTGTAGCTAAGTAGAATAATATGGTTATCATGAAGATAACTTGATATATTTTGTATATCAAATAGATGAAGCCTATGTTTTGGAAAAAGTACTGAATTTTATTTTGCATATCATCAATTAGAATTTGGATCAAGTTATTTAGACTGACCTCTCTTAAGAGGTTAGCAAGTGATAAGCCTCATATTTCTTATTTCTATGTTTTTAGATCAATTGTATGCACTCATGTCCCAAATTATACAAGGAATGAGGTAGAGCCAAATATTTATCATTGTACTTTTATGAAGTATTTTCAAATATCTAAGGCTTATAATATTTATGATCCTAACAATCAAGATATTCTCATTTAGAGAGATGTGATTTTTGATTAGTTTCTTACAACTACTTTTTTTGATACTCTCGTTCTTTTAGCCAAGTATTCTTATTCTATACATGTTAGGAATTATTACTATCATAGTTTGGTGTTGTATAAATTAGAGAGGATATAACTACCACATACATGATCTAGGTATTCATGCTAGTTGAGGGTAACTAATGTACTTACATGTATATTTCCACTCACATGGTCCATAGGTGAAGTTAGTTATCGTCACAGTGACTATGATTCTAAGTTGGTTGTTATCCTCATTTAGATAATGATTTTTCCATATTTAGCAATTCTTTATATTTTAATACTAGTATGAGGTACCATATACCTTACGTATTTCAAAAATATTTAGAACTAATCACCCACAAGGAGCACCATTGCACTCCCATTAGTTATGTAATGTAAGTAAGGTCTAACCTCCAATTAAAGGTGGGAATATAAAAGTATAGAAGTATATCATTGATCACAAAAACCACATCAATGAAGGTGGGTGACTTATTGGTTGAAGGAAACCCAAATACCGAGATGGTCATGGGGACTTTCCCCATGGCCCTATCATGTTGACATTTTATAGAAATATACTAGCTCTTATTACTGGAGCAAATATTATTCAAAAAATATTAACATTATATCTAGCCAATGTAGAAAAAATATATGATAAAGGAAACTCATGGTATGGTTAGTCTGCTGCCCTCAACTACAAAATACTTGACTATGAAGAGGGAAATACTAGTAATATCATCATAGATGACAATATCATATTACATACATTAATATTTACATGAGCAAACATGTTCTCCATACCTTATTTCCAAATATAGAGCCACTATCACTTGTCAATATTCAATCAAGCATTTATTTTTTCCATAGACAAGTGATTCAAACAAATAACTATGTGTTTATGAGATTATTTCGAAAAAATGAAAAATGTGGAGTGCTCTTAAAAAATAGAATGTAGTATAAAAGACATAAATCATGTGTCTAAGAAAAAGTAGCTAAGCATTCTTATATAAGACATGTTGTTGACTATAGCATCATCTCACCAATAATAGCTTATGGTTCAAAAAATATAGTCTGAATAGCTATTCATCCTCCAAAATTTACATCTATCTCCATCTACACAAACAACCTCCATTTTATTGAGAAAATATTTCTAATTTTAATGGATGTCTTCTACACCATCCAAAACTTTTGAATCTCAAAAATGGAGATGCAAGTTCTCATAGGTATAGGTAGATTGGCTAGTTAGAGAGATCAATTTGATGTCCTCTATGGTAGAGTTATATGAATAGTACAAGGATTTACCTCACCTTATTGAGCAAACTATTAATTTGAACTTGAATTTCTTATACCCAATTGCTTAACTATGATTGCTCTTGACACTTTCAAGGGGTCCTAGTGGTTGGTCTTCTTCCCTAGGTTTCCCAACTATACTCTCATCAATGCAATTTCTAGTCGTATGCTTGATATTTGATATTTTGTTGCACTGGCACCTCTCTGATTAATGTGACTCACGAGGCTTCTTTGCATTGGATTTACATGTAGGATATGACCTGGCAGATGTTGTTCTTGGTACCGAGTTGATTTAGAACTCCTATTTTCCTTGGGAGGATGTTTAGGATCATGTGGATCTAGGTGTGGTCTAGATGGCCCTTTGTGAACCTTGGTGGATTTAAAGTATGTATGTTTTAAAGGAATATTGGACCACACTAGCCTTTATTCCATTGAGTGTGACTCATTAGGACATGTTCTTTTCCAATGGTGAGATTTTTTTGATTTTTTTAATTTTTTTATGCTCATCTAAGGTAGTAATTATAGAATTTTGTGTAGACTTCCTTTGTGAACCCTCTCTTTAGCTCTTTATAGTGGATCTATTCATGTGGCTATCGATGTTCTTGGTGGAATCTAAATTCTATGTAGTGTGTAGTGTTTAGATTGGGAGATTAAAATTTCAAATATGAGACTAGTGCTATCGAAGCTGCATTTGGAGCCATCTTCCCTGGTCAAATATGAAGACGTAATTGCTATACTAGATAGAGGGCCTAAAGTTTGAATGTTTCACAACCCTGATTTTTTAAGATTTTGTCATGTTTTTTAGTAACTTTTAAAATGGTGTTGGGTCATATTTTAGGCCTGGTGGTTGATCTTGCTTGCAGGGGTGGTTAATATTTGGTTGGTGGATGATCCTTATGGGTATTTCAACCATGTTTGGAATCCTACAAGAGTGGTTGTATTTTGATCTCCTTCAAGAGTGGATGTAATGGATTGTGTGATCCTCTCAAAATCCTCACTGCTTAATAATAGTAATAATAATAAAAATTTCCACCCCCAACTTGGATGACCTCAATCATCATGCAAATTTTTTTGTGTTGAACACCCTCATGATACCAATATATTCTACTATTCTTTTGAGTCTCAAGAAAGCAAATAAAATACCCTATTATACATTGAATTACTCGAGGTCCTAGGTGTAGCAATAAAATTATTGTGTTCTATGATAAATAACCTTTCAAGATTATAAACGATCTGACCCTTATCTAGGATGAATATGGATAGGATAAGCAATTCTTTAAATCACAGCCATATTAGGCATAGAATGACTTCTTTATAATTGGAATCAAAGCCATGAAATAAAGAGACATTTTTATTCTAAAAGACATGGTAATATTGATTCATTCTACTACACCATATATAAAGGAAATGATGATGGGTTGAGAGGTTTAATTATGCATGGAGGTATGCCTCTGAAGATAGAGACCAAAGAAATATGATATTATTCTTTTGTATATCACCACTAAATGTTGAATGTAGGAAATACAATGCAACTTAATTCCATTATGAATATAGATATGGCTAAGCTCTACCAAACATATGGTCTTGCATTGCATAATGGTTACACCATATTTAACAATACTTTATATTTAAATATTTTTTATTTGTAATACAAATTTATCCATGAATTAAATATTAAAAACACCACCTCTAATCATTCTTACTCCTTCCTCAAGTATTCTCACTAGAACCATTTAAGTTGCTTTTTTCAATTCAATAACTTATGTGGCTTATTTTCTGCTACTTATAGTTTTGGATCCTATAGTGTATGAGCTTCATTATCTTATGCCCTATGTGATGGTAATGGATATTAATGTAGATAGTGATATTATATTGGATGAATCAATGTCGGTTCTTTATGATTCCTTTCTACATGATGTGCCATAGTCTTCAGTTGTTTTTTCCATGTACAAATAAATTTAAATTATTAATTAGGATTCTCAACCCATTATTTTTTAATAATTTCATTAAAATACTCTTTATCAATCCTTAAGCTTAATGGTTTATGGTTTTGGAGATCAACTTACTTATTTCTATGCCAAGGTCTATTGAGAGTGGGAGCTACACCAGATGAGTATATGTCATTCAAGAAGAATCAAATATGGGAACTTGTTACTATTAAAGTAGAGAAGAATTTTCTTGGCTACAAATGTGTTCGTATGACTAAGTACACATTTTATATATTCAATTGGAGAAGCATAAAATATGACTTATTACGAAGGTATTCTCTTAGAAAGAGGGAACTATCTACTTAAAATACTTTTATATAGGTGCTAATATGGACGATATTTAGATTATTCTCTCTATAGCTACATTATATGGATGGAATACATATTAGATGGATTTGAAGAGTATCTTTCTTCATAGTGAGCATTAGCAAGATATCTCTATGATGCAAGCACCTAGAGTTTAGATTTATGAGCCTAATCGCTTCAAGTTTTAGCTAAAGATCTTCTTGTATGGGCTTAAGAAGTATCCTTATACTTGGTATGAGAAGACTTCTTCTTTATTTATTGGATTTGGTACTATGAGGTAGAGTGATATGTCTACATAAAGTTTTAAAATTATAAGACATTGATGATTGTCTTATCTATTTATAATCTACACATTACACTTAGTTTGATATCATTTGTTGAATATTTTAAGTCACAACTTCATGATATTTTTGTAATAATAGATTTGAGGATTTGCATTACTTAATGTAAATTTGATAGCCCAATAATCGCTAGGATATTTTACAATGATTTAATATGGAAGAGTGTAAGCCTAATTAGACCCCCTCTGCTTCTAAGTTGAAGCTACAAGTAGATTGCACTATGCCTTTGGTAGATGTTTCCATGTACCAATTGATTATATGTGCATTATCTATCTCACAAACACTCAATGAGATATTTTTTGGTATTGCTTGTTATTTTCTAGAAACATACAAGCACCATATGAGAGTTATTTGATAATTATCAAACAAATCCTTTTGTTGAATGGTGGTACATACTAGATGGATATTAATTATTTAGTTAGAGCACCTATAATATTGATATATTTTTTAATGCAAACTGGGAAAATAATTTGACCAAAAAACCTTTACTATAGGATTTGTCTTCTATCTTAGCTTTGTCCTTATCTCTTGCACTTGTAGAAAATAGTCTAGTATATCTTAGTCATCTACAAAAGTTGAATAATACAATAATAATGATATCACTAGGCTTCTCTAGTGGATTCTCATGATTTTTGAGCAAGTGGGTATACCCTAGAAATTTTATTTAATGTTATCTCTAATTTGGTATTTCATTGATGAAATAAGAATATTAAGGTTTGGAAGCACTATGTGTAATAGCTTTATAGTTTATGCTCATGGTATGCTTAATTCAGCTATATGCCCTTAGTAGAGTAGACAATGGGTACCCTAACCAATGTTATTTTCAAGGTTCCTTTTGTATTATTATATAAGTATCTTGGAGTAGGAGAGTATATCCTAAGGGGGGAATGACTAATTAGAGTTTCTTTATGTCCCCCAATGAGACTAAGTAGAGATGTTTTTGTATATGGTGTGAAGCTTCACTTGTGGCCATGATCAATTTTTGTATTGTATTTATTATATAGCCCTTTGGACCTTTTTACATCTTGTATAGGTGGGTATATTGAAATATTTTATTATTTAACCTAAAGCTTTGTTCTTAAACCTTGAACTTAAGGTATTTTCTACTCGGTATTTATACCCCTTGATGCCAACCATTCATTCATAATTTTGAGTGCCTATTATTTTATTTTTTGAGAGTATTTAGGTGTCTAAAAATAACCTTCATATTGTGCATAATATTTTTGTGATCTATTCTTGTTAATGGATGATTTTTTGATTAGCCTTATGTGAGGTAATCCTTTAGTTATGGAAAGTATTATGAAATTTAACATGTAAAGCTTCTGGTAGAATGGGTACAACCATTATCACTCATAGTTTCACCTAACACTTGAGGCAATATATAAAACTCTATAATCCTTCTCAAAACCCTCCAAAATTTTACCTTCATACAATACAATTATATTTATAGGTGTAGAATCTTGTTCCTTTTTTTAGAATTAAATATTATATTAAATTTCTCCCATTTAGTTTTTACTATCTTAATACAATGGATATAAGGATGTATCTCCTTAAATATGTTGATTAATTTGATCCTGAACATACCCTCTCTATTCTAAAAGACTATAGTTCTATAGAAGAAATTAACAAAGGGGTATCAATCCTTAAATGGAGGAATTTTTAGAGGATTCATTTTGGCCTTTTTAAAATAGATAGGGGATTTGAGAATAGCAAGAAAAATGGACCTCTAAAAAGTGGCTACCCCTTGTTCCCATATTTAAAATAAATAGGTATATCCCCATGTTTGAAATGGTGAATCCTTAACCATATTTTAATAGAGGGCTAGATAGGACTTCCCAATGAATCATATTCATACATTCTAGTTAGTAAGGAGAGATAAAAGCTCTCTGGTGCTTGGTCATTTTCCCTCTCTATTTTAAAAAGGTGCCTCAATGTTTTAAAAAGGCACTTTTAGATTATAGGAGAGAGGGGTAGGCACTTTTAGATAAGGATTCAAATTGGTTTTTAGGTCAAGGTTCAAGCACTCAGGACCTTTTCAAAGAAGGAAGAGATCTCTCTATAATTCATCACTATGCTCCTCTCTATTTTAAAAAAGAGGTACCTATATGAAAATGTAAAACCCTTGCATTAAGAGGGAGAGGCATGCATTTATCATTTTGAAAAAGAGTAAACTATTATAAATGTTCTCAAATATGTGAATATATTGGTGCCCTTAAAATATCTAAGGGTTCTATATAACCATTTTATTTTGGGTAGGATCTTTAAGGTTTAAACTTTCTGCATTTTAACTGAGATATTATTTAGCTCTTAATCTTGATTGAACCTAAGGGTTCTATACAATCTATAGGTGCTCTTAAAATATCTAAGGGTTCTATACACCCATTTTATGTTGAATATGAAGAATATTTATAACCTTGATTGAACCTTTAATTGATTCATGTAGGAATTCTTACAACAAGAATTAACAAGTAAATTAGGAATAAACAAAGCTCCCATTTTAAAATATATAAGGGAAAGGACTTCAAGATTTGACTTGGGAAATTCTAGATCTTGATTGTATGCATGGTGTATATTCAAAGATCACATTTACTAAATGCAAAGATATTTTTTAGATAGGTTATAGTAATCCTTTGATATTTAATGAATAACAATTCTAAGTGATTCCTACTTGTTCATTAGAAACAAAATCTATTAGGAATCTCCCCTATGGACTGAATCCAACATGCAAAGCTTGTAGTACAATGGATACAACCATTATCACTCATAATTTCACCTAACACTTGAGGTAAGGCCCACAAGTCTTCACTTTTTTTTTAAATTACGATTATACAATATAGTTGTCTCTATAGCTGTAGAATCTAGTCCCTATTTTTAGATTTAAAAACTATATACTAACTTTCTCCCATATAGTTTTAACTATCTTAATGTGATGGATATAAGGATGTATATCATCAAATATATTGATTAGTTTAGGTTTTTGATCTTCCTTATAAAACTTTTATTGTTCAGCAAGGTCTATAACATACCATTGAGTAATTCCTCATACCACATTCCATAAATGTATGATCTAAAGTGACTTTTCAACTTGATTTTATAGGAATAATAGTTGTTATTTTTCAATAATTATAAATTATGCAACAATAATTTGAGATACAAATAACCATGATAAATATTAAGAAAACCAAAAATATATAAAATTTGAATTGCAAAAAAAGAAAAAACATATTTAGATAAAATAGAATGCGCCATCGAACTAAGAAATATTGTGCTCCAAAATTTAAAAATCACACATATCCTTAAAGTCTATGTCTAATACTCACCTTCCACTCATATTTAGCCATATGTGAAGGTACTGATTAATTATGAGGGAGAAATATTTCCAAGAATATTTTCATAGTCTAGCCATCCTAAAATCTCCCATTTTCCAATATAGCCCTTCTTTGATAAGTGATACCCCTTTCTTTATAGCTTTCTAGATATCTGATCCCTCTCCTATTACTATAATATGAGGAAGATATTTTGTAGTTTATGAGGGATAGTATTTAGCTTTAAATAGTTTCCTCCAAAGTTTTTCCTAATGAGTTAACCATCTCCAATACAACTTGGTTGTTTTTTGTTGCTACTCTAGTTCCAAGACCTCTAGCTTCCTTTGGCTTACAAACCTTATTCAAATTGACTAGTGCCCTTGTGTGATTACCTTGCACTATGGACCAAAGAAAGTGTCTCATCATATTATCCAAATATTTTAGGATGCTCTTTGGGGCTGCCAAAATGGATAATTTTTACAGTGAATGTGCTTGTAAAATTGATTTAAGCAATGTTACTCTACCTCCAAAACTTAGCCACCTGTAGGTCCAATGCAAAAATTTCAAGTGGATTTTATCTCTTATTGATTTCCAATATTTATTTTTAAGGCCCTTATATATTAAGGGGATACCCAAATATTCTAAAGGTAGTGATACCTCTAAGAATTTGAGGATGTGGGTTATCCATTCTCTTAATCTTTTTGTCACATTGAAAAAAAAAAACTACTTTTGATTTTTCTTCATTAAGTATTTTTTTGGTAGCCACTATGTAGCACTCCAACACTTCTCTTATATTGGTCGCTTCTATTTTTGATGCTTCCCCCCATATTACTATGTCATATATAAATTAGAGGTGAGTAAGATTTATGTTGCTGGTTATCCACATCCCTGAATGGTATTCTCTACTCTCCTCTTTTGTATGATTCTTCCCAAGCCCTATCTGATGCCTCTAGAATATTTGAATAGTTGGGATGGATTACCATTAATGAGAACTAATAAATAGACTATAGATATGAATTCCATAATATATTTTATCCATTCTTCACTAAAATAAAATTTCTTCAGTATTTGGATTAAAAATTCCCAACATAAATATTTTATTTTTTGAAAACAAAAATTCCATTTATTGGTATGATAACCCAAGCATTTAATTGGTCCATCACAAAAATAACTTGTGTAAATTTAGGTTTTCTCTATTTAATTGTAAATTTTCTAATTCTTACAATTTTGCTTTTTATGCTTATACTTTTCTTATTGTATCCTACATTATTGTGATCAATTTATAATCATTATGCATCCTTTGAGATTATCACATAGCCATGCTACAAAATATTATAACTTTATGGGTTAAAGTAAAAAAATGAATGAAGAAAGGTCCATTTTGTTTTTTAAAATAATTTGAAAAAACTTGTATTAAAACAAATATAATTTACAAGTTGGGATGAGACTTTTCCCAGCCTTGGCCAAAGAGAACACATGTTTACAATAGTAAAAGAAAATTTGCATTGGAGCCAAATATCTTAAACCATATTTCTTGAATGATTGTTCACATGTTTACAACTATAAAAGAAGATCTACATTGAAGCACAAATCTCCTAAATAATATTTCTGGAATGGTTATACAAATTAGCTAAGCACTAGATTTACTCACCAACCTACCTAATCATATCATCCTCAATAGACATATCACTGTGCCACTAAATCCCTACCTCCTTCTCAGTAACCATCTTAGCCAGGAAGTCTGCCACTTTATTTAGATCTCTACTCACATAAACTGGAATCACATCATCTATTTCCCTCCATAATTCCTTAATTTGAGTGACAAGAATCCTCAAACTCCATGTTTTCAAAGCAAATTTCCTCATGCAATCTAGAGCTCCAACCATTATTTGAGAGTCTAATTCTAGGATTATCCTCCTGTGACCTTTTTTTACTACCCAAATAGAAGTAGATTTGATATCTAATGATTTTGCTTCATTATTTGTGGCTCTTACCAAGCCTTGCAGTTCCCAATAGAGCACTTTTCCAACATGATTTCAAAAAACCACTCCAATTCTAGCTCTATTCGGATTGCCTTTTGTAGCTCCATCAGTATTAATTTTAATCTAACCTTTTAGAGGTGGTTTCCAACTAGCTTTGTCCTACCCATATTGCACTTCAACTTCCTTATCCATTGTACCAATAACAACCTGAGTTTCCTCTTTAGCATAGATTGCCACTGTTTCTGTGACTTTGCTCCAAATGACCTACCAAACTCCATCTAAAGAAGAAAAAGTTTCTCTAAAAAAATTGGCATTTCTCTCCAACCACAACTGCCACCAAATGAAGTTTAATCCAAGATCCCAACCAATATAAAGAGCTTTAGATTTAAATCTACCTATATTCCATATTTCCCAAATATTAATCTGATTCAAATCACTATTAACTTGAATTTTATAATATAAAAACCATCTCTCCTATATGTGGCACATGAATGGGCACTCAAGAATCAAGTGATCAATTGTTTCCTCACTATTGTAGCATAAAACATATTGATATGGACCAATGATTCCCCTACATTTGATATTATCAAAAGTAAGAATTCCATTATGCATGAACTGCCAGGCAAAACATTTTACTTTCGGACAACCCTTGGACTACCAAATATTTCTCCAATCCTCAACTTGATATGTATGAGGAAGAGGATCTGAAATGATCTTATCATATCCATCCTTCACTGTGTAGACACCAAGGCTCCCATAGTCCCAAGCTAATTCATCCTCCTCATCTCTACCTGTGAGAAATATTTCTACCAAGATTTTAGTCATGATGGGTGTCAAATCCGAAGGGATTTAAATTGGCCACTCATCCAACTTCTTAAAGTGCTTAAATTTATAATCCCCTAGCCAACTAGTTTTGAAATAACTTTCAATTTGGACCCATCCCTAGTTTCTATGGTTGTTTTTATTGGTTGTAGTTTAAGAAATTCAATAATGATAGGTGGGTATTGATCCCATGAATCTATCTGAAATCATGCCTTCTTCCCTCTCCCAAATTTCCAAAATAATCCATATTTTACTACTTAAGATCCTAACTTGAGAACCTGCCACACTAAGGATCCATTACCATCCAAAGGGAAACAACCCACCTCATTTGGGTTTACTTGTCCCAAATATTTACTAGTTAATATTCTACTGAATAAAGAAGTTGGTTGGGAAATCCACCTCTAGTAAAGATTTTCAACAAAATATTTATTATTTAACTTTGATCTTCTTAGTCCCAAACCTCCTTTTACCTTGGGCTGACTTACTTTCTCCCATCCTAGTAAGGCCCATCTACTCTCTCCTTTTACTCCTTCCCATAAAAAATTTCTAGCCATCTTGTCCAACTCTTTCCATATAGTATGTGGGGCAGCAAGGATAGAAAAATTAAAAATTGGCATGGCCTAAATGAGTAACTGTAAAAAAGTTAATCTACCCCCATAGCTTAACCATTTTTGAGACCAATGATTAGTTATGTCCTTGATAAAGTCCAAAATATTCCTCTAGATATCTATTTTTAGGTTTTTAAAATGCAAAGGGACTTCCAAGTATACCATTGTGAGGTAAGTCCTTGTGAATCCCAAGATCTCTAAAATTCTATCCTGAAGCCTTTGATCAAGATTAAAAAAGACCACTTTGGATTTTTTATCATTGATGACTTGGTTTGTAGCCCTAAGGTAGACATTAAGTGTATCTCTAATCATTCTTGCTTCCCTGAAGATGGCCACTTCCACCAATCTTGTGTCATCCACAAATTGTAGGTGAATCAAAACTTCCTCACCCACCTTGATACCTATTAGCAAACCTTGTTGTCTTTTCCTCAAGATGAGTCTACCCAATCATTTAGCCAATATGAGAAAAATATCGAGAGAGCAAGGATCTCCTTGATGAAGGGCTCGAGTAGCTATAAATTATTATGATGGAAGACCCTTGATTAAAACTGATTATGTCGAAGTAGAAACACAACTCATAACCCATTCTATCCAATCTTGAAAGAAACCAAAGGTTTCCATCATCTTTGACAAGAAGCTCCACTCCATCCTATCGTAAGTCTTTGACATATCTAATTTTATGAACATTCCTCTATTACTAGATGTTTGCATTGAATGGATTGCCTCTTGAGCTAGAACCACATCATCCAAGATCTGCCTACCATCTATAAAACCCCCTTGCTTTGAGGAGATGATGATATGTAGAAGAGGTTTTAGCCACTCAACCATTACCTTTGTGATTATTTTATATATGAAATTGCATAAGGTAATATGTCTATAATCTAAAATACGTACCCCCTCCTCCCCTTTTGGAATTAAGGTAATGAATGTATGATTTAATGCTTTAAGAATTATTTTACTACCTTTGGAATCCTCTATAAAAACCATTACATCCTCCTCCAAGTTATCCTAGAAGGCCTAAAAAAATTCAATTGGAAAGCCATCTAGACTTGGTGTTTTTTCGATGCTCATTCCAAAGACTACATTCCTAAGTTCCTCTCTATCAATGGGTTTAATTAGGGCCTTATTTTCTTATTTATAGATAATAGAGGGTATAAAAACAATAACTTATTTTTTATCCTCTTCATTTTGCACCATACTTTCCTTAAATAGTTTAGAAAAATAATCCATTGAATGGAAATGCATACCTGGAATTGTATCAAAGGAGTTTTCGTTCTCATCTTGAAGAGTTTCCATGTTGTTCATTTGTATCCTAGCACACACAGTCTGATGGAAAAATTTGGTATTTTTATCACCTTCTAATAACCAAGTGGTTCTTGCTCTCTGTTTCCAGTATGTCTCCTCTTCGTTATCAATGTCCTCAACTACTTTACACAATGCATCATCATCTTATTTGAGTTGCTCTGTAATTTTTCCTTCCCTAAAGTATTTTTGAACCTCATCCCATCTGGCCACTAATGGAGCTCTTTGGACCTGGAATTATGTCTTGTTAGCTCACCTCCATTGTTTCAATTGATCTTTGATATAATGAAGTTGTTTGTGGAATATAAAAATTGTTGTCCCATATGTTGGGCCACCTTCCCACCATTGTGGAATTTTATTTTGAATTTTCTCTTTTTGTAACCAAATGTTTTTAAATTTAAATGGTTTGTGATGCTGCACTATATTTATCCCTCCTTCCAACAAAATGGTAAAGTGATTTGAAACTGGACCCTCCAAAATCTAAAATTTTATATTCCATTTTACAAATGCCTCATCTAAAATAAAAAAATAGTCTAACTTCACCTTCCTGCTATGTGGATACCTCCTCTTATTAGTCCAATTATAGTTGGTTCCAGGGCATTTAATATCCACCAAGTGTAATGCCTAGACTTGGGCAATCATAAGTTGATACCCTAGGTCTAAAATTGGGGTTACCCATTCCTAATATCTAGAGGATAATTTAGCATTAAAATCCCCAGCAATAATCTAGTCTAACTCTTCCCTTTATACTCTCATGTTATCCACATCTTTCCATTGATGCATCTGACCATCTAGGTTTTGAGCCCCATAACAATTTGTTATTAAAACATATTTAGCTATGAAATTATTTCTAAAATGTGATGTGAGACCACCCCTCCAATATATATGTTCTATTGCAGTCCATTGAAGAAAGTTCCAAAGAGTAACTATACCCCTTGAGGCCCCTTGGGTAGCCACTTCCATATGACCAACACCCCTCCAAATTTTATTAACTATTTTACACATTAGATCTAATGATATTTTTGTCTCCTCGATAAGCAAACAATTTGTTTTACATTTTTCTAAGAGTCTTCAAACAATAGATTAATGGGTTCTACTATTTAAACCCCTAACATTCCATGATTGTATAATCATTTGTTACCTTGAGAGCAGTAAAAATCTATTGGCCTCACCGATCCTCTAGTGATCAATTTGTCTCCTTGAACTCCTATCAATTCCTTATTTTATTTTCTACCCACTCCTTGAGAGCTGCTATTTTTTTATCTCTTTTCCACCTGAGTTACCCCTAGATTTGGCCTTTATCTATTCTTTTTTGCTATGCCCATGCTGACATCCTTAATTATCGGTTGCTCTTGGTTATGCACTATCAATGGCCCTACACTCTTTGACTATGGTAACTCAATGTACTTAATTACCTGCTCTATGATGGGGGAGATGAAAGAGGAGCTTGAACATGGTTGCTATTATTTTTATTATTCACATCCACTCCTTCCATGAATTGTTCTTCTTCTTGGTCCATTAGTGTCTTAAATATCTCATACCTAGTGGGGGGCTTGAGTTGGGTTTTCTCTTTACCATATTTTTTCTTTTGCCTTCTCCTTATTTTGGGTTGTTCAAAACCATATCCTTGTGCTTATTTACCCTGAGAAATATTGGTTGGTTATTTTTTTATTGTTGACTTACCCTCCTTAGGAAGATTTGACATTCCTAGAGGAGCCTCCATTTTATGTTCATATTATTTGGGAAATATCGGGCCAAATGTCCATATTTGTGGTAAAATTTGCATCTGAAGGGCAATGCATCATAATATAGTTGTTGAATCCAAGATAGTACTGCAAGTTTGAGTTCCACCTTTGTTGGAAGAGGTTGGCTAAGATCTATTTCTACACGTAATATTGTATAAACAGTAATGTTTCCTTATATTGTGTCTTTGGAAACACCCAAATGTCTTCCAAGGGAATTATTGATAATTTCCAATACCTACTCACTCCAAAACTCCATTGGAAGTGCATACAAATGGATCCAAACCGGGACAACAGTGGTTTCAATTCAAGAATCAAATCCCACTCTCCGGGTTTGAACAAATAATTCTGTCAGACCATGATTCCTCTTTTTTGATTTGGAAGCCCTATTTCTATCAATAAGTGAAGAAAAACTAACAATAAAATATATATTTCTAGTAAACCACAAAGAATACTCACCAAGAGGCTCCTAGTTTTACTAGACCCAAGAATGCAAAAAATCTAGGGTAGGATGAATATCCATGAATTTCTGAGATCAAATCATGATTGGCTCTATATAAAATTGTTTCTTCGACCATCCTTTTCTCAAACTGTGGCAAGCATCCATTAACTCGTTGAGATGTTGATCTATTTCCAGTAACCACAAAGAGCATTTTTAATGTATTTTTTTGTGCTTCTTCAGTCTTTTATGGAGATTTATCCTTTAACAAATATGTAAAATAACTATGTCTCTCTAGAAGAGAATCTAAAGGTGTCCCCATTGGGCCCTCCTGGGGCAACAATCCTTTCTTCAAATCCACAAAAACCAAAAATCTCTTTGGTTACCCAACTGATGCCCTAGTTTTCTCTTCCAACAACTATTAGATTCAAAATCTAAGATTGTTTTGAAAGATCCATTTTTTGAAAGTCATCTTTATTATAATTTTTTTCTTTTCTTTCACTAGAAATAATTATTATATTAAGTTATTTAAAAATTAGTGTGGTTAAATTTGATATTTTATAACCATTATGTAGAGAATTAGATATTAGGATACCGTGTGTTATGGCATATAAATATATATGCATGCAATAATTGATGATATTTAGATTTTATATACATTCAATAAGGACATACATGTTATCCAAATTCATGGTGATTATCAATATGTGTTGTGATATATACATATATGTGCATACAAAAATTGATGATATTCATATTTTATAAACATTCAATCAAGAAATACATGTTGTGCATATTTGTTATATTTATCATCCTTTGATTTGAAATTTATTCTTAATTATGCTAAATTGAAAAATAGTGTAAACAATTTATATAATTACTAATTATTGTATGTATATTCATGTTTTACATGAAAATGATAAGTCCTGCATAGATCTATATCCTTTTCTTTATCAAATAGTATTGGCACATGTCTAAATTCTTCTTAAAGATGTTAATTCATTCTATGAAGATGTCAAAATATAGTCAATGACTTACATAAGTCATTTTTCTCAATCCCAAATCCATAAAATAATTAAAGGGATCCATAAGTTGGATGATGGCATGCATGATATCCATACATTAATTTTTATCAAGAACTATATGTTATAAGTTTTTTATCACAATAGAGATATTATATTCTAGTGTAAATGGATCAATAATACCAAATACACATTAGAAGGTAATGCTAATAGATATAGATTGAGAATGAATTCCAAACAATTTACTTAACAAGGAAAAACTAACATCACTATAATATTTTCTTAAGTGGGAAATAAAAATACTATCAAACTTGCTATATCCTTTATCATCATAAGAGGATGGAAAATTGTTTAAATGGATGTCAAAAATACATTCATTAAAAATAATTCACACAAAATTCAAAATGGATCAACTATCAAAAATTATTTAAGAGAGATGTTTTTACTTGTGTGCATACTATAATGTCTTTATAGGGTTACTCATCATTTTTATGTGTGAGATAACTGACATCTTCCTTAATATATAGTGAATTTAGGTGATGTGAATGTAATATTAATTTTATCTTAAAAGGAAAAAATATTACATCCTACCAATTATATTGTATATGTTAGTTTGATTATCATGGGGTTTGATTACATATGGATCCTTAATATCTACATAAGGATGCAAAAAATTTAAGATGATTAAATTAACTTAATGATTTTGGGGTATTCAATTATTTTAGACCAAACATGGTAAATATATCTTTTGACCCAAATATCCCATCGATATTTCCTACATGTTCAAAATGAACGAGTTAAATCTATGCAAAACTTAAAAAAAATATTAATATCAAAATTTTATTTTCAAAAAATAATACCACTTTGTATAGAAACTTACTCATAGTATTATTTATTTTCATAGTGTTTTATTAGATCTTGTTTTAGTTTCTAGATTCATGTAATAAAAAAGGAGAATATTGTATTACATGAAAGGGACTTTTAAATTAAGTATTATTTTTCCAAATAAGGATATTTGCATCTAAGTGTCTATATAGAGTAAAATTGTGTTAGTGGCAGAGATGATTGTACATCTTAAGGAGGGTTTTTCTCCTACCTTAGCCATGAAAACATCATGTACTCTTTCAAGAAATATTGTTATGACTCTATCATTATAAAAATTTAGTATCATAGCATACCTAATGCCCACACAATAGAGGTAATTTGGTGTAAATAGTTTTCACCAACTTTGATTTGAATAACAAGTAGAAACTACCATGATAATTACATTATTGTTAATTTAACCTCTAATCCAATGACAAACAACAAAACAAAAATATATAATTTTTTGACCATTACATTCAAAATTTAATAAATTTCTAAGTATTATGTTCATGAAATTTTACATCACTGATAATTACATTGCTAATATATTTACAACATTATTGTCAAAAATTATTTTGTTGACCTTTTATTAATACTTAAATTCCATGAAATTAACATTAATGAAAATAAATGAAAATATATTTTTACTATTACTTTCATCTAATATAACTAGTGATCTAATAAATATATCATTTAAAAATATATCCATCATATAATTTCATACTATTTTGAATTGCTACCACACATATAGTTTGCTGGTTTTGTTGGTTCTTATAATACATAATTGGTTCTAGTATAAATTACTTCTCTTTTGAATTAAAAAACATGTAGTGTAGCATATTTATCTCTTATTTATAACCTATTTACTAGGATTTTAAGTTCAATTTTTTTATTTCATGATATCATTCTTGCTACACGATAGTGTAACAATCAAAAAGTATATCCATTATAAAAGTAAATTTTGTAATGTTTTAAAATTTTATCCATTATAAAGTTTCTTAGCTTGTGCAATTGATATTAACCCTTAAGACAGAAAAAAAAATATTTCATATCTTATAAATCTATATTTTCCATAGAATTATGCATTTATTTCATCTTTCTTATTGCTTAGTATTCATTCTTGAATACTTTAGTTTTTAAAATAACCTCCATTTCGCAAGTTTTTTTTTTTCGTTTTGTTATTATGACCTATCATTTTTGCTTTATAACAACTTAAACTCTATTTTAAGTATTTTTACCACATATAATTTGTTTGATTTGTTAGCTTTTGTAATTCTTATTAAACCTATTTAACAAAAAAAACTTGTTAAATTAAAAAAATTATGTAGTAGCTAGGTTAATGTTGCATAGCATTCATTCTTAAAAAAAAATCAATTTCAAAACAATCTTTAATTTATAAAACCTTTCCTATGATAAATTATCATTTTTATTATAAAATAATTAATAATCATAATAGAATGAAATTTTATAAATTTTTAATTTTATTTGTTAAATTGTGTTAAATTTCCTATTCATAAGTATAGGTCTCAGCTGTAGGAGAGGTTATGGTTGAAGGACGTCTAATCAACCCTATAAATTGATGGTAAAAGTTTTTCACACTAACCAAATAAAAACAAATAAAAAATAAAATAAAAAAAATATACCATTCTTATCCTATATTTTTTAAATTTAAATTTTATATGAAACATCTAAAGCCACCTCCACTTGACAGGGCTTGGATACCATTCTTATCCAATATTTTATAAATTTAAATTTAAATTTTATATGAAACATCCAAAGCCACCTCCACTTGAAGGACTTGGTGAACGGCCGTCTGAAGTTTATGCTTCAACACAGTGCAACTCCTTTTCATTCATTACATTTTATTTTGTCCTTCTACCGGGATTGGGTAACCATTTGGAAGTATGTATAGACGTGTCAAAAGAGATTTTATGTTAACAAGTAACACTGTCGAAATCGTACTGACAATGCGTGCCCGTGAGCAAGCTGGCATGATTGATGAATTACTGTTCCGACTGCCATAATATCTGAAGAAGCAATTGACTCTTGTTATTTTAAAAATATTTTTAAAATATCTTATGTGTGAATATTTTGTATTACTATGTATATTATAATTGAATTTTAGATTTTTTTTTGAAATCAGAGTCAGGTGTATGTGAGC
Source organism: Wollemia nobilis (assembly GCA_028583015.1). Taxonomy (NCBI): domain Eukaryota; kingdom Viridiplantae; phylum Streptophyta; class Pinopsida; order Araucariales; family Araucariaceae; genus Wollemia; species Wollemia nobilis. The sequence goes on from JAQPPZ010002593.1 coordinate 1,106,500, forward strand.
TTTGTGAAAAAATTTATATATAGATATAGATATTTTCTTACTGCAGCATTAAGGTTCTGAATGCAGACATGTTCTTGGAAGTTTCATTTTCATAAAAAAATAGGTCTTACAGGACAAATTAATCTTAAAACACGTACAGCATTGCGGTTATTTTCTTACTGCAGCATTAAGGTTCTGAATGCAGACATGTTCTTGGAAGTTTCATTTTCATAAAAATTTAGGCCTTACAGGACAGATTAATCTTAAAACACGTGCAGCATTGCGGTTGTCATCAGCATAGATACAACGTATTTTTCTGAATGCAGACATCTTCTATGAAGTTTCACATTCCCTTGTGAAAACACCGGCCGAAAAATTATCATGGTCGACGTTTTTTATAAAAGGCAAGAAGAAATCGCCGGCCAACAAATTATAAAGTCAACAAGGAAACAAGATATCCGAATCACACACAACATATTATTCCAAGGACTTTTGACATAGAAAGCCCTCTATATAAAAATATGGAACAACTCATCAAGTATTAAGCACTTATACAACTCATAAATAATATACTAAGCACTTATACTTAACATTGCTATCATATCTAATATTATACCTGTCGACTATTGAATGTAGTTTGAAATTGATAATTTTCTTTAGTTTGAACCTCAATGTTATCATATTTAATATTATACCTGTCCACTATAACGTAGTTTGAACCTCAGTTAATACCTTGACTAAACGATCTTTTGTTTCTATCCGTTTTGTTTTAGGTTGCAGTCTTGTTCAGTATTTTCTCATGACAACTGAGAAGTCATCGTTCCATACAGTACAGAAGGGTTCAGTCCTTTCTCATCACGATTGACTAGTTATCAGTCCATACATAAAACGTGTGACTTGACTAGTTATCACTCCATACATTAAAAGTGTGACCAAGAGAATAGTTGCAATGTGGTATAAAATGGTGGAGCCAATTACCTAAAAGAATACTTCTTTGGTAGTATTCAAAATTCACCAAGCAGGTAATACTGAAGACTGACTGTTCTGAATGTCCTTTGGGTGAATAGATCCCATGTCTTTTTAATGGTTTTCTTGCGCCTATTCATGATGTGGTAGATCATTTTCTCTAATGGATCAGACATGTTAGAAATGTTAAACTCGATTTTCACTCTTCGTCCAACTTCACTCCGAAAGTAAGCGTTGTCGGGAAGCGCTCACCTAAAGCAGCGACAATGGACGTCCTGCCAAAACCTCCGATTTGACGTCGTACATGTTTCTTGTCCAATCAGCCATTACTTCCCGCGTGGGAGGTTGGTGATTGGTTATTTCCTTCATGCAGGGGTTATTGATTGGCTCTTCATCGTCTGTTATATAAACCCTTGTTCAACTGGCATTCGAGTAGCGCGTAGAGCATAAGAAGAGGTAGAGTAGAGCAGATGCAGAGTTGATGCTGTTAGATGCAGAGAATCAAGAGAAGTGCAGTTTAGTGAGCAGAGAAGCTCATCCGGTTCAACTCCAATCAACAGTCTCGATGGTTTTAGATTTCAACAATTTATCTTGCAATAGTAGTTGCAGATGTTTGTAAATCCTCAGTTGAGGATTTTTGTAATCCTTATTTATAAATAAATAGATCTTTACCAGTTGTTCAGATATGTTGAAGGGTTTTGAATAATTTCGTCTGCATTTCATTATTTTATGCTCTTCTGCACTTAAGCTCAGATTTGGAGCTATTTTAACACAGATCTCCTTCACAAAATTGTTTATTGCTAACTCTTGTTGACAACGCTCATTGTCCTTTTGTCAAAATCCATCAATCGTTCCCTAAAGGAGTGTTCGAAAACTATGTCTAAGTCTTTGCTTTGCGCTGCCCGATGTCACCGCAACTCCCAACTGCACAATCTTGGGCGTGCAACATTAGGCAAATTTACCTTAATTTTTTTAAGTCCTCGGGTAAGCGCCACCCGACTTTGGGGAAGTCTTGCGCCACTCCTGTCAGTGCAGCGCGGTCCGAATTCGTGGGAAGTCTTGCGCGACTCCCACCAGCGCAGATCCGTATGACTTTGCGATAAGTCTTGCACTACTCCCGTCAGCACAGCGACTCCCGACATCATTGTGGGAGACCATGCTGCCCGCCATCGTTGGCTCATTTTAGTGACATCCAGTGGTTTAAAAAGTCAAATGATCTCTCAAATTGATATCAGATCCTTAGTGCCTTGATGCAGAAGACATAAGCATGGCTTCAGGCAGCAATCATTCATTGTAGTTGTAGATTCTGCACTTCAATGATAAGAACTAAAATTACTTGAGTATTTAGATGAAGATCCTGTTTGGATGTCAGGAGCTATGGGAGTTAGTCGAAAACGGCTACCCAAAACTGATAGATGCAACTGAATTGGCCACCCTCTTCCAATATGACAAGGATTTGTTGAGGGAGAACATGAAGAAGGACCAGAAAACCCTCTTCTACATCATGCAAGCAGTCGAGGAGACCATCTTCCTATGGATCACATCAACCACCAAGGCAAAGCAGGCATGGGAGATTTTGGTCAATTTGTATCAGGGCACCAACAAGGTCAAGTTGGTGAAGCTGCAGATGCTCATGAGGGATTTTGATAACTTGTAGATGAGTGAATCCGAATTAATGAGCGATTTCTTCACTGAGACGATGGACATCATCAACCAGATACGGTTGAATGGAGAGATTGTACAGAGCCAAAGAATCATGGAGAATATTCTTAGAAGTCCGTCTACTAAATTTGAATATGTTGTGATAGAGATAGAGGAGTCAAGGGATCTGACAACCCTCTCAAGAGATGAGCTCATGGGATCCTTCCAGACACATGAGTAGAGGTTGAGCTACTCATCTCAGACCTCTCTAGAGTAGGTGTTCAAGGTGTAGGTCCCATTTCGAGACAGCAGTAGACAAGACTCCCACCAAGGCACCTCTAGTTCTCAAGGAGGAAGAGGCAAAGGTAGGCGTGGGAAAGGAAACAAGCAAGGAGGATGGTCAAACCCTAATGAGGGAGAGACCAACTGCAACTTCCATTAGTAAGGAGGAAGAGGTGGTGCGAAAAACCAGCAAGGTGGACTTGGTCAAAAAATGATAAGTAGAAGGTCCAATGCTACTATTGCAAGAAATTTGACCATTAAATCTCTGAGTGCAAAAAAATGATAGCCAAGGAGAACCAGTAGCAAGCCCACTACATAGATAAATCTAGAAATGTGTGGTGCAGAGATGTTGGTGGGAACGTGTTGCTGACTAGCAATGTTGAGGAGGAGAGCCAAAAAAATGTCTGGTATCTCGACAGCGGGTGCAACAACCATATGACGAGGAACAAGGAGATGTTCTCACAACTGGATGAAATAGTCCAGTCCAAGGTCAAGATGGGGAACAACAATAAGTTTCTCGTGATGGGGAAAGGAAAGACCTCATTCATGCTAGGCATGGTGAACGAAAGCAGATATGTGACGTCTATTATGTGCCCGGTCTAAAGCACAACTTGTTGAGCATTGGACAACTCGTGCAGAAGGGGCATACGGTCCAGTTTAAATACGGAGTATGCACCATCAAAGACAAAGAGCATGGGAAAATAGCTACGATGTCCATGACAAAAAAAAAATATTTCCACTACAGATTCAAAATGTGTCTCTGATGTCCTTGAGTGTAGTTGTGAAGGATGCTACCTGGCTGTGGCATCTCATATTTGGTCACCTGAGTTTCAATGGCTTGAATCTACTGCATAATAAGAAAATGGTGAAGGGTTTACCCCTCATTGAGCAACTGAATCAAGTCTGTGAGGGTTGCTTAGTCGATGAACAACACAAGGATTCATACCATTTTGGGCAGTATTGGAGAGCATCACAACCATTGGAGCTGGTACACTCAGACATTTGTGGTTCAATGCAAACTAGAATGTTAGTCAGCAACAAATACTTCTTGGCATTCATTGATGACTTCAGCCAGAAGACATGGGTTTATCCCATAAAGTTGAAGTGAGAAGCTTTTTCTAGATTCAAGGAGTTCAAGGCTCTGGTGGAGAAACAAAGAGGATACCAGGTCAAAACCCTAAGGACGAATGGCGAATGTGAATACATCTCCAACAAATTCCATAACTTATGCAAGATGCATGGAATTCAGAGGTAGCTCACTACCAGATACACACCGTAGCAGAACGGTGTAGTTGAGAGAAAGAATCGAACCATCATGGAGATGGCACACAACATGATGAAGGTGAAGGGATTGTCACATGAGTTTTGGACAGAGGCTATAACTTGTGCAATCTACCTGTTGAACAAATGTCCCACCAAAAGTGTGAGGGAAAAAGTCCCTTAGGAGGCCTAGAGCGCTCAGAACCCATGTGTGTCTCATTTGCATGTATTCGGGTGCATTGCATATGCACATGTTCTAGAAGAGAAGAGACAAAAACTAGATGATAGAGCGAATAAATGTATTTTCATAGGGTACAATGAATAGGAAAAGGCATATTAGTTGTACAATCCTGTGATGAAGAAGCTCATCATCAGCCATGATGTTAAGTTCCTAGAAGATGGCATATGGAATTGGAATTCTAAATCTGGCCAGCCTGAGCCAGTAGTTATTGAATTTGTTGACTTGGAGGAGAGCTGTGTATTTCCACCTACAACCTCAAGCAACAACAATGGTGCCAAAAATAGCACATCCTCACCATCTCGGTCGCCTCCACTTGCAAGCAAAATCCAAAACTTAGTGACACCTATGAAAATGAGAAGCTTACAAGATATTTACAAGGAAAATCGTGCTCACCAAGATGAGGAACATTCTGAATTTGCATTCTTTATAGAGTGTGACCCTATGGATTTTGAATATGTAAGTCATAATTAGAGGTGGGTGAAGTCAATGGACGAGGAGATAGAAGCCATTGAAAATAATGATACATGGAAGCTAGCAGATCTTCTAGTAGGGAAGAAGACCATTGGGGTCAAGTAGGTGTATAAGATGAAGTTCAATGCCCAAGGAGAAATTGATCAATATAAGGCTAGACTGATGGTGAAGGGCTACAAGCAGAAGTCAAGCATCGACTATCATGAGGTGTATGCACCTATAGCTCAACTTGACATAGTGAGGATGATCCTAGCACTCGTAGCTCAGATAGGCTGGAGTGTTTACCAGATGGACGTTAAGTCAGCCTTCCTCAATGGTGTGTTAGAGGAGGAGGTCTACATAGACCAACCACCAGATTACGAGATTAAAGGCTAGGAGGGTAAAGTACTAAAATTGAAGAAGGCCCTATATGGGTTGAAGTAGGCACTGAGGGCATGGTACAGCTAGATTGACAATTACTTTTAGGAGAATGGGTTTGTAAAATGCCCATATGAGCACACCCTGTACTTGAAGATAAATGAAGCAAGGGAGCTCATAATTGTATGTCTATATGTGGATGATCTGATTTACACTGGCAACAACACTGCATTGTTTACCCAATTTCGAACAACCATGAAGAAGGAGTTCAAGATGACAATTTTGGAGTTGAAGTATTTTCTTGGCATCGAATTTGACTAATCGGTAGATGGCATATTCATTTATCAAGGCAAGTATGCAAAGGATATCCTAAAGCGGTTCAAGATGGAGGACAAAAAAACCTACCATCACACCTGTTGCCATGGGTTTGAAGCTGAGCAAGTTGAACTCGGACAAAAATATCAATCCAACTTTTTTCAAGAGGCTAGTTGGCAGTCTCATGTATTTGACTGCAACTCAACGAGATTTGATGTTCAGAGTGAGCTTGATCAGTCAGTTTATGGAGACTCCGAAGGACACGCATTGGAAAGCAACAAAGTGCATCTTGCACTATATCAACAGGATGCAGAACCATGGCCTATTTTATGCCAGATGAGACCAATTAGATTTGGTGGGCTACATAGATAATGACTAGGCTGACAGCACTGATGATCGGAAGAACACTTTTGGTTATGCATTCGATATTGGATCAGGAGCAGTCTCATGGGCATCTAAGAAGCAATTGATCATTACGTTGTCCACTACTAGAGTAGAGTACGTCACTACCATGTTAGTTGCATGCCAAGTAGTTTGGCTGCAAAGAGTTTTGGGTGAATTTAACCATCCATTGGAAGGTGCAACAATAGTGTTTTGTGATAAAAACTCTGACATAGCACTGTCGAAGGATCCAGTGTTCCATGGCCGAACAAAGCACATCGACATTCGATATCACTTCATCAAAGAGTTGGTGAAGTCCAAGGAAATTCAGCTATAGTTTTGCAGATCCAAGGAGCAGTTGGCTGACATTTTCATGAAGCCTTTGAAGGAGGAAGACTTCAATAGATTGCCAGAATAGTTGGCAGTAAAAATTTTTGTGAAATCAGGTTTAAAGGAGGGTGTTAGAAATGTTAAACTTGATTTTCACTCTCTGCCCAACTTCGCTTCGAAAGTAAGCACTGTTGGGAAGCACTCACCTAAAGCATTGACAATGGGCGTCCCGCAAAAACATCTGATTTGACATCGCACGTGTTCCTTGTCCAATCATCCATTGCTTTCCATGTGTGAGGTTGGTTATTGGTTATTTCCTTCATGCAGGGGTTATTGATTGGCTCTTCATCCTTTGCTATATAAACCCTTGTTCAACTGACATTCGAGTAGTGCGCAAAGCATAAGGAGAGGTAGAGCAAAGCAAATGCAGAGTTGATGCTTCTAGATGGAGAGCATCAATAGAAGAGGAGTTTAGTGAGCAGAGAAGCTCATCTGGTTCAACTTCGAGCAACAGTATTAGTGGTTTTAGATTTTAGCTATTGCAATAGTAGTTGTAGATGTTTGTAAATCCTCAGTTGAGGATATTTGTAATCCTTCCATATAAATAAATAGATCTTTACCAGTTGTTTGGATATGTTGAACAGTTTTGAATAATTTCATCTGCCTTTCATTATTTCATGCTCTTTTCATGCTCTTCTACACTTTAGCTCATATTTGGAGTTGTTTTAACACAGATACCCTTCATAAAATTGTTTATTGCTAACTCTTGTTCACAGCGCTTGTAAGAATCCATCAATCATTCCCTAAAGGAGCGATTTGGAAAACTTTGTCTAAGTCTTTACTTTGCACCGCCCGACGTCGTCGTGACTCCCGACTGCGCAATCTTGGGCGTGCAACATTGGAGAAATTTACCTTAAGTTTTTTAATGACACTCCTATCAGGGCAGCGTCTTACGCAACTCCTGTCAGGGCAGCGTCGTCCGACTTCGTGGGTAGTCTTGCGTGACTCTCGTCCATGCAATGACTCTTGATGTCACTACGGGAGACCATGCTGCCCGCCGTCACTGGCTCATTTCAGCGACATCCAACGGTTTAATGTTAGAAAAATTAACCCAGATTTCACGCCTGTGCCCAACTGCGCTTCGAACCTTGGGCAAAACCGGATTACACTCCAGACATGGGCGAAGTCAGACTGTGCTGCCATAGTCCAGGATCCTGGAAAAAGTGCGACATGACATCGCACCTACCTTTTGACAGATTTGACACCTGACAGATCCGATCTCCGCAGGAGTTAATGCCAAGTTGACATTTTTTAGAAACCCTAGATGAGGTCCGATCAGAGGATAACCCTTATTCGAAGCTGTCAGAGGATAAACCTTATCCTCCTCTCCCCACGGATATAAAAGGGCAGTTCGGGTCTTCAGACGAAAAAAAAGAGAAGCAGTGCGTGTGTGAGAGAAGTTCGTGAAAGAAGAAGTAGAGAATAGAGCAGAGAAAGAAAGCAGAGTGATTCAGTGAGTACTATGGCTTAGCTGATTAATGTCCGAGTAGCAGACTCGACATTTCTCCCTATTTAGTTTATCCTGCAGCGTAGCCTGCAGATGTTGTTATTTCCTCGATTGAGGAATACTGTAACTCTAGCTTCATATAAATAAACTTTGCTATTCCTTGTGGCATCTTTAGGGTTTGCAATCATTTATGTGCTAAGGTTTGTTGCTCTCTGTTTCGACGTTTCTCTCCTCTATTATGGGTCTTGCCAAGCCAACAGCAGTCGCGTAAGACTACAGTCAAGAAAATACTACAAGGCCAAAATCGTGCAAGTCTCAGAGAAACCCTTCCTACTTCGCTACCGAAGTCCGACTGCACCCGAGTTCCAAGCGTAGTTCATTGCCGAGCGAAGTTTGTCGCTGAGTGAAGTTCGTCGAGCAAAGTTTGTCGCCGAGTGAAGTTGGTCACCGAGCGAAGTTTGTCGTCGATCGAAGTTCATCGCCGTGCGAAGTTTGTCGTCGAGCAAAGTTCGTCTACCAGTGAAGTTCGCACTTCGTTGTCGATCGGCGACTTTCACCCTGTGCTGTCTGAAGTGCGCACTTCGCTGTGACAGTTGCACTACGGCCATAGAACATGCACTGTATGCACTTCACTGCGACAGTTGCACTTTGGTAGTTGAAGGTGCGAAGTTCATTCTTCGCCCCCAGTGATGGACTGCACTCGTGGGTCGGGGTCATCTGCACTTCGCTCTCGAAGCTTGGAGCTAGTTGTGCACCCTACGCAGTTCGAATTGTCGGACTTCAGCGTTTAAAATCAAAAAGTTTCCTTCAAATTGGTATCAAAGCAGATTGAGCCGTGACACAGAGATAGAAGATGGATTTCAAAAGGAATTCCTTGCAGTTGCAGATCCCATGATTTAATGTGAAGAACTACGATTATTGAAGCATCCAAATGAAGATCCTGTTTGGATCTCAGGAGCTATGGGAGTTAGTCGAGAATGGCTACCTAGAACTAGCAGATGCAGCAACACTGGCCGCCCTCTCTCAAGAAGACGAGGATTTGTTGAAAGAACACAAGAAGGACCAGAATGCCCTCTTCTACATCATGCAAGCGGTTGAGGAGACCATCTTCCCATGGATTGCATCAGCCACCAAGGCCAAGCAGGCCTGGGAAACCCTGGCAAGTTCGTATCAAGGCACCGACAAAGTGAAGTTGGTGAAACTACAGATTATCAGGAGAGAGTTTGAAAATTTGTAGATGTGAAAATTTGTAGATGAGCAAGTCCGAGTCGATGAGCGACTTATTCACCCGGAAAATAGATATCATCAACCAGATGCGGTTGAATGGTGAAATCGTGCAGAGCCAGAGAATCATGGAGAAGATTCTCAGAAGTTTGCCTGCCAAGTTTGACTCGATTGTGATAGCAATCGAAGAGTCGAGGGATTTGACAACCCTCTCGACAGACGAACTCATGGGTTCCTTGCAGACCCATGAACAGAGGTTGAGCCGCTCAACTCAGTCTTCTTTAGAGCAAGCCTTCAAAGCGCAAGTCTCAGTCCGAGATAGTCGCAGACAAGACTCCCACAATGACGCTTCTAGTTATCAAGGAGGAAGATGCAGAAGCAAGCGTGGGAGAAGGACCAAGCAAGGAAGGAGATCAAACCCTCAAGATGCTAAGCCAAGTTGCAACTTTCATCAGCAATGAGGAAGAGGCACTAGCAAAAATTAGCAAGGTGGCTCTCAGCAGAAGAAGGACATGTCAAAGGTCCAATGCTACTACTATAGAAAGTTTGGCCATTATGCCACACAGTGTAGAAAGAAGATGGCGAACAAGAATCAACAGCAAGCCCATTATACAGAGGAACCCAAAAATGGGGTAGGAGGAAATGTGCTGCTAACTTGCAGTATTGAAGAGGAGAGCAAGAAAAACATCTGGTATCTTGACAGTGGTTGCAGCAACCATATGACTGGGAACAGGGAGATGTTCTCACAATTGGATGAAATAGTCCAGTCCGAAGTCAATATGGGGAACAACATCAAAGTTCCTATGATGGGGAAAGGAAAGATCCTCATCCGCACCCAACACGATGATAGAAAAAAAATTCAAGATGTTTTTTATGTGCCTGGGTTGAAGCACAATCTGCTAAGTGTTGGACAGCTTGTGCAGAAGGGGCACACTGTACTGTTCAAAGATGGTGTCTGTTCCATCAGAGACAAAGTCCATGGACAAATCGCAACTGTGTCCATGACAAAAAACAAAATGTTTCCATTGCAAATTTAGAATGAATCTTTGATGTCTCTAAGTGTAGTTGAGAAGGATGCTACCTGGCTGTGGCATCTCAGATTCGGTCACCTAAGTTTCAGTGGCCTGAATCTACTACACAAGAAGCAGATGGTGAAGGGTTTACCCCTTATAGAGCAACCAAACCAAGTTTGTGAAGGTTGCCTGGTCGGCAAGCAGCACAAGGACACATTCCCTGTAGGACAGTCTTGGAGAGCATCACGACCTTTGGAGCTGGTGCACTCAGACATCTGTGGTCTCATGCAGACCACCTCATATGTCGACAATAAGTATTTCCTAACCTTCATTGATGACTTCAGCCGGAAGACATGGATTTATCCAATCAAGTTGAAGTCAGAGGCATTTGCAAGGTTTAAGGAGTTCAAGGCTCTGGTTGAGAAACAGAGTGGTCATTATGTGAAGACTCTCAAAACTGATGGAGGTGGAGAGTACATCTCCAATGAATTCCACAACTTCTGTAAGCAGCATGGAATTCGAAGGCAGTTAACTGCCAGATACACATCGTAGTAGAATGGTGTAGCTAAGAGGAAGAACAGAACAATCATGGAGATGACACGGAGCATGATGAAGGCAAAAATTTTGCCACATGAGTTCTAGGTAGAAGCTGTAAGTTGTGCAGTTTATCTGCTAAACCGATGTCCCACCAAGAGTGTGAGGGACAAAATTCCAGAGGGAGCCTGGAGCAAGTTGAAGCCAAATGTGGCTCATTTATGAGTTTTTGGGTGCATAGCATATGCACATGTTCCAGATGAGAAAAGGCAGAAGCTGGATGACAAATCTGAAAAGTGCATCTTCACAAGATACAGCGAACTAGCAAAGGCATATAGGCTGTACAATCCTGTGACAAAGAAACTTGTCATCAGCCGAGATGTGAAGTTCCTGGAGGATGAAGCCTGGAACTGGAATTCAAAGACTAGTCAGTCTGAACCAACAACTATTGAATCTGTAGATTTGGAGGAAGACAGTGTCCAACCACCTGTGCCTTCAAGTAGCAACAGTGGTGCCAGTAGTAGCACAGCATCATCATCTCGATCACCTCCACTTGTAAGCAAAATTCAAAATCTGAGGACTCCTGTGAAGACTCGGATCTTGCAAGACATTTATGAGGTAACTCGTAATAAATTAAATGAAGATTATTCTGATTTTGCTCTCTTTATTGAATGTGATCCAGTGGAGTTTGAAGAGGAAAGTCAGAATTGCAAATGGGTGAATGCGATGGATGAGGAGATAGCAGCCATTGAGAAGAATGAGACATGGCAGATAATAGATCTTCCAACACGAAAGAAGACCATTGGGGTCAAGTGGGTATATAAAATGAAGTTTAATGCCCAAGGAGAAGTTGACAAGCATAAGGCCAGATTAGTGGTGAAAGGCTACAAGCAGAAGTTAGGTGTTGACTATCATGAGGTGTATGCACCTATAGCCCGACTTGACATAGTCAAAATGATTCGCACTGACAGCTCATATAGGATGGAGCATGTACCAGATGGATGTCAAGTCTGCATTCCTCAACGGAGTGTTGGAAGAAGAGGTCTACATAGACCAGCCACCCGGTTATGAAATACAAGGGCAAGAAGGGAAAGTCCTGAAACTGAAGAAGGCCCTGTATGGGTTGAAGCAAGCACCCAGGGCATGGTACAGCCGTATTGATGGCTATTTTTAGGAGAATGGGTTTCAAAAATGCCCATATGAGCACTCCCTGGACATGAAGACAAATGAAGCAGGTGAGCTCATCATCATCTGCCTGTATGTAGACGATATGATATATACTGGCAATAGCAACAGCCTATTTGCGTAGTTCAGAATAGCCATGAAGTTTGAGTTTGAAATGACAGACATGGGGCTTATGAAATATTTTCTTGGCATTGAAGTTGACCAATCAACAGATGGCATCTTCATTTCTCAGGGAAAGTATGCAAAGGATGTCCTGAAGCGCTTCAAGATGGAGGACAACAAACCTACCATCACACCTATAGCCATAGGCTTGAAGCTGAGCAAGTTGGATACAGGAAGGTCTATAGATCCAACCTTGTTCAAGAGGTTAGTTGGAAGTCTGATGTATTTGACTGCAACTTGGCCAGACCTAATTTTTAGAGTCTGTCTGATCAGTCTTTTCATGGAGACTCCGAAGGACATGCAATGGCAAGCAAGTAAGAGGATCTTACGCTATGTCAGCGGGACACAAAACCATGTCCTATTTTACGCCAGACGGGACCAGTTGGAACTAGTCGACTACATAGACAGTGACTAGGCTGGCAGTACCGATGATCAGAAGAGCACCTCCGGGTATGCTTTCCATCTCGGATTAGGGGCAGTCTCATGGGTTTCCAAGAAGCAACCCATTGTTGTGTTGTCCATAGCCGAAGCAGAATATGTCACTGCCACGATAGCCGCATGCCAGGCAGTATGGCTACAAAGAGTTCTCAGTGAACTGCACAATCTTCCAGAAGGCGCGACAACAATTTTCTATGATAACAATTCGGCCATTGCATTGTCAAAGGATCCTGTGTTCCATGGTCGGACGAAGCACATTGATATTTGTTATCACTTCATCAAAGAGTTGGTGAAGTTCAGAGAAATTCATCTGCAATTTTGCAGATCTAAGAAGCAGTTGGCAGATATTTTCACGAAGCCTTTGAAGGAGGAAGACTTCAGCAAATTGTGAGAGCAGCTTGGAGTCAAAGTGATCATGAAATCAGGTTTAAAGGAGGGTGTTAGAAAAATTAACCCAGATTTCATGCTTGTGCCCAACTGCGCTCCGAACCTTGGGCAAAATCGGATTGCGCTCCAAACATGGGCGAAGTCGGACTGCGTTGCCGTAGTCCGGGATCCCAACAAAAGTGTGACATGACGTCGCACCTACCTTTTGATAGATTTGACACCTGACAGATCCGATCTCCGCAAGAGTTAATGCCAAGTCGGCGTTTGTCAGAAACCCTAGATGAGGGTCGGTCAGAGGATAACCCTTATCCGAAGTTGTCAGAGGATAAACCTTATCCTCCTCTCCCCGTGGCTATAAAAGGGCAGTTCGGGTCTTCAGACAAAAAAAAGAGAAGCAGTGCGTGTGTGAGAGAAGTTCGTGAAAGAAGAAGCATAGAATAGAGCAGAGAAAGAAAGCAGAGCGATTCAGTGAGCAGTGTGGCTCAGCTGATTAATGTCCGAGCAGAAGACTCGACATTTCTCCCTGTTTAGTTTATCCTGCAGCGTAGCCTGCAAATGTTGTTATTTCCTCGGTTGAGGAATACTATAACCCTAGCTTCATATAAATAAACTTTGCTATTCCTTGTGGCATCTTTAGGGTTTGCAATCGTTTATGTGCTAAGGTTTGTTGCTCTCTGTTCTGGCGTTTCTCTCCTCTCTTACGGGTCTTGCCAAGCCAGCGGCAGCCGCGCAAGACTACAGTCAAGAAAATACTGCAAGGCCAAAATCAGGCAAGTCTCGTAGAAACCCTTCCTACTTCGCTACCGAAGTCCGACTGCGCCCGAGTTCCGAGCGCAGTTCGTCGTCGAGCAAAGTTTGTCGCTGAGCGAAGTTCGTTGAGCGAAGTTTGTCGTCGAGCGAAGTTGGTCACCGAGCGAAGTTCGTCGCCGTGCGAAGTTTGTCGCCGAGCGAAGTTCGTCAGCTAGCGAAGTTCGCACTTCGCTGCCGACCGGCGACTTTCACCCTGCGCTGTCCGAAGTGCGCACTTCGCTGTGACAGTCGCACTTCGGCCATAGAACGTGCGCTGTACGCACTTCGCTGCGACAGTCGCACTTCGGCAGTTGAAGGTGCGAAGTTCGTTCTTCGCCCCCAGTGACGGACTGCGCCCGTGGGTCGGCGCCATCCGCACTTCGCTCCCGAAGCTTGGAGCTGGCCGTGCGCCCTGCGCAGTCCGAACTGTCGGACTTCGGCGTTTAAAATAAAAAAGTTTCCTTCATTTAAAAAATCAAAGTGTCTCTCAAGACAATGGTCTTGGAAAATTGAAGAACGCGGCATCTACGAGTCTTGTTACAGAAGCATCTTCAACATTGCAGAAACAACTTTCTCAGTTTCATCTCTTCGAACCCCTCTTCATGAATGTGGTTACTAGAATCTATTTTGGAGGCCAGGAAATGCAAGTAGAATGCTGTGAACGAGTATGTATATCGCTGTAAAGGTCTAAGCTCTTTGCTTTTTGAATTTCGTTTGCAGTGGAGACGTGAACCCTCAACGGCAAACAAAGCAAAGGATAAACATACCGCTCTTACTTTTTTATTTTTTGGTTCTTCTAGTCAGTTTCCACTATGCTATTTCAAACACCTGGGGAAGAGAAAGATTTGCAAGGACTTTTAAGGGAGCGCAAACAAAGGGACTTATTCAAGGAAATATTCTGAGCTAGGTGTGTATATTTCTTCTATAAACTAGTTTGATTAGGAATTTTCTTCAGTTCTTTTTCTTTTTTTTTTAATTCATGATCAGAACAGGCTAAACTTATAAAAAGAATTAATAAAACTTCAGTTTTAAGGTGGTAGAATGCAATTTCGATTCAAACGTAATTACTAATTAAACAAATTCAAAATGAAAATCCCAACACTGCAATTTAAAGCAGATGCCACGTGATTAGACAATTTTCTTGGGTATACTATTTATTAAGTTGGGGTACTGATTTATTTTGTTGTGTCCCGTCGTGCATGTGGGATAAAGGAATTTAGGTTCCTTAAAAGGATGTTTAAAGTCTTGTTTTATGTTTGATGGAGAAAAATCAAGCACCTGTGTATATATTTAAAAATAAGGGTGGAAAATGATTTAAGCATAGCCTTTTATTTAAAGAGGTCACTGCTCACATTCAACTCTGTTGTAGGGTCTATGCAGACTTTGAATTTGTTTCATTTGTCAATTCTATTATGTTTCTGAATTTAGCTCTACGCAACATGTCTTGTTAGTCTCCTCTCACAGATGGTGGATCTTTGCAAAGGAATCAATGAAAGAAATTCAAGTTGATGGAGCGAGAACGTCTCACATTGGCAGCACTCATCTCACAAAACAATAGCTCTTGAACCTTACAGACCACACCTTCACAAAGATATTCTGAATAGTAGCTTTCTATTATGGTTTTGCAAACATTGTGTTGTATGTAAATAGTTAACTGTTTATGGTTTTTAGAAACTTGTTTATATTGATGTTTTAGATGATTTTGTTTAAGTAGCCTGTATAAAACAGAGGTATGTATTGCAATAGTACGAGACTTGTGTATATCTTCTGAAGAGCATTTGAAATATTTCGAAGGCATATAGCACTCTTCCGCAATCATTTTCATAATTTTTTCGAGTCAAAAAGTGCACTTTGTCTATTGTTTTGTTTTATTAGTGTCATTTCAGTGCAGTTAATATTCTCCTTACTTCTATAGAGGTTTGTTTGAATAAATGTCTGCGAACAAATGATTTTTAATTATCTGTTTAATTGACTTCAACGTTTTCGAGTCAAATGTCCTTCTAGTAACTTATATATAGCAGTACTGTCTGAAGTTTATATGCAGCAAGACTGTGTATCTGACGACGAATGTGTACACTAGTTTGATGAAAATTGGGCACTTTCGCTTCAATTTTCATTAGACCGTCCGAAATTTTAAACAATTGGAAGCAACTTTTATATTTTTAATTATAGGAGTCTCTACTATAGTTCTGCAAATATTGTTGTTCATTATATATTTCTTCCTGGACATTGTTTATGCATGACTCTCAAATAGGTTTATGGAAGTTTTGTGACACAATCTAGAAAGCAATTTAATCTGCAAAGAGACTTTAGATTGCATCAGGAGTTATCAAAGGAGGTTGATTTCTAGTGCTCGGAAATAGAATAGGGAGAGCTAGAGGTGTGCCACTTAAGGGTGGATGAACAGCCCCACGAATACTAGAAATACAGAATTGCTAGAAGCAATTAGAGGATTTCAGGCTTTAATGAGAGCCATGGAAACTTCCCAAAGAAGGTGAAGAGTAATTGAAGAAAGGAAAAGAATGAAGACTGGTACTTTATGGAGTGTTTGCAGGTGGGAAGAATGTTGCGAAGGTTTAAAAAAATCTGGAGCTGAAACCAATAGTGATTTGTCATGCACAGTAAAATACTGAAGAGAAATTAAGAAGTTTGTGACAAACAGTGGACACTTTGGTATTGTATTATTATTTATTTTACACTATACTATAAATAAAGGAAAAAATATTTTGTTTTTTAACTATGTTATTTTACTGTGAACCACGGAGTCCTTAGACCGCGTCATTCTATTCCCGGCAATATGACTCTTTAGACTGCGTCATTTTGTTCCCGGCAATATAAGTCTGTGGTTAAGTGAGTTGGCCAAACTCTATAGTTAATTATAGAACAATTTGGGATACATATTTTAAATAGGGAAATGAGAAACCAGTGAGAAGAGAAACATGCACATGATTAAGGTAGAAATTTATGATTCTAAACGCAAACCAATATTTAGTTGAGGAGAAGGAAAAGGGATAATCTACAAAACATTTTTACTTCTGTCACATTATTAATTTATATCATTAGCTACGTAGTTCACTAATTGGTAACTATTACCTCATCGAAGTCTCTCAGAGTTTTCAGTAGCCTTTCGGGTGCACCAGTAAGCTGTCTTATTGCAAACTTCTGCAGAGCGAGAAGGTCAAGGCCAGGTTTGATCTCTATGTGGCACACTCTGCACCCAACCATGTGTTTGCGAAAGTAATTGCATAATATTTTACAGAGTGTACTTTTACCCATTCCCACGCTTCCATACACTCCCAAAATGGGCGTGCTTGAAGCTAATCTCGTTTTTTTGCAAGGCAGCTGCTTGAGTTTTCCTATCATCTCCTGAAGACAAAAAAAATTAATCCTATGAACGCAACGTAGAAAAATAAAAAATGATTCTTTTGAAATTTTGTCAAATTTGGTTGTAGAATCATTTCCATGCGTACCTGGCAAATTCTATGACTACCTTGCACGTAAGATAGATCTGCTGAAAAGTAAGGAGGAACCATTTGACAGATGGCATTTACAATAATCCTCCTGTACTCTACCTCTCCCATACCCTGTCGGAAAACAAGACCTTTGGTTGTCTTTAATACCTTCAGAGCTTTACTGCATCTATCGATATCTATTAGGGTGCTTTTTGAAGCCCATTCTTTCCATTTGCTGAGCCACCGCCGCTGATTCTGCAGGTCTTTTAGATCTTCTGGAGATATCTTGAAGAATAAAGGCAGCAGTTTCAGATGAGGATTCTTTATTGATTCAATGACTTCCAGAAAAGCTTGGAGCTCAAGCATTGGCCAGATAGACCTGGTAAAGAACTCCTCTGACAAAATCAAAACAGCCAACCGGCAACATGTAGTTGCATTGAGTATCAACTGTGGAAACGATTCTGCAATGGGTAAGCTAACAATGTCAAGAAATGTATGGCGATGCTGAGCATCAAGATCCACCCAAAGCTGATGAGAAAAATCCTTCTGAGCTCCTGAGTGGCACAGGAAAATGTCCGGCCGTTCAAACCTGCAGTACGTTGATCAAACAGTTAAATTGCATTGCTGTTATAGCTTTCATGAAAATTTTAATAAGTGCGGCTGTGAAAGAGATTATCTTACCCATGGTGCCCGTCTATTTGGTCTTCTATTTCTTCGAATGATGGACCTGAATGACTCCCTGATATCATATTTTTAATGTTGAGCTTGTAAGACCCAGATCTCAACTTACAATTGGACCAGTTTCTATGTGTGAGTGCATTCATAACATTTGCTGGCCATCTACAGCTATTCCGCCTCATGGAAAAAGTTAAAATGCCTGATGTTAGAGATGCTATCGATGCCATTTTTTCCCTGATCGTTTTGTGATAGGTTATGGGTTGGGAACTAAAAATCACTGACAGGAATCGGACTGGTAAATCTAGCCGTCAAGTGAAAAATCACTGAAGCCTCCGTATTCTTAGCAATCCTCTAAGTCTATGACATCCTTTACAGGGCTTGTGGCTGCGAATCACTTCAGAGAAATATAGACTGGCTCACCAGATTTGAGATAAACCCTTCGAAGAAGTGCAGAAGCCGAGACGCACCGAATTGTTTGATTTGGATACATTTCTATACATTTCAAATAGGGTTTTTGAAAGAATCACTTCAGAGAAATATAGACGGGCTTATGGCTGCGAATCCGTACTCTTAGAAATCCTCTAAGTCTATGACATCGATATCATGGCTTATGGCTGCGAATCACTTCAGAGAAATATAGACAGACTCACCAGATTTAAGATAAACACTCCGAAGAAGTGCAGAAGCCTCCACACCGAATTATTTGATTTGGATACATTTGTATATAATTAAGTTCCTTTATATAACTTATTTGATAACTTAAGTTTCAAAGGGTTTTAAAGTAGGGTATTGAAATTAATACATTATGTACCATAGTTTGGAACATGGTGAGGGATCATGGACTGTACATATTGCAATTATTATATTATTTGGTATTTGGAAGAATATTATGTAAATACTCGAATGTAAAGCTTTCTAAATATTAGGTGTTATGCAAGTATTTAATATATATATGTGGAGTAAAATAAAAATATGTCATTAATTACTTATTAAAAATTTGTTATTATTATGAGTAAATAAAATATATTTCTTTTATAAGATATATGAAAAGTTAGGTAAGTGAGAATTTATTTCTTAATCAAAGTGATTTTAAGAGTTGATTGTGAAAATATAGCACTTTGATGAAGTTGAAAAATATATTTAAAAGAAAAAGAAATGAAAAAAAGTGTGATAAGAAGGTATGTTGCACAGTTACAAGCTTGCTGCAATAGTAAGAGTTTTGGCCTCTCTTTGAGAGGTCTAAGGTTCAAAACTCACTCAATATGAGGGAACCGAGACCCCTCATAAAAACCTATGTAAAATCAATGAAAAAAATAGTAAATGTAATATTTTTGTGGGAATGGCCCTCAATATAAGCCACATATAACTTTTATTTATATATATATATATATATATATATATATATATATATATATATGAAGAGTTTATATTTTTAATTTTTGAGGAGATGGATAGTTTATTGAAGTTGAAATATCAAGAGTTATTGTAAAGGCTGCATGAAGAGCAAGCCTATGGGTTTTATGTAATGAAAATTTTAGTACGATATTGGTACTAGAATACAATGTGAAATATGTGATTACTAGAACAACCCAAGTCTACTCACCTAGTTTTACCACAAAAATAAGTCAAGCATTTCCTCAAGGTTATTTTTTTTTATTTTCAAACAATAGTTTTGTTCATAAGAGTGCTTTCAGGTTCATAGCATATTTTTTCACCCAATAAATCAATAGTATTATTTTAAATCAGTATAGACATATCAACCACTTTTGGGTTCAATACTACTATAGGTAGTCACCTAAGTGGACAAGATTAGCCAAATCATGTAGAAGGTGCCATTCTGTGGATATTTCATTCTCAGTATCGTTCCTCTTATTCTGGCCATGAGTATAAATCCAGGTCTAGGATTATCCTTTAGGGCCCATAACACCTAAAGGGTGGATGCTTTCTTCCCCTTTCCTTGTCATAATGAACCTTGACCTAACTGGTTAATTTGTTCAATATAATTATGCAAGGAATCAACATATCATATGCCTCTATAACCAACTGATTATCCTATACCAAAATTTAGTTAGTGCCATGTCAATACCTTGACCTTGGACTTCATCACACATACCCATTGTGACTCATAAATATTTATCCCATACCAAACATTATGGTTAAACTAGCTAAGTCAAATGAACATGGGACTTATCACAATACTACCCAAATAACAACCTAGAGATGGCATCCCATACCACCCCTTGTTACTAGATTTGATCGAGTCTTTTATCTAGACCAATTCAGTCAACCTACAGTTGCTCTAGAACTTACTCTGTGTAATATCTGCACCTTAGAAAAATTGGGTGTATAAATATATTGAGTATATTTCCTAACGATTAAAATCATTTACAATTTGAATTAAAATAATAATAATTTTGACCAAACAATTGCTGACTATTTTATTGCTTAATAGAAGATGCAAAAAAAATTAATGTTTAAAAGGTGAAGACGTTAGAAGAAAATAAATATAGCTATGGCAGATAATGTTACACATCATTTGAAGGAGTGCATCGAGAAATAAGGGAGAGTTAGAAAATGGAGAACGACAAAGGATTTTGGGAGGCTTTTAAATATCGGTAGGAAAGATAGAAATAGGGTTGTAAACCTTTGGAAAAAGAACTACATAAATGAAGGTAGACAACGTTGGTATTGGATAAAGAGTTTTTAGGTTTGCCATACTTATAGATTTTTAATGTCTTTGCTACAGGGAATTTTACTCAATTCACTTTAAATATACACATTGATTGAGATAATCAAGATTGTTTTGATTTTATGAGCAATTTCTCCATAAGCTACATATAACTATATAAATAAAAATTGTATAACATATACATTCAAACTCTAGACTTATCAATTTCCAATATAAACATATATTGGAGACATAATGAGCATCATTAGCTAAAAATTATAGGGTTTTCCTCTATGTGTAGCTACACCACTATTTTATATATGAAAGGTTTCACTACTCCTACTTGTGTTGATGAGATGGTCCTAGGATTCCTTATATGCCATTTTGTAGAGGATGCTTACAGTGTGGAACTCTTTCCAAATCCCTTCCACTTAACATAAAAAAATGGTGATCGAGGTTTGAACCAATGTTTTCCCAAGATTAGATACAACTCATATAATATGCCTAAATGCAAGAAACACATCATAGCAATCCTACACATCTTAATCTCACACAGGATACAAAAAAAATAGTAGAATCCTTTGCTAACTTCCAATATTTAACATGTAATCCTTTTCCAGGAAGTTAAACAACTAGACACTGTCAATTAGAATCTCCATGCAATATTTTATACAAAGCATGCAATTATATTTCCTATCATGGATTACATATCTGGTTTTTGTTATCTAAAAACACACACAATAAGCCCTATGGAGACCAACAAGTTAGTAAAGTTACATGCAAAACTTACCCAGATTAATAGATTTCATTAACATTTTCATCCTTTCCTGAAACTAATTTACTTAATATTTATATTCTCTTACCCAAACACAAATGCATAGTTACATATGAAAAAATTCTTCATCTATCTATAATCTCAATTCACAATAAACATAACTAGAAATCACTCTTTAGCATATAAACAATTTTGGTTTTCATTTGAATACATGCAACACCCATACTCATGAGACTATACAAATTAATTCACCAGAATCAATACAAAAAATATCACAGGAAAAGGTACAATTTAGATAAGACTGTTTAAACTAAATTTTTATCAATTAATAATAAGCATGTAGAAGTCCATCAACTTACATGAACTTTAAACATTTAAATTGCAATAACACCTCTAGTGCTTAAATAAAAAAAAATTCCAAAAAACACACCTCTAGAAAAGGTTTCAATTTGATTTCAAACCATGTTTTTAACATCCACCAAAAATTCATCTACAACCCAAAAAAACTCCAATTCTTCCCTTTCTAGTAGTTTTTTTTCCATAATCAGTCGAATTCCCCCAAAAAAATTCTCTCATTCATGACATGCAAAATATCACACTCCACTACTTTCAAACCTAGGTTATAAAATTACACCCATAATGTCAAACTAGAGTAAGGTTAAAATAATTGCATACATTTCCCATAATTAAGGTGAGTGCACCTAGTAACCATCCTCAATGTATGCAATTAAAAATCAACTCAATACTATTAAATCATCATAACACTGTTCAAACATACTTTTCATTTCAATTTACCATTATCTAAAATGTATGCTTAAATTATATATAATTCAAGGTAACATAAATGGATTGAAATTAATAGTCATAGCAAAAGGAATATGTGAAAAAAATACAAAACTAAATAAAAGTGGCTCCCATCATCATTGCCACATAATATTTACGAATGCTTTACTTTCATGAACAACAAAATATTTCCAAACAAAGCAAACACAAACACATGTCAAGTAAATCATTCATGGAGTTCTATATGAAATGCAAATATAGTGCTTCCATGTACCCTGGAGCTAGATCATCACTTCCCAACTCACCTTTTCCATTGAGTAACTTATCCATCCAATGCACATACCTGGTCCTACACATACAAAGGATATCAACAGTACCATGCTCCAAAATATAAAGTTAAGTTTAATGCATTAATATATCTATAACCAATGGTCATGCAAGGTGGGTCATTACATCCTCCTCCACTTAGAACAAACACAATCATTGTGTTTTATGCAAGGTAAAGAAAAATGAATTTACATTATATTCATCACCAAAACTATTCATTTACATCTCATACATCATGTATACATATTCATTTACAATCTTCACTTACACAATTCAATCACATGATGCTTCATATTATATTAAAACATATAAAATCATAAAAACAAGCCACTCTATTCAGCAAATCAAAGATATACAACAATGTTTTTCTTAGTGTCCAGCCATCCATCTATCTGTGAAAATCCATTTCCAAATAATCCATTCACCAATCAGTAATTTAAACTCATTTTAATAATTCATTCACATGATGTTTCATATTACATTTATCCAAATATCCATGCACACAAAAAAAATATATACATAGCTACTCAACTCAGTTGTCTATACCTTCAATCACATATACATGCATAAATACATCATAATCCATATAAAATATTTTTAAAAAGTTCATGTGTATTCAAAAAGGACAAAAAAAATTCTTTGAGCTTTTTATATTTTTAGCCATGAACCTTGGCATCCTCAAGGTCAAAGAATCTGAATACTTCTCAAGGCTACAACGTGGTTTGTTCTACCTGGATTGTAACTCCATGTTTTTTATAGGTTGTAAGAGATTATTCATTAAGTGTATCCTTTCAATCATACATTTGTGGGTATTTATTAGAATAATGTGCATCTCCACAAACATAACAACCCATCTAAGGTGCTCGACATTTCTCTTTCTTGATTTCTTGAACACCTATAGGTTTTAAATTGGTTTTGCAGTTCTTATACTTAACCAACTCCTTGGTTTTGATTACAGGATTGGTCCTATTAATTCTCTTCTTTACCTTGGATCTCTTTCCTTTATTTTTACTTCCAAACTCTTGTTCAACAAGAAGTTCAATTCTTTGCTATTGAATTTCTACCTTTTTTCGTTAAATTTTTTATCATGGATATAGATTGTTCCAACTATTCTTAAAAAAAAAATTATTATGACTGCAAGGTCCTCCATCTACCTTTGACCACAAAAGAAGTTTTATTAATATTTGATTTGACTTTCTAAACAACACATAATATAGAGTTCTGCATATAATTTCTAGTTAGTGTTTTTTTTAAGCAAAATAGTGTGAGGAGCAATTAAACATTGGTTAACTTAGTAAGTCTATCCTAAATCAAAATCTACCTTCCAACCGTTTGCCAAATTTTTTTTACATGTCCCTCACTAACTAGTGGAAATAAACCATCGATAAATCACTATTTATCAAAATTTGTGCTTCTATACCATAAATTTTACTATTTAACAAAGGAAAAAGGGAAACTTGTCCCTCAGCTACAGTAAATAACCATCACTACAAAGATCTTGTGGGTGAATTTTCCTAGATCTTTTTGATGGAGATCAACCATATGGGGGCACTATCTAGCAAAGTGGAACCCTCTTCCATACTTAACAATCATTGCAAAGGTTCTACTACCCTTGTTGATATCCTATTTTCTATCATGAGGTGCAATTTCCCTAGCTTAATCTTGATTTTCAAGTCTTAGTTACTTATTTTAGGATATTTTTGCCATATTGCTCAATTTTGATCTCCTAGTTTAGTTTAGTTTTTTTACTTTAGTTCATAAACCACTTCATAAATTTTTGGTAATAGGATTAGACTATCAATAATTCTTTGTTGCAAAGTAGTGAATTTGCAAAATTTATAACTGTATTGTTATTACTTATACCATTAAACTTGGGAATTACAACATTATTTAGGTCTGTGGCCAACTCCTCACTCACTTTGGTCCTTTAGAACTAATTTCTATAGGCTCATTAGACATCCTCTCTAACCTGCCTCCAGTTTCCTTTTTTTGGGGGTTAAGTCCTCCATTACTATTATTGGACTATTAACATATGTGGTTGGACCATGTGATTTTTTCTATTGGTTCATTTTATATTTTAGTTGTTCCAAAAGAGTTTGACATAATTGCACTACTTGTGCTAAATTTCCTTCCTTCCAAACTCATTTAAAGGAGGTACCTTCACTCATTTCAGCTTTCTATTTCTTTAAGGACTATAACACCCCAAGTTTACCCACTTGGTTGTACAAACACCCCAAGTATACCCACTTGGTTTTCCAACATCTAAGATCAAAGTAAAAAGAAAATATTTCTTTTAATATATTTTACTTTATTTTCTAGTATGAGCATGTTAAATTCATCTTCATGAGTGTCATTCCACTGTAGTCAAAATAATCATAAGATCGAGATTGGCCAAATCCCGTATAGTTGCCCATTTCAAAATTCACTCTCCTCCTAATATCTTAAGTTCAGGCAATGGGTTTCTTTCCCTATAGGGTCCATAACACCTAGAGTGACACATAAATTTACCATATCTTAACATAAACTCATGAACTTATATCATGTTAGACTTAGTGCATACATTCTCGACCTAGACGATCAACCAATATTCATGGACCATTATCTAGGGTCTTACCAATATCCTGGTAACCACCCAACGTTTTGTGTTTATTAACCAATATGATATCTCATACCATCATGCTATCGGTATTACCTAGTCAAGCACAATTCACCACTCTTCACTATTAAGGATAACCTAGAAGAGATGCCTATACAACCATTTGTTACCTATTTTTTTGACATTTTTCCATTAGAAGTATAGTTAGAGCCTTGAATTTATGATGATTTCCTATCCGCAAGTACCATAAATAATTGTCCTCACAAGATTGTCCTTCCCATAATATTGAACTATTGATAAGGTTGTCCTACCCACAACCTTAGGTTACGAGTTAATATTATCTCTCCACAATCCTAGAATTCTCTTAACAAAGGCTTAACTAAGGTTTAAGGGTTTAGAACAATTTAACTATGCAAAGGTTTGCAAACAAATACCATTTTCTAATTGATCATGAATTTTACTATATATCTTAGGATTCCTAACTTCCATATGTTTACTTATATGTTTAACATTAAGATAAATTAAACAAAGAGAAACTATAGAGACATTACAATCAATTTTAAAGAATCTTTTAAACTCACATAAAATAATTTTTAATTTAAAATTCCTTTTTGTTTTTAAAAGAATCAATCAGTTTTGGTGCTACTCTATGGTTTTCTTCATAGACAACTACTCCCAACTAAACTTTTAAAACTTTACTATATAACCATGATATAAGGTGGATAATTTTATAAACTAAGTAAGGTTGCAACTATTCTATATTTCAGCTCTACCATCAATTCGAATGCATTCGAAAGTATCTTTGACCCATATTTTTTAACTAAGGAAAGTAATACTACTTTAGTATTTCATTCACTAGTACCTCAATCTGAATACCTATACCATCATGCTTTCATTTTTAAGGTAATTTCAATACCTTATTAACATATGGAACAACATATTATTTAAAATATATTCCTTTAAAATATCTTTCAACTTATATACATGGAAACATAAGGTTAAGCAATTATTTTAGACAGTCTTATTTGGGTTTTGTTTTACGCTCTCTAAATTTCCATGAATTGAAAATAATGCTGACCTTATCTACTTAGCAATGGATTTCCTATTAAATTTTTCATAAAATTTTTCAATGTATCTATCTCTAAACGTAGGCTCGGTTTATCAGTTGAAACCAAATAAAATTACACCCAGTGCTGAACTAAATAATCAAATCCAGCATATTAACCTACGACTGGAATGTTTTAGAAATTCTTATGTTTCATTTCATATTCTTTCCAAAATTTCTATTACCCAGGCTACACGAGGTGACCTCTTCTGCATGCAAGTGTTTAATTCCAAGTTATATTTTAGGAAGTGAAATCATATATCACATATGTAGCATTACTCTTAACAATAAAAACATAGAAGGAGGAAACATTTTAAGAAGTAGAAATTTCATTATGCAATTTCAAAGTATCCTTGATAAATTACATAGGCTACATTTTTGAAGAATAATCACCCATACCATCTACTCTTTTCTAGTTTCAATGATGCATAGAATTTTAGAACACTTAATGTAGAAGACGTGCATTATTTTATAATGCACCCTATTTTATAAATAAATAACCACAACTATTCTTCACATCAAATAATATTTCAGGAAAGACAACATATGGATGTAAAACTCATATATTTCATGGGTGCATGTCTATTTATTTATGCTTTCAAAGGTAAACAACTAAAACAGTTTCATTAAATCAAAAGGTTCACAAAAATCTACCATGCAAATCCTCAGAGTCTTCAAAGGTTCTTAAAACTCTACCATGCAAATCCTTAGATTCTTTGTATACTAAATTTACAAATACATAATTTCAATATCTGGTTTGTTCTACAAATAACTCTAATTTCAGCACTCTATTGAATACTTTTCACAAGAATGAATAATTTGTAATAAATTCTTTCCAGAATATATGTAATTTTTGATACCTGAGCAAGACAATTCATCCAATAATAGCACAAGAAGTATTTTGGTTGCACGCTTCAATTTTCCAATTTCATGATGCAGTTTGTCGGTGAATTTCCAAGGGTCAGAGCGGTCAGACTATAATGCAATGCAGCTATGTCTACCATGCACATAATTTAAACACTTCTAGCATGACATGCAACAAATTAAAAGATATCCAGAACAACATGTAATATTACACAGTATTTCCAACATAGCATACAAGTTTCAATGGAGTTTTTATTCATCTCAATTTCACATTCCACTCCTCAAACATTTCATTTTTCATAGCAAACCCACTTTAACACAGGCAACATTAAATGTTCACACATATTTAGCTTATCAACAATCATATTTTAGTTTTCAATCTTTCCCACGTTTTACCTGGAAAGCTTTCATTTCACCCATTGTTTGCAAAATGTATATCAAACTAATTTTTATCTCACAACATAGAGCATATAGTACAATAGCAATCGCAAAGCAAAACAGATAGTTCAGTGGTAACCCATTTGTTATTTTTATTTCCATAACAATAATTAAGGATGTAAAAATGTTGGATAGACTTACTGGAATAATAATTGTTTCCTTCCTTGCTTTCAAAGCTCTTTACCCTTCCTTCCTCTCACCGCGTTATTCGAAACATGCAGACCATGACCATCCTCTTTTCATTATTGTCTTCCTCTTTCTAATATAAATGATAGATCCACCTTTTTAGCTAGCACTCACATTAGTTTTAAGATTCCTCCTTTTCAATTATGCCATGTGGATACCACTTTCCTCCACATTTAGCAAAAACCAGATTCAATAATATTTTTTCCCAAATAATTTTTGACTATTTCAAAATTGCTTCTTTAAAACTACATAAGGCAATAACTTTTTCTTATAATATTTATTCAATTCTAATATATCTTAATATACTATTATTTACTCCCACCAAAGATGGGATCAAGTGATGCAAATATTGAAGATTAATTATTCTAAGGGCAACCAACTTAAAGGGAATGTGAGTATTAGTAAGATGGATAGGACTAGAAATTGGCAACCTCCTCATAAGGATTTTGGAAAATTCAAAGCTTATGGAGCCTCTAGGGGGAACCCTAGAAAAGCTAGTGTGGGAGGAATTGGTATACTTTTAGATGGCTACCTGGTTTTTACTTTTTCTAAGAATTTGGGTATTCTTTCTAATAACCTTGTTGAGGGGTATGGTATCCTTAGAGGCCTTCAGGAGGCTACTAAGGTTGGATGGGAAAATGTGTTAGTTGAGTCTGACTCTCAAATTATGATTAATCTCTTGAAGAATCCTTCTAAGAATCATAAGGTGGATTGGAGAATAAAAAGAATTATTGAGAAGATTCAATTAATCCAGATGGGATTTTTGAAAGTTGATTACAATCATGTGGTCAGATATCAAAAAAAGAGTGTTGATGCTTTAGCTAATTGGACTTTGTACAAAGGTGATCTTACTTGTTATGGCCACCCTCCTATATGGTGGGCTTCTCAAATTAGGGAAGCTTTTCTTTCTATCATTTCTTTGGATGGCTCCAGTTTTGGAGGTACCTAGTTTCTTCTTGTTTTTTTTTTTTTTCTTCTCTTTGGTTCATTCAGTTATTTTTAGTTCCCTAGCTCATTCTATTCTTTATTTTGTTTCCTCTATTGATTCTTGCCTTAATAGTCTTCTGGTATAGATAGGTCATTGTTATGTTCATTTTTTTTTCTTTTTTTTTTTTTTTTTTTGTTTAGTTTTTTAAGGTGGGTGAGTTCTTTTGTTTTGTTTTGTGTTTGTGTTATTTGTGTTGTTCATGTGTTTTTGTTGTTTTATTTTATTTTTTATGTTTTTTCTTATTGTTCTTGTGTTTTTTTCGTTCTTGTTCTTGGGTTTCTCTTTGTTTGTGTTATTTCGTATTTTTATATGTGAGTGTTTTCTATGTTTTTTGTTTTTGTTTATTGTCTGTTGTTGGTTGTTTTTTATTTTTATTTTTATTTTATTTTTTTAATTTTTTAGGTTTTGGTTGTGTTTATTTTTCATGTTTTTTTTTGGGTTATGTCTTTGTAGTGTTATGTTTTTTTTGTCTTGTTTGTGTTTTATTATGTGGTTCTTGTGTTTTTCTATGTGGTTTATGTTGTGGTTTCTTTTATCTTATTGTGCGTGTTTGGTTGTGCTTTTGTTTTTGACACACTCAAGGAGTATGTTTTTTATTTTAGTTTATTATTTTTGTTGTTATTTACATAGTTTTAAATTGGTTTTGTGTGTTTTTTTACTCCTTGAGTATGTCAAATGTGGTAGGCCAGGTCCGAGTCCTGGGCATTTTTTGACGGAATGGATACCCTACCTCCTTGGGTCTTACCCGAAAGTGGCATCCCTTTTGGGATGTTTTCCACACAAAAAAAAATACTATTATTTATAATATTTTAATTTTTTTATTATAAAACAAATAAACATTATTTTTTTTAATACACCTATATATATAAACACACACACACACACACACACACACACACACACACACACACATATATATATATATATATATATATATATATATATATATATATATATATATAGTGTGATATATATATATACATACATACATACATACATACATATATAGTGTGATATACATACATACATATACATATATATATATATATATATATATATATATAATACGTACATACATACATACATACATACATACATATATATATATATATATATGTATGTATGTATGTATGTATGTATGTATATATATACGTATTATATATATATATATATATATATATATATATATATATATATATATGTATGTATGTATGTATGTATGTATGTATGTATATCACACACACACACACACACACACACACATATATATATATATATATATATGTGTGTGTGTGTGTGTGTGTGTGTGTGTGATATACATACATACATACATACATACATACATACATACATACATACATATATATATATATATATATATATATATGTATGTATGTATGTATGTATGTATGTATGTATGTATATCACACACACACACGGATATATATATATATATATATATATCATTTTTTAAAAATAAATAAATTTCCCAAAAGAATAAATACATTCCCCTTTGAGTTCTTAGTACAATATTAACCACATCATTACACTACATTTAACCCATTACTCAAAACCCTGGCTCCCATGCATTTAAGAATTTTCATTGTCAACCAACACCATAAATTTATAATTTGACAAACATCAAATATTCCTACAAATGTAACTACATGATATGCATCTACATGGACCGTTGGCGAATGCATTACCTATAGGGTTCTTTGCCCCTATCAAATAGTAATACACCACCACTCATAATTTCCCTTGACTTACCTTGCACTAGAATAATCCTTATGCCCATTGAGGAGATCTCCTTCCTTTGCATTGCCTCCACCAGTAACAATACATGTCTCCTACATCCACAGATACATTAGTAGTATCTCATCCTTGTAGACAAATTTGGTGTATGATAAAATAGGTTTTTGGAGGGTTGTTACATCCTTTCCCCTTAATATTAAACACAGTTCTTGTGTTTTCATTTCCCATTGAAGCATAAAAAATAATATTTCCATGATAATAGAAAATCAATTCAATACATCAACAAATTTGCATTCTTCAAGACTGACTCATCATTTATTACTAAAAAAAATCATGCTCAAACATCAAGTATATGTATCATACTTCATAAATCAAGATATAATATTACTATTCAATCAAAATGAAATTATGAGATGATGATAACACTAATCAAATATTAATCAAACAAAAATAGAAACTATCTTTTAATAATGGCCACATCTTCCCATGTGGCATTATTTTTAGAAAATTGGTTCCATTGGACATTGCATTGTTTAATATTCTACTTTCATAGTTGTTTTGTTCGATATCCAAGGATATTAACTGGTCACACTTTAATGCACAGGGGATTGTCCATCTATAGTTGACCAAAATTTCAAATATGTGAGGGGTCAAGAACACATTTCTCAAGAAGGGACACATGGAATGTATCATGAATTTTTGATAAATTAGGTGGTAAGTCTAATTTGTAGGCAATAAGATTTAGTTTATCAACAATTTCAAAAGGCCCTACAAATCATGGACTAAGATTAGAGGATTTGATAGAACTTTTTGTAGGTTTAACTCTTAGGAATTCTCTAGCTCCCACAGTAAATTTCCCTGTTGTTCTATTAAGGTTTGCATAACTCTTTTGTCAGTCTGAGGCTTCTTTAAGCCTTTTACGAATTTCATTGAGTTGGTCTTCCATTTCTCTGACCACATCCAGACCGATCATCACCTGATCCTCCAGATTACTCCATGAAAATGACATTTTACACCTCCTATCGTACAAAGCCTCAAATGGAGCCATACCTAGAGATGTATGGTAGCTATTATTATAAGCAAATTTTATGAGAAAAAGGTAATCTTTCCATTTTTTTTGATGACCCATACAATACATGAGAAGCATATCCTCTAAGACTTGATTTACCCTTTCAGTTTTTCCATCTATCTTAGGATGATAAGTAGTATTAATGTTCAATTTTTTCCCCATGCATGATACATTGTCTACCAAAAATTAGATATGAAGCGAGAATCCTTATCTAATATAGTTTTTTTAGGGAATCCGTGTAGCTGTACCACTTCCTTGGCAAATTTTTGGGCTACAACAGGAACTCCATCCTATATATTTCTAGGAAGAAAATGTGCCACTTTAGTCAATTTATCCACTACTACCAGAATGACATCATGCTAAAAATGATTTTTAGGCAATCCAATAATAAAATCCATGGTCACAACCTGTCATTTGTATTATGGAATGTCATGCAAAAATAAGCATCCAGCTGGATGTAGATGTTCCA
This sequence comes from Wollemia nobilis, assembly GCA_028583015.1. Taxonomy (NCBI): domain Eukaryota; kingdom Viridiplantae; phylum Streptophyta; class Pinopsida; order Araucariales; family Araucariaceae; genus Wollemia; species Wollemia nobilis. The sequence goes on from JAQPPZ010002593.1 coordinate 1,138,115, forward strand.
CCTTCACCTTTTGATATTCTAAATAGCTAGCCACAAATTCAGTGATATCTATTTTCATTCCTAGCCAATAATACTCTTGACTCAAATTTTCATGCATCTTTACATAGCCTGGATGAGCGAAATATGGAGCACTATGTGCCTCTTGCAGTATCACATTTATGAGGTCTTGATCATTAGGCACTACCATCCTATTTTTTAATAGTAATATATCTTCCTAGATTCTAAATCTCTTTGCTTTATCAGAATCTTGTTGAACCAATTCCTGATACTTATGAGAATATTCATCTTGAATCTATAGTTTTATTATTTGATTAATCATAACAGATTGACAGTGTGACATAGCATTGATTTACCTTCTTCTACTTAAAGCATATGGTAATTTATTTTCTTTTCCTTTTATATACTCTATGTCAAAATTATATTCTACTAGAAACTCCATCCAGCACCTTTGTCTAGCATTGAGCATTGGATGAGTAAAAATATATCTTAGGCTTTGATGATCTATTCTAAGCTCAAAATATTTACCAAGTAGATAATGATGCCATATTTTCAAAGCATGCACTATCGTAGCCAATTCTAAGTCATGTGTGGCATAGTTTAATTCATATTTCTTAATTTTTCATGACTCATATGCAATAACACCATCTTCCTGCATGAGAACCCCACCTAATACTTCCATGAAAGCATCAGTACATACAACAAATGGTTGTTTGGGATATGTTATCCTAAGAATATGTGTTGATGTTAGATTTTATTTAAGAGTTCTAAAAGCTTCTTCACATCATTCTGTCCATTTAAAAGCTTTTCCTTTCTTTTGGAAATTGGTTATTGGATAGGCTATCTTAGAAAAATTATGGATGAAACGACGATAATATCTAGCCATCATCATAAAAATTCTCACTTTAAAAATATTTGTTGGATCATGCGAATCAATAATAGCCTCAATATTCTTTAGATCAACAAACACCCCTTGAGTAGAAATTACATGACCCAAATATTGTACTTGTGTTGCATAAAACTCACACTTGGACATTTTTCCATAAATTTGATTATTTATAAGTATTTCAAGTAGGGTTATGTATAGTGGCGAATATTCACAAATTGGGTGAATATTAGGATTTCCAAAATTTAAAATTGGTGAATATGAGGACCCTCGATGTCGACCCATTCACCTAAAATTTTCAAGATCATTTTTTTCTTAGGGTCAATTCACCACAATATATATCCAAACATATGCATATTTGTACTCATTGGAAATCTCTTTTTAAGCCTAATATAATGGTGGTGTTTTTATGAAGTTATAAGATGCTTATATAGGTAAAAAATAGCTCAAAATATAATCTTATATTTTAGGGCTTCAAATACTCCAAATTTTGGTGTGAATATGATCGATTTGATTTGGTTAGGATTCTCCATGATTCACCTTGATTTTTATTAGGATTCACCATTTTTTAACATGTACATTTTGAGTCCAACACCTTATGCATAACCCTGATTTCAAGAAAAATCCTCATATGAAGATCATGCTCTTCTTTACTTTTGGAGTATATCAATATATCATCCAGGAATATCAATACAAACTGATCTAGTTGTTCTCGAAACACACTATTCATCAAATTCATAAAAGCTTCTAGAGCATTGGTTAATCCAAAAGGCAACACTCTAAATTTATAGTGGCCATATCTAGTTTGAAAAGCAGTTTTATGAGTATCTTCTTCTCAAATTCTCAATTGATGATAACCAGACCTAAGATTGATTTTGGAGAAAATTGTGCCTCCTTTTAGTTGATCAAAAAAATCATCTATTCTAAGTAGAGAGTACTTATTCTTAACATTCAGTTTATTTAGCATTTTTTTGTCAATATATAGCCTTAATGATCCACCATTCTTTTTCACAAATAAAACTGTTGCACCCCATGGTGAAACACTAGGTTTAATATGTCCTTTTCCTAAAAGTTCTTGAAGCTAAGTCTTAAGCTCTTCCAACTCTATTGTAGTCATCCTATATGGTGCTCAAGTTATAGGGTTTGATCCTGGTAAAAGTTCTATAGTAAAATCAAATTCTCTTTGGGGTGGAAGACCTAGTAATTCTTTAACAAAGACATCTTGAAAATCATGTACTATCACTGATTCATGTCTATAGTAAATCTAAATCATTTTCTTGGTTTCATTACTGAATTCCATCCATATTTCCTCAAAATTTAATAATGCTTTATGTGCCTTGAGCCAGTCAATACCTAAAATTATGTCAAAGGCATGTAATGGAACTACATATAAATGCCATCGGGTTTACCCTTGAGGTAGCACTATTTTAGGATCAAATAGGCATCTATTAACGGTATAGGTTTACCCAGACCCATACTCAAATTTCCATACATTAGCCATAAATCCAAATTTATTTGGTATATCCCTCAAAATATTTGGTGAAATAAAACTATCAATTGCTCTAGAATCAACCAAAATGCAAAAAAAATTATTATAGATTTTTTCATTCAATAGAAAAGGTGTTGCTTGACCATTGAGTTTGAGATTACCTTTTGTTGCATATATATTATGAGTAGGTTCCATAGGTTTTTTTCTCTTATTGGCTTGCAAAGGACATTTATTAGCATAATGATATTCTTGACAAATCCAACAACTAGTTCGTGGTGCCCTTTTCTTATTATTTTCCTTATTATCTTCCTTAGTACCAACTCTTGGTGCATTAAATCTTTGGTCCTATCCCTGTAATTTCTTTGACCACCCCGATAGTTTTGATTTCTCTTATTTCCCTGGTACTTATTCCTATTTTTGTCAAACCATTTTTTGTTCCTATTATAATGATTCTTGTTACAAATCATGTCTCCTTTTTTTGGTCCCACATTTTTCTTTTTTTGTGGTTCTTACTTTTCAGAGGATTGTTGAGAATAATATTTCTTGGCTTTAAAATTATTGTCTTCCTATCAAGCCAGGTCATAGGCAGCAGTTAAGGTAGAAGGTTTCAACATGAGGATCAGGTGTCCAATTTTTGGATGTAACCCTAGGAGAAATTTTTGAATTTTGATCTCATTCTACTACTCATATTAAAGTATGTATTTGAGCAATTGCATGAATCACTAATAGTATTCGATTACAGACATAATACCCTACGTTAACCTTGAAAAATTTGTCCTTTTAAAGGTAAAATTATGGTGTTAGGAACCTTTCTTTGAATGCTAATACAAATGTATCCCAATGAACATCAATAGCTTCCACATTGTAAGTTTTTCTATAGGTATCCCACCAATCAATTGCAGCTCCAATAAAAATAAATACTACCCATGAGGTTTTTGATTTAGATGAAATGGTCCCGTAAAGTGTGCCTCTATACTGTTCAACCATCTTTCATCCTCTTCTCCATCACATTTTCCATAAAATTTAGCTATATCAATTCTTCACATATCCTTGTCCAACTTGGAACCTACTTGTTTCCTTCCTGGGTCAATAGTTATCTCATCCTCAACTATTATCATTTATTTTCCTTTGGATAGATTTTCTATTTTTTTCTGTTGATGGTAAATCATCTCTTTCTATTGAGCTAGATGAGTTTTTTGTTGCTCCCTAAGTTCTATAATTTGGGTCTATTTTTGAGCTATGTGTTCAGCCATTTGAGTACCTTGTGACTCCATTTGTTCTTTTTGTTGGCTCATTTGCTCCTACTATAATTGCACCATTCAGACCATTTTATCCTCTTTGATACCTAGTTCTTTTTCCTTCCTCCTTCATTGTGGATGTTTTGTGGATTTCTCATTAACCCCAATCCTCATAACTTTTTGAATTATCCTTCTGGGATTTTTGGTCAGCCCTTCCCGCTGAACCGTCATAGCTCTTTTTGAGGGAACTAGCTTTTTATCCAGATGTCATTGCCTACCCAGCAAACAAAGAACCTTGTCAATTTTTTTAGTTTAGGTGAACACATTAGTAACATCAATTAGATTTAACATAGGTTTTCTTAAATTTTTATTGTCTATAGATTCAAAACCTTTGCTTTGATACTAAATGTAACATCCTAAGTATACCCACTTGGTTGTCCAGACACCCCAAGTTTACCCACTTGGTTGTCCAACATTAGAGATCATAGTAAGAGAAATTTTTTATTTTATTTTAATCTGTAATATTAGTATGAGTATGTTAAATCCATCTTCATGAGTGCCATTCTATTACAATTGAAATACTCATGAGATCAAGATTGACCAAATCGCGTATAGTTGCCCATTTAAACTTCACTCTCCTCCTGAGATCCTAAGTTTAGGCAGTGGGTTTCTTTCCCTCTAGGTCCCATAACACATAGAGGTGTGACACATAACTTTTCTATGTCTTAACATGAAATCATGAACTTATATCTTGTATTTATGTCATGTTAGACTTAGCGCATACATGCTCGAGCTAGACGATCAACCAATATCCATGAATCATCATCTAGGGTCTTACCAATACCCTAGTAACCACCCAATATTTTATGTTGATTAACCAACATGATTTCCCATACCATTGTGTTATCGATATTACCTAGTCAAGCAAAATTCACCACATGGATAACCTATAATAGATACCCATACAACGCTTCGTTACCTTCGATTCTAACATTTTATCATCAAAAGTATAGTTAGAGCCCTAAATTTATGATGATTGCCTACCTGTAAGTACCATAAATAATTATCCTCACAAGATTGTCCTTCCCATAATCTTGAACTATTGATAAGGTTTTCCTACCCACAACCTTATATTTTGAGTTACAATTGTCCTTCCATAATCCTAGAATTCTCTTAACAAAGGCTTAACTAAGGTTTAAGGATTTAGAACAATTTAACTATGCAAATATTTACAAATAAATACTATTTTCTAATTGATCATGAATTTTACTATATATCTTAGGATTCCTAACTTCCATAGGTTTACTTTTATGTTTAACATTAAGATAAATTAAGTAAAGAGAAACTATAGAGACATTAAAATAAATTTTAAAGAATATTTTAAACTCACATAAAATAATTTTTAATTTACAATTCCTTTTTGTTTTTAAAAGAATCAATCAGTTTTGGTGCTACTCTATGGTTTTATTCATAGACAACTACTCCCAACTAAAATTTTAAAACTTTACTATATAACCATGATATAAGGTGGATAATTTTATAAACTAAGTAAGGTTGCAACTATTCTATATTTCAGCTCTAACATAAGTTCAGATGCATTCGAAAGTATCTTTGACCCACATTGTTTAACTAAGAAAAGTAATACTACTTCAACATTTCATTCACTACCACCTCAATTCGAATACCTATGCCATCATGCCTTCATTTTTCAAGTAATTCCAATACCTCATTAACATATGAAACAACATACGATTTAAAAGACATTCCTTTAAAATCTCTTTCAACTTATATACAAGGAAACATAAGGTTAAGCAATTATTTTAGGCAGTCTTGTTCGGGTTTTGTTTTACGTTGTCTCTACCTTTCCATGAATTGAAAAAAATGTTGACATTATCTACCTAGCAATGGATATCTCATTAAAATTTTCACAAATTTTTTCAATGTATCTATCTCTAAATGTAGGCTTGGTTTATCAGTTGAAACCAAGTAAAATTACACCCTGTGTTGAGCTAAATAATCAAATCTAATATATTAACCTATGGCTAGAATATTTTAGAAATTATTATGTTTTATTTCATATTCCTTCTAAAATTTCTATTACCCAGGCTACATGAGGTGACCTCTTCTACATGCAAGTGTTTAATTCCAAGTTATGTTTTAGGAAGTGAAATCATATATCACATATGTAGCGTTCCTCTTAACAATAAAAACACAGAAGGAGGAAACATTTTAAGATGTAGAACTTTCATTACACAATTTCAAAGTATCCTTGAGCAATTACACAGGCTACATTTTCAAAGAATATTCACCCATACCATCTACTCTTTTCTAGTTTCAATGACATATAATTTTAGAACACTTAACACATAAGACGTGCATTGTTTTATAATGCATCCTATTTTTTAAATACATAACCACAACTATTCTTCACATCAAATAATATTTCATGAAAGATGGCATATGGATGTAAAACTCATATATTTCCTGGGTGCATGTCTATTTATTTACGTTTTCAAAGGTAAATTACTGAAACAGTTTCATTAAATCAAAAGGTTCATAAAAATTTGCCATGCAAATCATTAGTCTTAAAAGGTTCTTAAAACTCTGTCATCCAAATCCTTAGATTCTTTGTATACTAAATTTACAAATACATAATTTCAATATCTAGTTTGTTCTACAAATAGCTCTAATTTAAGCACTCTATTGAATACATTTCATAAAAATGAGTAGTTCGTAATAAATTATTTCCAAAGTATATATAGTTCTTGATGCTTGAGTAAGACAATTCATCCAATAATAGAATAAGAATTATTCTAGCTGCACTCTTCAGGTTTCAAATTTCATGGTACAGTTTTTTGGTGACTTTCCAAGGGTCAGAGTGATCAGATTATAATGCAATACAACTATGTCTACCATGCACACAATTTAAATACTTCCATCATAGTATGCAACACATCATAATATATCACCCCATAAGGGGGGCAGAGGTCCAAGGTTCAAATCTTGGGCCTCATCGGACTGAACGCTGGTCGCTTTCCTGGTGCTTTCAACGGTGTAAAAAGGTTTAAAATGATTGTGGAATGGTGGTTATAGGGGCAGACTACGCGAAGATATGTGTGGCGGCTTTTGGAGCGGACAACACAGAATACTGTGGCAGCCATAAAAGCTAGATAGCCTACCCAAATTCATGGCGGCTATCGATTCCACCATGTAAATACAAAAAAAAAACACATCATAAGATATCTAGAACAACATGCAACATTACACAGTCTTTCCAACACAACATACAAATTTCAATGGAATTTTTATTCATCTTAATTTGACATTCCACTCCCTAATCATTTCATTTTTCACAGCAAACCCACTTTAACATAGGTAACATTAAATGTTCACACATATTTAGCATATCAATAATCATATTTCGGTTTTCAATCTTTCCCACGTTTGCCCTGGAAAGATTTCATTTCATCCACTATTCGTAAAATGTATATCAAACTAATTTTTATCTCACAACACAGAGCATATAGTGCAATATCAATCATAGAGCAAAATATATAGTTCAGTGGCAGCCCATTTGTTCTTTTTATTTCCATAACAATAATTAAGCATGTAAAAATACTGGATAGACTTACTAGAACAATACTAGTTTTCTTCCTTCCTTCAAAAGTCATTAACCCTTCCTTCCTCTCACCATGCTCTTTGAAACATGTAGACCATGACCATCCTCCTTTCATCATCATCTACCTCTTTCTAATCTAAATGATAGATCCATATTTTTAGCTAGCACTCACATTAGTTTTAAGATTCCTCCTTTTCAATTATGCCATGTGGATACCACTTTCCTCCACGTTCAACAAAAACCAGATTTAATAATAATTTTCCCCAAACAATTGCCGACTATTTCAAAATTGCTTCTTTAAAACTACACAAGGCAATAACTTTTTCTTATAATATTTATTTAATTCTAATATATCTTAATATACTATTATTTATAATATTTTAATTGTTTTATTATAAAATAAACAAACATTATTTGTTTTAATACACTCATATCTATTTATATATACATATAAACACGTATAATATTATTTTTTTAAATAAATAAATTTCCAAAAAGAATAAATACATTTCCCTTTGAGTTCTTAAAATAATATTAACCACATAATTAAACAACATTTAACCCATTACTCAAAACCATGGCTCCCATGCATTTAAGCATTTTCATTGCCAACCAACACCATAAATTTATAATTTGACAAACATAAAATATTCTTACAAATGCAACTACATGATATGCATCTACATGGACCTCTGGCAAATGCATTGCCTATAGGGTTCTTTACCCCTATAAACTGGTGAATACACAACTGCTCATCATTTTCATTGACTTACCTTGCACCAAAATAATCCATCTGCCCATTGGGGAGACCTCCTTCCTTTGCATTGCCCTCACCAATAATAATACGTGTCTCCTGCATCCACAAATACTTTAGCAATATCTCATCCTTGCAAATAAATTAGGTGTATGATAAAATAAGTTTTTTGAAGATTTTTACATACCTTATCATTGATTTTCCATTCATGGTCCTTTTAGATTTTCTTTTAAAATGACATCCTATTGTATGCTTCTCTTGGAATCCTTGGAATTTTCATCTTGCAACCTATGTGTCATAAGATCTTTTTCCAAATTTAAAATTATTCAAAAAATGTTTTAATCAGAGTTCTACAACTTAAGATCTTTTCTTATCTTATACCATATGTAACAACCCAAGTCTACTTGCCTAGTTGTACCACAAAAATAAGTCAATCATTTTTTCAAGTATTTTTTTTATTTTCAAACAATAGTTTTGTTCATAAGAGTGCTTTCAGGTTCATAGCACATTTTTTCACCCAATAAATCAATAGTATTATTTTGAATCAGTACAGGCATATCAACCACTTTTGGGTTCAATACTATTGTAGGCAGCCACCCAAGTGGATGAGATTGGCCAAATCCCATAGAAGGTGCCATTATGTGGATCTATCATTCCCAATATCATTCCTCTTATTCTAGCCATGAGTGTAAATCCATGACTGGGGTTATCCTTTAGGGTCCATAACACCTAAAGGGTGGATGCTTTCTTCCCCTTTCCTTGTCATAATGAACCTTGACCTAACTGGTCGATTTGTTCAATACAATTATGCAAGGAATCAGTGTATCATATGCCTCCATGACTAAATTATTGTCCCACACTAGGAGTTAGTTAGTGCCATGTCAATACCCTAATCTTGGACTTCATCACACATACCCATTACAACTCACAAACATTTATCCCATACCAAATGTTGTGGCTAAACTAGATAAGTCAAATGAACGTGGGACTCATCATAGTACTACATGGATAGAAACCTAGATATGGCTTCCCATACTGCTCCTCACAGCTAGATTTGACCGAGTCTTTTATCCAAACCAACCAAGTTAGCCTACAGTTGCTCTAGAAGTTACTTCGTGTAATATCCACACCTTAGCAGCATTGGGTGTATTAATATCTTGATCATATTTCCTAATGATTAAAATCATTTAAAATTTAACATAAATATTTGTTGTGTACATACCCACTATAGACACTAATATTATTTCAATCCGATTAGACTACCAATACAAGGTATAATTGACACCATATGACCCTCTTGTGAAACCCTCAGAGGTTACATAGTGGTTCTAACAACTTTTTGGAGGTTCTACCCCACTTTTGGGAAGTTTTGGGCCATGTAGGCATGGTCGTCCCACCCTAGGATGACCAAAGTTCTTGGCCATCCCACCCAAGTATGACCACCAATAGCCATCCCTATGTGGGAAAACCATGGCCTTGGACCCTAAAAAAGTTAGAAGAGGGATAAATGAAATCCAAAAACTACCATTTAATCCACCCATTCAAGCATGCCAGTTTGAGAATGCATAACTCTCATGACAAGTTATAAATTGGAGGCTCAAATTGGAGATTCCTTCCCCCTCCAACACATGGTGACATTTGGACAAATGGTAAAACTTACCTCGCATGGCCTCACATGCCCATTTGACCATATGCCCTCTTGGGCTACATAGTGTATTAATTCCACCCAATTTTAGAGAGGAGTCTTTGCATATTTTATCATGAAGTGCTTTTGATAGTTGTCCTCATTTTATTGTGTGTTTTCCATTGAGATCTCCATCGAGTGAAGGAGGTTTTCAAGTGATTCTAAAATGTGCAATCTATTTACAAAATTGACCCATTCAAGTGAATCAAGTCCCAAATTTTGATTACAATATCCCTAGGAGTAATTTAAACCTAATCCTAGAGAAATTGATAGAAGAAACCACCAGATTTGATGGTCGTCCCACCCTAGGATGACCCCAAAATTGTGATAGTCCTAAATGGCTCACCCTGGGAAAGCCACAAATTGGTGCATTATTTCTTTACTATTTTTTTATAGATACATTCTAGACTATATTATATACTCTCTATTAAAATTTGGTACAATATGGAGTTGTTTGCTTCGGTTATCATGCCTTTTGTGTTTTGCAGGGCTGAATGGCTCACCCCAAGATGACCACAAATTTGAGCATAATTTCCTTATAATTTTAATTAGATCATTTAAAAAGTACATAATATGCATGGATCTCAAATTTGGTAGTATTTGGAGTAAGTTTGAATAGTCTATTGCACTTTTCCTCTTTCAAGCTTATTGATGAATGCACCTTTAGGATTTCATCTTAAATATGAACATGATTTTAATAAATTTTAGTTTCTTGTATGTAGATCCAGGTATCACAGTGCATGAGGAATGAGCAACAAGCTAGAACAACTATAGAACATATTACGGCTACATTAGACGCCCACTCTTCAATTGTGAGTGCAAGACACTGTAAGCATGCCTTGGATTTTTTAAAGGATTTGATGCTTTGATTACTGTAATGAGTGTATGAATTGAGAGCTCTCAAGGGGAATTTTTTTAACTGCTTATATAACTTTTATATTAATATAATGATAACCACCCATTTATTTCATATACTTGTCATTTTATGCTTGTTTGAAGTGTCACTTTTGTAGTGATTAGATTAAGTAGAACAATATATGCATCTCATTTACCCTTCTTAGGTGCACCAATTTTCTGATCTACAGTGGTGATCATAGTGGGACCCCTATCCTATTTCATTTTTACAAATTTTTATCCTATTTATTGCTTTTGAATGTTACAAGTTTTGATCATTCTGGCCTGAAACAACCGTTGATTTCCTAATTGGAACACCTAGGGATGGCCACAACAGTCATCCCAGGCAAGGATTGCCCCCCAATTTGTATCCATCCCACCCCAGGATGGCCACAAAATAGAAGGTCTACAATAGAAATTTCTAGAAACAACAACTTCTTAGGCTTTCAAGGTAAGTATCTGCACCTTTACTTTGCATTTTTGTTGTTTAGAAAAGATTAAATTTGGTTTTTATTGCTCCCTTTTTTTTCTTGAAAGGTAGATCTCACTTTTCTTTAATCACAAGGATAACAAAAAGAAGAAAAAAAAAACTAAGTAGAAATGCTTTTGTATGATTTTCTTAATCACAGCCTACCTAACAGCTAGGTTGCCATATAGGATATACATTTTGTAGGTTCTATTATTCATGCAATACTTATGAAAGTGAAACATATTTTTCTTGCATTTAGTGAAGATTCATTGAGTGCTCTCTTGTTTTACTTTATTTAAGCATAAAAGTAACCACACACACCATATTCCATTTAAACATTAGTGAGTTGGATTTCATCACCAACTACTAATAGAGACTAATGATGGTGGGTTTCATCTCCACCCATTGGCTCAAATCCTACAAACCCTATTTTTGGCTAAGGTCGGCTCCAAGATCCATCATATCTCGTGGGATATAACACATATTCATCTTCGAAAAGGTATGTCACTGGATATGGTTGAACTAGATGAGGACTAAGAGGACCTATACTCCTTGATCGAGTATGGGCTTCATCTCCATAATTTGGTAGATTTATGTGATCAAAATTTCACTGTTGGTTGTTGAGCTATGAGTATATAGGTGAAATATTTTTAACATAATAATATCATCCAACAAAAGAAAAACACGTGATACAAGGTCTTCTTTGAAAAATTACAAATAAAAACACACAAAATAGCTTTAGGGAACACACATAAATATTTAAAAGAGATAAATACTTATCTTATTGTGTGTTTCCATTCTTGTGTGCTACATTATTAAAATTTGTAAAGGAGATAATCACCTAGGGTTTGGTAGGAAATAGCAATGGTGTGCACCCACAGCCAAGCCCATTCAAAGGCAAATGTTGTAGAGAGTAGACAAGGAGACACAAGTCACTTTCGATTTAGCTCCAAGGAAATTCTCATATCTCCTTAGTGGCCTCCTACTCGTCCAAGTCCTAGAATATCTTGTTAGGAACTTCACCTACAAGGGAACCCTACACGGGATACCTCTATAGGTTTTGATCCTAATCTAGGAATATACTCCCAATATTTAAATACTTCACACACCTTCTTTCAAGAATGGAAACCACGCACTAAGGTGCTAATAGATAGAGCAATACCATGCATCTGTGTGCCTGCAAGATCTATCTATTGTGACATCACCACAACTATCCCCAAATCCTGTGTCTTTCCTCTTTGAGTGTCGATTTTGATAGTTCTCCTTGTTTTCTTTGGTGTGTTTAGTAGTTTGGAGGTTTTTGATTGTATTTGAGTGTTATGTTCAAATATTCGTATACAATTAAGGTCCTTTTCATTTTCGTTCCAAATGTGATTTTATGTTTTAATCAGGTTTAATTTTGTTTTAATTATTTTTTTGTTAAATTAAGTTAATTCAATCGGTTAAAGTTAATTAAATCCACTTTGATAAAAAATAAAAATAAAAATAAAAAAATAAAAATATAGATATATATTATTATTATACCTTTCATATATATAATAATAATATATATTTAAAAAAATATATATATATAGTCTTGTTTCAAGTGCCTTTATACACCATGGCTTACATCTGTCCTTTTTATTTATATGAATATATTAGGGTCTAATATATTGTATGTTATGTGCAGGTAAAATATGTAAATACGATGATGACTTTCAGAGCCCGAGTCCAAATTATGGGTAGAACGTGAATTTATAATTACTACGTAGACCATCGGTGGACAGTGACACTTGAATACAATGAGGCATTGAAGACTCACCAATTTGATCATGGTGCAAATGATATACATGTCAATGGACGAGCAAGATGTGGATGCAGGTGTATATAAGTGATCACTGAAAGTAGACAAGCATGACAACTTGGCATAAGGAATAAACGAATAGGATTCAACGACCAAAGAGCAACAAGAGGAATGTCGACTATGCAGGAATATTATTAGGAATGCAGGTGATGTTTCGAAGATAAGTATCTGGATCGATGATAGTGGGTAAAAAAAAACCTTAGGTGATTGACGCAGCAAGTGACATGAAATGAAATCACAGCTGATTCTACGTGAAGATAGACTCAGGTGAATGTTGGTTGGTCTATGTGGTAATGTACGTATAACATGGGTTTGACATGGATATTTTCTAAAAGAAGAGTAGAAGACGACATTTGCCTTTTTGACAAACAAAAAGGGGAATATAGAAGATTTTATGGCCATGCAACTTCTAAATATTCTAATTTAAGGGTGGTAATTTAGGATTGGCTTGCCATGCACTTATTCTCTTTGACTTGGACAATGATACAGATGATAAGCTCTCATACGCGATGATCAACGATATGCAATAAAAAAATCAAACGCGAGAATTAAGAAGACATTGTGAGAGATCTTGGATGATAAGCTCTCATACGCGATGATCAACGATATGCAATAAAAAAATCAAACGCAAGGCTTAAGAAGACATTGTGAGAGATCTCGGTTCATTGCTACCTCTCATTAACATAGGTGCGGTGAGCCCAAATCGAAATAGAAAATAAAGCAGCTATGGTGATCGATGATTATTTACAAGTAGCCGAATGAACTCAGTGAGGGAACATTGCATGCGGTGGATGTCATTGATGAGGAAGGTCAATGCGTACGGGGCCCACTATGAGCTGACATACACAAAACTACATTACTAGACGCCCATTAATGTGGAGGGGTGCTACTATTTTAAAATTACAATATGGTACATACGGTGAGTACAATCACTGTGTGACATGAAGGCATAATACTATGGATGTGGTGATCAGGCTATCCATTCTGTGCTAGGAGCTGGAATGTTTTTCAGATTGATGTTGAAGTGAATGGTGCAACACAGTTTTCCAGAGAGAGTGCTTTCTCTGAATAAGATATGAGCATCACGGGGTGGTGATGTTACCAATCTTAAGCAGCATCGAAGTGGTAAAATTATCGTAATGAGGAAGATGATATCCCAAAATGATTATTAGACTCCATTTTTGAAGTCGCTGAATATATGAGGAAGTTGACATATACAGTGAGTAAGATGTAGTGTTGGTAGCATATGTGTGGACGACTAACAGGGAAGTTACCATACCAATTGATGCAGATGAGGGTGAATCACAACAATTTTGTGGAATTTCTAGCATTCAAAAATAAGAATAGCCAAAACACCGAGTCGTAGAGGTTACTACAATTGTAGACAAATGGGAAAATTACCAGGGCAATGGGCCTGATGGATATCACTCGAACCAAAGCATCTATGAAATGGGTATAATACATCCAGCAGTGAGGTACAACACTAACGTCGAGAAGTGTTGTAAAGGATAGTAAATATGGCAAATCCGATGAATAGTGATGCAACAAACCTAAACATCATGAATGCAGTGACAACGGATTCCATGAAGTAGCACGATACTTTTGGATTAGCACAAATCGGTAGCAACAACAAATATAATGCAATGCAGAGTTTGAGGGGAGCGTTAGGCAGATATGGATGAGTCGACGATAGTGCATAGTGAATAATCAGTGGCGAATACGTCAATCGTAGCTCAACAAATATAATGGAATATTGAACATTTGATTTATCAATTATATTGCCTGATAAGGAAATTCAATAGGGAAAAATACATTGGTAGGAAGTACGCCATGGTGAGTTTTAACGAAGCCCAAGTGTTTTACAACGGGTAATTAATTTGATGACGCCATGTGGTCGTACATCATTATGTTTGTTATAAATTAATTCTGGTAGCAGAACAACCCGATGTGGATATTCCAATGAAAGACAGTGCAGACGAGAGAATACGTCTGCTATCGGACAAGTAGCTCACACTGATCGATTTATGTTAAAATCAGGTTTGCAAATCAGATCCAACAGTGCAATATTTAGGTGTTATCAAAGGAGCTATCCAAAGCTCTTGAGGACACACACTTCATGATGATTACATGACAAGAGAGGTGTCCAATGAAGAGAATTAAGCCATACTAATTCCTGAGCAACAACGAGATCCACACTAGTGATAACATATGTTGTTACCAAGAGGTTTCCATTTCTCGCTCAATAGAAGATGCAAACAAAAACAATGGTTAAAAGGTGAAGACGTTAGAAGAAAAGAAATACAACTACGATAGATAACGTTACACATCATTTGAAAGAGTGCATTTAGAAACAAGGAAAAGTTACGAAATTGAGAATGGCAAAGGATTTTGGGAGGCTTTTAAATATCAGTTGAAAAGATAGAAATAGGGTTGGAAACCTTTGGAAAATGAACTATAAAAATGAAGGCAGGCAACCTTGGCACTCAGTTTATTTTCTAAACATTTATTCCTTCCATCATTCTGCCAGACTGTAATCACACCATTAATGCCAAATAGGATTTGTGTTCTGTATTTTGAGCATAATCGAAAATGTGTTATTTGCCAATATATTGAAGCATTTTGCAGGTTTTAATGCATAATTGATTTGGTCAATCTACTTTTATTGTTCCAATATATTGTTTATCCTATAGGAGATTGCACCTCATTAAAGTTAGATTACATGAAAATGGATCATCTTAATGCAGGTTTTGGGTGCAGAATACTGACATTGCAGGGTCAATGAGAATTTTAGAGCTGCAGCATTGAATGCTATTTCATTTCATTTTATTTTATTGTTCTTTTTATTTTTATTTCTTTTTCTCCAACCCTACTTTTTTCATATTTTTTAATGTCTTCAAAACAAAATAAAAAATATATAAAAAATATAAAATTCCAAAAACAATTGCACACATGCGAGAATAATATTTAATGTTTCATATTACGCATTTACATTTTCATTCTAAGCCAATCCGAATTGATAAGAATTATTTAAAGTTGTTCTTTTATGAATATTTTCATAATTTCAAATTTTCAGAATTTTGCTCGATTTCATTTTTTAAAGGAGATTTAAGTTTCCACCTTTGGATGATGGTTTTGCAAACAGTAAAGGGACTTTATTTCATGAAAGTTATAATTTCATGAAAGGGGTAATTTATTTGGCATCTCATAGGCCATTACATTAAAGGCAATAGATTGACTTCCTTCATGAAAATTACAATTTTATTGAAAGAGGGTAATCTAGAGGGCATTCCAAGTAATCAAATAACTCTCTTTATAGAAATCATTGTCATTAAAGAGGGTCATTTATAATACAAATCAGAAGCTATTTTAGCAACATAAGAGGAATCATGTCATCATTTAACATTTATCTTTTAGAGGTATATCTTTATCTTCTATTGCATGATGAAAGCAAGGTTTAATGAGGGATCAAATTGGTTAATCTTGCATTAACAAATAAATATGGAAATCTATTTAAAACATTTCAAGATAAAAGAAACTTCACTTCTACACCATGGTCATATGAAGACCAATCACATTTATGTTTCTTCTAAGTTTCATGAAAAATAATAGCATAGCATAATAAAGCTACCCCAACACAAGCCCCTTGTTAACAATTATTTTGTAGAGCACTAAGGTATTCCAAGTACTTTTTGATACATCTATACAAACATACATGCACGCATTAAGTAAAAGGAGCCTTGGAGAAATTTTAATTTTTTTGCAAGAGAGGGTTATCTAACCATAATCCTAACTGTGAGTGTGGTTTTGCACTTGGGTAAAATTACCACTCAATATTTTGGTGCTAAAAGGAGGGCCTGATTTGGTTATTTTTATTATAGATGCTAACTTGTTCATGTTATTTGAAAAAGTTATTTGAATGCATTTATCTTGACTAATAAAATTTTATTGATCATATCTATTGATTTGAAGATTCTCTAATGGATGATACATTTATGCTAACCTTTTACTAATTGGAGAATGGTATTTAATGTTATGGTTTAATTTAAGCATATCTCTTCGAATTTGTTAGTCATTTCATGCTTATTTGCAAAACATTGCTTTGACTAACAAAATTGATTTTAAAGTCAGATTCGTTAAGGTTATCTAATGGAATTTCTTGCTTTTTTAAGGGTAAATTGTCCATTAAACATACCTGGGCCTTCACATCCTTTACCTATAGATTGTTTGGATCATCTACCTACGTTTAGATATGATGGAATAGTGTGGGTCGAGGAACATATTCATGCATACATAAACACTTTAATTCAATGGCCAAAGATGCAATAAGATATCATTTGTAACATGTTCCCATTCACATTAGATGAATTTTCTTATGATTGATATCTTGGTTTACCTGCAGGTTCTATCACTTCTTAGGATCAGTTAGAACTAGTATTTCTTGAATATTTTGGAAATTTAGTTTACTCGAATATGATATCAAACCAATTTGTCACCATTTATAAAGAGCTAAATGAATCCATGAATCAATTTGAGATTCCACCTTCCCCCATGATGGATCGTGTTTTAGAATTTTTATATTCAAACCAATACCAACCATTTAATATAATACCCTTGAATTTAATGAGGTCTAATGTGAGAAATCAAGGGGATAGGGTTGAATGTCTGTTTATTAGAACCACCTTAGATATCATCCAAGAGGAGGTACAAGTATCAAGGTCAATATCCACCAATGAGGATTGTAGTAAGAAAACCCATCAAGACATAAATATTTGTTCATTTTTATTCACAAAGGAGGATTGTGATAATCATAGGAAACAAAGTATAAGAATTGAGCCCATTGAAGAAGCCCTTGACCCGCTACTAGATGAATCTAAGGAAGATGAATTTTTTGAAATAGAAAAGGATGAATCTGAAGAAGAGGATTTCTTTGAAGTTGAGGAAGGTGAATCAATAGATGAATTTAAATATTATACAAAAATATCAATAGAATCTGATTCTTTGATATTTAAATATAATAATGATGATGTTTGGGAAGAGTATAAGTAATGTGTTCCTTTCATGAATACCGGGAAAAAAACTCATCTCATGTGCAGGACACTAAAGTTGTCGTCTTGCATGAAGATCCTACAATTCCTAAACAATCAGAAAATAATATGCCATTTTAAAATATGATAGATTTTCATCCCATGGATTTAGAAGATAATTATTATAATGATTGGGGAAGATATGATGGCTTATTTTTGTCTCACTTTCCTACTAATGAAGGTTTTGTTTCATTGGATATGCAGGATGCTGAAATTGCTCTATCACATAAAGTATTACAAGATGATGATGAGGAATCCCATGAAGAAGAAAGGATCACAATGGTTCACCAAGTATTGTTAAATGAAAATGTGCAAAAGGTAGAATCTATCATCTTGTGTCCAAACAGTTAAGCTTTAGGTAAAAATTTGTATAATCATTTATTGGATTCAAATGCCATTTATGATGAAATTCCACTAGAGGTGAATGAAGAATTAGAGTGGATTTTTGTTTGCACCAATAATGAGATTATTTTGTTGAATGGGAGAGAAGTAGACATGCTCGAATTGTTAAATCAGGTTCACTAATAACTAAAAATTGAATCTAGGATACAAGATTATAATGACCTTCATTTAGTAGATATCCTAGGTGATTGTAATTTGTTGCATGGTTATGATTGGCCTAAAGATATAAATGATGACCTTGATTCAAAATTTTTAGAGATAGCCTCTTATTTGAATGAAATCCTACATGCTTGTGAAAACAAATCTAATTGTAAAATTTGTGTCTCTTTGAATAAGTGAAAATTTGTTAAAAATCATGTATTCACTTGCAAGTTTAATGAATCTAATGTCCAAAATGGAATTGCTAATAAAATTGAATCAAAGTGGTTATGTGAGAGTTGCAGGAGGATATTTGTTGCGTTGTTTGGTCTAATTTTAATTGGGTTGGATTATTGCAAATCTTGGCACTCCTACAATGATATATGTGTTTTAAAGTATGCTAATCCAGTTTGGGACCCAGGGAAATGATGGTCCAAATTTTTGCATCATCTTGTATATTATTGTATATAATTTTTGGTTTTTATATTTTTGCTTTGGTTTTCAGTGTTGGGTTGGTCTCAAATTTTGGTTGTGGTGAGATTTGCGTTTGTTTTCTTGTCAAGTTTGTATTAGATTAAGTTGTGGGTTTGTCTCCAAGTTTTGATTTACAAGTTTTGAATTTTGGGTTGGTTCCTCTATTTATGGTTATATTTTGGGATATCTACTAATTTATGGCCTCTGGAAGGATGAATTACATATCATATAGGATAGAATTCTTCAGTAATTTCTCTTATATTTTGGGGACTAATATAGTGAATTTTGGGAACCATGAATCAATTTGCTAAGGCTACGCATGAACACTTCATATTAAGTGGCATTCTTGGAATCTTAAAAGTTGAAGTTATTTGGTGTGCAAATTAATATGAAAATATTTTATATACTCAATATTTAACCTTACTTGATCTCTAACCCAGGTGGTAGGTGAAATTTGTGAAGCAATAAAATTATGAAAAAATGAGCCAAATAAATAAAATGACCTACGAAATATCCACTAGGGCTATAGACGCCCGACTGGAAGTGGAGCAATGTTTATTAAAGGGTAAATGAAAATTTAATCTGATATCTGGGTGAGTGAGGCATCTCCATCGGGACTATAAATGTTTGACTGACTATGGAACAATGCAAAGGTATATTTTCATGAGTAATATTTTTATAGCCTAATGCAAAACATGTGATGGAATCTGGATGGTTTCCAAGAATGCTAAAATGAAAGCACTCTCACATACTTAGCTAAAGTAATGGTTCATTTATCTTTTATTGAAGTTGTTCATCCCCATCATCTTTGGATGTTGTTGAATAATTTTATTTCTAATCTTCGGTTGGTTGGGTTTCAGAACCGGGGGTTCTAGATTTTCATCTGGAATGCTCGAGAGCATTTCCCAGCAGAGTTGCCATTTTTTGTGGCCTCACCACAACTATCCTCAAATTTTGGGGACCCACCTATTTATTAAATTTTGAGAGTGTATTTCCTCTTTGAGTGTCGATTTTGATAGATATCCTTCTTGTTTGCTTTGTTGTGTTTAGTATTTTGGATTTTTTTAATTTTATTTACGTGTTATGTTTAAAGATTCATATACAGTTAAGGTCCTTTTCATTTTTTTTCCAAATGTGATTTTACATTTTGATCAAGTTTAATTTGGTTTTAATTATGTTTTTGTTAAATTAATTTAATTCAATTAGTTAAAGTTAATTAAATCCACTTTGATAAAAAAATAAAAATAAAAATAAAAATATATATATATATTATTATACCTTTCATATTGTATCGCTCCAATATCGCGACACTTTTTCCTCATCTGGCCGCGGCAATGCAACTTGTCGCGATATCGCGACACTTTTTCTCCTTCGGCCACGACGCTGCTACATGTCGCGATATCGCGACATCTTTTCTCTTTGGCCGCGATGTTGCAACTTTTGGCCGCGATAATGCAACATGTCGCGATATCGTGACACTTTTTCTCCTTGGTCATGATATTGCAGCATGTCATGATATCACGACACTTTTTCCTCATCTGGCCGCGACAATGCAACTTGTCGCGATATCATGACACTTTTTCTCCTTCGGCCACGGTGTTGCAACATGTTGCGATATCGCGACACCTTTTCTCCTTGGCCACGATGTTGCAAATTGTCGCGATATCGTGACACTTTTTCTCCTTTGGCTGTGACATTGCAACATGTCACGATATCACGACACCTTTTCTCCTTTGACTGCGACAATTCAAATTGTCATGATATCGCGACACCTTTTCTCTTATAGCTGTGATGATGCAGCATGTCGTGATATCACAACACTTTTTCTCCTGTGGCCGCGACAATGCAACATGTCACGATATCGTGACATATTTTCTTCTTGGGCCTCGACGATTCAACTTGTCGTGATATCGCGACACCTTTCCTCCTCTAGCCGCAATGACAAAACTTGTCGCGATATCGCGACACTTTTCTATTCTGGCAGTGACGTTGCAACATGTCGTGATTTCGTGACACTTTCTCTCCTTTGGCCGTGATGCTGCATCTTGTCGTGATATCGTGACATCTTTTCCTCCCTTGGTCGCGATGGCACAACATGTCACGATATCGTGACACCTTTTCCTCCTTGCTTTTCTATATGCTTGGAACCGCGAAAATGCAACATGTCACGATATCGCGACACCTTTCTTCTTGTGGTGTTTGACTTTTTCTCTGATCTTTAGCTCTTGGGCCTCTTCGGTCGGTTTGAATAACATGTAAAATTATACTTGTACAAGGTTCAGGGACCTTTCAACACCCTTTCAACCAATCAAAAATATATATATTGTATCGCTCCAAATTTTTTGCATCCTTACCTTCAGGCTATAGGATCCGTGCCCGGAAGGGGGATGCGAGAAGGATGGGACAATACCTCGGACTGAGAGGCCCTTTGAAGGTCCCGCCTCTCGGGGGAGGGGTATAAGGGTGAATTTTCGATGGATGGTGGGTTCACCAGGAAAATTTTGAGTGGCAGTTTCCATGCCTAGGTTGATAGTAGGTTTGATGTGTTCATTTTGTACTTTGATCATTCAATTCCTAGGTTTGGCCAAGATGAATCTAAGCTATTCTATATGCCAATGTTGATTTATATGGATACAAAAAATATGAATAAATGTTGAACACAGAGAATATGCTAAATAGGATAGAATATACCTAATTTTGGATGTCTGATGAAGATTTTGAGGTTTGTAGAAGTCCAAATCATCTCAAATCATACGTAATCATCTGGAATTGCACAGAATCATCTCAGATCATAGTCGGTCGTCTGAGATCAGACAAGATCATCGTCGATCTAATGAATTCATCAGAAGAATTCATCAGAAACCTGCAATCATAAAAATAGATACAAAATACCAAAAATGCAACTGCAAAAGCAAGGGGAAATGATAGAAATAACAGTAAATTTGCCTAAATGATAGATCCAGATAGCAATTAAAAGGAAATGCATCAATTTGACAATTTATTTTGACTTTATCATGCATTTATATTAAATGAGGTGAACTCCAGGATGCATAAATATAATAACTAAGATAATGCATAAAGAAATGCAGAAAAACAATAAGGAAATGCAAACTCTGGGCTCTGATTTCCCCCAATCTGGACTACAGTCGAGATCGCCTCCAATCGTACGAGATCATCGTCGATATGCAATAGGATCGTCCAAAATCATCTGGAATCGCCTGCGACGATCCAAGCTTGCTTCAGCTGAAGAACAATAAGATTCTTGTAAGAAAACTTGAAATATGCAATGCAAACAAAAGTATGAAGGTATTCTAAGGCACAAGGAACTAGATTTGCAGGGAAATCCATCAGCTAGGGGGTTCAGGGGGATAAACTGATAAAATCCTAGTTTATATAGGATTAGGGAGAGGTTAGGAGGTTGGAGATCATCCCAATTTGGGAGATCTCCAACGGGGGAGACTCTAACTACGCAAACACACTTTTTTCCCAAGTTAGAGAAGTTGTTGAAATAGAAGCTAATTATGAAAATTCGGTTTTGGGACGAAATCATCTGGACGTTCTGTTCCAGACGAATTCATCAGATCTGGGATGATTTCGTCTGATCATCGACGATATCGTCCAACGGTCAAAACAAATCCTAAAAATGGCGCAAAAAACGAGGAAAGCGGGTAACAGGCGATTAACGGGCGGTTTGGGGTTAAAATTCAAATTTTTATCTTTTTACTAAGGTTTAACCGTGCCAATTTTAGGGTGCTACATTTTGCCCCCTCTTTAGCGAATTTTTCGAAGAAAATGCGTTAAAGACGAGTTTTTCTCGTTTTACGAGAAAGCAAAAATTTACTCCATTTTTTAGACGACGATTCTAGGTCGAATCGTACGACTACTTACTATGGTGCCCCCTCCGTGTTTTTACCCAAATCGAACGTTTGAGGTAAAAGCGCGGAAAAGCAAAATTAAAAAAAATGTTGTTTTTTAAATAAAATTAAGAAAAATAGGGTAAAACCCTAATTCATTTTTACTTTTCATTTTTACTGTTCTAGAGCTCTGCAGAAAAAAATGGTTGAGGCAACACACCGATCGACAGAGGTCCGGCGCGGGCTACGGGTAAGGATCTAATCCTAGTAAATTAGGTTTGAATTTGTTTTGTGCAATTTTTTGTTTGAAATTTTGATTGTTTGGGGCATCGCGGCCGTTTTTAGGCCGTCGACGACGTCGGGACGAAATCGTCCCTAGATCGTCGATTTCTTCGGGGGACGAAATCGGTGAACTAGGGGCGATCCCATCCAACAAGGGGCGATCCCCAAGTTGCGAAATCGGAGACGATTTCATCCTACAAAGGATGATTTTGCCCAATTTGGGACGATATCATCCAATGGTGGACGATATCATCATTTTTTTAAGAAATTAAGCTTGATTAAAATGTTTTTAATTTGATTTTAATGATTGGTTTATTAATGAATTTTATTGTTTTATTATTTGTTTTGCAGAGGGGATTACTAAAGAGTCGGGAGTGGAAATACGGTGGGCTGAGAGATGACATAGCCACGCTCGATCAGGCAGAGCATGATCGACTAGCATAGGTCGGTTTGTAGCATGTGGCAGAGATGCCACAAGTACTGACAGACATGGGGCTACTGATAGCCCTAGCAGAGAGGTGGTATCCGGGGTCGTCCTGCTTTCGATTACCGATAGGGGAGATGGCTCCCACACTAGAGGACGTATGGAGGATCATGAGGATCCCCATACAGGGATGGTTGATGATGCCTATGGCCAATCAGGGCCAGGCTATGATGAGGTTGATCGGGGATCCGAGCTTCACCCTAGAGAAGGGCGGAGTGAACATCGAGGCACTGAGGCAGATGCCTGGGGCATCTAGGCTAACTCAGGTTTTGGCAGGGGTGGTAGGTGGCTTACTGTTGTGCCACCAGAGTGGGTGCAGATTACCCTGGCTCCTCTCAGATGTGGTCTGTGACATGAGAGACCATGGATATAGATACTCATGGGGTAGCTTTGTGCTATGCCGCTTGTATAGGATCCTACATGGGGTCGTATACAAGGGAGGCCGATGTCTGGTCTTGACATCACTACTACAGGTTTGGTGTTGGGAGCACATCACGGTGCGGAGGTCGATAGGGCTCCCACTGATAGGGGTTGACTAGGAGAGGCCCCGAGTTTTCTACTGGTGGTTACAGAGGGGGTCACAGCGGTGGATAGATCTATCGATGTCACGGAGGTTGTTGGACGACCTCATCCCAGACCAGATCACCTGGAGGCCATGGCGAGAGCATCCTAGGTGGGCAGAGGATGGGCAGGAGTTGGCTCGCATCAGGCGAGTCTGCTGGCTGTGGATGGAGCGGGGAGAGGTAGAGCTCCACCGCTACGACCGGGTTCTATGATAGTTCGGTCTATAGTAGGGGATCCCTTCTCTCAGGGATTACGAGTACTCCTAGACTATCCGGGATAGTACCACGCTGAGTGGGGCTCCAGACATGCAGTGGTTCTGGAGTCAGGATGCGGACGATGCCCCCATCTAGCCAGTGGATGGTGACGATGCTGGGGTCATAGATGGGTACAATGCCTGGTATGTAGGCATCCGCCCTCCTTAGATGACGAGGGCATAGGGTCCAGTGCATGTTGTGGTACGACGGATGGGGAGGCGACGCCAGGCTGCTATTGAGGTAGCGCGAGGTCACGATAGGAGAGAGCAACGATGGTCTCCATAGGAGAGATGCCAGAGGATGGGCCAGGCTCCACAGAGGTCGTAGTAGACAAGGAGGAGGGAGGAGAGATTCCCTTATCAGCAGGGGGAGAGACCACCATCACCCGATAAGGGCAAGGGTGTCGAGGTAGGGGAGAGCAGTGAGACGGTGACTCTTCGGGCTCAGGTTGCCCACCTTCGGGCTCAGGTGCAGACGCTACAGGATGAGGCTACATGGCTCAGGGCTCGGAGCGGAGGGGCGAGCACTCGGGATCTGGTGTGGTCTATTGCTTAGACCACATTCTACTAGGGGTTATACTATCACGTGGTCCCAGAGGGATAGAGGGTACCATTGCCAGCCCCCATTGTAGAGCCGATCATGATGGGATCATCGAGGACATCCTCACGATCGACAGCGAGGACCCGAGACACAGCCCGGACCTCTATGGGACCACCTCCTCCACGTCAGGGCGGGGGAGGAGATGAGGCTGAGAGCTCGAGGGCTTCTCGAGGCTAGCTACTGTAGAGTGCAGATTGCATTATTATATATGTATATTTTTTTAGGGGATTGAGTATGCCAGGGTTTTGATTGTGGCATACCAATCCAGATGATGTACATAATTGATTGAGATATATAGATTATCTTTTTGATGATATGACTTGTGTATATGTTGTATGATGCTTTAATTTTGAATTTTGTGATTGATTATTTATGTAATTATATCGTTGGAAAGAAAATATTTATGCCATGCTATAAAATTGTAAATGAAATAATTTGATGTAAATAAATTGGTTGTTTTGTGGTGTGTTTTGATGAAAAAATAAAAGGGACTTCTAACAATAATTTCAAAGGACATTGTCGTTGGTATAGACCATTTCATGGAGTCGCCGCTCACTAAGTCGTCAAGCTAATCCCAGGATAGAAATATTGTTAAAAGTAAAAGAGTGCTTAAGAGACTGTCTTAAGACTTTGTGTTGTGATGATGGAAATGATGATGGTGATGATTTGTTTTCAGATTTTCATAAAAAATATTATGCATGACATATTAAAGAAATATGAATTTTGCTAGGCATAAATTCCTAAGTGTGATAAAATTTTTGAATAAGTCCCTAGGAACTATACCATCATTGCAAAATTGAATGTTGACATAATGACATAAAATAGAATAAGTGTTCGTTCGTTTTAAAGCTCAATTGTGTAACATAATGATGTAAGTCATATGTTTGTTTTTTTTTAAATGAATGGGAAAATAAAATTAGAACAATGGTTTGCGCTAGGCATAGAATTATGGGTATAGACTTATACCATCATCACGAAATCCAAAAAAAGAAATTGATATTTTAGTTTTATTGCATGATTGATTTTTGATTTTGAGATAAACAGAAAATAAACATGACTTTATTTGCGAGGTGTTTGAAAGATGTGAAAGAAAATTTTTGTTTGTTGGAAAAACATATATTTAATTGTTTTTATGCTAAGCAAATGTTCTTAAATGAGAAGATGAAATGATTCAAAAAGAATTGCAGAGATATTTTGAATTATCTCAAAGACAAAAATGTAGATTTATAAGGAACCCTCATGTGCAAATGTGAGTTCATTACCGATCTTGATTTATCATAATGATACAAAATCTCTCAAATACAAATGTGTGTGCAATTGTATTGTTCATTCACCAATTTTGAGCAAGAAAATTTGATACAAGTAATTTGACTTAACCAAATAAGGGTTCATTGACCATGATTTATATGCATGTAACCGTACCAGACTACTATGTAAGTCGGGTTATCAAGAGCTAGCTAATCCATAAGCCGACATAGGTCTCGTACAAAAGAAGGTCGCTAATATGACGGACATATCACCATGCTAGGAATTACCCAAGGCCAAGCGGGTTGGGCACAAACCACTTGTTATGGGGCTTACCTCACGGTTTTCGAATAATTGAGAATTCCAGGGATTCAAGCTCATTCACCCTTCTTTTCTTTTCAAGGGGTAGGGAAAGGGATTTTATTGCTTTTTGCTTTTGCTTTTCTCTCTTCTCTTTTTTTTTTTTTTTTGTATTTTTGCGTGGGACTGAGATAATGCTGAAATATTGCTGCGATGGTACAAAATGATATTTTTCTTTTTCTCATTTTCTTTGAATTTTCTTTTTCTTCCTATGCTAGGGATACTTGCTCGGATTGGCTATAGAGCAAGGGATTTTTATTCTGGGTAGGGGTGAGCTTGTCCTTTTGTCAATTCTCAAAGATTCTAGACCATGTGCATGATAGGATAGCAGGGGAAACTTTTCGCTCAAGAAACCACTTCTACTATGTAGCATCATATTGAATTTGCAATGAAATCATTTTAATGTGAAGAGATGTACTTGGTTCAAGTAAATAACAAGATCAATTCTTCTATGCTCAAAACTTTATTTAATTCAACTATGGACTTTGATATAAGAGAGATTAATAATCATACCAAATAAAATCAAGATATTTATGCATGTGAGTGTGAAAGTGCGGGATTCCAAATAAATGCTAATTTATCCAAAATAATTAAAAATATAACTGCAATACTTCAAGAATTGACAAGTATGAAAATAAAAGATGTTTTTGAAGATTTTGATGATTTTGAAGTTTTATATTTTGATTTTAATTGATGAATTGAAAGAATAAATACTGTTACTATTTTTGAAATTTTTATATAAATTACTAAAATGAAACAATATGCAAAATACAATATATACAAATGATGAAATGACCCAATGTTATGCATAATAACGCTTAAGATGCATAATGTTCATAGGTTCTTTAAGATCTTTACCATCTAAGGTAGCTAATTGGTATGCTCTCGATCCAAATTTAGCAGTGATGATATACGGTCCAAGCCAGTTGGGCTCAAATTTACCTTTAAGGTCTTTAGTTGCATTAGTATTTTTTTGATTTTCTTGACTTAATTCTGATCCAATGTTGATTATGTGAGGGTTATCTTCGGTTCCAATGTTAATATTTATAACGTTTTCAACTTCCATATGTAGATCTCTCTCAAAATTAGATGGGGCGGGTGAAACGCCTAATTCTTGTAATTCTTCCAAGGTTAGCTTGGATAATTCGTCTTGAGGAGTCGTGGCCTCAAGCTGGGCTATACTAGGTATAGAGCCATCGAAATAAAATCCGTTATGTAACAATTCCTCAACGGAGACATCATGGAAGATATCCCCCTCCAACTCATCGTCGGATTCAACAATCATCTCAGGGTAAGCTATGGATAGCATATTGCATGTAAATGGATTATCCCTTAAACGCAAAGCATCGCGTTTATCCAAATAATCTTGGTAACATATAAGATGGTCATCATCCTCAAATGGGAAGGGCTGACCTTTACTAGGAAATAGGCCCACACCACATCGGGCAAGCCATGGTTCTACCTCAAAAGGTTCTTTCATACCATTTTGGGAAGGTCCCAAACCTTTCCCTTTATATCCCAATTTAAGCATTATAGGCTTAGCTTTAACATACTCATTAGCAAAATAACATCGAGCATACCCATCATAATGAGTCTTGATGTTTCTAGGTATTCTTCCCTAGTCATATCCCTTATAAATAAAAGCACAGCTCCCGACTTGGTAGATACTTCCCATAGGCTGTGGGAGGCCCAAGGTACGAGGAGAGGGTGGCAATTTATTTAAAATATGGGAATCTTGCATAGCAACGTTTGTTTTCTTTGATACAAGAATTTTAGATAAATCGGGTAAGAGCTCATCAGTAAGAGCGTAAGAGGTAGAAGGATCATTTCCTATGTTTTCAGATGCAGAAAACATGCCTTTGATAGGTGTAGACGTTGTAGAGATGTCTATGGACGGGTCTAAAGGTATGGAAGTTATAGGAGTAAAACAAGAAGCATTGGTTGTGGGTTTAGGATCTTTTTGAGGTCCTAATGTGGTTTGTTCGGAAGATGGTTGAACTATATGTAGAGGTGTGGTTGGTGGGGAAAAATTAGATGATGTTATGAGTGTGTGTTTCACACGTTTAGGTGGATGGTTAGAATTAGGATGTGTGGATGACAGAGCAGGGAAAAATTGAACTCCAACAGGTTCTGCCAAAGCACACATATCAAAGGGTCTAGGATCACCATGAATGGTAACCAACTAATTTTTAAATTCGAATTTAACACACTGATGTAAAGTTGAGGGAACAGCTCGCATCGCGTTGATCCAAGGGTGACCCAAGAGTATATTGTACGATGCAGGGCAATGTACAATAAACACGGTCGTGTCTAAGGTTCTTGGACCAACTTGCAATGGGATAGTAATAACTCCACACGTTTCTTGTGTTTCATCATTGAATGCTTTTATAATCATATCAGTTCTTTTCATTTCGTCACTTCTAAACCCAAATCTTTGGTAGAAGTCAAAAGTGCATATGTTTAAAGATGAACCATTATCAATCAAGACTCGTTTAACTGCTACATCTCCAATTAGGGCAGTAATATATAAGGGGTTATCCTTATGTAAGCTATGTTGTGGTATATCTCTATCTCGGAAGTCAATACAATCGACTTCTCGAGTTATGATAGTATTGGACATGGCTTCAGGTTGAATATTTTGTGGTACCATCATTTGGCTTAATGTGAGCATTAATTCATCCCTATGGGTAGAAGAAGATCTTAAAAGGTCCAAAAGAGAAATTCTAGCTGTAGTATTTGATAATTGTTCATTAATATTATAAGGAGGTTTAGGTTGAACATTAGGCGCATGATTCCCTTTATTGGGATTTTTCAAAACAAATGGAGCTGATCCATCATTCTGAGTTTGATCTTGTTGAGAATTTTGAGCCTGTTGTCGAGTAACAACTTCGATGGTACCTACAATATTATTTTGTGGATGATGAATGGGTCTTGGTCTAGCGTTTATGGCTTGTTCATTAGAAAGTAATTGGTGAGAAGATGGTCTAGTAGTGACTCTTCTAGGAAATGGTTCTTCTGGAATCATAGAACTTGTGATAGGTTGAATAGGATCTGATTCATCTTTAGAGCTATTCAATTGATTTGAGGTGATTTCCATGTCACTTTCAGTCTCATATTCGGTATCACTAAGATCAGGTGTCCGAATATTATGTAGAGGTCTGGCCGTAACCATGGATAAAGTTGTGTCAAATATTTGCGGATCATGAGCAGGTAAATGTCCACTAATAGTTCCTACATATCGGGTAGGAGGGGGAACATTATGATGCTCAATTTGATTAGCCACCTCTTTACCATGCTTTGGTAAAGGATGTTGAAATATGTCCAATGATTGATTGGCATTTTGATTCTGATTTTGAGGGATGTTCTTTTGAGCATTATTAGGAGGATTTTGTTTAGGTTGAAAGGCTTGCACCTCCATCTCATTGTTATCAATCAGGTCTTGTATTTTATGTTTTAATATTTTACAAGAGTTGGTAGCGTGTCCAGGTCCTCTATGGAAATCATAATGTAAATCAGCTCTGTATCCGGGTATAGTTGGATCAGGTTCCTGGATATTTGGTAATTGGATCAATCCTCGTGCTAGTAATTGCGGGAGAATGGTTGATAAAGGTTGATTTAACCTAGTAAATTCTCGGGGTGGTTTATCAGGAGGTTTCAAGTATAAATTTCTCCTGTTGTTTTCGCAACATTAACAGTAGCGATATTTCTACTATCAGTGACTCCATCACCCACAACTTGTTTATTTTTATATTGATTTTTGGATGTTTTCTCATCATCTTTCTTTTTAAGTTGACCTCTCCTAACAAGAGCATCTTCCACTCTTCGAGCTAAATCTATAGCTTGATCGAAGGTGGTCAAGGTAGCAATTGATAACTCATAGGATAGTTGTTCTTGTAAATTATTGATAAAGATATCCAACATTTCCCGATAAGGTAACACAAAGTGCAATTTTCCTATCAACTGTCTCCATCGAGCTAGGAAATCAGCAAAACATTCATCTTTGTCTTGTTTTAGGTTGTACAAATATTTAATGGTTACATGCCTTTCAATGTAGGCACTAAATTGATGCACAAAAGACTCGACGGTTTCTTCGAAATTCCTCAAAGAATGAGTGGGTAGTTGATAATACCATTCCAATGCCATTCCTCCTAAACTTTTTGGGAACATTTTTAGTAATAACAAATCATCATGTGATATATCATGACACGCTATCCTAAACATACGAAGATGCTCTATGGGATCTTCAGTTCCTTTGTATATAGGTAGGACAGGCATAGGAAAGTGTTTAGGGTATGGTTGTGCTACAACTATAGGATCTAGAGGTTGACTACACATCTCTCGATAATTGTACGAGGGACGGTAGGGATCTATCTGGTCCATGCGGGAGACTAACTATTTCACCATGGCTTCCAGATTACCAGTTTGTCCACCATATTGGTTTGGTGGTACATGAGTATGGGATTTGTGAGCGTAGGATGGCATGACATAAGGATTAGATGCTATATTGTTGTTATGCAAATGGTTGGTAGGAAGAGTATTATGAAGAAGATTTGTTGTAGCATTATGTTGTATCCCAGATTGTTGGAAATTGATGTTTGGTTTTGTTTTAGGCTTTTGTTGATTTGAGGTATGTTGATCAATAACTTGGCGAAATAGAGCAGTGAATGATGGTTTCTTTTGTGTGGGAATAACCCTAGGCTTGGTAATAGGCACTCTAGATGGTTGGGTAACTTGTTGTTGTTGCATGTTCTGGATTATAGCGGCCATATCCAAATTGGATGGTCCAGCTTGATCACTTTCTTGATCAACGAAGGACAAGGGATTAGTGCGTGTGTGATATATGTCTTCTAGGGTTGCTTGAGTGTCACTAATTTGATCCTTGTCCATATGGACTGCTCTATTAAGAGTGCCAATATTAGTATTGAGGAACTTCCAGAAATGTTCCATGTTCTCAAAAGTAACAGCTCCTTCCGAAGATATTTTAGGAGATGAGGATCCTTCCTCTCTAACAATTTCTCTTTGTTCATTTGCGTCAATAAACTCTTCTTCTTGTTGGTCTAGGGTTCCTTCTTCCTGAATTGGGTCTTCAGGAAGGACATCTAGTTTATTTACTGGTTTTCCTAACCAATCTTCTTCTACTTCAGTCTGTTTTCCATTCCTAAGTCTAGTCATTATGCTTAAATTTAGATTTTAGCAAATATATATTTATATATATATTTGCAACAAATTTGGGAGGTATATATTTTAATTATATACCTACTATAATACTTAAAAGAAAATGTTTTGATTTTTGTTATGTTTTTGTTTTGTTTTTGTTTTTATGATTATAAAGACAACAAACAACACACTAAATGCAAGAAATAATAATAATAAAATAATGGCTTATTTTTCTATAAATAGTTTATAGATGTCATTGATAGGATCAAGTTCATCAGGAGTCATGAAATGCTCCTCTTCAAATTGAAAATGATTTTTCAAGAACTTAACAAAGTGTGCTATGGTAATGTTATCTACTTCTGACTCTGACTTGTAAAAATAGAGCTCATGGCAATACTCTCGATATAACACAGCTCTAGGAACTCTATTCCATCTCTTTCTATCCGTAAGGACGACCTCTTGATCCTCTATACGAGATAGAAATTTATGTACTACAACTGCATTGTCGAGGTATTCCTCAAAGGTGTACAATTCAGAAGACACAAGGGCTCTTTTATCTGCTAACCACCTATGGCAAGCTCTCTGAAGCTCATGATACAAGGTCACTTGATCAGGATCCAGGATTCTATCTAGGACAAACCTCTTGATTTGCCTAAGTTCGGTTGATCTAGACTCAATGATATTCAATCTCCTATTAATTTCATCCCATAAAGGTTGAACCCTATTTTTTTGAGGTACTCTAAGTACAGAAGTAATATCTATAGCTGCTAATTGATTCTCAACATTAATGGTGACAACTCGTCTTTTATTATAATCTACCATCTAAATATGATATGCAATATTTGATTCTAAATGCATTTATGTTTTGTTGTTTTTTTTTTTGGATTGTTTTCAAAAGGTTTTTAGTTTTTCACGTCGGGTTCACCAAAATGTATCGCTCCAAATTTTTTGCATCCTTACCTTCAGGCTATAGGATCTGCGCCTAGAAGGGGGATGCGAGAAGGATGGGACAATACCTCGGACTGAGAGGCCCTTTGAAGGTCCCGCCTCTCGGGGGAGGGGTATAAGGGTGAATTTTTGATGGATGGTGGGTTCACCAGGAAACTTTTGAGTGGTAGTTTCCACGCCTAGGTTGATAGTAGGTTTGATGTGTTCATTTTGTGCTTTGATCATTCAATTCCTAGGTTTGGCCAAGATGAATCTAAGCTATTCTATATGCCAATGTTGATTTATATGGATACAAAAAATATGAATAAATGTTGAACATAGAGAATATGCTAAATAGGATAGAATATACCTGATTTCGGATGTCTGATGAAGATTCTGAGGTTTGTAGAAGTCCAAATCGTCTCAAATCGTACGTAATCATCTAAAATTGCACAGAATCATCTCAGATCATAGTCGGTCATCTGAGATCAGACGAGATCATCATCGATATGATGAATTCGTCAGAAACCTGCAATCACAAAAATAGATACAAAATACCAAAAATGCAATTGCAAAAGCAAGGGGAAATGATAGAAATAATAGTAAATTTGCCTAAATGATAGATCCAGATAGCAATTAAAAGGAAATGCATCAATTTGACAATTTATTTTGACTTTATCATGCATCTATACTAAATGAGGTGAACTCCAAGATGCATAAATATAATAACTAAGATAATGCATAAAGAAATGCAGAAAAACAATAAGGAAATGCAAACTCTGGGCTCTGATTTCCCCCAATCTGGACTACAGTCGAGATCACCTCCAATCGTACGAGATCATCATCGATCTGCGATAGGATCGTCCGAAATCGTCTGGAATCGCCTGCGACGATCCAAGCTTGCTCCAACTGAAGAACAGTAAGATTCCTGCAAGAAAACTTGAAATATGCAATGCAAACAAAAGTATGAAGGTATTCTAAGGCACAAGGAACTAGATTTGCAGGGAAATCCGTCAGCTAGGGGGTTCAGGGGGATAAACTGAGAAAATCCCGGTTTATATAGGATTAGGGAGAGGTTAGGAGGTTGGAGATCATCCCAATTTGGGAGATCTCCAACGGGGAGACTCTAACTATGCAGACACACTTTCTGCCCAGGTTAGAGAAGCTGTTGAAATAGAAGCTAATTATGAAAATTCGATTTTGGGATGAAATCGTCTGGACGTTCTGTTCCAGACGAATTCGTCTGATCTGGGATGATTTCGTCTGATCGTCGATGATATCGTCCAACGGTCAAAACAAATCCTAAAAATGGCACGAAAAATGAGGAAAGCAGGTAACGGGCGGTTTGGGGTTAAAATTCAAATTTTTATCTTTTTACTAAGGTTTAACTGTGCCAATTTTAGGGTGCTACACACAATATATATATAATAATATATATAAAAAATTTAAAAAAAAAAAACAAAACAAAAGAATATTGTCTTGTTTTGCAAGTGCCTTTATACACCATGGCATACGTCTATCCTTTTTATTTATATGAAGATATTGGGATCTAATATATTGTATGTTATGTGCAGATAAAATATGTAAACACGACAATGACTTTAAGAGCCTGAGTTAAAATTTTGAGATTGTGGGCCCTACCAAATTATGGGTAGAACGTGGATTTATAATTGCTATGTAGACCACCAGTGGACAGTGACATTCGAGTACAACGAGGCATTGAAGACTCACCAATTAAGTCATGGTGCAGATTATATACATGCCAGTGGACGTGCAAGATGAAAGCATGAGATTTCGGGCAAAGGAAACACTAATTGCGATGCATTCAAAATCAAGTACGCTTAAGTCCCAAAAATGTAAAATGCATGAAATGAAAGAGACGCATTGAAATGAGATACAAGCAAAATGGAGAAAACACAGCCCTTTCATTAAACTCTCTTTATCTCTGTTACAAAGACGCATCCTCCCTTTTCAGGGGCTAGGAGCATTAAAAGAATTTGATTACAATCAAGACTTAGTGTCCCTTTTTTCGTGTGCCCACACTTGAGATGGGCGGGCCAAGACGATGCCGTCGCTGATGTTGATGAGTCCTTGACCTCTGCTGCTCCTCCTGTGAACAAAGAAACATCGAATATGTTAGTAGCACCTGTTGCACATAAGAAGTGTTTGTTCTCTAAAATCGCCAAAAGATGCATACAAACATTTGTCTGAAACAGTGAATAAAGTGAGTCCAAATGACCTGAAAACCTGACAAAAGATAGAAGATATTACCAGAAGGCAATTGCCACTGAGACAATCATCCAATCTGCCTTCACCTGGAATTCGTCCCTAGGCAGGACGAATTCTGACTGCAATTCGTCCCTAGGTGGGACGAATTCTACTGTGTTGGAAAAGCTGAACTAACACCGCTCCAATTTCAACTCTCGAGACCTCAAAAACACCTGCAAACAGGGGGGTTATGTAATTGGGGCCATTTTGGGATGACCCAGATGGTCAGATTCTCCCAATTTGGCCTCTATCCTCGGGAATTCGATATCGCCACCTGCAAGTTAGTAGGACAACAAAGCGACAAAAGGCATGATAAAATCTGATCAAAATGTTATGAAATTGAAGCTATGAGTTAATCAAACAGAATAACATGAGATGCAACCTGAAACAATAATCTAGAATGCTTTTAAAACAAAACTTGGAAAATGCGGGGTGCCCAAGTGGGCCTCCCACCGTTGGCACTTGATTTCGAAGCCAATCCACTAGGGATGGGTCCAAAACCTCTTAGGATTGGGATTTCTGCAAATTGGTGGTGTGAGGTGGTCAAATTTTGGGTTTGGGTTGGATCCACGCTTCCAAAATCCACCCAATAACCTCCCTTGTGAAAGAGATTAGTGGATGTGAGAAGGTGAATCAAAAGGATGCAAGTGGGTAATCAATCAGACAGCACTTCGTTGCTTGAAATCGCCTCCAATCTATTTTCTTGGTTGAGAAAAGTCCCAAATTTTATAGACCCATGGGGTCTCTTTTGAGAGGGAAGCATAAGCTCCATGTGTTGGTCATAGGTGTCATGTGGCAGTCAAGTCTTCCCATGAGGGAGGGGAGTCCTCCATGACTTAGGATTTCATAATTGCCCTTGTGACAGTCCTCTAACGGCCTATTTGTCCACCCACACACGCGTGCGAGGCAGGAGTCATCAACTAACTGTCCTGGGCTGCCACTTGGCACCATTCTTCTTTTTTCTCGTTAAACTCAGAATTCGTCCCTACCAGAGACGAATTCAGAATTCATTTCTAGGTGAGACGAATTCCATTTTGAATTCGTCCCTAGGTGAGACGAATACTGAGCAAAGTGTCTAAATGTACCAAATTGCCTCTTGACCTTACAAAATTGCTATGAAAGTGGTTAGGACCACTGTTTGACCTCTAAGGGCTGC
Organism: Wollemia nobilis; assembly: GCA_028583015.1. Taxonomy (NCBI): domain Eukaryota; kingdom Viridiplantae; phylum Streptophyta; class Pinopsida; order Araucariales; family Araucariaceae; genus Wollemia; species Wollemia nobilis. The sequence continues at coordinate 1,174,237 of JAQPPZ010002593.1, forward strand.
CCTGGGGGCTGTGTTTGTCAAAGCGATTTGCAGTCACATAGTCGGATTGGTGCTATTTTGGTGTCTATGAGATGCCCCTTTTTGGGATGCGCTATGCATAGCGCAGTGCTGAGCAAAAATAGATAACCAAAGCACTAATGATTAGGGTTTCTTGGTAACCTAACCAACTTTTGATGCCTCAATCATGGAAAGGGCATGCATTCTTGAATCCTTGCTTCTGACGAGCTAAGGAGTTTGATTTCAAGTGTTAACCTATTTTGGTGAGGTGTGACTTGAGCTTGGACATTGATCAGTCATGATTAGGCAAAGGGCTCAACCTTTTATCCTTAGGGGAACCTTGTGTTCATGATTCACGAAATGCCAAGTGTTTGATTGATTCGATTGTTGCTTGTTTACTACCCTAAGCAGGAGCGTGATTGTCTTTGTCAATGATTCTTTGAATGCATGTTGATTTTCTTAATTGGGTCTGTGATTGTTGATTGGTGACTAAGTGTGACTACCCCCTTAAGCAACGAATCGATGAGGGAATGACCTTCATGAGAAAAATGACATGCACAATCACATGACGCATGTGTAGGGGGTTACATTTCACTGGGATGACGAGTGCCAGTCAGCCTTTGATGAAATAAAACAATACTTGGCTTTGTTTCCAGTATTGGCACCACCTAGACCATGAGTGCCATTCTACTTATACATCTTAGCTACTGAGGTGGCACTGGGCACCATGCTAGCCCAAAAGAATGAACTTCAGAAAGAACAGGCTACTTACTATCTTAGCCGCACCCTGGTCAGTTACGAACTTAACTATGCATATGTTGAGAAACTACGCAGCAGTGGTGTTTGCTACCAAAAAGCTACGCCACTACATGTTGAGCAACACTACGTATGTTGTGTCTAAGGAGAATCCATTGTGATACATGATGAGTCACACTTATCATAGTAGTCGCATGGCGAAATGGATCATGTTGTTGACAAAATTTGACATAGAGTTTATTGGACAAAAATCTATCAAAGGACAAGTCATAGCCGATCAACTAGCAGAGGCTCCTCTTGAAGACGATCAGCCTCTGGTCATAGAACTACCCGATGATGGGGTCTTCCATGTCTCAGAATCGCCAGATTCTGATGAGCCTGAGTCACAGGCCGACATAACCCTATTATTTAATGGTTTTAAATGTGAGCAAGGTGGTGGTGCAGGAATTGTATTAATCACACCGCAGGGTGCTCCAATGCCCCTATCATTTAAATTAAACTTCCAATGCACCAACAATAATGCAGAATATGAAGCCTTGCTCCCAGGTCTTCAGACAGCAATCACCATGAACATCAAAAGACTGAACATCTTTGGTGATTCGATGTTAATCGTCAATCAAGTCAAAGGGGTATATCAATGCAAATTCCCAGTTTTGAAGGTCGATAAAGCCCTTGTGGACAAATTCCTGGAAAAACTTGAGTGGTATGACCTCGAAGCACTCCCTCGATCATCGAATTGTTTTGCGGACACAATGGCCTCATTGGGGTCACTAATCCCGCAAGACCTTTCCGGTGATATAACAACCATTCAAGTCAAAACCTTATCGCAAATCGTGATGGAGCACGCAAGCTCAGACTTGACGCCAAGAATCCACATGATCCAGATTGAACCATCTTCGGATAAGTTCTTTCAAATCCGAGATCGTCTGAGACATGCCAACTGGGGGTCCTTATTTTCCCCCACTCCCACTAATAGCAACACAATGCTATTCTTACAAGTTCTATCCCATTCAACATTTGTTAGGGAAGAACTTCAAAAGGGATTGGCTGTTCATACTGTCGAGGTTTCTGATCAACAAGACTGGTATTTACCCATTAGATACTACCTCAAGTTAGGTAATCTTTCCTTTGGATTGATGCACGCTACAAAATGAACATTCAAGCAGAAAGTGGCTAAGTATGTCTTGATAGGAGAGATTTTGTATCGTCACAGCTATGACAGAATTCTTCTTCATTGTTTGGACCAGCAAGAGTCCACTTGGGCAGTCGCCCAAGTGCACAATGGTACATGTGGTGGCCACTTTAGTGGTATGGCCATTGCAAAGCGCATTCTTCGCATGGGATATTATTGGCCATCTTTAGAGAAATATTATTGCGCATATGTCAATAAGTGCGTAAAATGTCAACATCATGCCAATTTGATGCACATACCTTCCCAGGCCTTGCAGGTAGTCCAGTCTTCTTGGCCATTTTTGCAATGGAGCTTCGATCTAATTCGAAATATCTCCCCTGCATCATCAGGCCATCACACGTTTATCATAACGGCCACAGAGTATTTTACTAAATGGGTGGAAGCAATTCCGTTAACCTCTATGACAAGACCCCGCATTGTGGAGTTCGTATTGCATAACATCATATGTCATTTTGGTATTCCATCCAAAATAATCTTAGATAATGGGCCATCATTCAAGAACAAATACGTGCGTGCTTTGACCACAAAGTACAAAATTCAGCACAGCTTTTCAACACCCTATTATCCGCAAGAAAATTGGCAAGCAGAGGCATCAAACAAAATGCTAGTTGCCATCCTCAAAAAGAAGGTCACAGACAGTCACAAGGATTGGCACATCAAAATCCCACTTGCCCTTTGGGCTTATCGCACTAGCATTCGGATGCCAACTAGGGCAACTCTATTTTTGCTCATGTATGGCTCAGAGGCAGTAATGCCTCTCGAGTTGGAAATTCCTTCCCTTCGCATATCAATGCAGGATTATCGCAATCACTTAGAAAAAACCAAAAATCTCCAAGGATTATCGCAATCTCTTAGTCACACAAAAATCTCCAAGGATTATCGTAATCTCTTGGTCACCCCAAAAAGCTCCAAGGATTATCGCAATCTCTTGGTCACCCCAAAAGCTCCAAGGATTATCGCAATCACTTGGTCAAAACCCAAAAAGCTCCAAGGATTATCGCAATCTCTTGGTCACCCCAAAAAGCTCCAAGGATTATCGCAATCTCTTGGTCACCCCAAAATCTCCAAGGATTACCACAATCACTTGGTCAAAACCTAAAAAGCTCCAAGGATTATCGCAATCACTTGGTCAAAACCCAAAAATCTCCAAGGATTATCGCAATCACTTGGTCAAATCAAAAATGCTCCAAGGATTATCGCAATCACTTGGTCACCCCAAAAGCTCCAAGGATTACCACAATCACTTGGTCAAAACATCAAATCCAAGACTTATCGCAATCACTTGGTCACCCAAAAAGCTCCAAGGATTATCGCAATCACTTGGTCACCCAAAAATCTCCAAGAATTATCGCAATCACTTGGTCAACCAAAAATCTCCAAGGATTATTGCAATCACTTGGTCACCCCAAAAAGGCCCCAAAGGATTCTCGAAATCCCTTGGTCACCATCAAGAAAATTCAAAAAAAAAAAAAAAATCAAAAACAACAAAAAATTTGCATCTCATTTCTAGGCATACTCAAACTCATCAATAGAGAGCTCTTCTCGCACCTCATATTCATATTCACAAAAAAAATCGATCCATCAAAAATACAAAAATATGTAGCTGCATTAAGCATTGCATCCATACATTGCATATTTGTGGTTGTATAGGTCAAAGGCACCATAGGCTATAATTGCCCTACTAAGTCCATCTTGCTCCACACTGTTCCATTTTACAAAAACAACAAAAACACCATGCATTGTTTTTACCACACTAGAGTCAGTGGTCTTTTAATGTATCAAGAGTTTTCGTGATTCAGTCATCATTTTGCTTTTTAGCTACGTCATGTACCGAGTCAGACAGATTTTACGAAGGTAGAGTTACACTTGAAATACGCCTTGTTACGTAACATCCCAACACAAATTAAAACACAAAACAATTCCTAAGTTGTGTGAACGAAAGATGAAACCTGCACAGTAATCCAAGTCACCACAAGCGAAACGGTTATCTTGCTCATCCCCCTGTGTGAATGACCCCAAGAATGCTGAGAGTTGGCAAAAGTACAAGCATCCTCCCTACCCAATTCCCTAAGAATCCCTAGTTCTCAATAGTTGCAAAACATCAAAAATTTGCAAAACGTCAAAACTCAAATATTTGACATCTTACAGTGCACAAATCAAATGGCACAAACGATAGTGATTTTCATCACTCCATCTCCCTAATCCCTTGCTCAAAAGAAAAACAAACCAAAATAAATAGTGATATTATCACTACAAATGAGCAAGTATCCCAATACAATTGAAGAAAAGAAGGGAGTTGAACTTGAATCCCTGGAACTCTCAGCATTCTAAAAGGTCATGATGCAAGCCTCAGTACCGGTTTGGTTGATAGCCTATCAATAACTGGCGGTAAACCTCTCGCATTACGATATATCTGTCACATTAACTTTCATACAGATCAATGTTTGCATGTGGATGAGCTAACTTACGGCATCCTGGATAACATCGCAGATTAATCTAACTAAATACAACAAGGGAGTTAGTGGAGCTAATTAGGTGATCCTCAGTACAGGTTCGGTTGAAAGCCCATCTGGCACTGGTGGTATCCTGACAAATACCACATAAATGAACTCAATTGCACACACAGGGATGTGAAATAGCTCGGTCAAAAACAAGCTCGATTCATACCTTGTTCAAAGGTCTTGTAAGACAAAGTATAGTCGTGGCTAGTGAGTTAAAACCGCCTGAGTCTCAGAAAACCTTAGCTACATTTCTAAACCAACTGCGCTACTTCTCATTCTTACAATACCATCAAAAAAATACACAAAAAAAGAAAAAAACCATAGCTACATATACAACGTCATGCAATAGCATAAAAACAAAAATAAAAAGCATCCTAAAACAGTCTATGGTGCCATAGCCAAAAATCACAAATTCCATTCATCCATTTTGCATATCACATAAGAATCAAAAACATTTGCATTCATCATTTGCATAAGCATTCATCAAAATAAATAAACATGCATAGTCATTAGCCATCATGAATAAACATCAGATCATAACATGTACATAAACAAAATAAAACCAGTATATATATATATCATCAAAAAAAAATACACGTAGGCTACAAAACTGGTCCTCAGACCCAGCAATCATATCCAAAAACCCAACCTAATGCGTCGACCACCATGATCACGTAGGATCGGTGCGATGAGAACTACCCCCCGTGGTGTGGGTCCTATGGGACCCTATAGGGTGGCTACTACTAGCCCCCGCATCATGCCTGCTACCACCTCCCTCATCTAATCGCCTACGATGAGATGATGTTGACTGCTCAGTCGCACTATCCCTCATCCGACACGAAGATCCACTGCCCGAGGGCTCAGGCAGCCGCCCACCAAGGTGGATGACCTCCCTCTCCAATTCTAGCCGGTGCCTACACCATTCTGCCTCTCACCGATGATAGTACGATACTGCATCGTCACGCTATGCCAGAACCCTATCCCGCTCTGCTAGCTAGGCCCGCAAAAGATCCCTCTCCCACAGCGCGTCCCCCAGCTCCAGATCTCATATCTGTAGTAGCTCTATCAGTCATGCAATATCAGTGCATACCTCAGACTCCATATCCTTTGTATCTACCTGACAAATAGGACCCTCTAGAACAGCAGCCTGCTCTGGCTCCCACTGCTCCTCCACATCCTACATGTCCGGTTGATCCGGAGCACCAAGATCAACATCCTCATTTCCCACATCCACCATGTCCGCATCATCCAACAGACCTCCCCAATCATCACCTATTGCCTCAGCACCCTCCACTGTCACCTCTATGCCTCCTAGTGGCCTCTCCCCTCTCCATCGTCGTAGCACCCACCACGAGTCATACTCAGTGGTAGTCCCGACGTCATCTACGTTCGGGACGTCAATCATCGCATCTGACTCCTCGCCCAATGGTGCGGTGATCAGTGGATCTAGAGCCCTCCCATCACCCCAGTTTTGATAGACCATAGGCTCACCAGGAAACCAATGGCACACCCCAAACTGTCGTGTAACCCGGCTATATGAGAAAATCTCATGCTCGGTCCCATGCCGCCCAATCAACCATCGCTCCCTACGTACCCATCAAAGCCACTCTCCAGCCTCCGGCTAGGTTGGACAGTCCCGATAAGGGTGCCAAACCACCTCCCCTAGAGTGAGCCAAGAAAAGGCATCAGTATAATGCTCTACAGCACCTGCCCATCACCGACTCTACCCCTGCTCCGTAGACTGCCGCCACAAAACTGCATAGCCTATCTCCACATCATCCATCGCCGCCCGAGTCATCCATGGTAACCCGATTGGCCTCTCAACTGCTATATGCTGCCAACCCCAGCACTGCAGCAGATAACTGTAGCTGACCCCCTTTCGCTATCGATAGCGGACCCCATACAGCTCCCCGTAGAGTTGTGCCAACAATGTCTGTCCCCATCTCAAAATCAGCGGTGCCCCTATCGGGCACTCTACCAATCGCCACACCAAATATAGCAGGTTCCATAGGAACCTCGTGCCTGATGAATCAGGTAGAAGCATGTTAGAAATGATGCCCATCAAGAATGCATGCCTCACTCCTAACACCCCCCTCTCCTGCCACCAGCCAACCAAAATCCCGCCAGCCTGACAGTCCACCTTGACTGTCTCCACTGGGTTCATTACACCCAGCCTCCCCCCATGCCCAAAACATCTCATAAGTACAGTAGTCCACTGATCACGCAACAATGTCCTAATGGGCAGTCCATCTATCATAATTCGAAGCAACTGATAGACATCCTCCAAAGTCACATCATCTCCCCTGTCGGGAGATGGAACGTGTTGGTCCGCAGATCCCAAAGTTTGATTAGGGTCGTCAGATAGGCCTGATCCGGGACCATAGGCTCCAGTTGAGACACCTGCTTGAGCCCAATGGCATCAATCCATTCCCAATCATCATCAATCAGTGCACCCCGCACCTCAGTAAAAGCAGCAGGTACACGGTACCGGCTCCTAAACTACAAAAGAAAACAATTCAAAAAAAAAATTAAAAATCATGGAAAATAACTGTACAGCATAAAAATAAAATTCAAGTAGTTGTCTTCAATCCAGTTTCAGGATTTAAGTTTTAAAACACATTTTGAAAAACAACATCACAAAAACAATTAAATAAAACAAGTGCAAATTTAAACAAAAATAAACTCTAGGAGACACTTACAGGTTTCACCTCGGCTCCGCCGCTCGAACCAGTTTGTGCACTCATGATGGCAGAGATAATTCCAGTAGCGCTTCGCTTCGTAGAATTACCTCCTCCTCCCAGAGCTCCAAAATCGCAAGAAAAAAAATGACACAAATGAGCCCAAATTCAAGTTTTGGCCCTTAAATAGACCTATGAGCTGGAATTCATCCTTGACTGGGACGAGCACTCTGGTTAGTGCTCATCCCACCCAGGGACAAATTCTACAGCTGGAATTCATCCCACCCAGGGACGAATTCAGGCCAGAACTTCAAAAACATCAAAAAATGATAAAAAATGCACTAAAAACATACAATAAATTTGCCCGATAGGAGTGCTACTGCACCTGACATCCAGCGCATACAAAATAGACATTGGAGTCACAAATTATCACTATCCTACTCCCTAAGAAGGCTACCATAGCCGGACCGCTCCACGGGAAGATGGATTTCCGATAATTTAATCCCCAAATGGTGTCACAAAAAACAACAAAAACAACAAATAAATGCAACACAAAAACACAGCAATAAGCATTGCCGGACACAAGTGCTCTTGCACTTAACCTCTAGGCAAAGAAATACGATGTCGGGGTTCAAATTGTCACACTCTTACTTCCCCAAGAAGGCTACCATAGCTGGACCGCTCCACGGGAAGATAGGTTTTTGATGATTTCACCCCATTATGGCATCACCAAAAGGGTTAACACCCACCAAAAACAGGTCCAAATGTTGGAAAAATTGCACATTCTTAAATGGTAAAACATCTAAAGGCATCCTTGCACAAGTCATCTTGGGTCAAGTGACTCATCATTTTTCTCATGAAGGTCATTCCCTCATCGATTCGTCACTTGAGGGGGTAGTCACACTTAGTCACTAATCAACAATCACACACCCAATTAAGGAAAACGACATGCATTCAAAGAATCATTGACAAAGACAATCACGCTCCTGCTTGGGGCAGTAAACAAGCAACAATCGAATCAATCAAACACTTGGAATTTCATGAATCATGAACACAAGGTTCCCCTGAGGATAAAAGGTTGCGCCCTTTGCCTAATCATGACCGATCAATGTCCAAGCTCAAGTCACACCTCACCAAAACAGGTTAACACTTGAAATCAAACTCCTTAGCTCGTCAGAAGCAAGGATTCAAGAATGCATGCCCTTTCCATGCTTGGGGCATCAAAAGTTGGTTAGGTTACCAAGAAACCCTAATCATTAGTGCTTTGGTTATCTATTTTTGCTCGACATTGCGCTATGCACAGCGCATCCCAAAAAGGGGCATCTGTAGACACCAAAACAACACCAATCCGATTATGTGACTGCAAACACTGATCGCTTTGACAAACACAGCCCCCAGGGCAGCCCTCAGAGGTCAAACAGTGGTCCTAACCACTTTCATAGCAATTTTTTAAGGTCAAGAGGCAATTTGGTACATTTAGACACTTTTCTCAGTATTCATCTCACCCAGGGACGAATTCAAAATGGAATCCGTCTCACCCAGAGACGAATTCTGAATTCGTCTCTAGTAGGGACGAATTCTGAGTTTAACGGGCAAAAAGAAGAATGGCGCCAAGTGGCAGCCCAGGACAGTCAGTTGATGACTCCTGCCTCGCACGTGTGTGTGGGTGGACAGATAGGCCGTTAGAGGACTGTCACAAGGGCGATTATGAAATCCCAAGTCATGGAGGACTCCCCTCCCTCATGGGAAGACTTGAATGCCACATGGCACCTATGACCAACACATGGCGCTTATGCTTCCCTCTCAAAAGAGACCCCATGGGTCTATAAAAGGTGGGACTTTTCTCACCCAAGAAAACAGATTGGAGGCGATTTCAAGCAACGAAGTGCTGTCCGATTGATTACCCACTTGCATCTTTTTGATTCACCTTCTCACATCCACTAATATTTTTCACAAGGGAGGTTATTGGGTGGCTTTTGGAAGCGTGGATCCAACCCAAATCCAAAATTTGACCACCTTACACCACCAATTTGCAGACATCCCAATCCTAAGAGGTTTTGGGCCCATCCCTAGTGGATTTGCGCCAAGATCAAGTGCCAACGGTGGGAGGCCCACTTGGGCACCTCCGCACTTTCTAAGTTTTATTCCAAAAGCATTCTAGATTATTGTTTCAGGTTGCATCTCATGTTATTCTGTTTGGTTAACTCATAGCTTTAATTTCATAACATTTTGATCAGATTTTATCATGCCTTTTGTCGCTTTGTTGTCCTACTAACTTGCAGGTGGCGACATCGAATTCCCAAGGATAGAGGCCAAATTGGGAGAATCCGACCATCTGGGTCGTCCCAAAATGGCCCCAATTACATAACCCCTCTGTTTGCAGGTGTTTTGGAGGTCTCAGGATTCGACATTGGAGCAGTACCACTTCGGCTTTTCCAACACAGTAGAATTCGTCTCACCCAGGGACGAATTGCAGTCAGAATTCGTCCTGCCCAGGGACGAATTCCAGTTGAAGGTAGATTGGCCGATTGTTTCAATGGCAGTGGCCCTCTAGTGATGTCATCTGTCCTCTGTCAGGTTTTCAGGTCATTTAGAGTCATTTTGTCTATCGATTTGGCTAATTATTTACATGCATCTTTTGGCGATTTTAGAGAACAAACACTTACTATTTGCAACAGGTGCTACTGACATCTTTGTTGTTTCTTTGTTCACAGGAGGAGCAGCAGAGGTTAAGGACTCATCAACATCAGTGGCGACATCATCTTGGCCCACCCATTTCAAGTGTGGGCATGCGAAAAGAGGAACCTTAAGTCTCGATTGTAATCAAAATTCTTTTAACGCTCCTAGCCCCTGAAAAGGGAGGAGGCGTCTTTGTAACAGAGATCAAGAGAGTTTAATGAAAAGGCTGTGTTTTCTCCATTTGCTTGTATCTCATTTCAATGCATCTCTTTCATTTCATGCATTCTACATTTCTAGGACTTAAGCGTATTTGATTTTGAATGCATCACAATTAGTGTTTCCTTTGCCCGGAATCTCGTGCTTTCAGTGGCGATCACCAATCCGATTATGTGACTGCAAAAACTAAAAGCCCTCGATGCCCTTTCCACGTGCATCACGGTGAAAGCATTAAATGATAGTGGTTAGGACCAAACTCACAAGGATTTAATAAAAGTCCTCGATGCCCTTGTGACGAGGTGCGACAGAATCTTCCCATGCAAGGATTTGTGGGAATGATTAGTATAGTGACAAGGAACAAAAAGTACCCAGCAGTTGCCCCCGAGGTAGCTACAAGGTAAGTTTCGACAACATCGCAGCCTCAAAAACACCCAACGCAGTTGCCTCTACCTAGACCCGAGGTCACGATATAGACCAAACTCATGCAGAGTTTGCGGACCACATCGGCTAGGCTATCCATTTACGAGCTTATTCAACAGTCAGCACCCCATAGGGAAGCTCTTATGGACATTTTAAAAGCCATCGAATTACAGCCTCACGAAGCAAATTCTTTCAACAACTTCATGGGACATGTGAAACGATGTACGGAGTCGGTCATCACCTTTAGAGAAGATGAAGTCAAAACAATATCGAATGACATGGTAGATCCACCCCTGCACGTTATCGTGTGGGTCAACGAGATCCCGTACAAGAGAGTGTTGGTAGATACTGGCTCATCCAGTAACATCATTACCACTGCAGCCTTAAAACATTTGAAGTGGCCAGCCTCTCACATCACAGCCTCCACGTACACACTACGAGCTTTCAACGATGCAATATGCTCGACGATCGGCACAGGTTGTTCTGCCTGTCCAGGTAGGACAAAAGACAATACCTACCTTATGCCATGTGTTGGAAGGCGATATGGCTTATAATATACTGCTAGGGCGGCCTTGGATCAGGGACATGAAGTGTGTCCCTTCGATCACTCACCAGTGCTTAAAGTATGCTTTTGAAGGAGAAATACATGTAGTCCCAATGGACTTAGAGCCCTTCAAGTATTGCAATGCGATACAATTCATGCCTCAATCGACCCTCCCTTCAATGCATTTGGATTTCTAGTTAAATCCATCTAAACAGGGTCCAATACCGCAGGCACCACTGGTGACCAAATCAACAAAATCCCAGCCAGGTGAGTCTTCATCATCTGCTCCCTCATTATCAATGCCACTTGCCATGGCCAAATAGAAGGACAAGGGAAAACATATCATGGAAGAGGCTAAGCCCCTAGAAGAGGGGTTGCCCACAATTTCAACGGTATCAACAGAAGAAACACCTCACACAGCAGAAGCGGAGACTCCTAAAATGTCGAACATGGAATGGACTCAGGAAGGACTCTCGTTTCCTCCCACCCAATCATCAACAATCACTATCGAAATGGCCAATACGGGCCTGGGGGAGTATTTAGTGCAAAATGTTGTGGCAACCCCCGCATTGGAGTCAGTACAAGACATGGGGAGACCTCGCCTTCCCATAGGGACAGTTTTTCCTCTAGGCTACCCACCAAACCAAAAAAAATTTGTGTATAGGGGCCTTGATCATGGTCTTGAACCATGCAAACAAAAGGAAGCAGACGAAGAGCCTTTTGTTGAAAATATCAACTATCTGTCAAACCCGAAATTTGCTCTAAGATATCTCGGCCAATGCAATTGGCATGGATACGGGCTAGGAAGATATGAGTAAGGGATGTGTGTCCTTTGCCAACCAAGATACCAGATGCCAAATGACAAGTCAGGAGTAGGGTTCAACCACCCCCTGCCCTTTGAAATCTTGGTCAAAAATATGCAAGGCCTAAAAATAGGCAACAAGGGGGGATTGGCACCAGATCCTTATGCCAACCCAAATACAGAATATACCTTGGGAGATTACCTCCCATGGTCAACAAACACCCTTGGCAATAGCAGTAATCCCTCTCCTTTGCTAGAGAGAGGTGAAAGTTCGGAGATTAATCCTCAAAGAGAACATCAACGGCTTCCAAACATCTTTTTGAAGCTATTCCCCTTAGAGGTTCCAGCTGAACCAACACAATGTCAAGAGAATTAGGTCCCTCCACCAAGAGTGGACCAAGAGATTATGATAATCCTTGGAGCTTTTTGGTTTTTTCCAAGTGATTGTGATAATCCTTGGAGCTTTTGGGTTTTTACCAAGTGATTGCGATAATCCTTGGAGCTTTTTTGGTTTGACCAAGTGATTGCGATAATCCTTGGAGCTTTTGTGTTTTTGACCAAGCGATTTTATGGATCCTTGGAGCATTTTTGGGACATGGCTCTCTTATATATAAAATGGTCACAAATGACTGATATTCAAGGGTTCTGTTTCCTTGATACCATCAAGAGAAGCTAGCCGGTACGTCCCGGGTCCTATTTTGCTATCAATGACATATGGACCTAACCAATTTGCCGCGAACTTGTCCCTCATGTGGGACGACAAATTAGAGTTATGTTGGTTTTCCTTCAAAACCAAATCACCAACCCAAAAGTCCCTTAGGTGAACTTTCATGTTGTAATCTTTCTTAAGCTGCTCTTGGTAGATACGTAAGTGCTCGAGAGCATTAACGCGTCGTTCGTCGAGCAACGTAAGTTGGTCTAATCGGGCCTATCGTGTAGTGTCATCATCGATGAACTCCTGCATTGATATGCAAAGGGAAGGAATTTCCAACTCGAGAGGCATTACTGCCTCTGAGCCATACACGAGCGAAAACGGAGTTGCCCTAGTTGGCGTCCGAATGCTAGTGCAATAAGCCCAAAGGGCAAGTGGGATTTTGATGTGCCAATCCTTGTGACTGTCTGCGACCGTATTTTTGAGGATGGCAACTAGCATTTTGTTTGACGCCTCTGCTTGCCCATTTGCTTGCGGATAATAGGGTGTTGAAAAGCTATGCTGAATTTTGTACTTTGTGGTCAAAGCACGCACGTCTTTTTTCTTGAATGATGGCCCATTATCCGAGATTATTTGGATGGAATACCAAAATGACATATGATGTTATGCAATATGAACTCCACAATGCGGGGTCCTATCGTAGAGGTTAACGAAATTGCTTCCACCCATTTAGTAAAATACTCTGTGGCCGTTATGATAAACGTGTGACGGCCTGATGATGCAGGGGAGATCTTTCCAATTAGATCGAAGCCCCATTGCGAAAATGGCCAAGCATATTGGACTGCCTGCAAGGCCTAGGAAGGTATGTGCATCAAATTGGCATGATGTTGACATTTCACGCACTTCTTGACATATGTGCAACAATCTCGCTCTAAAGATGGCCAATAATATCCCATGTGAAGAATGCACTTTGCAATGGCCATACCACTAAAGTGGCCACCACATGTATCGTCGTGCGCTTGGGCGACTACCGAAGTGGACTCTTGATAGTCCAAACAACGAAGAATAATTTCTTCATAGCTGCGACGATACAAAATGTCTCCTATCAAGACATACTTAGTCGCTTTCTGCTTGAATGTTCGTTTTGCAGCGTGTGTCAATCCAAAGGGAAGATTACCTAACTTGAGGTAGTCTCTAATGGGTAAATACCAGTCTTGTTGATCAAAAACCTCGACAGTATGAACAGCAAATCCCTTTTGAAGTTCTTCCCTAACAAATGTTGAATGGGATAGAACTTGTAAGAATAGCATTGTGTTGCTATTAGTGGGAGTGGGGGAAAACAAGGACCCCCAGTTGGCATGTCTCAGATGATCTCGAATTCGAAAGAACTTATCCGAAGATGGTTCAATCTGGATCATGTGGATTCCTAGCACCAATTCTGAGCTTGTGCACTCCATCGCGGGTTGCGATAAGGTTTTGACTTGAATGGTTGTTATATCACTAGAAAGGTCTTGCGGGATTAGTGACCCCAATGAGGCCATTGTGTCCGTAAAACGATTCGATGATCGAGGGAGTGCTTCGATGTCATACCACTCAAGTTTTGCCAGGAATTTGTCCACAAGGGCTTTATAGGCCTTCGAACTGGGCATTTGCATTGATATACCCCTTTGACTTGATTGACGATTAATAGCGAATCACCAAAGATTTTCAGTCTTTTGATTTTCATGGCGATTGCTGTCTGAAGACCTAGGAGCAAGGCTTCATATTCTACATTATTGTTGGTGCATTGGAAGTTTAATTTAAATGACAGGGGCATTGGAGCACCCTGCGGTGTGAAGAATACAATTCCTGCACCACCACCTTGCTCACATTTAGAACCATCGAAGAATAGGGTTATGTCGGCCTGTGACTCAGGCTCATTAGAATCTGGCGATTCTGAGACATGGAATACCCCATCATCGGGTAGTTCTATGACCAGAGGCTGATCGTCTTCAAGAGGAGCCTCTGCTAGTTGATCGGCTATGACTTGTCCTTTGATAGATTTTTGTCCAATAAACTCTATGTCAAATTCCGTCAACAACATGATCCATTTCACCGTGCGACTACTATGATAAGTGTGACTCATCATGTATCGCAATGGATTCTCCTTAGACACAACATACATAGTGTTGCTCAGCATGTAGTGGCATAGCTTTTTGGTAGCAAACACCACTGCCAAGCAGAGTTTCTCAACGTATGCATAGTTAAGTTCGTAACTGACCAGGGTGTGGCTAAGATAGTAAGTAGCCTGTTCTTTGTGAAGTTCATTCTTTTGGGCTAGCATGGCGCCCAGTGCCACCTTAGTAGCTGAGATGTATAAGTAGAACGGCACTCCTGGTCTAGGTGGTGCCAATACTGGCGGCGAAGCCAAGTATTGTTTGATTTCGTCAAAGGCTAACTGGCACTCGTCATCCCAGTGAAATGTAACCCCCTTGTGCAATAATTTGTTCATTGGTCGACACTTGTCAGATAATTGCGCTATGAAGCGTTTAATCGACGCGACCTTTCCTTGTAGACTTTTGTGCTGCTTGATAGTGGTTGGGGGAGCCATTTCAAGGATTGCCTTGACTTTCTTTGGGTCCACTTCGATGCCTCATTTTGAGACTATAAAACCCAAGAGTTTTCCAGATGTGACACCAAATACGCACTTCTTGGGATTCGATCGACCTTATGCTCTATGAGGCGATCGAGGATCTTGCTTAAGTCACCGAGATGATTTGAGCGCAAAAGAGACTTGGCTAACAAATCATCCATGTAATCTTCCAAATTTTTGTGCATGTAATCATGGAAGATATATGTCATGGCACGTTGGTAGGTAGCACCAGCATTTTTAAGGCCAAAAGGCATGACCTTATAACAAAATGTCCCCCAAGGCGTTGTGAACGCCGTTTTAAGTTGGTCTTCAGGATTGATACGAATTTGATTGTATCCTGAGAAGCCATCCATTAGGGAGAGCATTTCATGACCTATTGTAGCGTCTACTAGCACATCGATGCTTGGAAAGGGGAAATCATCCTTAGGACTTGCTTTGTTTAGGTCTCGAAAATCGATGCATATGCGAATCCTCCCATTGGGATTCTTGACAAGAACCATGTTGGACAGCCATGGCGGATAAAAAATCGGATTGGTGTTGTTCGCAGGAGGAGCAGCAGAGGTCAAGGACTCATCAACATTAGCAGTGGCATCGTCTTGGCCCGCCCATATCAAGTGTGGGCATGCGGAAAGAGGAATCTTAAGTCTTGATTGTAATAAAATTCTTTTAACACTCCTAGCCCCTGAAAAGGGAGGAGGCATCTTTGTAACAAAGATCAAGAGAGTTTAATGAAAGGGCTGTGTTTTCTCAATTTGCTTGTATCTCATTTCAATGCGTCTCTTTCATTTCATGCATTCTACATTTTTAGGACTTAAGCATATATGATTTTGAATGCATCGCAATTAGTGTTTCCTTCATCCGAAATATCGTGCTTTCAGTGGCGATCACGGTGGGAAACTTTCATTAAATGAAAGCTTTTAGTGATTAGGACCAAAACAGCACCAATCCGATTATGTGATGAGAGCATTAAATGAAAGTGGTTAGGACCAAAACAGCACCAATCCGATTATGTGACTACAAACACTAATCGCTTTGACAAACACAGCCCCCAGGGCAACCCTCAGAGGTCAAACAGTGGTCCTAACCACTTTCATAGCAATTTTGTAAGGTCAAGAGGCAATTTGGTACATTTAGACACTTTGGTCAGTATTCGTCTCACCCAGGGACGAATTCAAAATGGAATCTGTCTCACCCAAAGACGAATTCTGAATTCGTCTCTGGTAGGGACGAATTCTGAGTTTAACGGGCAAAAAGAAGAATGGTGCCAAGTGGCAGCCCAGGACAGTTAGTTGATGCCTCGCACATGTGTGTGGGTGGACAGATACGCCGTTAGAGGAGTGTCACAAGGGTAGTTATGAAATCCCAAGTCATGGAGGACTCCCCTCCCTCATGGGAAAACTTGACTGCCACATGGCACCTATGACCAACACATGGCGCTTATGCTTCCCTCTCAAAAGAGACCCCATGGGTCTATAAAAGGTGGGACTTTTCTCACCCAAAAGGACATATGGGAGGAGATTTCAAGCAACGAAGTGCTATCCGATTGATTACCCACTTGCATCCTTTTGATTCACCTTCTCACATCCACTAATCTCTTTCGCAAGGGAGGTTATTGGGTGGCTTTTGGAAGCATGGATCCAACCCAAACCCAACATTTGACCACCTCACACCACCAATTTGCAGACATCCCAATCCTAAGAGGTTTTGGACCCATCCCTAGTGGATTGGCTCCGAAATCAAGTGCCAATGGTGGGAGGCCCACTTGGGCACCCCGCATTTTCCAAGTTTTTTTTTAAAAGCATTCTAGATTATTGTTTCAGGTTGCATATCATGTTATTCTATTTTATTAACTCATAGCTTCAATTTCATAACATTTTGATCAGATTTTATCATGCCTTTTGTCGCTTTGTTGTCCTACTAACTTGCAGGTGGTGATATCGAATTCCCGAGGATAGAGGCCAAATTGGGAGAATCCGACCATCTGGGTCGTCCCAAAATGGCCCCAATTACATAACCCCCCTATTTTTAGGTGTTTTGGAGGTCTCGAGAGTCGACATTGGAGCGGTGTCAGTTCGGCTTTTCCAACACAGTAGAATTCGTCCCACCCAGGGACGAATTGCAGTCAGAATTCGTCCTGCCCAGGGACAAATTCTAGGTGAAGGCAGATTGGCCAACTGTCTCAGTGGCAATGGCCTTCTGGTAATATCTTCTGTCTTCTGTCAGGTTTTCAGGTCATTTGGACTCACTTTATTCACTGTTTCAGACAAATGTTTGTATGCATCTTTTGGCGATTTTAGAGAACAAACACTTCTTATGTGCAGCAGGTGCTACTGACATATTCGTTGTTTCCTTGTTCACAGGAGGAGCAGTAGAGGTAAAGGAATCATCAACATCAACGGCGGCATCATCTTGGCTTGCCCATCTCAAGTGTGGGCACGTAGAAAAATGGACACTAAGTCTTGATTGTAATCAAATTCTTTTAACGCTCCTAGCCCCTGAAAAGGGCGGAGGCGTCTTTGTAACAGAGATCAAGAGAGTTTAATGAAA
Organism: Wollemia nobilis; assembly: GCA_028583015.1. Lineage (NCBI taxonomy): Eukaryota > Viridiplantae > Streptophyta > Pinopsida > Araucariales > Araucariaceae > Wollemia > Wollemia nobilis. The sequence goes on from JAQPPZ010002593.1 coordinate 1,191,853, forward strand.
GGGCTGTGTTTTCTCCATTTTGCTTGTATCTCATTTCAATGTGTCTCTTTCATTTCATGCATTTTATATTTTTAGGACTTAAGCGTACTTGATTTTGAATGCATCGCAATTAGTGTTTCCTTCACCCGAAATCTCGTGCTTTCAGTGGCAATCACGGTGGGACCCTATTCCCTGGTTTTTAAGATCACAGAAACTGATTAAATTTTTGTGTTTTGTGCTTGACAGGTACATTTTTTTTTGTTGCAGATCGTTATTCGTCTCCGATCGTGATGAATTATTTACTGTAATTCGTCTGAGCCTGAGACGAATTCAAATTTGTCTCTGGCAAGGACGAATTCTGTTCTACAATTCGTCTCACAGAGGGACGAATTCTTGCCTGTGGATTTTTAGAGCAAAAATTTAGAAGCAACCGGTCCAGGTAGAGAAGAGGTAGGGATTTTTATAATCTCTGTTAAATTTTTCTATTTCTGTTCCTGTTCCTTTGATTGTTTTCATTTTATCCTGCATGCTTAGGGAAAGTCATTTATGCTTGTTTCATTTTCGCTAAATAAAATGAATCCCACACACTTCACGCAATAACTTTAAACCAAGGAGCTGGTCGTAAGACCCCAGCCCTTGAGCAAGACCAACGGTGGGTTCATCACCTCCTTGGCTTAGCTTTGCATCCATTTCCCCGATTGTCACTGTTGTTAGGCGTAAATCCTGACGAAATCTGATCGAGTGTCACTGGGGTGATTCCCATGCGCGCGAGGATAAGTCTTCTATGGTAGGTGTCATTAATAGGACAATCCCCCTTCCGTACCGCCTATGTACCACGTACCTTCTGCTCTCACGTACCTATAGTCTCTCTCTCGTAAGGGCGGTTATATAGAGAGGTTGGTATATCGGCCTGGTTGGTATATTGAAGGGGCGACCATTTTGGGAGTTATATGAGCCTTCATTATGCATTTAAACGTTCTTCAAAAACATTCAAAAAATAAAACAAAACATAAAAATGCACTAAACCAATTTAGGACACACCATTAATCCTTAAAAGATATAATCACAATTTTTGTATGTGTGTGTTCATTTTTTCTTAGTGTAGACAAAAAGAAAATCATCATAAACGAGATAAAAATTTACTTAGATAGTAAAGAAGCACCGCAATGGTGTACACCCGTAGCCAAGCCCAATCAAGGGTAGAAGCTTCGAAAGGTACACAAGAAGTAGGCACAAGTCACCTTCGCTTTAGTCCTGAGGACTTGGTCATACCACCTTATCGGTCTGGCCTACAAAAGAATCCATGTCAGAATCCTCGGTGGGGTATGCCCATTCAAAACGGCCCCTTTCGGGAAGACGCTTTACATGTAGACCTTGATGTAAACAGAGAATCGCCTTCTGAGGTTAGACATGAGTGGCCACAGTGTGATGAAACGCTAGAGAGGCACACTGTCCATTTGGAGGGACAACATGGATATGGCGTCCCTTATTTACCTCCCATCAGGACAGAAAGACAAAATCCAGAGCGCAGGGCTCTTCACACAGGGCGAGCTCACTCCGCTCGCCCCTTTCACACCCATGAAAGGGAGTACGAGGAAGATCATCGCATTCCTTGGAGACAACATACAGTGTGGGAACCTTGCGCTTCTGCACCAGCTGGATATCATGATCATACATCGAGGCCAGAGCCTCGAGTAAATTTCGCCTACCTCGACAGAGGGAAGCCACCCATTGAAAATTCAGATCATCAAGATCGAGGCAAACACATAGGAGAAACATTTGAACCTCCTGAGAAAAATAGGGTAGACCAAATTGACCCGATAGTCGCTAGACATGCCACCCATCAAGCCCAAATCTCGTGGCTTAAACAAAGTCATCAGGAGATAGAGTATCGACATCGCTTGGATAGAGAGTGCATGCAACGCGAAGCGGATGAGTTACGCTATGAACTACCTAAGAGGGGGCCAACCCCTTGCACCCAAATAACCGAACAATATGAGAGGCATAATCTGTTGGTGCAGGACAGGTCTCCACAACCTCGTCAAGCTTTGCCTCCGAGACCTTATAGACCCGAGAGGGAGGCCACTCCACGAAACAATGATGGGTACCCTCAGCAGGGATTCAATCAAGGTCATAGGTCTCGCCCAGAGACTCCTCAAGAATTTTATGAGGAGTACGAACCAGAAATAGAATGGGCTGAAACACCCCATCAAGGCGGGAGGGCTGCCAATCGACCACCCCTCCATAGGCCTCCAGTCTTCCATAATGCACAACAGGAGCAAACAAAAGAGGAGGAGATAAAATATTCAGACGTATACAAAGCGCTATTAGAGCGTTTGGAGTCTGTGGAGACAAAAACTTCTGGGCATCAAAAGCCCATGTTATGTCAACTCCGCAGTCATCTAGTGCATCCCTCAGTGCCAACACCTCTTTACCTCAAACACTTCAAGTTTCCTCAATTGGCAATATTTAAAGGTGAATAGGATGCACAAGAACATGTCACAAGGTTCCTAAGTCAATGCTTCGTCATCCAAGATAATGACGCATTGTTTCTTAGGACATTCATAACCACATTCGCAGGCCCTGCCTCGGATTGGTTCACGTAATTACCAAAACATAGCATAAGCAACCTAGATCAATTAGTAGATGCATTTCTTGAACGCTTTGCCTTCAACACAAGGAAGAAGGCATCACTGAGTGATCTGGCTAGCCTCAGGAAATTTGAGGAAGAAACAATGGCAGCATACGGGAATCGATGGAGAGCTTTGCTTTCTAAGTTACCCTACCGTCCCCCTATGTCTGATCTCACACAGATGTTCGCAAAAAGTTGCTTGAAATCGATCTCTGGGCTATTGCAGCTGCATCAATATGCCAGCTTAGAAGAAGCTTTGGCACAAGCCAGAGTTATAGAAGAGATCAAAATAAGCGAAGGTGCAATTGCCAAGCCTAAAAAGAAAGAGTGGAATAAAACCACTAAAACTAGGACAACGCAATCACAACACGCTGCGGTTAACCAAGTTGCGATAAATGTTCCCGCGCCTGTGCAAGAAATGCAGCCCCAAAAGGCTAATTACCAAGCAGTGCCTCCTGGTTATGAAAGAGATAATAGAAGTCAGGAGTAGAATCAGCAGCGTCACCCTAGGCGACAATTCACCCCTTACACAGAGTCCAGGGACTCCCTATTTGACCGCTTGTCAGTGGCAAATTTAGTCACTTTTCCAGAAATCCAAACTATAGACCCTAACGCTCCTAAGCCTAGGGGATATAGAGAGGAATTGTATTGTAGATTCCATAGGCGCAGAGGAAACGACTTGAATGGATGCTGGAAATTCAAAGAATTAATCCAAGATTTGATCGACAATAGAACATTGGCCATGGACAACCCCATAGCGCAAAATAATCAACAAATGGGGGTATTCAAGGACCCTTTGCCTACCCACAAAGCATAGGCAAAACCTCTCCAGATTAACAAGGTGTGACAAAATCTTCCCATGCAAGGATTTGTGGGAATGATTAGTATAGTGACAAGGAATAAAAAGTACCCAGCAGTTGCCCCTGAGGTAGCTATGATGGAAGTTCCGACAACATCGCAGCCTCAACAACGCCCAACGCAGTTGCCTCCGCCTAGACCCGAGGTCACGATATGGACCAAACTCATGCAGATTTTGCGGACCACATCGGCTAGGCTATCCATTTACGAGCTTATTCAACAGTTAGCACCCCATAGGGAAGCTCTTATGGACATTTTAAAATCCATCGAATTACAGCCTCACGAAGCAAATTCTTTCAACAACTTCGTGGGACATGTGAAACGATGTACGAATCCGGTCATCACCTTCAGAGAAGATGAAGTCAAAACAATATCGAATGACATGGCAGATCCACCCCTGCATGTTATCGCGCGGGTCAACGGGATCCCGTACAAGAGGGTGTTGGTAGATACTAGCTCGTCCAGTAACATCATTACCACTACAGCACTAAGACATTTGAAGCTACTAGCCTTGCATATCACAGCCTCCACATACACACTGTGAGCTTTCAACGATGCAATATGCTCGACAGTCGGCACAGTTGTTCTGCCTGTCCAGGTAGGACAAAAGACAATACCTACATTGTGCCATGTGTTGGAACGCAAGATGGCTTATAATATACTGCTAGGGCGGCCTTGGATCAAGGACATGAAGTGTGTCCCTTCGATCGCTCACCAGTGTTTAAAGTATGCTTTTGAAGGAGAAATACATGTAGTCCCAATGGACTTAGAGCCCTTCAAGTATTACAATGTGGTACAATTCATGCCTCAATCGATCCTCTCTTCAATGCATTTGGATTTCTAGTTAAATCCATCTAAACAGGGTCCAATACCGCAGGCACCACTAGTGACCAAAACAACAAAATCCCAGCCAGGTGAGCCTTCATCATCTGCTACTTCATTATCAACACCACTTGCCATGGCCAAATAGAAGGAAAAGGGAAAACAGATCATGGAAGAGGCTAAGCCCCTAGAAGAGGGGTTGCCCACAATTTCAATGGTATCAACAGAAGAAAAACCTCACACAGTAGAAGCGGAGACCCCTAAAATGCAGAACATGGAATGGACTCAGGAAGGACTCCCATTTCCTTCCACCCAATCATCAAAAATCACTGTTGAAATGGCCAGTACGGTCCTGGGGGAGTATTTAGTGCAAAATGTTGTGGCAACCTCCGCATTGGAGTCAGTACAGGACATGGGAAGACCTCGCCTTCCCATAGGGACAGCTTTTCCTCTAGGCTACCCACCAAACCAGACAAATTTTGTGTATGGGGGCCTTGATCATGGTCTTGAACCATGCAAACAAAAGGAAGCAGACGAAGAGCCTTTTGTTGAAAATATCAACTATCTGTCAAACCCAGAATTCGCTCTAAGATATCTTGGCCAATGCAATTGGCATGGATACGGGCTAGGCAGATATGAGCAAGGGATGCATGTCCTTTGCCAACCAATATACCAGATGCCATATGACAAGTCAGGAGTAGGGTTCAACCACCCCCTGCCCTTAGACATCTTGGTCGAAAATATGCAAGGCCTAGAAATAGGCAACAAAGGGGGATTGGCACCAGATCCTTATGCCAACCCAAATACAAAATATACCTTGGGAGATTACCTCCCATGGTCAACAAACACCCTTGGCAATAGCAGTAATCCCTCTTCTTTTCTAGAGAGAGGTGAAAGTTCGGAGATTAATCCTCAAAGAGAACATCAACGGCTTCCAGACATCTTTTTGAAGCTATTCCCCTTAGAGGTTCCAGCTGAACCAACACAATGTCAAGAGAATCAGGTCCCTCCACCAAGAGTGGAACAACCGCAATGGGACCAGATTAACTTGCTGGAACAAGGAGAGCCTTCAATGTCGCAAGTAACTGTTGCTGAAGAGAATGAACATTTTTGGGTCTTCGAAAGTGATTCAAAAGATGAGACTGAGATGGACTATCTCAGACATGCGCGACGACATCACCGCCCTTTAACTCATGAAGATCTAATGGGACAAATGGGCATACCGCTAGGGCATGAATGGTGGGTAGACCCAGCAAGGTGGGACCAAGTGTTGGATCCATGGCTCCAAATTCAAGATGAGCACCGTCCACCCCGAGACCCTATCATGACAACAGTAATGAGGGAAGACCCTGTCCTCATTTTAGCACATAGGGCTGATCCGTTCATACCCGTCCCTACAGAACCAGATCTAGAGCATAGGGAGCATCCAAGATGTTCTAATTATAACACCTGCGGTAATGGAGACCAAATTCATTCCATCCACATGATCTCCATTGATTTGACCGCACCCATCCACAATCCGGCCGATCCATCATGGCCATTGCATCTAGACATAGATGCCATCGACTAGGATCGTGTCAATTCACCTTTATCACCATCAGAGTACTGGACTTTCGGTGAAATGCTTCATTTTACCTCAAGGACAACTCAAGATATCTTTCAGGCTGAAGAGGGACCCAAGGTTCCAAACGCAGATTTAAACTTAGCCAATGATATCCATTTTATCCCGACTCCACATCAGTTGGAGGACGGATCCCACATGTCAGTCGAGGAAACGACTGATGTAGACATCAGCTTAGACCCAACGAATCCACATATTATCAAGCTGGGGGTAAGCTTATCCCCCGAAGAGCAAGCCGACTACATTACCCTTCTCAAAGCGAAGAAGGAGGTTTTTGCATGGTCATACAGAGACATGCCGGGACTAGACCCGTAGCTAGTCACGCATAATTTAACACTTGATCCGACAATCAAGCCCGTAAAGCAAAAACTATGAAATATGCATCCAAGAGTGGCCTTGATGGTCAAAGACGAATTACAAAAGCTGTTGGATGCACAGTTTGTCATCTGCATGGATTATCCGCCATGGCTGTCCAACATGGTTCCCGTAAAGAAGCCCGATGAGGGATTCGCATATGCACCAATTTTTGAGACCTAAACAAAGCGAGTCCTAAGGATGATTTCCCCTTGCCAAGCATCGACGCGCTAGTAGACGCTACAACAGGTCATGAAATGCTCTCCCTAATGGATGGCTTCTCAGGATACAATCAAATTCGTATCAATCCTGAAGACCAACTTAAAATGGCGTTCACAACGCCTTGGGGTACATTTTGTTATAAGGTCATGCCTTTTGGCCTTAAAAATGCTGGCGCTACCTACCAACGTGCCATGACATATATCTTCCACGATTACATGCACAAAACTTTGGAATATTACATGGATGATTTTTTAGCCAAGTCTCTTTTGTGCTCAGATCATCTCGATGACTTAAGCAAGATCCTCGATCGCCTCATAGAGCATAAGGTCAGACTAAATCCCAAGAAGTGCGTATTTGGTGTCACATCTAGAAAACTCTTGGGTTTTATAGTCTCAAAATGAGGCATCGAAGTGGACCCAAAGAAAGTCGAGGCAATCCTTGAAATGGCTCCCCCAACTACCATCAAGCAGCTCAGAAGTCTGCAAGGAAAGGTCGCGTCGATTAAACGCTTCATAGCACAATTATCTGACAAATTCCGACCCATGAACAAATTATTGCACAAGGGGGTTACATTTCACTGGGATGACAAGTGCTAGTCAGCCTTTGACGAAATCAAACAATACTTGGCTTCGCCACCAGTATTGGCACCACCTAGACCAGGAGTGTCGTTCTACTTATACATCTTAGCTACTGAGGTGGCACTGGGTGCCATGCTAGCCCAGAAGAATGAACTTCACAAATAATAGGCCACTTATTATCTTAGCCGCACCCTGGTCAGTTATGAACTTAACTATGCATACGTTGAGAAACTCTGCTTGGAAGTGGTGTTTGCTACAAAAAAGCTATGCCACTACATGCTGAGCAACACTACGTATGTTGTGTCTAAGGAGAATCCATTGCGATACATGATGAGTCGTACTTATCATAGTAGTCGCACGGTGAAATGGATCATGTTGTTGACGAAATTTGACATTGAGTTTATTGGGAAAAAATCTATCAAAGGACAAGTCATAGCCGATCAACTAGCAGAGGCTCCTCTTGAAGACGATCAGCCTCTAGTCATAGAACTACCCGATGATGGGGTCTTCCATGTCTCAGAATCGCCAGATTCTGATGAGCCTAAGTCACAGTCGACATAACCCTATTCTTCGATGGTTCTAAATGTGAGCAAGGTGGTGGTGCGGTAATTGTATTCTTCACACCGCGAGGTGCTCCAATGCCCCCGTCATTTAAATTAAACTTCCAGTGCACCAACAATAATGCAGAATATGAAGCCTTGCTCCTAGGTCTTCAGACAAGAATCGCCATGAACATCAAAATACTGAACATCTTTGGTGATTCGTTGTTAATCGTCAATCAAGTCAAAGGGGTATATCAATGCAAATGCCCAGTTCTAAAGGCCTATAAAGCCCTTGTGGACAAATTCTTGGCAAAACTTGAGTGGTATGACATCGAAGCACTCCCTCGATCATCGAATCGTTTTGCGGACACAATGGCCTCATTGGGGTCACTAATCCCGTAAGACCTTTTCGGTGATATGACAACCATTCAAGTCAAAACCTTATCACAATCCATGATGGAGCGTGCAAGCTCTGACTTGACACCAGGAATCCACATGATCCAGATTGAACCGTCCTCGGACAAGTTCTTTCGAATTCGA